>OX439142.1:40388451-41638451 GCA_949318255.1 Pollenia labialis | reverse complement strand
ATTTAGAAAAGAAAAGCCAAAATTTCCCAAAAAATTAAATTTTTTGATTATTTATTTGCTTCAAAGCTTTTGTAGGCACCTATAAAAATTCAACATGTATCAAAATGTATCTCAGAAAGGCAAAATATGCGCTACTAACTTCAAAAACTCTGCAAAAAGCCTATTTTAGCTAATAATGCAAAAAATGCTGCGAACTGTAAAATATGTACTAACGAATCGATGCCAAAATTCATAAACAGCTCTAAAACGGAAAAATATATTTGGGGGATTCACAAGGTGTCATAAAGTCATATGTCTTAATAAAAAAACATGAAAAAATACGACTGTTATGAACAACCCCTAATAATTAACTGTGCTATTTTGAATTTAATTCAGCTGATTTAAAACAAATAAAAAAAAAACCAACTTTTTTTAAAAAAATCATATTTACCTAAAATAAAAATATTATTTAATTCTAATACATGAATTGATAAAAGATCTTACCTGATTATATTCAATTTTTCAGACGCAAATCATAAAGAAATTTTATTTTGTTTGTTTACCAAACAGCAGAATCCTAAGCCGATCTAATTTGAAGCCGCAAATGATTTGTTGCAAAAATTACTAGCCGCAGATTAAATTCGGATGTTAGACGGATACAATTATACCATCAACGGCAGCGGCTTACAAAAACTAATGCGGCTCAGTCGCTCAGCGCAGGTCTCTTCTGATTTATTACGACTGCACAATAAACATAGCAAGCAAAGTTATATTAATTTACGACACTTTTTATGTACAAAGCGACAACAATATTTGTCAACCATTGTAAAATGTTAGTACATTATGACAATATAACATAATATCACACCTTGTGAATACCCCAATTGTTTCTGCCTTCATTGGTCACACAAAGAAAAACATGAAATTGCATATTTATGGATTCCCTGATTATACATTACATGGATAAGAAAAAACACCTGTGTTGCCAAAATGCCAAATTTTTACCCCCTCTGACTCAGAGATTTCTTGACCAATCTTGTGTCTAAACTACTATCCAATAGGATTAACCGTCTTGCAAATGTCAGCTTTCTCTGGTCATAATAATAAAAGAAGCAATGAATATTCAACACAGAATATATATTTTGTTTTTTTTTTTAATTCCTTTAAATGACATTTGTCTCAAAATCTGCGATCGGCAAAATCAGGGCGCCGCGCTTTCTCTTTTCTTTTTGATTCTCTTTTATATACTTTTATTACGTACGTGTGCACTCATATTCCCGGTGGCGTTTTTTGAGCGAGTCAAATTGATATTTTCAACTATGATTCCTCCTGACAAACTGGGTCTCAAGGTGCAATTTCTATGAAAATATAGAAATGTCGATGAAAGTACGCGACAGCGACACTGCTAGGTACAGTTTTGCAGACATTTTTATAAACGATTCACTGTATAAAAGAAAGTTGAAAGTAATCGACATTGTCTGTTATCACTCGATATAAAACTGAACTCTGCTGAAATTTGTCTGCTATTCTTCAATGGTTGAATAACGGATTATTAAATATATGTATGTTATTTTCTTGTTTATCACCGCATTGAAGTATGTATGTATATTGCAACTTGACAACATTGTCTGAATATCGATGGTATTGTCTGTTAAGACACACTAATACGCGGAAGCCTAACGAACAAAATTAGTTCTGGTCATCTACGATATTTTGGACAATTGCTTAAAAAATGTATGTATGACGCCAAAGAAAATTTAGCATATGTCATTGATGATATAACATTGTCCGTATGTGTCATGATTAGGGTAGCCAGATTTTAAATTCGGAAAAACAGTACATTGAACACAAAAAAACAGTACAATCAAGAAAAAAACAGTACATTTTATTTTGGCGAAAATACAACTATTTATTTAAATATATTTAAAACTTTTGATTGAATATGCAACAATTATATAACGAAAAACACTTAAAATGTGTAACACCAACTGAATGATTTCCGTTATATGGCATTTTATACGTATACGAAATTACTCCATTTGCGTTAAAAAAAAACACTAAAACGAAGCATTTGGACTAAAGGTTTTTTTTATTTGAAGACAGGAAAACCATAACATTCCTGTAAGCCATATAAGAAAGGAGAAAAGCCTAATTAGCTTAAAACTATTAACTCGTTGATTGCGTATTTAAAGCAATTTTCACCACACACATAGTTGCACATATCATATAGAATTTGAGAAAATTTATGTGTCCTAAGTTAATTTTCCAATTTTAAACAATTCTTAAATTATTTACGGCCAATTTGACCAAGTTCAGCTATAATCTATAAAATCCAAAAAACATATTTCAAAAGTAGTTTATGTGGAGAAAAGTGCAATTTGGTATTTTTATAAATTTTGAGCCCGGAGAATTTTTAAATTTGTATGTTTTCAATTTCACGTCATTTCGATTTCCAGAACTTGCCCGAATATTAAATTAAAGGAATTAAAGATAATTGTGTTGGAATAAGTATTTAAAAAATATAATATTTTTAACAAAATTTCGATTTTGTCTTTTTCAGGTGTTTAAAGGAAAAAACTATTGGAAGAGGTAGCCATAAAATCATATGTCTTAAAAATAATAACATGAAAATATACAACTGCTGCGAGTCACCTATTATAATTAAGATTTCTACTGCGTATTTATGAGAAAACAATGACCACAGCGTAAAAAGTCTTATTATTTTAGAGCTTTTTTGTTTGAAACACAACATTTTTTTTAAGCTATGTACTGTTAAATATTAGGATATTTTCAAAATATGAGTTTAACAGGGATTTTCTTAATATCTTGGTTTTTTGTAGACTGAACACAAAAAAAACAGTACAAAAAACAGTACAAAGTGTAAAAAACAGTATATTTGCGTACTGTTTCGGACATTATGCATAAAACAGTACAATTGCAAAAAATCAGTACATGTAATGTTTAAAACAGTACGTATGGCAACCCTAGTCATGATGAATCGTCATGACGTTCGCCACCAGGTTGAAGAGAATTTAACAACATTAAGAACAATATATGTACAATTCATACAAAGCAAAATGTAATAGTATAGGTTGCCGATCGCAGCTCTTAATGCAGGCACCGTTTTCAAAAAAAAAATTCTATAAAAAAATTTTAAGTTAATACAATGTTATAAATTTTTTCATGGCCGATTTTCTATTTTCTAACGATAGGAGCATACGCCCGGCTAGCTCAGTCGGTAGAGCATGAGACTCTTAATCTCAGGGTCGTGGGTTCGAGCCCCACGTTGGGCGAGCACTTTTTATTCTCTTGTACCTACACTTCTCATATATAAAAAAAATATATGTATGTATCAACCTTGCAACTGGCCCATTGTCTCAGTTGGCCCTCTAAAAATGATCGTTTTTGAGAAGAAATTATCGAACGCAAAAGTTTTGAATTAAAACATTATCAGCAGTATTCATAAGCAATTTATTTCAATTTTAAATGTGGTTTCAGAAAAATTTGAACGGACATTTTTCTGCCAAAATACATTTTAAACCAAAACTATCGTATATTCTATGCTATTATGTTATGAACATAAAGAAAAAAATATTTTGTTTAATTCATTTAATTTTTGGCAATGACCAAACGAGGGGCTTTTATGTCCCCGTTTACAGTGCCATTGCTGTTCACTTTTCCCATACCATTTTTCTACGAAGTTTAATTGGCATTATGCCAGATTGCTGTTGGTTACTTAATGACAAAGGCATAACACTGGCCATTGAGTAACTTTCTCAGCAGCAATTTGGTATTTTTGTCACGTTTACTATCGTAAGGAGTATTGCCTTGAATCTTCTTAATTTGTAATGACAGGTAGATTTCGCATAGACTTCTGCAATATACGCGGATTGAGAGCGAATTATTTCTCTTTATATGCTCACATTCGCTTCCATCGGCCGGATGTTTTCGCCTTATGTGAAACCCAGGTGTGTGGGGATGCTGATCCACAGGATTTTCCCATACCTGGGTATCAACTTCTATCCCTTTTTTCTCTTCATAGGGGCCTTGCTATGTACATTCGCAACGATGTTGTGTACCAGTACCAGCAACATCTTACATGTGGTGATGCGGAATTTAGTTCCCTCTGGGTTAAATTCCGGATCAGGACACACATGTTGCATTTCGGATTTCTGTATAGAAGTCCAAACATGGAAACGGCGGCTTCCCTTAATGGCTTTGACGCCCTTTCCGATACCATTTCTAGAATCCTGGAAAGTTGTCCGAACAGTGAAATTGTAGTTGCTGGCGATTTTAATGTCCACAACTGTTCCTGGCTTCGCCATTCGAGCCATACAACTCCCGAAGGCCAATACGTTGAGTTATTCGCCGCGCATAACCACTTAGCGCAATTAGTGAATGAGCCAACACACAATTCGTGTGTTGTAGGGCAATCTCGAAATACTCTTGACCTTTTTCTCACTTCTCACCCTGAAAAGTACGAAGTGAGAACACTCGATCCTCTCGGGAATTCGGATCACAATACCATTTCTGCTTACTTTTCATATTCGGCACTTCATAGCGTTTCGAAAACAGCCCCGAAACGCTCGATTTTTATTTATGAAAAGGCTCGTTGGGCCGAGCTTAACGAATTTTACCGGCATTTCAACTGGAAACTTTGTTTCCTTGACAATAATGTTGATGCCGCAGCAAAAATGGTCGTAAATGTAATTTTGCTTGGAATGAAACTTTTTATTCCCTCGAAGCAAATTTCGGTTAAACCAAAACTTAAGTGTTGGTTTAACCAGACGTGCAAAAATGCAGTCAGATCCAGAGAGGAGGCGTTTAGTAGTTGGCGTTTGAATAAAAACGCAACTACTGATCACCTACGAAAGAAGGCAAGATCTGAGTGTGCCAAAGTACTTAGACGGGAAAAATTTCTACACGAACAGCGTCTTCGTGCTAAGGTCCTTGCTGCTCCTCGGGGCAGTAAGACCTTTTGGTCCTTCGTTAAAAGAGTTAGGGACAGTGCTAGTTCTTCTATCCCAGCGCTTTTAAAGGACGACCAAATATTTACTGACCCGATTGATAAAGCTAACCTCTTGGCTGAACTGTTTGCAAGTAATTCGTTCTTGCCGGAAAGCAATCAATCACTGCCCGTGGTCGGAAGAGTATCATGTACTATGCCCAAGATATTTTTCCGATCACGCGCAGTCAAAAGGGTTCTTTCGGATCTTAACGTAAACAAGTCACCGGGGCCGGATGGCATATCAGCACTGGTATTGAAACAGTGCTGTTCGACGTTAGCTCGTCCGTTGGCCAACCTTTTCAGCTCTTCGTACCGTGCGGGAATCTTTCCCTCTTGCTGGAAGGTGGCCAATGTTCAGCCAATCCCCAAGAAGGGTGAGGCTACTAACCCTGACAATTACCGCCCAATCGCAATTTGCTCTTCGCTCTCGAAGGTGATGGAGAGCATGGTTAATTACCATCTTGTGAAATATCTGGAGACGAATTCACTTCTCAGTGACAGACAGTATGGTTTTCGTGGTAGCCGATCTACGGGAGACCTGTTAGCGTTTCTTTCAGAACGTTGGAGTCGGTCCATTCACCGCTTTGGTGAATGCAAAGTGGTTGCTCTGGATATTTCCAAGGCGTTTGATCGAGTGTGGCATGGTGCGCTTGTGTCAAAGCTTATTGCTTTTGGTGTCGGTAATGATTTCTCTCGATTTATATCGAGTTTCCTCAGTGATCGCACTATACGTGTTGTTATAGATGGGATTGCATCAAACGAGTTTCATCTGAATTCAGGGGTACCGCAAGGTTCTGTCCTTTCTCCTACGCTATTTCTTATATTTCTTAATGACCTTCTTAGTCATACTTCAAATCCTATCTACTCTTTTGCAGATGACAGCAACATTTGTCATTCATATTCCTTCGATCATAGGCCAAGCCTTGTTGAGATTGGGGGCAAAAGGCAGAATATGAATGACACACTTAATCAGGACCTGGCTGCAATCTCTGAGTGGGGTCAAGCGAATAGGGTCGAATTTAATGCACGCAAGACCCAATGTTGTATGTTGACCCACAGACGGGCCGTGGGACCAACTATGTCATCTGTAGTAATGGGTGGCATTGATATTGAAGAATCGGATACTCTTGATGTTCTGGGCATGAGAATACAGTGCGATGTCCGCTGGAATAAACACGTTTTTAAAGTGTCGAAAGAAGCATTCAAGTGTTTAGGTTTTTTAAAACGGTGCAAGACTTACTTCACTTCATCCGATCTCCTTACTATCTATACCACCTATATCCGACCGAAGATGGAATACAACTCCCATATATGGGCAGGGGCTTCAAAGTCTATTTTGAACCTTCTGGACCGTGTACAAAGGAGGGCGGTGAAGCTCATCAATGACAGTAGGGTATCCAACTCTATTGACTCATTGGAGCATCGTCGGAATGTGGGTTGTGTGGCACTTTTCTATCGATATTACCATGGGAGGTGTTCCACTGAGATGAGTGAACTTATTCCACCCGCCCGAGTATTTCTTCGTAATACTCGCTCATCCAGTGGATCACATCCGTTTGTAGTCGATTGTCCTGTGTTTCGCACAACGCATTATAGAGAAAATTCGTTTTTCAGTCGAACTATCCGTATGTGGAATAAACTTCCCGCAGAGGTCTTCCCCGATACTTACAATTTATTAAGATTCAAGTCAAATGTCCACAAACACTATTCCCTCTTTCCTCCTTCCCAAACCTTATTTTCCTGATCAACACAATGCACTGCATATATAGGGGGCATCCCCTGAGTGTTGGTTTATCGCTAAAAAAAAAAAAAAAAAAAAAAAAATTATATGTTTATACAAATGTTTAATTGACATGGCGAAATGTTGATTGAGAATCATAGTAAATTTGTGCAAAAGTGTGCCCTTTATTGAAATTAATCATAATTTCATATTCATTTTAAATGAAAAATATTAAAATAACCTTAAATCACGTTTATTTAATATTAATCACTATAAAAATAACATTGTTCAATATTAAATCCATAAAAACCTTTTTTATATTAAAATCAAAAGTTTATTTTGTTAAATTAACATGCATATATACTTAAGTATGTTAATTTTTTTATTTTTTAAATATGTTATAAAAAGAAGATAATTCCCGTATTCTTTTAATTAAAATGTTTTCAAAGTAGAACGATGACGAAAACCATATCGGGCCATTCTGCTGATGCTTCTGTTAACAAAGGAGAATACAAAATATGTGAAACATGTGTAACAGGGGTAAGTGTTTTGAATTATTCTTTAATAAATGCATATGTTGTCTCTGAAACTTCTTCACACTGTTATAACTCACTCAAACCAATTTGATTCTACATGAAATCCAAGTTGTGTCAACTTGAAATAACTTTCATCCAACGTGATTCGGATTGTTATTTGAAAACGGCAAAATCAACCTTGTTTTCGACGATTTTACATTGATTTGTTTCTGTGTGTATTAAAAATAAGTAGTAAAATGTACTAGCAAACATAAAAAGTGTATTATAATTTTTAAATTGAAAATAATATGGTAACAATGATTCACACAAAAATTAACATTTTTATTTTTAAAGACGATAAGAACGCATTCATTGCTTTTACATATGAAAAATTGAAAGCCGTCTCTGATTTGACTAACGTATCTATATTAGAGTTTTAAAAAAACCTTAAAAAAGTAATTTTTCTAACTTACAACTTAGACAAATTAAACAATCAATTTACAAAGGAAGAAACTCGCCCAAAGTGGGGCTTAAAACTACGACCCTGAGGTTATTAGTCTCATGATCTGCTGACTGAACCAGCCGGGAATGCAGCCACCTGATAATATTGCTTATAAAATATATCACGTATAAAGCAGAAGCTTATCATTGGGAAAGGGTGTAAATAAGGGTATCCACCCAATTATAAAATATAATAAAATAGCCAATATCAAATAACGAATAAGTCGAACAATTTATGTAAATTAATTGATTTAATATTATTTCTACACTGAAAGAATTTTCATCACAGATCAAATGGATTTTTACATTAATCCAATGAAAAACTACATTAAAAGTCAACCTAAGTAGCCCTTTATTGGATAAATGAAGAATGTTGCATTAGCCCCCCGTTAATAAAATGTTTCATCAAATCGATGAAAATTTCGCATTATTTTAATGTCAAACGTTTAAAGAATTTTTTTTATTATTTAATTATAAATGTTTTTATATTTGAATGAAATTTTTAATATGTTCTCAACGACGTTTTTTTTGTCTTTTATAAGCTTAAAGCCCTTATGACACTACATTTTTTATTCATTAATTGATATGGAATTAATAGAAAGAAACAGTAAATGCTAGAAAGAGCAAACTATAAAAAATGTAAACAAAGTTTTTTTAGTTTTTTTTTCTCTTGCTATGTTTTTGTTTCAGGGATGGCGCTAAGAATTTTTAAATTGTACCAACAACTTTTAAAAATGTCTACCTTTTTCCCCTAATTGTACTAAAAGATTGTTTTAATTGAAATTAATTTTATTTATGTTCTTAAAAAACACCACAAAAAGGTATTATAAATCTTAGTTTAAAAAGTATCAACAAAAAAGAAAAATTTAAACAACTTACCCATCCCTGTTCTGTTAATTTTATTGAATGTTGTCAACTTTTTGTTTATGAGAAACCTTAAAACAAAAAGAGGTAAGTCGCTGAATTTGCCCATAAATCGCTTATTCAGCAACACTTTTAATATTTCAAGCTTGAAATGTCAATTTTAAGTTGAACAATTTTACATTTTGTTTGACATAACTTAATTTTTTATCGATAACTTTAGTAAAATGTTTGACAGTTTGCCATTTTTCTTAATACAGTTGAACCCTTCGCACTTGGTAAATTTTTCTATTACTTTATATTTGCGCTGTTCACCAAAACTTGAACAATGCATTAAAAATGTAGTGTCATAAAGGCTTAATGATTGTTATGGTTATAAATTTTTGTTTTTTTATTATATCCATTTTTTCAATGTGCGTTTTGAGACATTGTGAATTTTATTTATTTCATTCCTGTTTCAAATCATCAAGTTTTATTAATTTTATTTTGTTTTTATATATATTTTACATCATGTTATGTTCTACTTTCATAAGCTTACCTTTATTCATTTTCCAGCCCGCGACGACCTTCAAATTCATTTAGTCCATTTTTCTGGCTTGTACTACTGCGTATATTTTGTGTATTTAAATTAACAATTAAAGCAAAAAGAATGTGAAAATTTTTTGCTCTTGATTTTTCTTTCGCGTTGTTTGTTTTTAAACCCAAATATTTCTTACATTGAGCTAAAATCAGTATTTCGTTATCGTAATAATTTTTTTCATTAATGTTATGAAACATTTTTTCAAAACAGCATAAAAGTAGGGGATCTATCGCATCCATATCCCATATCTAATGTATATAAATTTGCATTTTAAAACTTCGACAATATAATATAGACGCCGCACAGTGTTCGATATTAAAATTTAGGTGGCCAAAATTAATTACTAAAAAGCTAAGAAACGTACATACGTGTGGATTGCTGTCTGACCAATAACGCATATTTTGCTTATTGACAAAGCCATTCCATTCTAATCATTTTCAAGTTGTTGCTCAGCCCAATTCACGAACATACGACGCTTCTGGTGGTCAAGCGGCTTCAGTTCTTGCGTCAATTTGAACTTGTAAGTATGTATGTAGGCCAAGATCTTTTCGCAAACGACGTGTGAGAGACACATTTGGGCTTTGTTCAACTGAAGCCTCACCGGCAGCAATATTCTCGACACCACGGGCACTTTTTTGTCTCACTGGCACGGGAACATTTTATACTATGCCTGTGGATTCAAATTTTTCCACTAGAGGCTCTATTGTTGATATGGTAGGACGATTATGACGACCATAAATTGGAAGTAGCGCTCATAACGTTGAGGTCACTGACTCCGTATTTCGGTAGTAAATTTTATTAATTTGGACTTTTGTAGCGTCCCTGTAGAAAAACGCGTAAAACTGTTAACCGGATAAGAATTATAAACCCCAGTTTTACTTATAACAATATCAAAGCTTAAACAAAACCAACAACAATAAACAGTGAGCTTATCTTTTGTTACAGTCCCGACTACAGTTGGTTGATTTTTTACTTTAAAATCGTTCCGCTAGAATTTATTTGTTTAAAAAACTCGTCGATTCGACAAAGAGAAACCTTAATGTACCAAAATAAGGAGTTAATATAATATATAAATATTCTAATAATTTCCAAAATAAAAATATTTCGAAATTGACAATGCAATATTTAAAATATTGATTCGAAATGTTTACAGAATTCTTTCCTTGCTATTTTTAATCATTTAAAATGTGCTGCATTAAAAAAAGAGTTTAAAGTCAAATAAGGACCAGTATCATATACATTTAGCATTAAGGTTAGATTTGGAGTCGGAGTTGGAATTTCAGCGGTTGGAGTCGGAGTTAGTACTTTTTGTTGGCGACACCACAGACCTGGTGGTCAGGTCAATGTTAAAAAAATATCAGGGCTAAATTCCTAAACAAAGAAGGATAACGGACGTGGGGGTATCGTGGTATTATTGAAAGGAAAAAGTACTGAAAATAGTGACATAGTACTGAATTTTCCATCACTGCTTAGAATACACATTCGAATTTATTTGAAAATTTATATAAAAAAAATGTTAGTCACCATGAAAAATAAATTCCCAAATTCTATTTGTTTAAATAATTACGTTAAATACATGAAATTTACAACAAGCACTTTCCCATTATAAGATACAAGAAAATTTATTACATTCTGCTTGTATCTAATAGTTGTATAATTTTTTGTACAATTTACTTCATTGCTAGCCAAAGGATAGTTAAAGTAAGCCGCGTAACAGAAATATACAAACAAACAAAATTCTGATAGTGCACAGAAAATATTCCTGGAAAATATTGAAGGAATAAAACTACACTCTCAATACTTTTGCAGTAACGGGCTATAGTTTATTTAAGAAGTATTCCGTTCAGTAATTTTTAAATAAATAAACATTTAAAATACCAGGAAAATTTAATTTTACTGATGTAATGTTACATTTATTCAAAAAACTAAGTGCATATTAATAATTTTCAGTTGCAGTTAATACTGTCCGTTGATTAAGTTACATTTTTCTTTATGTAAAATTAAAAGAAAATGTAATTTACAATAACGAAAAGTTCATTGCATTTTTACTGTCAAAAATTCAATCGCGAATTACGAAAAAACAAATGAATATTCAGTTATTTTATATAAGTTAACCAGCGCTTAAAAAACTGCAGTCAAAGTAGAATGACTGCCATTTCTTACCCTTCTTCATTTGTCATTGGCCAAAAAAAACTGTTGTTTTTACTTCTAATTCATTCAATGTAAGCCGACGCTTTCAAACCCACTCAAAAAAGCGAAAAGTTGTACACAAATGTTCGTTGTTTTTAGTTTTTAGCTTCGACTGCAGTTTTTTGAACCCAGAATTTAACTACCAAAAATAAATATTTAGTTATCTAAATATTAAAAACGATTTGCTTGGTTTGTGTAGAAAATTTCTATTTTCTATTTTAACAAATTATTTAGTCAAACATATCAAATTTTTAAAGTAAAATAATTGCGAAACCATATCGGCCATGCTGCTGTTGTCTTAAATTTGAGAGTTCTTCTGTAAACAACGCACGGTGCTTTGTCCCATAGACAAAAATCAAAAAAAAATTTTAGTCTCAAAATGTGATAAAAGATATATTGATCGATAGATAACAACACAACTCATAAAAATTTTTTGGAATTGATTTCGTGTGACTCTCCTAGACTCCGCCAGAGGTCTCTAAATTCAGTCAAATTTAAGAAAGAATAAATGAATAAAAAAAATGAATTGAATTGCTTCAAGCAAATAACTCTCAAAAATTAATTTTTTTAAAAAAGAGTTTAATGTTATTTTTTTTGTGATCCTTGGTATGTTCAAAATTTGGCAATAATACAGTTTTTATTAAAAATATTAACTTAAGTTAGTTTTTATCGCTCAAAAAAAAATATATTTTTTCAAAAAAATCCAAAAATTACAAAACTTTTTTTGAACTTTAAAAAAAATCATATAAAATCAGACATTTTTTTATTTCGTTTTTTCTTAGCAAATGGTGTTCTTAAAAGGACCGTAAAAAGATTAGTGCCGGTTTTTGACCGCAACTTAACAAAAAATGCACTTTAAATAGGTCTAATTTCACAAATTTTTTTAAAGTTTTTTTTATTATAGAGCTAAAATGTTTAAGTAAAGTTACAAGCTATATGAAAAAACATTTAAAAAAGAAATACTGAGAAAATATTAAAGTCAAATTGTGCACCATACCCCTTAATCAGAGTGCGCTACAATTATGTAATTTTCAGCAGGATAAAGTAATATGTTATATGCACACTAGAGGTCTGCTTTGAATAACTCACTTGTTTGCCTTTACTCAAAGTGCACAACATTTATTCAATTGTAAAACATTCAAAAAGATAAGAAGAGAGTAAACCATATACAAAAATAAGAATGAATGAACTGAATAAAAAACTTGTTTACTGTAAATGAATATGAGAGTAATTCATAAATAACAAAACATTGGAATGACCCGTTAGAGAGAGCAAGTTTACAAAAAATATTCAAATAATTTTTGAATTATTGAATGTGCATACATTTATTTGAATACCTTACCATAATATGTGTGTAAGCTTGTGGCTTCTTTATTTATAAGAGTTAAGCTTACACATACCTACATACATAATGTGTAGGTACACATATTTTACATTCAAATTATATTTGAATAATTTACTCATTCGACTTGATTTGACTGAATAGAATGAGTTTTTGTTGTTTTGTCTCTGGTTTTTTTTCATTTGTTTCGTTATCATTGGGTGATCGACACATTGTAGTTAAAAAACAAATGAGTGTGTTGAAATTGCTTTTTATTTATTCTTGCAGACCTCTAATGCACACCTATTTTTGTGGTAGATCAATCCCAATAATTGTTTAAGTTTATAAACAAACAAAAATTGTAAAAAATAACAAATATTTCTTTTTTTTAAACTTATGGCCTATTTCACCAACAATATTTATATATCAATTTATGTTTAAAATTTGTTTTTCATGTAAAAAAAAAAAATTATATGAAAAAATTTATTTTAATATTAATTGATATTTAAATAAATTGGTGAAATTGGGCATAAGTATCTATTAATAAATTAGTTTATTATTAAGAAAAAAATAAAATTTTTTTACATAAATGTTCTACGTGCTTTATGACCAACCTTTTTATATTAAAAATTCAAAAGAAGTTAAAATTCAATTAGTCACTTCTGTCTTTCAAATGTAAGTTGAAATCAATGTTTGCAAAAACAACATGCAACTTTGTTTTCTTGTTTTTGTTGCTCTTGCGTTTGTTGTAGTATTTCCAACAATAATCACTAGTGAATTTGGCAAAATAGGAAAAATAGATCAGCTGTGCTGTTAACGCCACCTGTAAAGTAATTTCACCTTGACTTGGGTTATATTTTTCAATACAATTTTTATTTTAATTTTAATTTTTTTTTTTCTTATTACATCGGCAAGATTAAATTTAGTCCAAACCAAACTAATTTTATTGCAATCAAAATCAGCTCTTCAAATTGTATTGGAATCTTTTTATTTTAGAACGTAGCTCCCATACAAATCATTCTCCCGAAAAAGCTTTTAATGCCAGCTTCCTTAAAAATATAAGTATTTACATACAAATTGGCGACAGTGATTTTTACGATAGCTACTAAGTCATGACAAAATGTTGTCCAGATAGGTCTAAAATAAACTATAGGTTCCATATAAACCCTCATCCAAAAAACTCATATACGGAGCTTAAGATATCTAAACAATATTCGGGAGAAAGAAATTTTAAACGAATCTTAACCTCATAACATAATTTTGTTCTGGCGGGTCCATGATTGCCCATGGGTCCCAAATAGATTACACTCTAGGAAATTTGTTTTTAAATACTATACTATAGGGTATCACATGGTCGGGTTTGACTGATTATACTTTCTTACTTGTTATTTTTGCAAGAGCATTTGAAGCGTTTTTAACTCATTTTTCATTTAATGATGTTTTTGTATTTTTCACATTAATAATCCGATTCTACCAAAATTCGGCACACATATATCTCTAACAATATATCAATTTCCATACCAAATTTTATTACGATTGGATAATTTTTGTAGGTACTATAGCATTTTTAAGAAAAAGGATATATGGCAGGACCTTGAGTCCTTGTTCAGATTTAAGTGAAAATTTGCACACACGTTGCTAGTTGTGTGTGTATTAGCATGCCCATTTTTTTGTAGTTTTGTGGGCATTATTGAAGCTAAAATTACATTTTTCCATTTCAGGACACATGGGAGGTAGGCGTGTCCTTGGACCGATTAGTCCAAAAATTCATATTTTTCTTAACTAAGCTATTTTATGCTAGTGTACCAAATTTCAAAAATTTCTGACAACTCCTTCTATTCTATATTCTATATTCTGTGCAACGTGTTCAGAACAACAAATGTAAAACAAACATGTGTAATGGGGTAAGTAAATACAGTGGACTCCCGATAATTCGTAATAGCAAGGGACCGGCCATTTCGATTTAGCGGCGTTTCGATTTAATGGGGTTAAAATAAAATAAATACGAGTTAACGGGGTTGTTCAATTTATGTACTAAAACGATAACAAAAAACATAAAAAACATCTTAACATCTTAAGTAAATAAACACACACACAAGCAAAAACCCAGGCAAAAAAATACAGGTAAACAAAAAATCTTTCTTTCCATGTTTTGTTGTTTTTATTACAAATTATAAGTGGTAATTAGCAACCAATTACGATTTATAAGAAGCAAACAAGATTTTTTTTGAAAAAAAAAATTCGAATTAGCGAGGGGACCAAAATGTATGGAAATTTTGACAGTTTATTACGACAGGTGTCTTTCTGCTATTTTTTATAAATTCGGCACATTTGTGGAGTAAACAAAAATTCCTGAATTTAATAAAATAGCTGAATATTCCTTTATTTTTGCGGGATATGCTTGAAAATTTGGCTGCCCGCCTTGGAAAAAGAAAATTTTTTTTGAAAAAATAGCTTTTTCCAAAAAGAAATCGAATTTTTTTAAAAAAATGGTTTAGTAAGGTTATTCTTTTGCACTTTATATTTTTTTATAATCAAAATTTTTTTTACATTGAAAAAATTTGCAACCAAGTAAAAAAATTTTTAAGTCGAGAGGCGCGGACTAGGATTTTATTTTGGGTAACTTGTTACACAAAGAGACAACTTTTATTAATTCATCGATTATACTTAAGGAAAAAATGGCTATACATATTTATTTTATATATGCAGTGTTTGTATTGTTTGTATAACCCAACAAACACATTTTGAAAAATAAACAACTTCATATGATGGACTTAAAGCACAAGGGGAATCAATCCCGTCCGGCTGGATGTCTATTTAAACTTTGTGCGCAAAGTCAAAATCGCAATTTTTTTCGGGATTGACGGACTATACTTTCTTTTTTGTTTAAATTGGATATTTGTAACCAACAAATTAAATTGTTAATTTAAAATGGATATTTGTAAATATTTGTAAATAAATATTTTTTTCCAATAGATATTTGTACACAAAAAATTACTTAGGTTATCAATAACCAAAAATAAATAAATTTTACTTTAATTGGTTACTACAACCAAAATATATACAGTCCTTTTTGTTTATAGTCACTACCTGTTTATTTTACCGCTATAACTAAATTTAATATAAAGTATTAACGTTATAGTCCATATAATAACATTTGCCATATATGCCATCTATCAACAGTCATCAAAGGAAAAAGTAAAGCAAATTAATGGCGTTATAGCTACATTAACAATATTTACTAAGTTCTTTTTGGTTTTCGAAGCCACAATCCATCTAAAGAAAGAAAGAACTAAATCGTTTAATTTTTGTCAACAACTCAGTAATCATATCTTGTTATTATTTTAATCATTTTTAAAATTTTTTTTTTTTTTTGTTTTTCTTTATTTTCTATATTCAGATAACGTGATTTTATTCGAATTTAGTTATTTGCCACATAGTGGCATATACATATGTGAATTAGCCTTATAATCACATTAGCAACTAAAGGATGTGACCATAAGCGAAAAGTACTATATAACGATAATGGTTAAAGATTCCCAATTGAAAATAAAGGAATTTTTCTCGAAACCTTTACAAAAAATAATTTCAGTCCCTGAGCTATTTTTTGAATTAAAAACAAAAAAGTCCATACAAAACATCTATTTTTAACGTATTTAACTGTTAAAAAGAGAGTTTTTTTAAGCCGTCATAAATTAAAACTCATTTCAAGAGTTTGATTTTAACCGACATTTAATTAAATTAATTTTTTGTACATAGACATAGACAAGCTTGTAGCTGGTCAGATCACTACAATTTGTAAAGGAGAATTTTAGGCCAACTATTTTATGATTGCGATATAAAACTCTTTATAACTTTGATGTTTTCGTTGAAAAATGATTTTTAACTGTGGAGTTGAGATCGTTTTTTCTAGATCACCATAGGTTCTTAAAGAGACCTTTAGGACGAACCTATTGGTATAGACAGTATACGTAGGTCTTCGTTGACTCTTATATGGAGAGTTTTTAAGCTCAAATAACATGTATTACTCTTATTTACGGTCCCTGCTATTTACCCTTAAGTAAAAACTATATACAGGGTGTCTGGTGGCACATTTATATTTTTAAATACGATTATTTCAAAAGGTAATATACGGTGCGGAGGGAGGGTCGAGCCGTTGGAATAATAATTGGGCGGATTTGTCAGTCACGATGTCGCAGTGGTCGAGTGAGCATCGCGCGTTCGCTGTGGAGACATTTTTTAAGGGTAATGATTCATACGTAATAAGGTTAGGTTAGGTCACTTAAATAGCCACGTCAACAAGAAAAACTGCCGTTACTGGTCCCCAAGTACATGCAACCCTCGATTAAAACATCAAATACCTTTTCATTGCCCCAGGGTAACTGTTTGGTGTGCCTTATCCACGCATAAGAAAATTGGGTAATTTTTTTTAAATTATCGAAAAACAAGGCTCCGTTTTGAATAGTGTGTTCAAGTCGACGGAAGACATGTGGATGACATACTCTTTAAAAAAAAAATCCGCATTTCCATTCTATCGTTCAATGCTCTTAATAAAACGTTGTTTTAATTATTACATTTTTTATTTAAGTTTGAAAATATAAATCTGCTACCAGATACCCCGTAGTTTTTGAATTAATTAAATAAAATTTATTTATAAAACATTTAAATTTTCAAAAGATTTTGTTATTCGTGCTTAATTCCCAGTTTTTATTATTGATAAAAACACTTGAAATTTATTGTTGATGGGATAAGCTATTCCTATGCGCATTTCACTGGTTGCTTAGGCCAGATCATCATTTTTATTTATTTTTTTTTAAAGCATTAGGTATAGGTTAATTGTTTTGCTTTGTTATTTTTGTCATTAAAAATATGTTTTATTGTGTTTAAAATAGTAATTTTAATTTGCTGTTTTTTCATAATTTGATTTCCGATTTGTTTTTGAAAATATGCCGATTTTTTACTAAAACTATCTGGCACCCCTGGTTGAGATCTTATACAAGTTTTTATAAACTCTCTTATTTTCATCAACTCGCCAACAATATTTTAACATACAACAGATAACCACAGATATTGCAGTAATACTTATTGTGACAACAGATATTTGTAAGCAAAAAAAATGTTATGACATACTCAATCCAAAACCATAAGCATCTGTTTTTGTTTTTAAGATATGGTGAGTGGGCAAAAGCAAACCCATACACTATCAGTTACACTCATTCTCCCATTTATATCAGTAGTAACAGATAAATATCTGGTGTATCTGTTTCAACAATACTTACTGATACACTCGTGCAGGTCTTTAATATAAATTATAAAGCATTTGAATTAATTACTAAAAAAGATTTTTTTTTACTTTTTTTTTAATTAAATCAATATTTTGTTATGTTTTAAACAAACTTTTTTTTTTTTTTAAAAGAGTGGTCAGTTGCAAAATATTTTTTAAAAACAAAATTTATATCAAGTGATAATTTATAATTCATATTTAACAAATTCTACTTTGAAAGCCCTAAAAAAATGCATCTGCGGTTAGGATTTCTTTCATTTTAAAAAAATTAATAGATTTTGTTAAAATTTAAAAATTAAGAAATATTGTTAAAATTCCTGATTGGATTTTTTACAAATTGGGAAAATGAAACCGGCCCATTAGCTCAGTTGGTTAGAGCGTCGTGCTAATAACGCGAAGGTCGCGGGTTCAATCCCTCATGGGCCAACTCTTCTTTTTTTTTAATAAATTTTTACAATTTACACTTTTTAGTAAAAGACACGAAATGAAAAACAAATAATGACCAAGCAAAGAACATAAACAAATCTAAAAAATATAAAGAGTTGTTTACATATGTATATTACAAGAAGCAGAGTGGCGCAGTGGAAGCGTGCTGGGCCCATAACCCAGAGGTCCGAGGATCGAAACCTTGCTCTGCTACAACGGTGTCATATATTTTTCGAACTTGTCGGCTTTTTGTTATTTAAAACAGAATTGGCAATTAGAAAGTAGTTAAATTTCTTATTGGTAAAGTTGGCTACAATGAATACGTTCTTACCAAAAAAATATTAATTGAAGCCAACTTGCTCATATATTAAGCACAGTCGCCCATAACCCAAAGGTCCGAGGATCGAAACCTTGCTCTGCTAGTGTTGAAGTGATATTTATTAATGTATTATACACTGAAAGAATTTTCTTCGCAATACCAATGAATTTTGACATTATCCCATGAAAAATTTCATTAAAAAGAGACCTATGCAGGCGCTTCGTTGGATCAATGAAACCTGTTTCATTAAAATGTATTTAATGAACCAACATTACATTAGATCTATGAATATTATTCATTGGATGAATACTTCAATAAATTAATTATTGATTTTCTTTAAATTGTTTCCGAAAATAAGACATAAAGCCATATTTTTTAAGGATTTTCACCTCTTTGATAAAACAAGTACCGGCTTCGCTAACTAAAGCTTCTCTTAATATTTTTTTTAAATCAGTGAAATAAAGCAATTTGTAACGCAAAACATCAAATGGGACATAAAACCATAATGGCTTTATGTCCCATTCCACTAAAATTGATATGAGACTTAAGGCCATATCAAAATTACGGTTTTATGTCCGTTTGAATTGAGACATAAAGCCATTATGGCTTTATGTCCTATGGCTTTGTGACACTCCACCTATGCCAAACCTTACATACCCTTCACCATGGTTGGGTAAGAACAGAAGTTTATATATACGAATATCTAAATAAATGTATGTATATTTGTATATGTTGTATTAATCGCTTAATTGCATTTAATTATTTGCACATGTTTGCGTGGTTATATATATATGAATTGGGAAACAAACTTAATTTTAAACAAAGTTAAAAGAGTTATTTTTGGGATTTCAGAATTTTGATTATAACAAAGCCAGTTTTAACCGATTTGACAGATTTCTATATCGACGTGTTTAAGAAGAAATTTGCCAGTTAGTTGCGTTATAAAACTTGGACTAGGGAAGATCTATGGTTCCAGAAAGTGTGTATTTAAAAAAACTTTTTTTTATCTGAGCAGATTTTCCGAGTTTTTCAGAAAATATTTTCTACTAAAGATTTCCAATCTTTTGATATGTAAGGGATAACCATAGGTCATATGACAGTCCAAAAATTCAGGTTTTTATAAAATTTTTGATATTTTTTGTACAGGAGGTACCACGCCCACTTCTCCTTCTCCGCCCACATTTTGTCGGATGCTGTGTAAAGATAACCTAAATGTGTGTAACTAATTTGGAAACTTTGGCTCTTGTCGTTCTCCAGATATACAGAAAAAAGTAATAAAAATACAACACCAACAAGGGATTTTTGGGAAAAATTAGAGATATTCGTGGTTTTTTGCTCATATCTCAGCCAGTTAGGCCTCACCAGCTAAATATATATGTATAAACAAATATATAAATATAAAAAAAAAAAAAAAAAGAATAAACGTTATTTCATATTTTGAAAGATATTTTAAAAATTATATCATCGATAAATTTTATGTCGTTATTGTTCATCTCATAGGAATCACTCGAGCGCATTAGTTTAAAGTAATTTGAAGGTAAATCATAATCACGACAACATTTACCCAACCTTTTGATTCCATATCTACAATAAAAAACATGTAAGAAAATATAGTCGATCTACCCCGACTATATGATACCCTACACCTTATTAGAACCTGTGTACCAAATTTTATTAAATGATCTGCAAATTTGCGATCTGTACTTTACGCACAAGGTTTACATGGACAGCCAGCCAGCCGGACAAACATCGTTAATTCGACTCAGAAAGTGGTTCCGAGTCAATCGGTATACGAAAAGGTGGCCTTAGAACCAATATTTCAAGGTATTACAAACATCAGCACAAACGTATAGTACCCTCTCTACTATTGTGGTGTTGGTATAAATATTTCATTGATAAAATCGAATTAACGGTTGCTAAATGTAACCTATTTCTCAAATTACTTTTAACGATATTTACTTGGCGAAATACCCTCTCTGCTTCAGCATTAGACCACGGAAGTGAGAGCAACTTTATAGTAAATTCTGAAATTTCTAAAAAAAAATTTTTGCCGCCGGCATCTCTTTTTTGATTGTTAAAAATGTTTATTTTGCTTTTATAAATTTTTATAATAAAATAAAAATCATTCTTTTAAAATTAAAACGGCAAGAACAATTTTATGGCTAAGCAAATTGAAAAATGGCTCAAAAAAAATGACTGAATGCATTTGTTAATGTCTAAACAGAGTGAAAAATGGCTAAATCTAGTTACTAAATAGCTAAATTGGCAATACTGATACCATACATAAAGATACCACAACCAGGCCCCCGGTGAAGGGTATAAAAATTAAGAAATTTTGTTAAAATTTAAAATAATAGGAAATTTTGATAAAATTCCTGATTTGATTCTTTACAAATTGGGGAAGAGCAACCGGCCCATTAGCTCAGTTGGTTAGAGCGTCGTGCTAATAACGCGAAGGCCGCGGGTTCGATCCCCCCATGGGCCAAGTTTTTTAATGTAATATGCAAAACAGTTTTTAAAAACTAAATTTATATCAAGTGATAATTTATAATTCATATTTAACAAATTGTACTTTGAAAGCCCTTAAAAAATCCATCTGCTGTTAGGATTCTTTCATTTAAAAATGAATTAAGAAATTTTGTTAAAATCTAAAAAATTAAGAAATTTTTTGTTAAAATTTAAAATATTAAGAAATATTGTTAAAAATTCCTAATTTCATTTTTTACAAATTGGAAAAATGCAACCGGCCCATTAGCTCAGTTGGTTAGAGCGTCGTGCTAATAACGCGAAGGTCGCGGGTTCGATCCCCTCATGGGCCAACTCTTCTTTTCTTTTTTAATAAATTTTTACAATTTACACTTCTTAGTAACAGACACGAAATGAAAAACATATAATAACCAAGCAAAGAACATAAAAATATCAAAAAAAAAAAAAGTTTATTATGTATACACACAGAAAAAAACACCAATGTAAAATTAACATGGAAAAATGTTGATTGAGAATCATAGTAAATTTCTGCAAAAGTATGCCCTTTATTTAAATGTATCATTATTTCATATTAATTTTAAATGAAAAATATTAAAATAATCTTTAATCACGTTTATTAAATATTATTCACTGTTAAAAAAAATGAAAAAAAATATTAAAATATAAATAAATATGGATTCAATATTGAATCCAGAAAAACCTGTTTTATATTAAAATCAAAAGTTTATCTTGTTAAATTAACATGCATACATAGTTAAGTATGTTAATTTTTTTATTTTCATTCTTAAAATATGTTGTAAAAAGAAGACAGTTCCCGTATTCTTTTAATTAAAATTATTTAGTTAAATAGTACATCAAGTTTTCAAAGTAGAATGATGACGAAAACCATATCGGGCCATTCAGCTGATTGATTTGTTAACAAAGGCGACTACAAAATAAGTGAAACATGTGTTACAGGGGTAAGTGTTTTGAATTATTCTTAAATAAATGCATATGTTGTCTCTGAAGCTTCTTCACACTGTTATAACACACTCAAACCAATTCTACATGAAATTCACATTGTTTCAACATGAAATAACTTTCATTCAACGTGATTCAATATAAATGACATTTTGCTCTAACTTTACTGCAATGTTAAATTAACATGAATTATAGTTATTTTAAAATAAAAAAAATTTGTTCGCAAGTAATTATAAAATCAGGTTGAATTAACATGAAAAACGTATGAAGCTAAATTACCACCGAAAAATTTTAAATCAACCTTGCTTTCGACGTTTTTAACTTGATTTTTTTCAGTGTATGTATGTATGACTTTTATCAAGTAATCCAGCACACGCCACATTTTTAAGACAAGAGTCAACTACTTAATTAACTCTCAATATCAATTTGTGAGCTGTGTTACCGCCACTGTCGCTCAGGTAGGTATCGATTGGTTTATTTATTAGTAACTTTTAATGTATAGCATCTCTAACTGTCAAAAAATTATAAAAGAGCGGACATTTTGTTGCTAACTTCCTTTTTAAAGTTCTACTTTTTTCTAGAAGTCAAAATTGTCTATTTATTTAACCTTGGAGATAAAATTATAAATTTATTGAAATTAAAAATTAATATTTCGCGCTTAGTTTTCATGTTAAAAAAGAACGTAGAATTGCAATTTATAAACAATTGTCTTTTATTCTAAATAATTTTAGGAATTTTAACAAGCAAATATAAAGTTCAATTAGAGATAGAAATTTAGAGTTTTATTTGTTGTTCACAATCTGGTGGAAACCTTGCGCTCGGGCAAATTCCCGTAAAATTAGAATGCAATATTAGCACGGTTACTATATTGAGAAACTGGGCCTTATAAGCCCGGCTAGCTCAGTCGGTAGAGCATGAGACTCTTAATCTCAGGGTCGTGGGTTCGAGCCCCACGTTGGGCGAGTAATTTTTTATGTTTTCTTCTAAACATTAAAAAACTAGTACCGCAAAAATATTTTTAGTATTTCAATTGTCCCATTTTTATGTTATACCTAAAATATTTATTAAAAACTAAATTTTACTGAAGTGATAATTTATACTTCATGTTTAACAAATTCTATTTTAAAAGCCCTTAAAAATGCATCTACTGTTAGAATTTATTTCGTTTTTGATTTTCTAAAAAATTAAAATTTGGAAAATTAAGAAATTTAGTTAAAATCCCAAATGTGATTTTTAACAAATTGCGAATTCACAATCGACCCACGCGAAGGCCGCGGGTTCGATCCCCCATGGGCCATGTTTTTTTAATGTAATATGCAATACAGTTTTTAAAAACCAAATTAATATCAAGTGATAATTTATAATTCATATTTAACAAATTGTACTTTGAAAGCCCTTAAAAAATCCATCTGCTTTTAGGTTTCTTTTATTTAAAAAAAATGAAGAAATTTTGTTAAAATTTAAAATATTAAGAAATTTTCAAAAAGTAATTTCAATTTTTGGGAATACAAAATTTAAATTTCAAAAGATTTTGTTATTGGTGCTAAATTCCCAGTTTTTATTATTGATAAAAACACTTGAAATTTATTGTTGATGGGATAAGCTATTCCTATGCGCATTTCACTGGTTGCTTAGGCCAGATCATCAGGAAACTTCATCCATAAAGATTTTAGAAAAACTAAAGATATTAAACCAAGTAAAAATGTTAAACGTATAAGACTTATAGCAACAGTTCTACTTGTAATAATATCAAAGCTTAAACAAAACAACATCAACAATAAACAGTGCGTTCATCTCGTCTTACATTCCCCGCTACAATTAGTTGAAATTCTCTCAACATTAATTGTAGTTGTAAGTAGGTTAAGAAAAACAAAATAAAAAACAACAACAGCTTACAAAAGATGTTGTCAATTAAGTGTTTTTTAGGCCGTGCACCCGCCTGTTTATTATCAAAAAGTAATTTCAATTTTTGGGAATACAAAATTTAAATTTCAAAAGATTTTGTTATTGGTGCTAAATTCCCAGTTTTTATTATTGATAAAAACACTTGAAATTTATTGTTGATGGGATAAGCTATTCCTATGCGCATTTCACTGGTTGCTTAGGCCAGATCATCAGGAAACTTCATCCATAAAGATTTTAGAAAAACTAAAGATATTAAACCAAGTAAAAATGTTAAACGTATAAGACTTATAGCAACAGTTCTACTTGTAATAATATCAAAGCTTAAACAAAACAACATCAACAATAAACAGTGCGTTCATCTCGTCTTACATTCCCCGCTACAATTAGTTGAAATTCTCTCAACATTAATTGTAGTTGTAAGTAGGTTAAGAAAAACAAAATAAAAAACAACAACAGCTTACAAAAGATGTTGTCAATTAAGTGTTTTTTAGGCCGTGCACCCGCCTGTTTATTATCAAAAAGTAATTTCAATTTTTGGGAATACAAAATTTAAATTTCAAAAGATTTTGTTATTGGTGCTAAATTCCCAGTTTTTATTATTGATAAAAACACTTGAAATTTATTGTTGATGGGATAAGCTATTCCTATGCGCATTTCACTGGTTGCTTAGGCCAGATCATCAGGAAACTTCATCCATAAAGATTTTAGAAAAACTAAAGATATTAAACCAAGTAAAAATGTTAAACGTATAAGACTTATAGCAACAGTTCTACTTGTAATAATATCAAAGCTTAAACAAAACAACATCAACAATAAACAGTGCGTTCATCTCGTCTTACATTCCCCGCTACAATTAGTTGAAATTCTCTCAACATTAATTGTAGTTGTAAGTAGGTTAAGAAAAACAAAATAAAAAACAACAACAGCTTACAAAAGATGTTGTCAATTAAGTGTTTTTTAGGCCGTGCACCCGCCTGTTTATTATCAAAAAGTAATTTCAATTTTTGGGAATACAAAATTTAAATTTCAAAAGATTTTGTTATTGGTGCTAAATTCCCAGTTTTTATTATTGATAAAAACACTTGAAATTTATTGTTGATGGGATAAGCTATTCCTATGCGCATTTCACTGGTTGCTTAGGCCAGATCATCAGGAAACTTCATCCATAAAGATTTTAGAAAAACTAAAGATATTAAACCAAGTAAAAATGTTAAACGTATAAGACTTATAGCAACAGTTCTACTTGTAATAATATCAAAGCTTAAACAAAACAACATCAACAATAAACAGTGCGTTCATCTCGTCTTACATTCCCCGCTACAATTAGTTGAAATTCTCTCAACATTAATTGTAGTTGTAAGTAGGTTAAGAAAAACAAAATAAAAAACAACAACAGCTTACAAAAGATGTTGTCAATTAAGTGTTTTTTAGGCCGTGCACCCGCCTGTTTATTATCAAAAAGTAATTTCAATTTTTGGGAATACAAAATTTAAATTTCAAAAGATTTTGTTATTGGTGCTAAATTCCCAGTTTTTATTATTGATAAAAACACTTGAAATTTATTGTTGATGGGATAAGCTATTCCTATGCGCATTTCACTGGTTGCTTAGGCCAGATCATCAGGAAACTTCATCCATAAAGATTTTAGAAAAACTAAAGATATTAAACCAAGTAAAAATGTTAAACGTATAAGACTTATAGCAACAGTTCTACTTGTAATAATATCAAAGCTTAAACAAAACAACATCAACAATAAACAGTGCGTTCATCTCGTCTTACATTCCCCGCTACAATTAGTTGAAATTCTCTCAACATTAATTGTAGTTGTAAGTAGGTTAAGAAAAACAAAATAAAAAACAACAACAGCTTACAAAAGATGTTGTCAATTAAGTGTTTTTTAGGCCGTGCACCCGCCTGTTTATTATCAAAAAGTAATTTCAATTTTTGGGAATACAAAATTTAAATTTCAAAAGATTTTGTTATTGGTGCTAAATTCCCAGTTTTTATTATTGATAAAAACACTTGAAATTTATTGTTGATGGGATAAGCTATTCCTATGCGCATTTCACTGGTTGCTTAGGCCAGATCATCAGGAAACTTCATCCATAAAGATTTTAGAAAAACTAAAGATATTAAACCAAGTAAAAATGTTAAACGTATAAGACTTATAGCTTGATGTTGTTTTGTTTAAGCTTTGATATTATTACAAGTAGAACTGTTGCTATAAGTCTTATACGTTTAACATTTTTACTTGGTTTAATATCTTTAGTTTTTCTAAAATCTTTATGGATGAAGTTTCCTGATGATCTGGCCTAAGCAACCAGTGAAATGCGCATAGGAATAGCTTATCCCATCAACAATAAATTTCAAGTGTTTTTATCAATAATAAAAACTGGGAATTTAGCACCAATAACAAAATCTTTTGAAATTTAAATTTTGTATTCCCAAAAATTGAAATTACTTTTTGATAATAAACAGGCGGGTGCACGGCCTAAAAAACACTTAATTGACAACATCTTTTGTAAGCTGTTGTTGTTTTTTATTTTGTTTTTCTTAACCTACTTACAACTACAATTAATGTTGAGAGAATTTCAACTAATTGTAGCGGGGAATGTAAGACGAGATGAACGCACTGTTTATTGTTGATGTTGTTTTGTTTAAGCTTTGATATTATTACAAGTAGAACTGTTGCTATAAGTCTTATACGTTTAACATTTTTACTTGGTTTAATATCTTTAGTTTTTCTAAAATCTTTATGGATGAAGTTTCCTGATGATCTGGCCTAAGCAACCAGTGAAATGCGCATAGGAATAGCTTATCCCATCAACAATAAATTTCAAGTGTTTTTATCAATAATAAAAACTGGGAATTTAGCACCAATAACAAAATCTTTTGAAATTTAAATTTTGTATTCCCAAAAATTGAAATTACTTTTTGATAATAAACAGGCGGGTGCACGGCCTAAAAAACACTTAATTGACAACATCTTTTGTAAGCTGTTGTTGTTTTTTATTTTGTTTTTCTTAACCTACTTACAACTACAATTAATGTTGAGAGAATTTCAACTAATTGTAGCGGGGAATGTAAGACGAGATGAACGCACTGTTTATTGTTGATGTTGTTTTGTTTAAGCTTTGATATTATTACAAGTAGAACTGTTGCTATAAGTCTTATACGTTTAACATTTTTACTTGGTTTAATATCTTTAGTTTTTCTAAAATCTTTATGGATGAAGTTTCCTGATGATCTGGCCTAAGCAACCAGTGAAATGCGCATAGGAATAGCTTATCCCATCAACAATAAATTTCAAGTGTTTTTATCAATAATAAAAACTGGGAATTTAGCACCAATAACAAAATCTTTTGAAATTTAAATTTTGTATTCCCAAAAATTGAAATTACTTTTTGATAATAAACAGGCGGGTGCACGGCCTAAAAAACACTTAATTGACAACATCTTTTGTAAGCTGTTGTTGTTTTTTATTTTGTTTTTCTTAACCTACTTACAACTACAATTAATGTTGAGAGAATTTCAACTAATTGTAGCGGGGAATGTAAGACGAGATGAACGCACTGTTTATTGTTGATGTTGTTTTGTTTAAGCTTTGATATTATTACAAGTAGAACTGTTGCTATAAGTCTTATACGTTTAACATTTTTACTTGGTTTAATATCTTTAGTTTTTCTAAAATCTTTATGGATGAAGTTTCCTGATGATCTGGCCTAAGCAACCAGTGAAATGCGCATAGGAATAGCTTATCCCATCAACAATAAATTTCAAGTGTTTTTATCAATAATAAAAACTGGGAATTTAGCACCAATAACAAAATCTTTTGGATTAAGAAATTTTGTTAAAATTTAAAAAATTAAGAAATTTTCTTAAAAATTCCTAATTGGATTTTTTACAATTTGGAAAAATGCAACCGGCCCATTAGCTCAGTTGGTTAGAGCGTCGTGCTAATAACGCGAAGGTCGCGGGTTCGATCCCCTCATGGGCCAACTCTTCTTTTTCTTAATAAATTTTTACAATTTACACTTTTTAGTAAGAGACACGAAATGAAAAACATAGAACAACCAAGCAAAGAAAATAAAAATATCAAAAAAAAAAAAAAAGTTTATTATGTATATGTACATCACAAGAAGAGTATGAATAGTACCCAGCAGAGTGGCGCAGTGGAAGCGTGCTGGGCCCATAACCCAGAGGTCCGAGGATCGAAACCTTGCTCTGCTACATCGGTTTCATATCTTTTTCGAACTTGTCCACTTTGTTTTTTTATTCAGAATTGGCAATTAGTATGTGCTTTCTTAAGTAAGTAGTTAAAATTTCTTATTGGTAAAGTTGGCTATAATAAATACGTTATTACTAATAAAATATTCATTTAAGCCAACTTTCGGTAATTGCCCGTATATAAACCCGAATGGCGCAGTGTAAGCGTGCAGGGCCCGTAACCCAGAGGTCCGAGGATCGAAACCTTGCTCTGCTAGTGTTGAAGTGATATTTATTAATGAATTATACATATATTACTAATATAAGCGCTATTTTCGGAATGCAGAATCTTATATACTCTTCACCGTAATGGACAATTTTCTCCTTCTGTTCTCCAAATATAAAGAAGTGAACTTTGAACGACGCCCACATCTCCAACCCCGTCCACATTTTGATGTGTATTGATGGCGAAGTATCTTGTACTTAAATTGGAAATCTTGGCTCTTACCGCTCGACAGGTAAACAAACAGTAATCTATAATGCCTATATATGAGTAGAGCCACACCCACTATTCCTCTCGCCTTTTCTTATAGATGCTTCCCCAGATATATAGAAATCTGTAATGGGTTAATATGAGAGTTCATATTGTGTCAAACCCATTATTTGGGAAGATTGTTTTGGAGAAAGGTAAAAGTGGAAATAAACTTCATAAATTATAAGAAAACTTTAAAAAGAAAAGGTTTATGGGCAAAAATTAAAGACATTCGTGTTTTTTTGCTGATAAATAATTTGACGACCTGAATTTTAATGGCAAACTTTTACGGTGTATATGTAGGATAAATTTATAACAATAGCGCGGCCGTTAGTTGTATGGATTTCAGTTCAGTTTTTTTTTGTAAACAAGTAAGAGTGCTATTTTCGGCTATGCCGAAGGTGGGGTGTCCCAAAGTTATAGGACATAAAGCCATATGGCATTGAGACATTAGGGCATATGCCATTAAGACTCAATATAATGAGACTTAACGCCATAAATTGTTTCCGAAAATAAGACATAAAGCCATATTTTTTTAAGGATTTTCACCTCTTTGATAAAACAAGTACCGGCTTCGCTAACTAAAGCTTCTCTTAATATTTTTTTTAAATCAGTGAAATAAAGCAATTTGTAACGCAAAACATCAAATGGGACATAAAACCATAATGGCTTTATGTCCCATTCCACTAAAATTGATATGAGACTTAAGGCCATATCAAAATTACGGTTTTATGTCCGTTTGAATTGAGACATAAAGCCATTATGGCTTTATGTCCTATGGCTTTGTGACACTCCACCTATGCCAAACCTTACATACCCTTCACCATGGTTGGGTAAGAACAGAAGTTTATATATACGAATATCTAAATAAATGTATGTATATTTGTATATGTTGTATTAATCGCTTAATTGCATTTAATTATTTGCACATGTTTGCGTGGTTATATATATATGAATTGGGAAACAAACTTAATTTTAAACAAAGTTAAAAGAGTTATTTTTGGGATTTCAGAATTTTGATTATAACAAAGCCAGTTTTAACCGATTTGACAGATTTCTATATCGACGTGTTTAAGAAGAAATTTGCCAGTTAGTTGCGTTATAAAACTTGGACTAGGGAAGATCTATGGTTCCAGAAAGTGTGTATTTAAAAAAACTTTTTTTTATCTGAGCAGATTTTCCGAGTTTTTCAGAAAATATTTTCTACTAAAGATTTCCAATCTTTTGATATGTAAGGGATAACCATAGGTCATATGACAGTCCAAAAATTCAGGTTTTTATAAAATTTTTGATATTTTTTGTACAGGAGGTACCACGCCCACTTCTCCTTCTCCGCCCACATTTTGTCGGATGCTGTGTAAAGATAACCTAAATGTGTGTAACTAATTTGGAAACTTTGGCTCTTGTCGTTCTCCAGATATACAGAAAAAAGTAATAAAAATACAACACCAACAAGGGATTTTTGGGAAAAATTAGAGATATTCGTGGTTTTTTGCTCATATCTCAGCCAGTTAGGCCTCACCAGCTAAATATATATGTATAAACAAATATGTATATAAATATAAAAAAAAAAAAAAAAGAATAAACGTTATTTCATATTTTGAAAGATATTTTAAAAATTATATCATCGATAAATTTTATGTCGTTATTGTTCATCTCATAGGAATCACTCGAGCGCATTAGTTTAAAGTAATTTGAAGGTAAATCATAATCACGACAACATTTACCCAACCTTTTGATTCCATATCTACAATAAAAAACATGTAAGAAAATATAGTCGATCTACCCCGACTATATGATACCCTACACCTTATTAGAACCTGTGTACCAAATTTTATTAAATGATCTGCAAATTTGCGATCTGTACTTTACGCACAAGGTTTACATGGACAGCCAGCCAGCCGGACAAACATCGTTAATTCGACTCAGAAAGTGGTTCCGAGTCAATCGGTATACGAAAAGGTGGCCTTAGAACCAATATTTCAAGGTATTACAAACATCAGCACAAACGTATAGTACCCTCTCTACTATTGTGGTGTTGGTATAAATATTTCATTGATAAAATCGAATTAACGGTTGCTAAATGTAACCTATTTCTCAAATTACTTTTAACGATATTTACTTGGCGAAATACCCTCTCTGCTTCAGCATTAGACCACGGAAGTGAGAGCAACTTTATAGTAAATTCTGAAATTTCTAAAAAAAATTTTTTGCCGCCGGCATCTCTTTTTTATACCCTTCACCTCAGGTGGAAAAGGGTATATATAAGTTTGTCATTCCGTTTGTAATTTCTACAATATTGATCTTAGACCCTATAAAGTATATATATTCTGGGTCCTTATGGGGAGAGAAGTTGATTTAACGATATCCATCCGTCTGTCCGTCTGTCCGTCTTACGTTTGATATGTGTTTTCCGGAGACTCCAGACATGATAGCGGCTAGGTTGTTTTACATTTGTGTCACATATAGTCTACCATCGGTTGCTAGTGAAATTCAGCAAGATCGATCCACAAATGGCTGAGTTATGAGCAAAAAACCACGACTACCTCTAATATTTTCCAAAAATCCCTTGTGGTTGTTGGAATTTTATTACTTTTTGCTGTATATATGGGGAACGGCAAAAGCCAAAGCTTCCAAATTAGGTACACACATTTAGGTAGCCCATACACACGATCCTACAAAATGTGGGCGGGATTGGAGAAGTGGGCGTGGTACCTCCCGTACAAAAAAAAATTAAAAATTGCATAAAATTTAGGGCTGCCATATGTCCTATGGATATGACTTATATACCAAAATATCGAAAATTTTTAGTAGAACATATTTTATAAAAAACTCGGGAAAATAGGTTCAGATACAAAAAAGTTATGACCAAAATAAAATTTTTTTTTTTTAAATACCCACTTTCGGGAACCATAGATCTCCCCGAGTCCAAGTTTTATAACTAAAGTAAATGGTAAATTTCTACTTCAACACGTCGGTATATAAATCTGCCAAATCGGTTATAAAATGGCTGAGTTACAGCCGAAATACTGAATCCCAAAAAATTACTCTTTTTTATAATTAACTTTGTTAAAATATATGTATACAAGTATATATAAATGTTTATATATAAATATATCTTAAGTAAATGGTAAAATTCTTCCTTAACACGTCGGTATTTAAAAATATCAAATCGGTTAGACAATGGGTAATTTATGAGCAAAATACTCCAAAAATGGGCTAAAAAACATCAAAATTTTTAAATTTAAATTTTAGGGCTGCTGTACGTCCTATGGATATGACTTATATACCGAAAGCTCGGAAATTTCTAGTAGAACATATTTTATAAAAAACTCGGAAAAATCGGTTCAGATACAAAAAAGTTATTACCAAAATTGACTTTTTTTTTTTTAAATACCCTTTTTCGGGAACCATAGATCTCCCCGAGTCCATGCTTTATAACTCAAGTAAATGGCAAATTTCTTCTTAAACACGTAGGTATATAAATCTGTCAAATCGGTTAAAAAATGGCAGAGTTACAATCGAAATACTGAATCCCCAAAAATTACTCTTTTTTGTATAATTAACTTTGTTAAAGTATATGTATACAAGTATATATAAATGTTTATATATAAATATAACTTAAGTAAATGGTAAAATTCTTCCTATTTAAAAATATCAAATCGGTTAGACAATGGGTAATTTATGAGCAAAATACTCCAAAAATGGGCTAAAAAACATCAAAATTTTTATAAAAACCTAAATTTTAGGGCTGCCATATGTCCTATGTATATGACTTATATACCAAAATGTCGGAAATTTGTATGAGGTATAACCAAAATACTGGGGTCTAATCACCGCATACGATATCGAGCAAAATTCATCGAAATTATTTATTTGGTATCTTGAAACTCGATATCGAATGAAATGTATTGAATTTGAAATAATACCATTCGACATCGAGTAACTCGACATTACATTTATCGAGTTTTCATTCGATACGCCAGTGTCTATCGTATGCAGGGGTGATTAGACCCCTAACTTACCGAAAATTACTCTTTTTATACCCTTCACCGGAGGTAAAAAAGGTATGTATAACTGTAATTTCTACAATATCGATCCTACACCCTATAAAGTATATATATTCTGGGCCCTTACGAAAAGCGAAGTTCAAAACCGGTTGTCTCTTATTAAAAAAAAAAATATTTACCAGTTTTATTTAGTTTCTGTCTAATTGCTAAGTATTCTGCTCGCACAATGGTGAAGGGTATATAAGATTCGGCACAGCCGAATATAGCACTCTTACTTGTTGATTGTTAAAAATGTTTATTTTGCTTTTATACATTTTTATAATAAAATAAAAATCATTCTTTAAAAATTTAAACGACAAGAACAATTTTATGGCTAAGCAAATTGAAAAATGGTTAAAAAAAATGACTGAATGCATTTGTTAATGTCTAAACAGAGTGAAAAATGGCTAAATCTAGTTACTAAATAGCTAAATTGGCAATACTGATACCGTACATAAAGATACCACAACCAGGCCCCCGGTGAAGGGTATAAAAATTAAGAAATTTTGTTAAAATTTAAAATAATAGGAAATTTTGATAAAATTCCTGATTTGATTCTTTACAAATTGGGGAAGAGCAACCGGCCCATTAGCTCAGTTGGTTAGAGCGTCGTGCTAATAACGCGAAGGCCGCGGGTTCGATCCCCCCATGGGCCAAGTTTTTTAATGTAATATGCAAAACAGTTTTTAAAAACTAAATTTATATCAAGTGATAATTTATAATTCATATTTAACAAATTGTACTTTGAAAGCCCTTAAAAAATCCATCTGCTGTTAGGATTCTTTCATTTAAAAATGAATTAAGAAATTTTGTTAAAATCTAAAAAATTAAGAAATTTTTTGTTAAAATTTAAAATATTAAGAAATATTGTTAAAAATTCCTAATTTCATTTTTTACAAATTGGAAAAATGCAACCGGCCCATTAGCTCAGTTGGTTAGAGCGTCGTGCTAATAACGCGAAGGTCGCGGGTTCGATCCCCTCATGGGCCAACTCTTCTTTTCTTTTTTAATAAATTTTTACAATTTACACTTTTTAGTAACAGACACGAAATGAAAAACATATAATAACCAAGCAAAGAACATAAAAATATCAAAAAAAAAAAAAGTTTATTATGTATACACACAGAAAAAAACACCAATGTAAAATTAACATGGAAAAATGTTGATTTATTTAAATGTATCATTATTTCATATTAATTTTAAATGAAAAATATTAAAATAATCTTTAATCACGTTTATTAAATATTATTCACTGTTAAAAAAAAATGAAAAAAAATATTAAAATATAAATAAATATGGATTCAATATTGAATCCAGAAAAACCTGTTTTATATTAAAATCAAAAGTTTATCTTGTTAAATTAACATGCATACATAGTTAAGTATGTTAATTTTTTTATTTTCATTCTTAAAATATGTTGTAAAAAGAAGACAGTTCCCGTATTCTTTTAATTAAAATTATTTAGTTAAATAGTACATCAAGTTTTCAAAGTAGAATGATGACTAAAACCATATCGGGCCATTCAGCTGATTGATTTGTTAACAAAGGCGACTACAAAATAAGTGAAACATGTGTTACAGGGGTAAGTGTTTTGAATTATTCTTAAATAAATGCATATGTTGTCTCTGAAGCTTCTTCACACTGTTATAACACACTCAAACCAATTCTACATGAAATTCACATTGTTTCAACATGAAATAACTTTCATTCAACGTGATTCAATATAAATGACATTTTGCTCTAACTTTACTGCAATGTTAAATTAACATGAATTATAGTTATTTTAAAATAAAAAAAATTTGTTCGCAAGTAATTATAAAATCAGGTTGAATTAACATGAAAAACGTATGAAGCTAAATTACCACCGAAAAATTTTAAATCAACCTTGCTTTCGACGTTTTTAACTTGATTTTTTTCAGTGTATGTATGTATTACTTTTATCAAGTAATCCAGCACACGCCACATTTTTAAGACAAGAGTCAACTACTTAATTAACTCTCAATATCAATTTGTGAGCTGTGTTACCGCCACTGTCGCTCAGGTAGGTATCGATTGGTTTATTTATTAGTAACTTTTAATGTATAGCATCTCTAACTGTCAAAAAATTATAAAAGAGCGGACATTTTGTTGCTAACTTCCTTTTTAAAGTTCTACTTTTTTCTAGAAGTCAAAATTGTCTATTTATTTAACCTTGGAGATAAAATTATAAATTTATTGAAATTAAAAATTAATATTTCGCGCTTAGTTTTCATGTTAAAAAAGAACGTAGAATTGCAATTTATAAACAATTGTCTTTTATTCTAAATAATTTTAGGAATTTTAACAAGCAAATATAAAGTTCAATTAGAGATAGAAATTTAGAGTTTTATTTGTTGTTCACAATCTGGTGGAAACCTTGCGCTCGGGCAAATTCCCGTAAAATTAGAATGCAATATTAGCACGGTTACTATATTGAGAAACTGGGCCTTATAAGCCCGGCTAGCTCAGTCGGTAGAGCATGAGACTCTTAATCTCAGGGTCGTGGGTTCGAGCCCCACGTTGGGCGAGTAATTTTTTATGTTTTCTTCTAAACACTAAAAAACTAGTACCGCAAAAATATTTTTAGTATTTCAATTGTCCCATTTTTATGTTATACCTAAAATATTTATTAAAAACTAAATTTTACTGAAGTGATAATTTATACTTCATGTTTAACAAATTCTATTTTAAAAGCCCTTAAAAATGCATCTACTGTTAGAATTTATTTCGTTTTTGTTAGATTTCTAAAAAATTAAAATTTGGAAAATTAAGAAATTTAGTTAAAATCCCAAATGTGATTTTTAACAAATTGCGAATTCACAATCGGCCCATTAGCTCAGTTGGTTAGAGCGTCGTGCTAATAACGCGAAGGCCGCAGGTTCGATCCCCCCATGGGCCAAGTTATTTAGTTATATGCAAAAAAGTTTTTAAAAACTAAATTTATATCAAGTGATAATTTATAATTCATATTTAACAAATTGTACTTGAAAGCCCTTAAAAAATCCATCTGCTGTTAGTTAGGATTCTTTCATTTAAAAAAAATTAAGAAATTTTGTTAAAATCTAAAAAATTAAGAAATTTTTTGTTAAAATTTAAAATATTAAGAAGTTTTGTTAAAAATTCCTAATTTCATTTTTTACAAATTGGCGAAGACCAACCGGCCCATTAGCTCAGTTGGTTAGAGCGTCGTGCTAATAACGCGAAGGCCGCGGGTTCGATCCCCCCATGGGCCAAGTTATTTAATGTAATATGCAAAACAGTTTTTAAAAACTAAATTTATATCAAGTGATAATTTATAATTCATATTTAACAAATTGTACTTTGAAAGCCCTTAAAAAATCCATCTGCTGTTAGGATTCTTTCATTTAAAAAAAATTAAGAAATTTTGTTAAAATCTAAAAAATTAAGAAATTTTGTTAAAATTTAAAATAATAGGAAATTTTTATAAAATTCCTGATTTGATTCTTTACAAATTGGCGAAGAGCAACCGCCCTATTAGCTCAGTTGGTTAGAGCGTCGTGCTAATAGCGCGAAGGCCGCGGGTTCGATCCCTCCATGGGCCAAGTTATCTAATGTAATATGCAAAACAGTTTTTAAAAACTAAATTTATATCAAGTGATAATTTATAATTCATATTTAACAAATTGTACTTTGAAAGCCCTTAAAAAATCCATCTGCTGTTAGGATTCTTTCATTTAAAAAAAAATTAAGAAATTTTGTTAAAATCTAAAAAATTAAGAAATTTTTTGTTAAAATTTAAAATATTAAGAAATATTGTTAAAAATTCCTAATTTCATTTTTTACAAATTGGAAAAATGCAACCGGCCCATTAGCTCAGTTGGTTAGAGCGTCGTGCTAATAACGCGAAGGTCGCGGGTTCGATCCCCTCATGGGCCAACTGTTCTTTTTTTTTTAATAAATTTTTACAATTTACACTTTTTAGTAATAGACACGAAATGAAAACCATATAATAACCAAGCAAAGAACATAAAAATATCAAAAAAAAAGATGTTTATTATGTATACACACAGAAAAAGCACCAATGTAAAATTAACATGGAAAAATGTTGATTGAGAATCATAGTAAATTTCTGCAAAAGTATGCCCTTTATTTAAATGTATCATTATTTCATATTAATTTTAAATGAAAAATATTAAAATAATCTTTAATCACGTTTATTAAATATTATTCACTGTTGAAAAAAACTGAAAAAAAATATTAAAATATAAATAAATATAATTAAATATATATTCAATATAGAATCCAGAAAAACCTATTTTATATTAAAATCAAAAGTTTATCTTGTTAAATTAACATGCATACATAGTTAAGTATGTTAACTTTTTTATTCTTTTAATTAAAATTATTTAGTTAAATAGTACATCAAGTTTTCAAAGTAGAATGATGACGAAAACCATATCGGGCCATTCAGCTGATTGATCTGTTAACAAAGGCGACTACAAAATAAGTGAAACATGTGTTACAGGGGTAAGTGTTTTGAATTATTCTTAAATAAATGCATATGTTGTCTCTGAAGCTTCTTCACACTGTTATAACACACTCAAACCAATTAGTTTCTACATGAAATTCACATTGTTTCAACATGAAATAACTTTCATTCAACGTGATTCAATATAAATGACATTTTGCTCTAACTTTACTGCAATGTTAAATTAACATGAATTATAGTTATTTTAAAAGAAAAAATGTTGTTCGCAAGTAATTATAAAATCAGGTTGAATTAACATGAAAAACGTATAAAGCAAAATCACCACCGAAAAATTTTAAATCAACCTTGTTTTCGACGTTTTTAACTTGATTTTTTTCAGTGTAATGCACACGCCACATGTTTAAGACAAGAGTTAACTACTTAATTAACTCTCAATATCAATTTGTGAGCTGTGTTACCGCCACTGTCGCTCAAGTAGGTATCGATTGGTTTATTTATTGGTAACTTTTAATGTATAGCATCTCTAACTGTCAAAAAATTATAAAAGAGCGGACATTTTGTTGCTGACTTTCTTTTTAAAGTTCTACTTTTTTCTAGAAGTCAAAATTGTCTATTTATTTAACCTTGGAGATAAAATTATAAATTTATTGAAATTAAAAATTAATATTTCGCGCTTAGTTTTCATGTTAAAAAAGAACGTAGAATTGCAATTTATAAACAATTGTCTTTTATTCTAAATAATTTTAGGAATTTTAACAAGCAAATATAAAGTTCAATTAGAGATAGAAATTTGGAGTTTTATTTGTTGTTCACAATCTGGTGGAAACCTTGCGCTCGGGCAAATTCCCGTAAAATTAGAATGCAATATTAGCACGGTTACTATATTGAGAAACTGGGCCTTATAAGCCCGGCTAGCTCAGTCGGTAGAGCATGAGACTCTTAATCTCAGGGTCGTGGGTTCGAGCCCCACGTTGGGCGAGTAATTTTTTATGTTTTCTTCTTAACATTAAAAAACTAGTACCGCAAAAATATTTTTAGTATTTCAATTGTCCCATTTTTATGTTATACTTAAAATATTTATTAAAAACTAAATTTTACTGAAGTGATAATTTATACTTCATGTTTAACAAATTCTATTTTAAAAGCCCTTAAAAATGCATCTACTGTTAGAATTTATTTCGTTTTTGTTAGATTTCTAAAAAATTAAAATTTGGAAAATTAAGAAATTTAGTTAAAATCCCAAATGTGATTTTTAACAAATTGCGAATTCACAATCGGCCCATTAGCTCAGTTGGTTAGAGCGTCGTGCTAATAACGCGAAGGCCGCGGGTTCGATCCCCCCATGGGCCATGTTTTTTTAATGTAATATGCAATACAGTTTTTAAAAACCAAATTAATATCAAGTGATAATTTATAATTCATATTTAACAAATTGTACTTTGAAAGCCCTTAAAAAATCCATCTGCTTTTAGGTTTCTTTTATTTAAAAAAAATTAAGAAATTTTGTTAAAATTTAAAAAATTAAGAAATTTTCTTAAAAATTCCTAATTGGATTTTTTACAATTTGGAAAAATGCAACCGGCCCATTAGCTCAGTTGGTTAGAGCGTCGTGCTAATAACGCGAAGGTCGCGGGTTCGATCCCCTCATGGGCCAACTCTTCTTTTTCTTAATAAATTTTTACAATTTACATATTTTAGTAACAGACACGAAATGAAAAACATAGAATAACCAAGCAAAGAAAATAAAAATATCAAAAAAAAAAAAAGTTTATTATGTATATGTACATCACAAGAAGAATATGAATAGTACCCAGCAGAGTGGCGCAGTGGAAGCGTGCTGGGCCCATAACCCAGAGGTCCGAGGATCGAAACCTTGCTCTGCTACATCGTTTTCATATCTTTTCGAACTTGTCCGCTTTGTTTTTTTATTCAGAATTGGCAATTAGTATGTGCTTTCTTAAGTAAGTAGTTAAAATTTCTTATTGGTAAAGTTGGCTATAATAAATACGTTATAACTAATAAAATATTCATTTAAGCCAACTTTCGGTAATTGCCCGTATATAAACCCGAATGGCGTAGTGTAAGCGTGCAGAGCCCGTAACCCAGAGGTCCGAGGATCGAAAACTTGCTCTGCTAGTGTTGAAGTGATATTTATTAATGTATTATACATACACACAGAAAAAAATCAAGTTAAAAACGTCGAATACAAGGTTGATTTAAAATTTTTCGGTGGTGATTTTGCTTCATACGTTTTTCATGTTAATTCAACCTGATTTTATAATTACTTGCGAATAACATTTTTTTCTTTTAAAATAACTATAATTCATGTTAATTTAACATTGCAGTAAAGTTAGAGCAAAATGTCATAACAATAATAATAAATAACAATCCGAATCACGCTGAATGAAAATTATTTCATGTTGACACAACGTGAATTTCATGTAGAAACTAATTGGTTTGAGTGTGTTATAACAGTGTGAAGAAGCTTCAGAGACAACATATGCATTTATTTAAGAATAATTTAATACACTTACCCTTGTAACACATGTTTCACTTATTTTGTAGTTGCCTTTGTTAACAGATCAATCAGCAGAATGGCCCGATATGATTTACGTCATCATTCTACTTTGAAAACTTGATGTACTATTTATTTAAATAATTTTAATTAAAAGAATACGGGAATTGTCTTCTTTTTATAACATATTTTAAGAATGAAAATAAAAAAATTAACATACTCAGCTATGTTTGCATGTTAATTTAACAAGATAAACTTTTGATTTTAATATAAAACAGGTTTTTATGGATTCAATATTGAACTCATATTTATTTATAATTTAATAATTTTTTTAACAGTGAATAATATAAAATAAACGTGATTAAAGATTATTAAAATATTGTTCATTTAAAATTAATATGAAAGAATGATACATTTAAATAAAGGGCGTAATTTTGCAGAAATTTACTATGATTCTCAATCAACATTTTTCCATGTTGATTTTACATTGGTATTTTTTCTGTGTGTATATTACTGATATAAGCGCTATTTTCGGAATGCAGAATCTTATATACTCTTCACCGTAATGGACAATTTTCTCCTACTGTTCTCCAAATATAAAGAAGTGAACTTTGAATGACGCCCACATCTCCAACCCCGTCCACATTTTGATGTGTATTGATGGCGAAGAATCTTGTACTTAAATTGGAAATCTTGGCTCTTACTGCTCGACAGGTAAACAAACAGTAATCTATAATGACTAGTAGAGCCACACCCACTATTACAATCTCGCCTTTTCTTATAGATTCTTCCCCAGATATATAGAATTCTATAATGTGTTAATATGAGAGTTCATATGGAATGAATGCTATTGTGTCAAACCCATTATTTGGGAAGATTGTTTTGGAGAGGTTGTCTTATGGTAAAAGTGGAAATAAACTTCATAAATTATAAGCAAACTTTAAAAAATACTGAACTGTGGTGCGATTCACTAACTTTTAACGATCCGACATTCGTTAAATTTGTCGACATAAATATTCGCTTGCAGTAACGATAGTGTGACTCTGTAACTTATTTTTAACGATTGTTAACAGCTGTTTTTTTGTAACATCTCTGTCTACAAAATGTTAAAAAAAAACGAAAAGCACAAAAGAGAATAAAATAAAAACAAATGAAATTGTTCTTAACCCCCCGTGTTACACATGTTTTTTCATTCAAAATACATTGAAAAAGGTCTGGCGAGACTCATGAGTAAGACGAAGGGTTAATTTGTGGTTTTATACATTTAGAATTTTGTTTTTGTTCCTAATTTGCTTGTTTTAAATTTAGGATTTTGTGTTTGTTCATACATATGTATGTATACATATGAATATATCTTTTTATGTTTGTAAGTTATTTTAAACATAAAATACATTTTATCGATTAAATAAACACAACTTAAATTATTGTCGCTAAAATACCGACAAAAAATTGCTAAAAGTAACAGCTGACTTTTAACGACAGCGAATATCGTTAAAAATGTTACTGAATACCATATTCGATAAAATTTCGTTATATTTATTTTATCGATACGATTATCGTTATAAAAGTTAGTGAATCGCGCTACTGCAGTTTAATGGCAAACTTTAACGGTGTATATGCAAGATAAATATATAACAATAGCGTGGCCGTTAGTTGTATGGAAAATTATTTCTTATATTCTCTCCCCCCAAAAAAATTTCACTGCCCGCCCCTCAAAGTTTGCCTCAAAGCCCATTTATTCAATTGTAATTTGTTAGCATATGACTACCTTTTTAAAAACCATTTTGAAGTAATATGATATATGGCAATATTTTAGCTCTTCTAGTCAACAACATTAGCCTCAAAAAGTTTTTTGCTAAAAGTTATGTTTAGCAACAAAATACCAAAAACTGTATATGTACATTTACGTTTTATATTTAAACAAGTTATAGTTCTATATTCGGCTGTTCCGAATCTTTAATACCCTCCACCGACTGTTCGAATATTTCAGGAGAGATATCTATATGATGTCTATTTATTATTATGTAATTTATCTTTATAAAAACAGACATCAGCATTAAAATTGGTTGGTTTAAGGTTTAGATCTATATTAAATTATTTAGCAATTTAAACTAGCTTGAGTAACAGTTTCAATTAAAATTTTGTTATGATAGCATTATTTTTTACGGTTGGTTTTAGGCGTACTAAACTGTTTTCCGGGAGTAGTGTTTGTATGGTGCCTAGGGTAAATTAAGAAAACCATAAATTTTAACGAGTGTTACAGGGGTAAGTGTTTTGATTATTCTTAAAAAAAATGGATATGTTGTCTCTGAAGCTTCTTCTCATACTTATATCATACTCAAACCAATTTGATTCTACATTAAATTCACGTTGTTTCAACTTGAAATAACTTTCATTCAACGTGATTCAGATTGATATTTCAATATAAATGACATTTTGCTCTAACTTTACTGCAATGTTAAATGTTAAAAACATGAATTATAATTATTTTAAAGGAAAAAATGTTATTGTCAAATCATTTTAAATTAACATGCAGTAACTATGAAGCAAAATCACTACCGAAAACGGTAAAATCATCCTTGTTTTTGACTATATTACATTGATTTTTTCTTCGTGTTGACTTAAGTAAAACTTAGATTAGAACAATCTCAAAATGCGATTGATTCAAGTGTTATAAAGTTGATTTAATCCCGAATTTGTACTTGATATAAGCCAGAAATGAAATTGTATGGAGAATTTTACTATGATTGATTAACTTACCCATTTCACGCCTTACATAACTTCAATTATAAAAAACCAGTATCATTCCCGATATGGTTTTTACTTTAAAAACTTATCTATTATGTACATATAACTGATAATATAAACTTACTATGAAGCAAGAGTTCTCAAGTTTACTTTTTAAACATGAAAACAATTGGGGTATTCACAAGGTGTGCTATCATGTTATATTGTCATAATGTTGTAACAGTATACAATAGTTTAAAACAATTGTGTCTCAAATGAATAGAACTTTGCTTGGTATGTTTATTATAGCGTCGTAATTAATCAGAAAAGACCTGCGCTGAGCGGCTGAGCCGAACCGCATTAGTTTTTGTAGCCGTCGCCGTTGATGGTATAGTTTTATTCGGCTTATATCCGAATTTAACCTGCGGCTAGCAATTTTTGCAACAAAACACTTGCGGCGTCAAATGAGATCGGCTTAGGACTCTGATGTTTAATAAACAAACAAAATAAAATTTATTTGTGGCTTGCGTCTAAAAAATAGAAAATAGTCTGGAAAGATCTAATTTAATTTATTAATTCATGGATTAGAATTAAAAAATATTTTTATTTTTGGTAAATATTTATTTATATATTTGTTTTAAATCAGCTGACTTAAATTCAAAATAGCTCACTAAATTATGAGGGGTTGTTCACAACAGTCGTATATTTTCTTATGACATGACTTTATGACACCTTGTGAATCCCCTAAATGTGTTTTTGCCTTGTTCTGTTGTTTTTGTTGTTTCTACACACAAAAAGCAAATATTTTTTAGCTACTGGAGTGGTGTTGTGTAGTGTCTGCAACAAACTTTAATAAGTTAAATGAGATTAAAACGCTCACTTTGTAGTTTTAGAGTGGCACTACATAGCAACGAAAAGTTTGATCTGTTTTTACATGGTTTAAGAATTTTGTACTTATTTTAGGAAGTTCCAGGATTGATTTTCGAAAGTAATCCCATTTAGAATTGTTTTAAGTACGTTATAGTGTCTTTCGTTATTTGAGTACGACTCGCACTTAAAGTAAGTAACAAAAAACCTAGTTTTATAAGACTAGATATCACACTTTCAAATTTCAGAGAAAAATATGGTTGGGCATGGTTACGGAAACTACTCTATGTTTATTTTAACAATATTTTGTTGTCGTACACAAAAAACTGTTATTTTTATTAAATATCAGCAATATTATAGTTACTGTAAACATTTCAATGTTTATCGCAAGTATAAATTTGAGTATTGTTGACTAAAAAAATCATAATTTTTGTAAAAACTAAATAATGATAACTTTAAAAACATATTATATTACTCACAACTATTTTAAAAACAAGTTTAGTGGGAAATGACACCATGAATTTAAACACAAATGCAATGGAAAACCCCCCAGTAAAAAGTTGTCAGAAGCCTCAAGTCCAAGTTGGTATGGACAGGTACATAACAGTGCTTAAACGGGGTCGCAGCCCTACCTCTGCAGCAGTTGCTTCGGCCTCAAAAGTACCAACTTTTGATAAAATAAACTCTCAAAATCGTTTTGCAATTCTGGAGGATGAATCCTCTGAAGCACCAAACGTGATTAAATCGTCTAAGCCACCCCCGGTATATCTTAGGGAGCAAAACTTAAGTGAGTTAATAAAGAGCGTGATCTCGGTAATTGGTGAAAATTCGTTTTACGTAGCGGCAATCAAGCGTGGTAATATAAACGAGACAAAAATACAGGTTAATCATGAGAATGATTTTCGTAAACTAACAAACAAATTCGAAGCCCTTAAAAAAAGCTTTTACACATACCAACTGAAGAGCAGCAAAGATCTTCAGGTAGTGATCAAGGGAATAGACTCTTGTGTGGACCCAGAGGAAATTAAAACCTTTTTGGAAGAAAAGGGCTTAAAGATAAAAAATGTTACGAATATTAAAAATAGGGAAAAAAAATCCCCAACCATTATTTCGAGTGGAGCTAGAACCTGGCGACGTTAAGCTTAAAAAAAATGAAACGCATCCTATTTATGATTTAAAATATATTCTATACAAAAAAATAAATGGTCCCGTTCAATGTCTCAACTGCCAAGAATTTGGTCATACTAAGGCATACTGCTATTTACCACCGGTTTGCGTAGTATGTGGTGAATTACATGGTACAGTCCAGTGCGATAAGTCTAAAAATTACCCCAATGTAAAAAAATGTAGTAACTGTGGTGGAAATCACACTGCAAATTATAGAGGTTGCCCTGTATACACTATCGTCAAGCAGTCGGCTGGACCGAAAACTAATCCCCCTCAAATGCAGGTACCAAATCAAGTAAACACTAATGACATTCAGGCTCCGCAGCCTAGTAATAACAGAACCTCTTATGTTAATGTCCTTAAATCAAACCATGTGCCAATGCAAGGTGCTGATGAAACTTCTAATTTAAGTCGTCTAGAAAAAACTATGGAAACATTAGTACAAACAGTAAATGATTTTACAATCACAATGGGTAATATGATGCAGGAGATTCTTAGAATGCAATCGATGTTATTGCAAGCTGTACTTAACAAACCATGAACTGTTTAAAAATTTGTTTTTGGAACGCAAACGGCATCCGCCAACATAAAAATGAATTAGAATACTTTCTTTAAAATAAACAAATTGATGTCATGATGGTTTCCGAAACTCATTTGACCTCAAGAAATTCGTTTAAAATCAATGGTAATACACTATATGATACCAAGGACCCTCGAGATAGAGCTTGTGGAGGTTCTGCCATTTTGATAAAAACCCGAATCAAACACTACCTAATGTGTGATCATCGTGAAGATTATCTTCAAGCAACAAACATTTGCGTTGAAGAGCTGAATCGAAACATATTAATCTCATCCTTATACTCACCACCTAGATTTGCAATATCAGAAAGCCAATATTATAAATATTATAAGTCATTGGGGCCCTGTTTCCTGGCTGCTGGCGATTATAACGGTAAACATACCTTCTGGGGGTCACGACTAATAACACCAAAGGGTCGTGTTTTGTTCAATACAATCTCTAAAATGAATTTAAATGTTGTCGCGAGCGGACAACCAACATATTGGCCTGCTGATCCGCAAAAAATTCCAGATGTCACCGATTTTGGCGTGGTAAAAAACATCCCCACAGAAACTATTCACGTTGAAGCTTCGTTAGAATTATCCTCTGATCACACACCTACAATAGTTACTATAACAAACACCAATAGAGTTGTATCTCCCTCTGGTTACGTAGCGACGTCAGCTACACAAATAAATTGGTTAAAATATAAAAAATATCTCAGTACCCATTGCACAGAAAATATACCGCTTAGCACACCGGAAAATGTGGATCTCTCTCTTGTCAATTTTGACAGTTATCTTAAACTAGCTGTTCAACATTCGAGCAAAACCCTCAAAAAAACAATTATAATAAAATATATTTTACAGATGTCGAGCGCCTCTTGAATGAAAAAAGGAGAGTGCGAAGATAATGGCAATTGCACAGATCCCCTCAACTTAAAAATGAATTAAAAGAGTGTACAAAAAGGCTAAGAAAATTTCTGCAGACTCAGAAAACGGCTTCCGTGGAAAAATATCTTAAGGACCTGGATGCAACTCCACAATCAGACTACTCATTATGGCGTGCAGCTAGAAAACTCAAAAGACCAATTATCTCAAAACCACCGTTAAGAAACCAGAATGGAAGTTGGGCAAGAAATGATAATGAAAAAGGAAACCTGTTTGTAAATCATTTGAAAAACGTATTTACCCCAAATATACCTGACGATACAGCGGACGAGTTACCGCCTGTTTATGTTAGAGCAGCTATCCCCTAAGATTTGAGATAAAGGAAATAGAAAAGGCTATTTGTGAACTAAACACCAAGAAGGCACCTGGTATTGATAAGATAAGTAACAAAATGCTTTTGGAGCTACCTCGCATAGCAAAGAAAATTATTCTTTATATTTTTAATGCTATTTTACGCCTTGATTACTACCCTCAAGATTGGAAGGTCTCATTAATAACGATGATACCAAAGCCAGGAAAAGATCACACAAAAGTTGAGTCATATAGGCCTATTAGCTTATTATCAAATATGTCAAAGCTGTTTGAGAAGCTCTTAGCGTCAAAATTAACCCCAATTTTAAATGACAATGGGTGTATACCTAATCATCAATTCGGTTTCAGAAGAGAGCATAGCACAATTGAACAAACCCATCGGATAGTAAACGCCATAAGAAAAGCCTTTGAAGAAAGAAAATATTGCTCCGCTCTCTTCATAGATGTTTCTCAAGCTTTTGACAAAGTCTGGCATGTAGGCTTGTTACATAAATTGAAGCTAAACCTACCGGTTAATACACACAAGCTGTTAGAAAGCTACCTGGTCGGTCGAAAATTCATTATTAAAGAAGGTGATTTTTTAAGTTCTCCTCAGCCCATTGAAGCTGGAGTCCCTCAGGGAAGCATCCTGGGCCCACTTTTTTACCTTATATATAGCTCGGACATGCCAACAAACAATTACACCCTAACCTCAACTTTTGCTGATGATACAGCTTTTCTAAGCGTACACGAGAACAGTCGTGAAGCATCTCGATACCTGCAGGATCATATATTTCAGCTCGAACTATGGTTAAAGCAATGGAGGATAAAGGTCAATGAGCAAAAATGCGTACATATAACATTCACCTTGCGTCGGGAAACATGCCCCCCTATTAAAATCAATAATCAACTAGTGCCTCAACAATTGCATGTCAAATATCTCGGAATTCATCTAGATCGGCGTTTAACATGGAAATGCCATATAGAAGCAAAATTAACCCAAATAAAACTAAAAGCAATTCAAATTAACTGGCTTATTGGAAGAAATTCTGTTCTTAGTCTCGATTGCAAACTACTACTTTACAACGCTATTTTAAAGCCAATATGGTGCTACGGTATTCAACTATGGGACACTGCCTCGGCCTCAAATATCGAAAAAATTCAAAGGCGCCAAAATAAACTTCTTCGAATAATTACAGCTGTCCCATGGTATGTTAAAAACTCAAATATCCACAAGGATCTCAATGTGCCACTGGTAAGGACTATTATTGCGAAGTATGCGGTAAAATATTTAAAAAGGCTAGAGTTGTACCCAAATTCACTAGCTCGAAATATTTTAAATGATAGCGGCCACTCTCGCTTAAGAAGAAGAGACACTGCAGCACTTACCCATTAAGATGAGCGATAAACACCTTGATAAGTGAACAGAACCCGTGATAAAGAAAATTTTTGTCTGGCACTGGCAATACATAAAATAAAGCATTAGAATAAGATTTGATTAATTATTGTTAGTTCATATTAAATATATGAAGATTCAATAAATAAATAATGAAAAAAAAAATTTTTTAACAACTATTTCATACATTTAGTAGCCATAACATGATAACTTTCTGTACGTTATCATAATATGTTAAAGAAGCAAACAAAATATCTTTACTCTTATAATATTTTGCTATCGCCATTTGTAAAATAATTTTGCATCAGTTATGTCATTTGTTTTAAATATGTCTGTCGAATTATTTGTTAGTGAGTGGTTCAACAATAAAAAAAAAAATACAAAATAAAAAATTAAGTTTAAGAAATTAAGAAAATAAATAAATGAGCGGTTTTCACCCTTTGTATTAAGTGTACAACTCTGCATTTCTTAATACGACTTTATACTACAAAGCATGAGTGTCTTTTCCGTTAGTATTGTAAATTAATGAAGTTGCTGAGTGAGGGAAAGAGGCAGATATAATTTCTTCAACTGTTTTATTCTGGGCAAGGCGAATTCATAACAGGTTAGTGCAACTCTACAACTACAAAAAGCCCCATGTATTTTGTTTTTACAATTTTATGGTTAGTTGTCAAAATTTTTTTATTGCAAATTAAAATTATCACTTTTTTATAAAAGAAATTAATAAATACACTTCAATCATGCGCAGTTTTGAAATTTTTTTTATAATAAAAATAATATTTTTAATACTTTTCATTCAACTTCTTCTCAAAATAAAATCATATTTTGACGTTTCACCATTTTTTTAATTCGCCGTGGAAACAGCTGATGAACGGCTGACGAGATGAGTTTACCTGTTTGAATTCGCCTTGATTCTGGGTTATATAACAAACGTGTTTATTACAGCTTTTTGTTGGATTTTTCAACCACAGCGTAGTAAATTTTAGTCTAATACATTTTGTTGTTGCAGTGTTGTAAATCTTAGAACTTTAACTAAATTAACAAGATTCACAAGGTCTACAAGGGACTTTACTATCAAGGGTGAAACCCGCTATTGTATTTACAATAAAAAAAAATTGTAATGTGCCTCAAAAAAAAAATCGATGCAAACAAATTTTAATTATATCCACACCACAATAGTGGAGAGGGTATTATGCATTTTTGCTGATGTGTAGTGGTTCTCGAGTTATGCCAAACAAAAGAGCCTAAAACGTGACAAATTCCCCTATGCGATACTTACTTACTTCAAATTAATTTTTAATTATTTATTGAGGTATTGAGATATTTGATATGATTTTGTTGAGGGATTTCGATGTTATTGATCTTTAGTTTGGGACAGTCGCCCTTTCTCAAGGGGAAGTGACATGTGCACACTTTGTTGGACTTACTTTTATTTTCCATTTGTTAAGCCATTTTTCGAGTTCTTTAATATTAGTCTGCAGGCGACTAGAAGCAATTTCTGTATTTTTGTGTACGCTTATAAACGCTGTATCGTCAGCAAAAGTTGACGTGTGTATCAGATTATTTGTGGGTATATCTGAAGTATAAAGTATATACATGAGAGGACCAAGTATACTGCCATGGGGAACTCCTGCTGCGATTCTTCTTGGGTCTGAGATATTTTCTTTATATTTTACTACAAATGAACGATCTAATAGATAATTTCGCTTGTGCGTATTTTGGGGTAACAAGGGCCCTATTTTATATAAAAGCCCATCGTGCCAGACTTTGTCAAAGGCTTGAGAAATGTCTATAAAGAGTGATGAGCAATAGTGTTTGTCCTCTAAGCCCTTTCTGATAAGAGTAACTATGCGATGAACCTGTTCTATGGTGCTGTGATTCTTTCGGAATCCAAGCTGATGGATTGGAATGATGTGGCGGTCGTTTAAATATGGGGTCAATGCATTTAAAAATACTTTCTCAAAGAGCTTTGATAAAATTGAAAGTAAGCTTATCGGGCGATAAGATGACACTTGGCTAGCGTCCTTACCTGGCTAAGGCATCATAATTATTTCTGATATTTTCCATGATTTAGGGTAGTATCCAGTTCGCAGGATGGAATTGAAAATGAATAAAATAAGCCTTAGGGCAGATGTTGGTAGTTTACGAATCATTTTTCCTGAAATTTTGTCCATGCCAGGGGATTTATTTGTTTTAATTTTTTGATTACTGAAGTTAAGGACGAGAAACGAATTTTCATTGGAGAAACAACACGATCTTCAATAGCTGGTAAGGTTATGTCTGAGTTAGAAATATTAGGCGTGAACACTCTTTCGAGGTGATCGGCAAAAACTTCAGCTTTGTCGTTATGGGACCTAGCCCATTTTCCATCGCTATAACGAATAGCATACTCGCATTTAATCGGGTTTTTAAGTCTATTGGTAGCTTTCCAAAGACTAAAATTCATGGATTTTCTTGGTTCTAGCCCTTCTAAATATGCCCTTAGAGCTGATTGTTTTTCCTCCAAAAGAGCACTATGAAGGGCTCTTTGACAATGGTTTAGTTGACTTTTCAAGGTAGGAGAGCGGTGTAGTTGCCATTGTCTTCTAAGGTTTCTCTTTTCTTTTATTAGGTTTTGAATAGTTGTTGAGAATTTATTTTTTGTGCCGTTGCAACTTTAGCTGCGGTTGATAATGTTTCATGGAATATGTTTATAGCACCTTGTATTTCATTACCGGATTTAAGCGAAATATTTTGCGGTACGTGGGAGCTTATATACATTCTATATTTGAGCCAGTTAGTATGTCTATTAGGGAAACAAAACGGTTTTTCGATGTTTTGAAAATATAACATTGTTATAATAGTGGGAGAGTGGTCTGAGGATAGGTCGAATGAAGAGGCTGTAGAAAGCTGATCGCGTCTGATATTCTTAATGAATGCGAAATCTATTAAATCGGGAGTTTTTATTAGATCTGAAGGCCAATAAGTGGGCCGTCCATCAGATATAACGTTGAGATTAAGAGATTAGATAGCTTTAAATAGCTGTCTACCCTTCGGAGAAGTGAGTCGTGAGCCCCAGAACGTGTGCTTTGCATTGTAATCTCCCGCCGCTATAAATTTATTGCCTAGCGTTTTGTAAAAAGCAATGAATTGATCATCAGTTATTTTGTGTCTTGGGGGGCAGTATATAGAAGATATGGTGATGTTTGTGGCCGAGAGGCATGTTGATGAGGCCTGAATGTGATCGGTTTTATATTCCGGCATTAAGAAGTGGCTAATTTGATCCCTAATTATTATAGCTGCCCCACACATGCTTTGCCACTGGGATGTTTTGTATCGTACGTAGAGTTACCTTGTAATCGAAAACAGTTTTTGAGTGTAAAGTGCGTTTCAGAAACCAGCAATATGTCAATAGTCTGAGACTTAAGAAAACTTTTTACTTCTATCTTGTGTTGGCTTAGGCCGTTTGCATTCCAGTAACATATTCTTATATGGTTAATTTTTTATAGGCGAATGCTTGAAGCAGCCCTGGTACCCTGGTTTCTTAACAGTTCCTGGATGATGACTTGCATATTTGATATAAAGCTGTTAATAGTTTGTATCAGAAGGTCTATTGAGTTTTCTAGATTCTGGCATTTTCTGAGCGGCTGATCGTACCAAAGGAATACTACTGGATTGGGCAACTTAAGCATACGACATTTTATAAGTAGGAATAGGGAGTGGTATGGCAGACTTCATCAACTTCATCGGACTCTCTCATTCCCTGCAAATATAATTGGACCACCTGATCCATTTTGATTAAATGGACTACTCCATGGACTGGTCCGATGTAATGCAAGCATGGGCCATTTCATTGTTAAAAAGTGTTTGTAGTAAGACGACATGTCTTCGTTTTTTAACGACATGTTTTTGTTTTTAAGCGAAGTTAAAACTTATCCTCTTGTGTATACAATGGAGTAGTTTTAAAACTACTCCTTTTTAGTCCAAATCTTGGTTATATGGTTCTGCCCTAGGACATCGTAATGTTAAATAGACCATGTTTTTTCCATACGTTTGGGTTACTTTTGAACTAGTCCTAGTCCCTTGTGGGGTACACTTTACACGAGTGTTTGAACTAGTCCTATTATTTGCAGGGTGGTGTTTTACATTGAATAGCCCATGCCGCTTCAATAAATAAAAGGGTAGTTACGATTTGCGCGGGTGAACACAATAATTTTATTTTCTCATTAATTGTTGGCGGAGAGTGCCCGATAGGCATCGTTTTTCGTTTTTAAGTCTTTTCTTGTTTGTTTTATTTTTATTTTTCCTTATTATTTGTTATTTTTTTGTTTTTAATTTTTTTGTAGAAACTATACATACATATATGTGTACATAACACAGTTATTTAAATTATATTTTCTTTTTGATAAAATTTAAATGTTTTAGCAGAGTTCAATAAAAACATGTCTTACTCTCACGAGATCACGATGCTTTATCATAAATTAATATTGATATTAAAATATCGTTATAACATAAGTCTAGAAAAAAATTAAAAGCTAAAAAAATAATGCACAAATTATACACTTAACTGTTCTAAAGATTATAAAATTAATGTTTGCATACAATTCATCTGTAACCGATCGAATGTTAAGAGTAGCACTTTATTTAAAGTTTTTACGCTCAGTTAGCCGGGAGCAACAGTAACGTTGCAAATCAGCTGATTTATTAGAACGATTATAGTTAGCAGTAAGATGTTACGTCTCAATCTGTAAGAAAAAGATCGGTCTTATTTTTTACGTTAAGGTTACTGTTTCTGTTACTCCCGGCTAACTGAGCCTTTACTCTTATTACATTAATTTTATTTCATCGTCTTATTTATACGTATCAAATTATTTCTTGTTGAAGATATTACATTGCTGTTGCTTTTGCTTTTTATTTTTGATAAGTATATTGGAGTACAGCAATGAGCAACAATTAAGCAAGCAACCGGCAATGATCCGGGTATATTGAAGATTTTTGATTAATTATTTTTTTATTCCGGCATTAAATTTTTTGTTAACAAGCACGATTTTATGTTGACTCGCATGTAAAGACTGGTCCAGTTTATTAATACAGCTCACAAATTGATATTGAGAGTTAATTAAGTAGTGGACTCTTGTCTTAAACATGTGGCGTGTGCTGGATTACTTGATAAAAGTCATACATACATAAATTTTTGTTAGGCCTCAAAGCCTGGATTTTGGGGATTTTGTACACCAAAATTAATCAGTTAAATTTTGATTGATAAATTCCTACACCAAACCCCTGAGTAATAATTATAACATTAATGAATTAATTATTTGAGAAATTCACAAGGACTTACCATAAAAATTGGGCTTGATAATTAATTAAAATAGTTATTTAAATTGAGGATCTTTCTTGATTACTTGATTTAACTTTTAAGTTACCAAATCAAATCTTAAATGTATGTGAGTATATGTAAGATGCATGTATTTCCTATTCAGCAAAAAAAACTTAATACGTTCACACGTTTTCACACGTTCACGTTTTTGTGGAAGAGGTGCTTTAGCTCAACTGCTCGGGTTAATAAAATGTGGCATTCAGACAATTACCCGATAATCACTTCATCTGTTATTAATCAACAATGTTGCCAACTCCACTATCAAATGGAATGATTAATTTATGTCATTTATGTCAGCAGAATGCTGACGAAGGCCGTAGCTGGCCAGAAATTGCATTGCATTAGCTTATAGACTAAAATAAAAGATTAAAAAAACTTAAAATGTATATGTATGTAGTAGATAACAATCCAAAATACTATTAGCCAGGTAACAAAGGCAAATATAACCAGATACAATTATTTTTTTAAATTAAATTTCAATAAACCATATTCCACAAATTAATTGTTTACAACAAAATCTGTTACAAATACATTATCTATTTACATAAAATAATAAACACACAAAAAAATTAATAATAAAAAAGCGTAAAAAGAAAAAAATTAAAAGAGAAATATAAACCGAGTCGTTTTGTTTACAGCTCTTTCTTCACGACACCGTTTGCCAACAAACAAAAAGAGACGTCGAAAAAGTGACGTTGTAAAAGCCCTTATGTGAATTGAGTATATATGTATGTATACATAAAACAAAATTATATAATGAACTTTAAACACTGGAACGTTTTCAAAGTTTGTTTGATTTTGATTTCACTCGAATTCGATTTCCAGAACTGAGCTATTTGTTTAGCCAAATTTTAAGAAATTAATAACCTCATTAGTATTGCTAGTTGGCATGACTATCAAACGAGATCAATTTATAGAAAATTTGTACGTTATTCTTATTGCAATTTTAAAAAAACTGAACCGTATCTTGTTAACTGGAATGTCTGTTGGCAAATAAGAAATGGTTTCCTTACAATTTGTTCTTAGTATCGAATTTTGTTCTAAATATAATAATAATTTATTTATAAAAAATATAATTAATAAAAAAGTAATTTTTAAAAATTTAATAAAGTTATTTAACTGGATAAATTACATTTTAGCTGGAACCTGGACAACACCAAAAAAAATTGACAATCCAGGCCGTATGGCAACCCTAATCGATAGTGATACAGTCGAAACCCATCTATAGTATCGACAGTGCTTTCGATAGTTTCAGACCACTAAACAAAGTATAATTAAAAATACTCATAGTTTTGGCTCATAGACCACCAAACTTACAGATGGGACAAAAATAGAACGGCGGCGTTTCTTTTAAATTTAGAATGCAATCATACCATGGCCACTTTATTGTAAAATTGGGTATTATAAGCCCGGCTAGCTCAGTCGGTAGAGCATGAGACTCTTAATCTCAGGGTCGTGGGTTCGAGCCCCACGTTGGGCGAGTAATTTTTTATTTTTCCTTCTAAACAAAAAACTAGTATCGCAAAAATATTTTTATGTGGCCCATTAGCACAGTTGGAGCGTCGTGCTATGAACGCGAAGGTCGCAGGTTCGATCCTTTTACGGTCCAGCTATCAATTTTGTTTTTTTGTTTTTTAATTAGAAACTTTTTACAATTTACACTTTTTACCCTCAATTTCACAAAGCTCAGTTTAAACTAAATTCTATCTTACTTTAACTTCCAGTTAATAATATGTTTTTACGGCTATAACTAATAATTAATTATAACTGAACTTGGTGAAATTGAAGGTTAGTAACAAGCAAAGAACATAAAAAATTATTCAATTAAAATTTAAATGTTATATATAAAAGGAAGTATGTGTATGAATAATACACACGACTTGTATAAGCAGAGTGGCGCAGTGGAAGCGTGCTGGGCCCATAACCCAGAGGTCCGAGGATCGAAACCTTGCTCTGCTACAGTCGGTGTCATACTTTTTCTTATGGGTGTAATGTTGGCCCAAAAAACGTGTTTTATGCGCATTAAATTTTCTGTAAAACTTGAAAATATGCCCTGAAAATTGTTAAAAAAAAATGTGCCCAAGTATTCAAAAATTCAAACCTTAGCAAAATTTATCCTTCCAAGCATTGTGGTGCACACACAGAAAAAATATTTTTCCAATTCAAACAAAAAATTTTGTAGAATCAAAACATTTTTTTGTCTGAAATCTGTCCTATTAACAAATTAGCATATTCAAACAATTTATTTTGCTTTCGTTTATTGTAAAAACCCTGATTTTTTCAAAAAAATTAAATCTGTTTTTAATATTTAACAAAATGTTCAAACAAATAATTTAAATAAATCAAACAACATTAAAGAGCGTTAAATATTTCATACAAAATTATTAAAACTTTCTAATAAACAAATAAACAAATAAATAAACAATAACGCGTTTATTATATTTTGGAATAAAAATAAAAATCAAACAAAAATATTAATTGAAACAGTAAAAAAGTATGTTGTAGACAAAGCAACAAGACTACAAGAAAAATATATAGATTATTTTCATGTTTAAAAAGGTTAATAATAAGCAATAATTCCCATATTCTTTTTTAAATCATTTAGTTGAATACATCAAATTTTTTAAGTAGAATGATAACGGAAATTATCTTGGGCATGCTGCTGGTGAGAATATTAATTGAGAATAATTATAATTTTATAATTCAAATAATAATAAGATACATACATCAAAGAATATAATATTATCAAGTTGAATTTGTAGAAGAGGGTATTAACTCAAAATTTAAAATCAAAATGAAAAAATCCTAACTGTAGATGCATTTTTTGAGGGTTTACAAAATACATTTTGTTAAATATGAATTATGAATTAATTTTCACTTCAGTTTTATTATGTTTTTTAAAAACGGTTTTGCGCATTACAGAAAAAACATGGCCCATGAGGGGATCGAACCCGCGACCTTCGCGTTATTAGCACGACGCTCTAACCAACTGAGCTAATGGGCCGATTGTATTTTCGCAATTTGTTAAAAATCACATTAGGGGTTTTAACTAAATTTCTTAATTTTCAAACTAGAAATCTAATAAAAACGAAATAAATTCTAACAGTAGATGCATTTTAAATGCTTTTAAAATAGAATTTGTTAAACATGAGTTATAAATTATCACTTCAGTAAAATTTAGTTTTTAATAAATAACATAAAAAATTACTCGCCCAACGTGGGGCTCGAACCCACGACCCTGAGATTAAGAGTCTCATGCTCTACCGACTGAGCTAGCCGGGCTTATAACGCCAAATTTCTCAATATAGTAACCGTGCTAATATTGCATTCTAATTTTACGAAAATTTGCCCGAGCGCAAGGTTTCCACCATATTTTGAACAACAAATAAAACTCCAAATGTCTATCTCTAATTGAACTTTATATTTGCTTGTTAAAATTCCTAAGAAGTACAAAATTATTTAGAATAAAATACAATAGTTTATAAATTATTTTTAATTTCAATAATAATAAAAGTTGAAGTGTTGTTAAATGCGGTTGAATTTAGAGAAACGTTGCGAGTTTTATTCTGGAAATTGGATTGTAAAGAATCTATTGGCATATTATTTTGTACAACTGGAGTTATTGGGATTTGGTTTGCTGTTGTAAGAACTAAATTATTTTCCTGGATGTTGTGGATTTACTGTTGTTATTGGTTGGCAAATTAAAATAGGTTGTTTCGGACAAACGTTGAAGGTCAGTTACGGGATCTATTGACAAACAAAATTGTGCATTTTGAGCCGTTGTGGTTGTAAAAAGTAGACAATTTTCTTTTGATATTCATGGTTCATGTACACTGTGGTTGTTGGCTGGCACGGGCATGTGAGATGTTTCACATAAATTTGGTAAATCGACTGGTACATCATTGGCAATGTTGATGGAGGGGTCAGGTTGATTACTTAGCCATTCATGAACAGAACGGACAGCAACATCATTATTATCTTCAATTTCTTCTTCAGTTTGTTGCAGTATTTGATCTTTTTGTTTTAAAAATTTAATATCTCGTTTAATGGCAAGTTGCCTTTTCTCTTCAAGACGTTGAAGCTCTAAGTTTCTTCTACGAACAATCGATCTCATAGAGGAATTTGATGCAACACTGCGTTGACTGCAAAGAGATTTTGGTGAATCTGGACATTGATTTTCCCTTGAACCCTTATTACATGTAAACGTTTGGTTACTATTTTTTCTTTTGGCACAATGTAGGTGAAAAGTTTTATAACACGTATGACATTTGACAAATAAAGAGTCATTTGGTTTATTACATTAGGACAGTTGTCCGCTGGTTGGTGATCGGTGGCAAGTTCATGGCTCGTGGTTCGTGGTTGAACCTGAAAAGAAGATTTATCCATTTTTAAGACTTACGATTACTGCTGGTTGGAATGTGTAACTTCTTTGTGGGAATATTTGAGCAGCTGCCGGCGATCGTCACTCTGATTTTGAGCGTATGTGCAATACAAATATGATACAAAGGTTCCAATAATTAGACTTGCCAACAATAAATTTCAGTGTTTTTATCAAATAATAAAAATCGGGAACTAAGCACGAATAACAGAATCAGTTTAATTAAATTTTGTATTCCCACGAAAATTATTTTGATAAAAAAGTGGCAAGTGCACGGCCTAAAAAAACTGACTGGCAGCCCGCTTTTTATTTTGTTTGTGAAAACAATAAAGCGAGTTGTGTTTGTTTTTATTTTGTTTTTTCTTAACCAACTTACAACTACAATTAATGATGGAAGAATTCCAATCAATTGTAGTGGGGAATGTAAGGAGAGATAAACTCAAAAAGTTTATTGTTGATGATTTTGTTTGAACTTTGATATTGTTACAAGTAGAATTGTTGCTGTAATTCTTATACGTTTAACAGTTTTATTTGGTTTAATATCTTTAGTTTTTCTAAAATCTTTAAGGATGAAGTTTCCTGATGATCTGGCCTAAGCAACCAGTGAAATGCGCATAGGAATAGCTTATCCCATCAACAATAAATTTCAGTGTTTTTATCAAATAATAAAAATTGGGAATTAAGCACGAATAACAGAATCATTTAAATTAAATTTTGTATTCCCACGAAAATTATTTTGATAGTAAAAAATAATTTGAAATTTTGTTACGGGAATTTGCCCGAGCGCAAGGCTTCCACCAGATTGTGAACAACAAATAAAACTCCAAATTTCTATCTTTAATTGAACAATTGTTTTTAAAATACAATTCTACGTACTTTTTTAACATGAAAACTAAGCGCGAAATATTAATTTTTAAAGGTTAAATAAATAGACAATTTTGACTTCTAGAAAAAAAAGAACTTTAAAAAGGAAGTCAGCAACAAAATGTCCGCTCTTTTATAATTTTTTGACAGTTAGCGATGTTATACATTAAAAGTTACCAATAAATAAACCAATCGATATCTACTTCAGCGACAATGGCGCTAACACAGCTCACAAATTGATATTGAGAGTTATTTAAGTAGTTGACTCTTGTCTTAAACATTTGGCGTGTGCTGGATTACTTGATAAAAGTCACACATACATACATACACACAGAAAAAAAATCAAGATAAAAACGTAGAAAACAAGGTTGACTTAAAATTTTTCGGTGGTTATTTTGCTTTATACGTTTTTCATGATAATTCAACCTGATTTTACAATAACTTGCAAACAAAATTTGTTTCTATTAAAATAACTATAATTCATGTTAATTTAACATTGCAGTAAAGTTAGAGCAAAATGTCATTTACATATATTGAAATAACAATCCGAATCACGTTGAATGAAAGTTATTTAAAGTTGAAACAACGCGAATTTCATGTAGAATCTTATTGGTTTGAGTGTGTTATAACAGTGTGAAACAGCTTAAGAGACAACATTTGTATTTATTTAAGAATAATTCAAAACACTTACCCCTGAAACATATCGACCCCTATGCGCGAAATTATCGTATATGCCAATTTTTTTGAAACTGAGTTTTTGATGCAATCTTGTTCTACATTCAAAGAGACGTCACCTGACAAAATATTGTAGGCGAATTCCACTTCGTTGCTCCAAAAATTGGCTGTATATTTTCATTTTGATATTGCAAGCGAAAGCAGAGAAACGTAGAAATATGGCTGTCCTGTAAAATTTGGTTTTTGTAACATACGATAATTTCGCGCAAAGAGGCGATATGTTTCACATATTTTGTATTCTCCTTTGTTAACAGAAGCATCAGCAGAATCGCCCTATATGGTTTTCGTCATCATTTTACTTTGAAAACTTGATGTACTATTTAACTAAATAATTTTAATTAAAAGAATACGGGAATTGTCTTCTTTTTATAACATACTTTAAGAATCAAAATAAAAAAATTAACATACTTAACTATGTATGCATGTTAATTTAACAAGATAAACTTTTGATTTTAATATAAAACAGATTTTTATGGATTCAATATTGAATCCATATTTATTTATATTTAAATATTTTTTTTTCATTTTTTGTAACAGTGAATAATATTTAATAAACGTGATTAAAGATTATTTTAATATTTTTCATTTAAAATTAATATGAAAAAATTATACATTTTAATAATGGGCATACTTTTGCAAAAATTTACTATGATTCTCAATCAACATTTTTCCATGTTAATTTTGCATTGGTATTTTTTTCTGTGTGTAATTATTTCAGAAAGGACTTACCATAAAAATTGGGCTTGATAATTAATTAAAATAGTTATTTAAATTGAGGATGTTTCTTGATTACTTGATTTAGCATTTAAGTTACCAAATGAAATCTTAAATGTATGTGAGTATATGTAAGATGCATGTTTTTCTATTCAGCATTTTGTGGAAGACGTGCTTTAGCTCAACTGCTCGGGTTAATAAAATGTGCCATTCAGACAATTACCCGATAATCACTTCATCTGTTATTAATCAACAATGTTGCCAACTCCACTTTCAAATGGAATGATTAATTTATGTAATTTATGTCAGCAGAATGCTGACGAAGGCCGTAGCGGGCCAGAAATTGCATTGCATTCTGCTGGTGTCTAATAATTGTAAATTTTTCTGTACATACAATATACTTCATTGCTGTCCAAAGGAAAGCTAAGGTAAAATGTAACAAGAAGATACAATATAATAGTCTGTTAGTGTATAAAATGTAATTTCTGAAAACTTTAAGGAATATGACTATTACAAAAAAGCTTTGTACAATACATAACTGAAATTTAGCTCATAGACTAAAATAAAAGATTAAACAAACTTAATATGTAAATGTATGTAGTAGATAACAATCCAAAATACTATTAGCCAGGTAACAAAGGCAAATATAACCAGATACAATTATTTTTTTAAATTAAATTTCAATAAACCCTATTCCACAAATTAATTGTTTACAACAAAATCTGTTACAAATACATTATCTATTTACATAAAATAATAAACACACAAAAAAAATAATAATAAAAAAGCGTAAAAAGAAAAAAATTAAAAGAGAAATATAAACCGAGTCGTTTTGTTTACAGCTCTTTCTTCACGACACCGTTTGCCAACAAACAAAAAGAGACGTCGAAAAAGTGACGCTGTAAAAGCCCTTATGTGAATTGAGTATATATGTATGTATACATAAAACAAAATTATATAATGAACTTTAAACACTGGAACGTTTTCAAAGTTTGTTTGATTTTGATTTCACTCGAATTCGATTTCCAGAACTGAGCTATTTGTTTAGCCAAATTTTAAGAAATGAATAACCTCATTAGTATTGCTAGTTGGCATGACTATCAAACGAGATCAATTTATAGAAAATTTGTACGTTATTCTTATTGCAATTAAAAAAAAACTGAACCGGATCTTGTTAACTGGAATGTCTGTTGGCAAATAAGAAATGGCTTCCTTACAATTTGTTCTTAGTATCGAATTTTGTTCTAAATATAATAATAATTTATTTATAAAAAATATAATTAATAAAAAAGTAATTTTTAAAAATTTAATAAAGTTATTTAACTGGATAAATTACATTTTAGCTGGAACCTGGACAACACCAAAAAAAAATTGACAATCCAGGCCGTATGGCAACCCTAATCGATAGTGATACAGTCGAAACCCATCTATAGTATCGACAGTGCTTTCGATAGTTTCAGACCACTAAACAAAGCATAATTAAAAATACTCATAGTTTTGGCTCATAGACCACCAAACTTACAGATGGGACAAAAATAGAAAGGCGGCGTTGCTTTTAAATTTAGAATGCAATCATACCACGGCGACTTTATTGTAAAATTGGGTATTATAAGCCCGGCTAGCTCAGTCGGTAGAGCATGAGACTCTTAATCTCAGGGTCGTGGGTTCGAGCCCCACGTTGGACGAGCAGTTTTTTATTTTTCCTTCTAAACAAAAAACTAGTATCGCAAAAATATTTGTATGTTGCCCATTAGCACAGTTGGAGTGTCGTGCTACGAACGCGAAGGTCGCAGGTTCGATCCTTTTACGGTCCAGCTATCAATTTTTTTTTTTTTTAATTATGTAGAAACTTTTTACAATTTACACTTTTTACCCCCAATTTCACAAATCTGAGTTTAAACTAACTATATCTTACTTTAACTTCCAGTTAATAATATGTTTTACGGCTATAACTAATAGTTAATTATAACTGAACTTGGTGAAATTGAGGGTTAGTAAAAGACACGAAATAAAATAAAGAGACCAAATAACAAGCAAAGAACATAAAAAATTATTCAATTAAAATTTAAATGTTATATATAAAAGGAAGTATATGAATAATACACACGACTTGTATAAGCAGAGTGGCGCAGTGGAAGCGTGCTGGGCCCATAACCCAGAGGTCCGAGGATCGAAACCTTGCTCTGCTACAGTCGGTGTCATACTTTTTCTTATTGGTGTAATGTTGGCCCAAAAAACGCGTTTTATGCGCATTAAATTTTCTGTAAAACTTGAAAATATGCCCTGAAAATTGTTAAAAAAAAATGTGCCCAAGTATTCAAAAAATCAAACCTTAGCAAAATTTATCCTTCCAAGCATTGTCCACACACAGAAAAAATATTTTTCCAATTCAAACAAAAAATTTTGTAGAATCAAAACATTTTTTTGTCTGAAATCTGTCCTATTAACAAATTAGCATATTCAAACAATTTATTTTGCTTTCGTTTATTGTAAAAAACCCTGATTTTTTCAAAAAAATTAAATCTGTTTTTAATATTTAAAAAAATTTTCAAACAAATAATTTAATTAAATCAAACAACATTAAAGAGCGTTAAATATTTCATACAAAATTATTAAAACTTGAAACCAATAACGCGTTTATTATATTTTGTAGACAAAACAACAAGACTACAAGAAAAATATATAGATTATTTTCATGTTTAAAAAGGTAAATAAGAAGCAATAATTCCCATATTCTTTTTTTAATCATTTAGTTGAATACATCAAATTTTTTAAGTAGAATGATAACGGAAATTATCTTGGGCATGCTGCTGGTGAGAATATTAATTGAGAATAATAATAATTGGATAATTCAAATAATAATAAGATACATCAAAGAATATAATATTATCAAGTAGAATTTGTAGAAGAGGGTATTAAATCAAAATGAAAAAAATCCTAATCGTAGATGCATTTTTTGAGGGTTTACAAAATACAATTTGTTAAATATGAATTATGAATTAATTTTCACTTCAGTTTAATTATGTTTTTTAAAAACGGTTTTGCGTATTACATAAAAAACATGGCCCATGAGGGGATCGAACCCGCGACCTTCGCGTTATTAGCACGACGCTCTAACCAACTGAGCTAATGGGCCGATTGCATTTTCGTAATTTGTTAAAAATCACATTTAACTTAATTTTCAAACTAGAAATCTAATAAAAACGAACATGAAGTATAAATTATCACTTCAGTAAAATTTAGTTTTTAATAAATATTTTAAGTATAACATAAAAATGGGACAATTGAAATACTAAAAATATATTTTTGCGGTACTAGTTTTTTAATGTTAAGAAAACATAAAAAATTACTCGCCCAACGTGGGGCTCGAACCCACGACCCTGAGATTAAGAGTCTCATGCTCTACCGACTGAGCTAGCCGGGCTTATAAGGCCCAGTTTCTCAATATAGTAACGGTGCTAATATTGCATTCTAATTCTAATTGAATCGCCGCCGTTCTTTTTTTGGCCCATATGTAAGTTTGGTAGTCTATGAGTCAGAGAACTGCAACGAGCACCCGTTTTTATGATTGATGATACTCGCCTTAAAACGAGCTGCGGTGTAGTTAATACAGCCTATTGTTTTTGTATGTACTCGCCAGTCTCGTAAGAAATTGTGTTTTCAACATACGAGCCTTTAGCAAACGCAATGAAATTTATATGAGTTCTGTTTTGTATTGTTTCTTAAATATATTATTTCAACATTCGGCAATAGCACTCGTACTTCTGATAAATCAACTAATTTACTCTCTTTTATTCAATGTTCTCTATCTGCCCTTCGCTGACCTAGAGCAGTGATGTCAATTATGATTGTGTTGGTGAGATTACTCTTATCTCTTACATGCCCAGCGGGCGAAATATGCGGTTGCGAGGCCTATTGCAAGGCCTTATTAAATTATTAAATTTAATTTAATTATTATGGAAATGATCATAATGCCTTTTCAAAGTATACAATCTCTTAAGTTCAAATGTTTTAAAACATAAGAGACATTGAAAATAATTAAATGCATTTTTTATCATAAAATATTTTTTATATGGCATCATTTATCTTTTTTTTTAATAAATTCATCCGCTTGCACGTCCGTTATCGCTGTCTACAAGACTATTAAATGAAATTCTAATTTGAAGTTTACAGGTATACAAAAATAAGAAAAATATTCAAAAATAAAATGAATTACATGAGAATTATAACGTGAAAAAGTTATTTTAGTAAAAAGTTAGGGTATTCATAGTGGTAAGTAAAATAGAAATGGTATTCACGGTGTTGGGTTACTCATACTTCAAACATCTGTGCATACATTTTAATTCTAGCTAATGGTATATCATAACTTTTTACAAAATACCAAATGCGCACCTGAGTTTGCCTGCAAAAATGTATAAAATCATTATAACAGGTCAAAGTTACATTAAATAAATACCATAAAGTAGTAAGGTTTACTCTTTAGACTCGGTCATATAATTGTAGCATAAAAAAGTAAGCAATAAAAATAGTGCGAAACAATAAAGTTTCATTAATACATCAATAAAACACATCTTCTTAACCAAAAATTTTACCTGCTGTCACATTTGCTTTTATGTGTAGAGGTTATTTACATATAAATTGTAGCAAAACAAGACTTTTTTAACTTGTTTTTTAAATATTTTTACCTACTTAAGAAAAGAGGTTTAAAAAAAAACTCACCGACGCGATTGGTACAGAAACAAAAATATTTTCACAATCACAAAATACCAACAAATTCTTGTGGCTTTTTCTTTTCTTAATAATTTCTGCATTTAGGTACGTCTTTTTAACGAAAGAAAAAGGGACCCTGTTACAGGCATCAACGAATTTTTTTCACGAACAAAACACATATCGTTAGGTTAAATGCAAAACAATTATTTTGAAAATTTGAAATTTTTGTTGATTAGGATTCACTTTACATATATATTTTTTTATAAAATTTTAAAATTCTATCTTAAAAAATAACCACAATTGCACAATTGTGCAAAGAAATGGAAATCCCTGTTTTAAAATCATTGTACAATGTCAAAAACAGAAATAAAACAAACCAAAAACATAGATAATAAATAAAATAAAAAAGATAATAAAACAAAAAAAAGATGTACCTACATACAGTTATTGTATATTTATTTATATACATAAATATATTTAGAGGCCTCAAAACAGGCCTTGCAATATTTGCGATATTTCCCGCTGAATGAGAGTGTTTCTCAGTAAACAATTATATTTTACGCTCTCAAAATAAAAGAGCGTAAGCGTACATGTGAATTAATTTGCACAATTGTGCAAGGCGCTGACATCCCTGACCTAGAGTTATAATTGGCTGAGTGCACAAGTGTTTACTCGCAGCATTCGTCATTCGTAGTAATACTTAAAGCAGCGTTGCCAGATGGTTTAGGAAAAAAACAATGATCGTATATTTAAGTAAACATGTAGGGCTAAATTCATTATGAAATAAAATGAATTTAAAAGTTATTATAAGAAAAATTTTCGTGGAAAATTTTAATTAAAATATATAACGAATGCAAGCCTGTCGCATGAATCACAATTTTTTTATACGTCAATTTCATTTACATATATGTAAATATTTTTACAAAAATATTGACCAATGGCAACGCTGCGCATTTTCGTTATTTCATTGTGCGACGTAAATACACAATTTACTTTTTATATATTTATAAATTTTTGACAACAAATTTTACAACCAACACACAATTATATTCAATGATGCTAAAGATGCAAATAAGAACATTTTTTTAAATGGCTGAGTGCGCTCTTTTTTAACGGTAAATATCGGTTGCTAATTGAGTTTTTTCTTTTACTAGTTTTCATCCATAAAATAAATAACAAAACATGCACTAAATCATTTAAACGTCTAAAATCGTCTAACCTAGGACAAATCATAAAATCTGGCAGCCACGTTTTCATTTAATGTTGAATTTTAAATACACGAACATATACTTAATGAATATGCCGTGAATGTTGTTGTTACGAGCTGGTCGTAACACCTAAGTCGTGTAAGTTAAATACAAAATAGTTACCGAATATGAAAATAGAAAAAACACGAAACTTAGCTTTGCGTGGTTGTGATATTGTTCATACATTTTTCTGGGATCTTACTACTTTATGTAGTTCACACATGTACAAGTAAAAAGTTATTGTGAATATTTTTATGCATGAAGCTCGCTTTGTATGAAGAACGAGCCAACGAGCCAACCATATCAGTAAAAGCGAGTGTTTAAAAGTATTCGAGACTAAAAATGATTTAGTAAACAGCGAGTGCGCTCGCGAGTATTATGTATTGTTGCAGTTCTCTGCTATGAGTCAAACTATGAGGATTTTGAATTATAATTCGTTATGTTTTTGTATTTCATAATTATAAAATTTTATTTGAATAAATAAATACGCTTCTTAACAATTTTACTAAAAGGGGTGTGTAAGCGCTGTTCGTATCTTTCAAAAATCGGTATGTGCTTAAAGTATAACGCGTCAGTAAAACAATTTCCTCTTATTTTTTTGCAGCGTTGTTTTTTAATTCAAATTTTACATAACTCAATTAGAAAAATTTTTATACATTCATCATTTGTTTTGTATACAAATCATAATAAAATAGTAGCTTCTAAATATGTAACAAACAACAATATTTTTTTTCTCTGCCAAGATTCAACAGTTATTTAAACAACTGAGAGAAAACCGGATTTGAACTTCGCTTTTCATAAGGACCCAGAATATATATACTTTATTGTAGAAATTACAAACGGAACGACAAACTTATATATACCCATTTACCTTCGGTGAAGGGTATAAAAAGAGTAGTTTTGGGATTTCAATATTTTTTAACCGATTTGAAAGATTTATATACCGACGTGCTTAAGAAAAAATTTACCATTTACTTGGGTTATAAAACTTGGACTCGAAAAGATCTTTGGTTCCCGAAAAAGGGTATTTAAAAAAAATTTTGACCATAACTTTTTCGTATCTGAACCGATTTTCCGAATTTTTTATAAAATATTTTCTACTAAGAATTCCGATATTTTGGTATATAAGTCATATCCATACGACATATGACAGCCCTAAAATGTAGGTTTTTATACAATTTTTAATTTTTTTTGTAAGTGAGATACCACGCCCAATTCTCCAATCCCGCCCACATTTTGTTGGATGGTGTGTATTGCCAACCTAAATGTATGTACCTAATTTGGAACCTTTGGCTCTTGCCGTTCCCCAGATATACAGCAAAAAGTAATAAAAATACCACCACCACAAGGGATTTTTGGGAAAAATAAGAGGTAGTCGTGGTTTTTTGCTCATATCTCAGCCATTTGTGGACCGGACCATATGTGACATAAATGTATAATAACCTGGCCCCCATCATATATGGGGTCTTCGGAAACCCCATTTCAACGGACAGACGAACATCGTTAAATCAACTTCGCTTTTCATAAGGACCCAGAATATATATACTTTATTGTAGAAATTACAAACGGAATGACAAACTTATATATATTCCCTTTTACCTTCGGTGAAGGGTATACAAATATACCGCTAATCGAACTATGTATTTATATAGTTGTTTGGTCTTTCCTCAAGGATCTTGTTCATTGTTGTTGTAACACTAATTTTATAGCATAATTCCAGTGTTGCCAGTATCTGTATTTAATCGGAAGAAAATTTAAAGTTGTTAATTGCAGTTACTAAAAATGAATCAAAGAGAAATTCAGTTTTAACCCTTATTTTTTGCTTTTTAAAAATTGTAATAAGCTATAAAAGTACGTCTGCATAGTAAAATTTGGGTGTTTTATTTCTTTTTACCATATTTGAAAAAAGTTTCAAGCGTTTTAATATTTTGAGTCGAGGTTGACATTCTCATGGAAATGCCCATATATTACTGATATTTTTTCGTCACCTGCAATTTGCCTTTTGTCAAAATATCTCAGTAATAGATATCAGTATGTTCAAACTACGTCCAAGACATCTGAATCTCTACCCGTTACAAGAGGTGTTCCACAGGGATCAATATTAGGCCCACTACTGTTTGCGATGTACTCAAACGATCTCCCTAATGTACTCACGCACTGTGGGATAAGAATGTATGCAGATGACGTTCAACTCTACATCAGTTGTAATGAAGCCTCGCTAAATCAGTGTGTCAGTAATTTGAATAATGAACAACATAGAATTTATTTGTGGACAATGGCAAACGGTCTTGGAATTAACCCCCAAAAATCTAAATGTATTGTTATACGTAAACGTCTGGCAAAAATTAACTTAAACTTTATGCCCAATATTTCCATTAATAATCAATGCATAGAAATTGTAAATACAGCAAAAAACCTTGGAATTATTTTTACTAACACACTTACATGGTCTGACCATATAAAATATGCATGTGGTCGAACGTTTTCCATGGTAAGAACACTTTGGCGTACTCAATATTGCACACCAATCAAAATCCGAATATTAACTACTCGCTAAAACGTATTTAATACCAATTTTGTTGTATGGATGTGAACTTTTTGCAAGTTGTGACACAATAAGTAAAAATAAACTTAATGTAACATTTAATAATATTATTCGTTATGTCTATGGATTAAAACGTCGAGCACGAATTTCAACATTTGCAAATAAATTATACGGCATTTGTTTTAAAGATCTGCTAAAAACGCGTATCTTAATTTTTCTGCACAAAATCATCTACATGAAACAGCCTGAACATCTATATGTTAAACTTAATTTCTCAAATATCGAAAGTAGAGGAAAAAGACTAATACCATTTAGACACTATAGCCTTATATCATTGTGGCAATTCTTTATCCATGCCATTTATCTCTGGAACTCAATTCCAAATTGTTCTCAACTTTTATGTAACGCACTAGAGTTCAAAAAGTCAATCATTAATTTGTTTTCCACATCAATTTGATTAATAATAATTAATTTTTGATTTTGATAAAATTAAATTCTTTTTTGATTAATGTTATTAATTTATTTCTTTATTTATATAAATTGTTGATTTTTGTAACTAGTTTTAAGATTTAGCATTACAACTTTTTGCCAATTCTTAGTTCCGTACTGCAATATGAGACTCTTTGTCTTGTGTATGGAACGACAAATAAATAAATAAATAAAAAAATAAAATAAAAAAAAAGAAGGTTTGAACTAACACTTTTGCACTTTTGTAACTTCAACTTTTTGAAGTGTATGAGCCGCTTTAGAATAACTATCTATTATTATTACAAGTAGAACTGTTGAAATAAGTCTTAAGGTACGGTCAGATTAGGCAAACATTTGACGCTCGTAAGCTTATCTGTATTTGCCCAAAATACTTTTGAAGCAATACGAATTTTATTTGCTGGTCACACTACGCACATTTGTTTGCCCATTTTTGTTTGATCAAACAGATATTGACAAGTGTCAAATACACATACGGGAAAACATGTTTGACCAGCGGTCACACATACAGAAATATTTGCCTTAAAAAAATATTTGTTCAAACTGTCAGAAAACATTAAATTATTTGAAGTCAACATCGTAATGGAAGATTGTGAAACTTTTTTTATTTTATGCTGTGGTGCGGCCACAGCAGTGATATTGGAAGAGAAAAAAAAAGAGTGCAACAACAAAAAACATAGACAATGGGTTCGAGAGTGGGTTCTTCGTCGTAATGATGAGGGATGTTGTTCCAAGTTGCTAAAAGAACTACGTTTGGAAACTCCGTCTTTGTATTTAAATTTCTTACGAATGAACGCATCTGATTTTGACTACTTGGTAAGTTTTAAGTATAAATACATACCTATGTGCATAAAGACCAATTTATTTTTTAATCCGTTTTAGCTTAAATTAGTGACACCTTTTATTACAAAACAGACAACAAAGCTTCGCCAGCCTATTTCGCCAACAGAACGTTTAGCGGTCACACTTCGTTACTTGGCTACTGGTGAGAGTTTTAGATCTCTGCAATATGTTTTTCGTATTCCGCACAATACTATTTCAGGGATTATTCCCGAAGTTTGCGATGCAATTTACACTGTTTTACAGCCGAAATATTTAAAAGTATAAAATCTTGCATTATTTGTATATTTTTTAATGATATAATTATAGGTACCGTCGTCCGAAGAAGAATGGAAGACCGTTTCGGAGGAATTTCTGCATTTGTGGAATTTTCCTAATTGCATTGGATCTATAGACGGTAAACATGTTGTAATGACTGCGCCAACCCATTCAGGAAGTGTTTACTATAATTATAAAGGTAGATACATTTAACAAATGTTGGTTTTATTTCTGTGAGTTCGGTATTTGTAGGTACGCATAGTATTGTACTTATGGCCATTTCCGATGCATCCTACAAGTTTCTGTATATAGATGTGGGATCCAACGGTAGAATATCTGATGGAGGAGTTTTTCGGAAATGCTCATTTAATAATGCTCTTATAAACAAAAAACTAAATATTCCTCCTCCAAAGCCACTACCAATGAGAACGTTACCTGTCCCTTATCTTCTGGTTGCTGATGATGCTTTTGCTCTGACAACTAATTTAATAAAACCATTTAGTGCTCGTAACATGAACGCCATACAAAGGGTTTTTAATTATAGATTGTCGAGAGCAAGAAGAGTAGTTGAAAACGCATTTGGCATTATGTCGGCACGTTTTCGAGTCATGCGTAGCCCAATTAAGCTGGAACCAGTAAAAACAAGGCAAATAACACTTGCATGTTGTGTACTACACAACTTTTTAATGAATCAAAAAAGTTCTATGTATTTTAATTCCAACCTGGTCGATCATTATTCAGAAGACGGGACTCTTATTCCTGGGGAATGGCGCCATGAACAAATTGGTGATGGAATGTCAAGTATTCAAACGCCGAGCTATTATATTGCTAACGAAGCTTCAGAAATAAGGGAGGAATTTTCTCAGTATTTCGTAGAGGAAGGAGAGGTGTCGTTTCAATATAAACATATATAGCGAATAAATATACCTCGATTATAAATTTCTGAATAGATACTACTCAATTATACTACTTTATTTTAATAACCTTTTCTCGGAAAAAATATTTATTTGTGTTTTAAAGTTTTTATGCGATTCGTCATACATTCATACATATTATAACCCTTTTTTCTATTTTTGCTTATTGTGTAAAACGGAACGCAAAAAATTTCATTGAAAGCAAAAACAAAGTCAAAAATATATTATAATTTTGTTGTTGCTTTATGCAGAAATTCATATTGTTTTTTAAAATTTTCAACTCCATACAAAACAGAAATTTGTTTTTGTTTTCAATATACTAAATAAACGTACCGAATGTTGTTGTCGACATAGTGGACCTGGCAGAAAGTGTTCGAAATTTAAAAATTCAATATGAATTCCTGTAGAAAACAACAACAAAATTTTAAAATATTTTTGAAAATTTAAATTTTGTATTCCCAAAAATTGAAATTACTTTTTGATAATAAACAGGCAGGTGCACGGCCTAAAAAACACTTAATTGACAACATCTTTTGTAAGTTGTTGTTGTTTTTTATTTTGTTTTTCTTAACCTACTTACAACTACAATTAATGTTGAGAGAATTTCAACTAATTGTAGCGGGGAATGTAAGATGAGATGAACGCACTGTTTATTGTTGATGTTGTTTTGTTTAAACTTTGATATTATTACAAGTAGAACTGTTGCTATAAGTCTTATACGTTTAACATTTTTATTTGGTTTAATATCTTTAGTTTTTCTAAAATCTTTATGGATGAAGTTTCCTGATGATCTGGCCTAAGCAACCAGTGAAATGCGCATAGGAATAGCTTATCCCATCAACAATAAATTTCAAGTGTTTTTATCAATAATAAAAACTGGGAATTTAGCACGAATAACAAAATCTTTTGAAATATCTATTAAATTTAAACAACATTTCGAAAACAAAGAATTTTTTTTTATTTAATTGTTTTTTTTCAGTATAATTCTTAACACGAAATTTGTTTTAATTTTTTAAAAACAGGCAGAGACTCAGCCCTAATGTTTCGCAGTTGAGAAGTGCGTGCTCATGCCGTTATTTATATAAGGCGCGCTCGTCCATAAAATTATTTATACAACTTAGAAATTCTTTTTTATAAATCAGTCAAATCTTTTTTATTGAAAGATTAGGCTTCGATAGAATATACTTTTTTAACGATTTTAAAAATTTCATCCGGCACTAGTTTTAAACCCTAAAACAACATTTGAGTAAAAATTCCTAGATAATTTTTTTCTATTGGTAAAAAGTAATTGAGTTTGAAAATTCAAAACTTCTTTCTTTTATCATGTTCACACGGGCAGCAATATTCGTGTATCGCGCTCTCATTCTTTTTGATATTATTCGCTTAATGAATATCAAATGACTACAGGTTGCTTGAACGTCATTGTTATTATCAATTGATTAAAAAAAACGCTGTTTCTCCTCTTTCAAACACTTTACTTAATCTGCACTTTTATGCAGGGGTCTAATCACCGCATACGATATCGAGCAAAATGGATCGAAATTATTTATTTTGGTATCATGAATCTCGATATAGAATGAAATTTATTGAATTTGAAAGAATAGCATTCGATATCGAGTAACTCGACATTATATTTCTCGAGTTTTCATTCGATACGTCAGTGTCTATCGTATGCAAAAACATTCGATAGACCCCAGGTAACCACAATCGAGAAAATACTCGATCACGCTGCCAGAATCAGGCCCCAGGAAGAAAGATGATAAAATAGCACGACGAGGTTTGTTAAAAAAAAAAAAACAAACACAAAGCATGTAAAAAAAATGTTTCGCTCATTTTAAATAACAGAAACAACACCAACATTATAAGAAACAAAATGAATTTTTGGTTGGTTTCAAAGTTGGTGCAAAAGAATGAAAAACAAAATCAATTTTTTAAAACTGTTTAGTTAAATACAAGGCAAATTAACTACAGGTGGTGTCGAAACGCCTTGGTTGACATTTCGAGACGTAAGCACTAACAATGCAATGCAAAACAAACCCCCTTTGCTGTTTTTGGATTGTTGTAGCTGCGACACCACCTGTAGTTAAATTCGCCTTGGTTAAATATGTACATTAAATACAAAATAGAATGATGACGGAAAACCTATCGAGTCAGTCTGCTGCCGTTTTTGGTTACATTCAGGGTTGCCGTTAGGATTTTGAAAAAGTCGAACAAAAAGTCCCACAAAAAAGTCGTTTATTCAAATTAAAGTCTCACACTTTTTTTAAAATTTTAATTACTTTACCAATACCCACCCGGGTGACAATCTCGGTTTTATTTCTTTAATAACTCTTTCAAATTTGCTTCAGTTAAAAAGACATTTTTACTTCCTGAACAAATTGCTTTCTTTAAAAAATAAACTGAAAAAAATTTGTGTGACGAAAAGTTCTTTAAAAAAACTGAAAAAAAGTATTATTACGATAACCTCTCCTCATCACTTACTGAGCTACCTAAATAAGAATCAAGCGTCTGCTTAACGTCAAAACGTTTCATTTTCACACAGTTTATACGAAACAAATCTTTAGAACGCGAGTTCAACACCACCCGACTGAAAAATCTTATTTGATAGATCGTTCGGTCATTTTATTTTTTTGAAAATATGTTGACAATATAATTTTCATGTTTAAAAAAGCGCTTGTAGTTCTTGTTTAGGTAGCTTAGTTAAAGACACGCAGTAACACCCGGGTGGGTATTGGTAAACGATGTACATTAAAATCTTTAGTAAGTCGATGGTTAATCAAAAAAAAAACGATATACATAGCTGAGAAATCATTTCTTAATAATGTGTTTAATACACTTTTGTGTATTAATTTGACATTTAATTCGATTTTAATAATGTGTCTGTATATTATTTAATATATGTATGTACAGTAGAATCGCAAAAAAGTTAACTCTCCGAAAAGTTAATCTCGCGGATAAGTTAACCGAATTTTAGAGTGCCTGCGTCGCTCTAAAAAGTTAACTTTTAGTTAACTTTTCTGAAAGTTTTGTTAGAAAACATCGGAAATGAGCAGAAAGTAGAGAATTTAAACAAAATTAATAAATATATTTAGGGGAAACAAATAGCGTTCGATTATGGATCTCAAAAATTAGATAAAAATGTTTGAAATTATCGAGGCTGTGGCAAATAAATATGAAAAATCAGAGTTTATATTTTGTTATTATGAAAACTTAGCCATTGGAATAAGTTTAGTGCGTTATTTCTGAAAGATCCATGTTTATTATTGTATATTTTTCAAATTTAAGCCCGCTTAGAAAATTAAATAGTTCGAAAAAGTTAAAAACCCTTGGGACATTTTGGTTAACTTTTTCGCGATTCTACTGTACCTATAAATTTTACGTTTTATGTTTTTCAAGCTTTGTTTGTATTTTCGCACAAGTTCATTACTTGGCATCCAACTTTCTATTTCAGTATCTAGAAAATTTAGAGTTGATAGCATGGACTCACAAATTTCCACTCTTTACCTGTTGGTTAATTTATTTTTCTTAAATACTAATTTTTGAAAAAAAAAAATTGTCTCCCCACGCACTGTTGTGTGGTAAAGTTAATACATGCAAGCAAAATTGATATTTTTAAGGGAAAATATTTGGAATTATGCAGTGGGATAAAAATTATTTCACTAACAAAAACAGAGGCAAAAAGTCGCAAAAAATTGAAAAAGTTGCAAAATAAGACGAGTTAAAAAAAGTCGCACAAAAAGTGTCAGAGCAACGAAATGGTTGCAAACTGCAACTAAAGTCGCACAACGGTAACACTGGTTACATTTCTTCTTTTTTAGCCAAGAAAAGGATACAACAACAGTGAGTGATGAAGAAAAACATTGTGTGTATAAACAAGACTTCGTTCAAAAATTATTCCACGAAAATGTTTCTCAAACCCAGCCGCCGCTCTGCTTCTGCTATCATGTTCTCCATGTACTATGAATCATATTGACAAAAATCGCACAATGTAAACGGGCACTTACAATTACTGAATAAAACTTAACGAAAGCATTCATATGTTATGCAAAGAAATTCCTTTATAATAAATATAACTTTTTAATTTTATCCTCTGCTTTAACCTTAAAGCAAAAGCATTTGATATAAAATGAAACTTCATATTTATTTTACCCAATCATAGATGGAGCTCTTGTAAGTGAAAGTGAGAGCATCATAATTTTTTTTAAAGAAAATGTTGTAAGTGTTGAGTAATGCACAATCGTTTGCTTGCTGTGGATTGTAAAAACAGTTTACAATAAAATATTTGCTTAAGCCTAAAACCCTGCTATGATTTTTTTGTTTTGTGGTTAGCAACAGAATTTTTTTTTACCACTTTTGTAGTTTCTTGTAAATTATTTGATGCGTGTTTAATTGGGTGGCCAAAAGTATGCATTACTTTTTTAAGCCTTTGTTTAACGGCTTGTATAGGGTTTCTAATTTTCCGCACTTTTTCTATTCCCGGTAAACGAAACAAAAAAATCTTTTTCGCGGAATTCTTTGAATAAATCAATGATTGCATTATACGAGTTCAAGAGACAAAAGTTTTTACATTTTTAAAGAATATACACAAAAGTCTAAAAAAATTAGCTTTATTAATTCCACTGAAAACCAAATAAATTGTTACATTCATATGTACATGTTTATTTTTTTGGAGATCACGATTTTTTAAGACTTATTGAAATTTAGTAGTTATTATTAATAGCAACTAGGTAAAATTAATTTTCTTTAAAAAAAAAAATATTTGGTATTATTAAAGAATTTAAGAGATTCTATTTCTAATCCTTGTTGATATGCATTTATATTGCCTGCTACCGAAAACGTGCTCTCGTTCTCTACAGACGTTGGTTTTATAGTAAGAAGCGCATCATACAAAGATTTTCAATTTGTTGGTCTGTTACGTGTGACTTCATAGATGTCTAATTCTTTTTTTCTTAACATCTATTTTTTAGAATTTGATATAGCGTTTCAAGGTGTTCTATAAATATACAGTAGTTTTGACTTAACTGCCTTTTGTTTAAGTGCACTATTGACTTAACTGCACAAAATTAATATTTTTTGTCATTATTGTTTAAAATTGATTCAATAAAAATTCCTTTTTTAAGTGCAGTTTATATACCTGCACATTTAAGATAAATGCACATAATTTTTGGCATTTTAAAATTATTTTCATACAAATATTTAAAGTTAGCTGCACTTTTACTTAACTGCCAAAAATACACATTTTCTAAAATTATTCTTCAAATCCCTTGCTTACGTGCATTTTGTATACCGGAATATTTATCATATTTTTGGACATCTTTAAAATATTTTCATACAAAACATCACATAAATATCCACTTTAAGCTGTTTATAAAAACAAAAATCGCAAGCAAGCCAAGTTGGCATCATTAAAATTCATTTATTTTGTTTGCATGTACCTACATTTATGCATATGGCTTGTTGTTACAGCAGCTTTACCACGATTTTATGATAGGAATAGAAAATCTTAGACCTGTGTCCATGTTCTGTAACTCTCGCGTCGAGAAACTTTTCGATTGAAATGCATGAAATGAAACAAAAATGCCATATATTGAAACAAACAGCTGTTTTTCTCACTACACTGTGTCTGTAACTTTTTTTGTCGAGTTCTAGCTGTCACTTAAGGAAATTACTCGTCAATTTACAGAAAAAGTGTGTCTGTAACATTTTTGAGAGAAAAGTTCCCGCTTTGAACTGTCAAATAAATTCACGAATAAAAATGGGGCGAGAAAAAATTTTAACACTACAAAACAATTTAAAATGTAAAATGCAAAGAATAATAATAATAATATTTTGTTATTGGCACATTTTTGCATTGTTTAATTGTATTGCTTTTAACATTTTTATTAAATATACGAATGTTTTCAAAGCTCGTTTGCAAACAACAAACATTAAAGTTGCACTTTACATTATTTGGTATAGCCGACGGTTGTATTTTCGCCGCCGTCGTTGAAAAATTTTCAATTTTAGTAAATTTTGGTCGCCGTCAACGATGTGTGTTACTGGCGTTCTCAACGTCTGCAATTTCACATAGGCTTCAACTGCAATGTTATGACATTAATAACGTAACGACGTAATCTCTTTTGACAGTTTTCGACATGAGTTACAGACACACTTTTTTCTCACTTTTCGAGAAACGATGGAATATTTTGTTTCACATCTTTTCGATGCGAGAAGTTCTCACTACTGTTACAGAACATGGGTACTGGAACAGAATAAAATAGTTGTAGTAGTATTTGAAGCAGACGAATGCTCTGCAGCACTACTACAACTACGTATTAAGTTGACACTACTTTGAAACTGCCGGTTTTAACTTTTGACAGCTTGCAGCGCTATTCTTAACGTTGTACTACAACGACTTTTCTGTTCCACACTTTATTGTTACCAATTTGGCTACCTCGTTCATTATAAAAATGAATATCAAATGACTACTGGCTGTTTGAACGTCATTGTTTTAATCAATTGATTAATAAAAACGCTGTTTCTCCTCTTTCAAACACTTTACTTTAGCTACACTTTTATGCAGGTAACCACAATTGCATACCTGCACATTAAGGCAGCTAAATACATTCGTGCAAAGGAGATTGTGCAGAAGTCTTGTGCAGAAGTCAAAATTACTGTAATATTTATTTTTTGGCAGATACAGTTGCTGTCTTCTGATTGTTTTCCTGATTTTTATTTTTTGGCAATTTAGAAAAAAACTGTTAGTGTCCGTTTACTTCATTCCTATCACCCCCCACAAATACACGTAGGTGTCGTTTTATGCGATAGATGCGTTCCAAAAACATCACATAAATTTAATTCGCATAAAACGATACTCTACCTTCACAGAAAAAATTATTGCCGAATTATTTCCAAACAAACACTTGTTTGAAAATTTTTTTAATTTCTACAAATTTGTTTACAGATTCAATTAATATTTTTGTTTGATTTTCATTTAACCAACAAAAATGTTGACAACTATTCAAAAATATAATATACGCGTTATTGGCTTCAAGCTTTCATAATTTTGTATGAAATATTTAACGCTTCTTACTGTTGTCGTTTTTTTTTTGCATTTTTTTATTTGATCGTAAGCAACACTTCTTTATGTGAAATATAAGCAGCGTTACCGTTGGTGCCACTAAAGTAGCAATTTGCCACTTTTTCGACTGCTTGGATACTATTTGGCCACTTTTACAAAATGCACCCAAATGTGATACTTTTTGTAATTCTTGCCACTTTTTTGATACTTTTTACGTTAGGAAAAGATACTTTTTTTCATTCTGTTTTGTTTTAACTCCCATACTAGTTTGTTTAACCATTCTAACTGATTCTTATATTTTTTGGAATGCTTAAGACAAAATGAGCACAGTTTTCTCCCATCACGTCACATTTATCAGATACACCAATTATTGTAATTTCGGAAGATGTTTTGTACCACAATTAATAACAAAATCGAGTGGTATAGTTTTGTTCTATTTGTAAAGCTGATTACAATAATTTGAAGCAATAATAGACGAATTTGGATAAAACTAAATATCCTATACTAAAGAAATTAAAACACTTGCACTTAAATTTAGTAGCATTTATGAACGCCGTGTATTTATTTGTATTAAAGTGCGAAACTGATTAAATATAACGAATTTTAAAAAGTGATATTTTCGTTTTTTTGTTTAGGATTTCTGATAAATCTGACGTGATGGGAGAAAACTGTACTCATATTTGGCCATAGCATTCTAAAAAACATAAGAATCTGGTGGAATAGGCAAATAAACTTCTAAAAAAATTTTAAAACCTGTGCAATACAATGTCTTAAATAAATCAAAGAAAATTTATTCAGAAAGAAAAGTACAAGAAATATATTACTTAATAAAACAAATTACATAAATATCTTCTAATTGCTGCAACAATGTCAGAATTCAAAAAACATGTTTGGCAGAAAACGAGTTTAACGTTTTTGATTTACCAAAACATTAAAGAAAATATTCAATATTTTTTATTTTTCGAATTTATTCTATGAGCTAAATTTCAGTTATGTATTTTTTAAAGCTTTTTTGTAATAGTCATATTCCCTTAATTTTTCAGAAATGACTTTATAAACTACCAGACTATTAGTTATATTGTATTTTCTTGTTACATTTTACCTTAGCTTTCCTTTGGAAAGCAATGAGGTATATTGTATGTAAAGAAAAATTTACAATTATTAGACACCAGCAGAATGTAATGCATTTTCTGGCCTGCTACGGCCTTCGTCAGCATTCTTTGTGTCAAACTGGATAGTGATACTTTATAAATTGAATGTATTTAACTCAACAATTTTAAAAAATAGAAACTGGGAATTATTTCCTTCCGAAGGTTACTTTATATTATATTCACAAAGAATGCTGACGAAGGCCGTAGCGGGCCAGAAAATGCATTACATTCTGCTGGTGTCTAATAATTCGAAAAATAAAAAATATTGAACATAATATAAAGTAACCTTCGGAATGAAATAATTCCCAGTTTCTATTTATTAAAGAAAATATTTTATAAAAATAACTTCTCGAGAGAAATATTTATTTTAATTTTTGCAACATATGAGCCATAAGTATGTATGTCTATTGTAATACGATCAATTGTTTTTTAGTGCATATAATTACTACACATATGTTTTTTTGTTATGTTTTTATACCATTTATAAAATGTTATTTAAAATTATAATCAATAGAAAAAAAACGTAAAAAATACATAATGTGGTGTACTTATTTTAATTTGAAAAGTTGTGCCACTTTTTTTATAAAAATCCCCTTTTCGGTGCCACTTTTTTTTTAGATATCCCCTTTTCTTGGTACTTATTGAAAATATCCGACGGTAACACTGAATATAAGAACAACAACACAAGACACATACAGTCTATTTTTGGACGCTTTTAAAAAGTACAACAAGAAGAAAGATGATAAAATAGCGCGCCGAGGTTTGTAGTAAAAAAAGTTAGAGTGCTATATTCGGCTGTGCCGAATCTTTGATACCCTCCACCAAGAAACAAAGTAATTTTATTTATTTTTAATTTTCAATCACGAACCTTTTTTACAATACAACGGCTGCTGCAAAATGCAGCCAAAGGAAATAAAAATAGGCCAAAATAAAAAAAGAATATTAGATAGACCTAAATAAGTAAATTAGATTAAAAATAAATTCAAATACATCTAGTAGTTAAGATCGATGATCTTTTTTACGTTAACTACCTGCTACCTGGAGTAGTGTTTATACGGGTCCTAGGGTACATTATGGACCAATCTTCACGTCATTTCTAGTCCTTTAAAACTGTGACGTACCAATTTCTATTATGATAGCATTATTAATTATGGTTTTAGGTGTACTAAACTGTTTTCCGGGAGTAGTGCGTATATGGGGCTTAGGGTAAATTATGAACGGATCTTCACGAAATTTAACAGCGTGATTTCCAGTCAAATAAAACAAATTTTTGCAAAATCTTATCTCATTCATTACCTTGTTCCACCATTTATGTTATTTTTTGTAACTAAATTATCATATTTTTTAGGTGGTGGTTCCACATTTTGATTCATAGTTCTGGTCCTACTGCACCGATTTTGCTGAATTTCAATCCCAAACTGCTTAGGATAACTACAAGCAATTTGGCACCAAGTTTGTTCATTTCTTTTGAGTTGTTCGAAAGTGAGCGTGTTTTCAACAGACGGACAGACAGACGGACATGGCTAAATCGACTTAGAATCACTCAAGGACCCAGAATATATATACTTTATGGGGTCTGAGATGAATAATAAAAAAGTTTCACACGGAATGACAAACTTAATATACCCTCTTCACAACTAATTGTGGTGGAGGGTATAAAAACCATATCGGGCATTATTTTGGTGTTTTATCGTTCTGTAAGGTGTAAAACGGGAAGGTAAATCAATCATAATAATTGTTTCTTTCTTATTCGGGATAAAATCAACTTTTGTAATACTTGAAAGCGAATTTTGAGATTGATTCAATCTTAGTTTTTTTAATTCAACCACATTTTCGGATTATTTTAAGTACGAATTCGGATTAAAACAATTTTATAATTCTTGAATCATGAGCATTTTGAGATTGATTCAATCTTAGTTTTACTTATATCAATCTCAGTTTCGATTTATTTCAAGTACGAAAACGGGATTGAATATGGATAATTTAAGTATTTTTCGATTGAAAATCCGTACTTGAATCAATCTTTCTGTACTTGATTCAAGAAAATCCGAACTCAACGAACTATCAATACCGCTTCGGATTGATTTGAGTACGGATGGATTGATTTGTCTTTTGAGTGTACATTAAGCCAATGCTTTCTTACGAATCAACGCTTTGCACACATACTCAAATAAACGACGAGGAGCTAAAACATTTTTTAGAAGTGATGTTTCAACCGGTAAAGCACGCCAAATTTTAACATCATCTTTCCGTCAAATAGTTTTTGATTGAATGCAAAACATCCTGGGGTAACCAAAACAACAAAACTAATTTTAAAACTTATTAATACGATTTCCGTATGACGTGCTAAATTCCCAGTTTTTCATATTTGATAAATACACTGAAATTTATTGTTGAGGGAAAACTAGCTTCTATGCGCATTTCACTGGTTGCTTAGGCCAGCTCATCAGGAAACTTTTTCCAAAGATTTTAGAAAAGCCAAAAATATTATACAAATAAAACCCTAAAGCGAATAAGAATTATAAACACTAAAAGTCTTACCCGCAACAATATCAAAGCCAAAACAAAACACCAACAATAAACCGTAAGTTTTTCTTTTCTTACATTCCCCTACAATTGGAAACGTTTTATTTGGCCAATTTCGAGAAAATATTGAATAAAAATGCCTACAGAATGTATTCCATGCCAATGAAGTAAAATCCACCGACATCATGAAATACCTATTTCTACCTAATTCCTTCCCGGAGCAAGATTTGAACATGTCAACATCGATATTGTTACTGTCTCACATGTGTTGATCGTTTTACCCGTTGGGTTGAGCCAACCCTCTGGAATACATGACCACAACAATTGCATTCACATTTTACCAACAGTGGATACCACGACTTGGTGTTTCGCAAAGAATTACCACGGACCAGGGCAGGCAGTTTGAGTCAAACCTGTTCCGAGATCTTAATGGTATTTTGGGGATAACCACATAAGAGCAACTACATACCATCCCACCGCTAAATCCGCAATTAGGTGATATCAAACTAAAAAATGGGCAGAAGTGTTGCCAAACACATAAATAGGTGTGCGTACACACAGAAAAAAATACCAATGTAAAATTAACATTGAAAAATTTTGATTGAGAATCATAGTAAATTTCTGCAAAAGTATGCCCATTATTTAAATTTATCATTATTTCATATTAATTTAAAATGAAAAATATTAAAACAATCTTAAATCACGCTTATCAATATTATTCACTGTTAAAATAAATAAAAAAAATATTAAAATATAAATAAATATGGATTCATTATTGAATCCATTAAAAACCCAGTTTTTTATTAAAATCAAAAGTTTATCTTGTTAAATTAACATGCATACATAGTTAAGTATGTTCATTTTTTTATTTTGATTCTTAAAGTATGTTATAAAAATATGACAATTCCCGTATTCTTTTAATTAAAATTATTTAGTTAAATGGTACATCAAGTTTTCAAAGTAGAATGATGACTAAAACATTATCGGGCGATTCTGCTGATGCTTCTGTTGACAAAGGAGAATTCAAAATATGTGAAGCATGTGTTACAGTACAGTGGTAAGTGTATTGAATTATTCTTAAATAAATGCGTATGTTGTCTCTGAAGCATCTTCACACTGTTATAACACACTCAAACCAATTTGATTCTACATGAAATTCACGTTGTTTCAACTTGATTCGGATTGTTATTTCAATATAAATGACATTTTGCTCTAACTTTACTGCAATGTTAAATTAACATTAATTATAGTTTTGTAAAATCAGGTTGAATTAACATGAAAAACGTATGCAGCAAAATCAACACAGACAAATTTAAAATCAACCTTTTTTTCTACGTTTTTAACTTAATTTTTTTCTGTGTGTACATGCTACAAATATGACATACACACAGAAAAAAATACCAATGTAAAATCAACATGGAAAAATGTTGATTGATAATCATATTAAATTTCTGCAAAAGTATGCCCTTTATTTAAATTTATCATTATTTCTAATTAATTTTAGATGAAAAATATTAAACTAATCTTAAATCACGTTTATTAAATATTATTCACTGTTAAAAAAAAATGAAAAAAAATATTAAAATATAAATAAATATGGATTCAATATTGAATCCATAAAAACCTGTTTTATATTAAAATCAAAAGTGTAGCTTGTTAAATTAACATGCATACATAGTTAAGTATGTTAATTTTTTTATTTTCATTCTTAAAATATGTTATAAAAAGAAGACAATTCCCGTATTCTTTTAATTAAAATTATTTAGTTAAATAGTACATCAAGTTTTCAAAGTAGAATGATGACGTAAACCATATGGGGCCATTCTGCTGATTGATGTTACAGGTAGGGCTTGCATCGCCGATTAACCGGTTTATCGGTAAATTGCAAAAAATTCATTACCGAAAAACCGGTAAATTCATTATTTTTTACCGGGTTTTTCGGTAAAAATTTATGCTTTATATTTTACAATATTTGTCGTTTTGTTCTGTTCTTCAACGTGATTCGGATTGTTATTTCAATATAAATTACATTTTGATCTAACTTTACTGCAATGTTAAATTAACATGAATTATAGTTATTTTAAAAGAAAAAAATGTTGTTCGCAAGAAATTATAAAATCACGTTGAATTAACATGAAAAACGTATGAAGCAAAATCACCACCGAAAAATTTTAAAACAAACTTGTTTTCGACGTTTTTAACTTAATTTTTTTCTGTGTGTAAAAGCTTGTCCAGCAAAACTGGTCTGCAGGTGCACACTTCGAGTTCCTGGTTAGTTTTTGGAGGATACCAAATTTAAGAAAAACTTCTCCGAAAGTGACTTTGTTAACGACTTACGTTATAAAATGCATAATATGATGCCTCAACAAACATCCAATCATGCTACGAGGACACGTTTCGTCTAGAACAACTTGACCACATTACCAGCTGTACTTGTTCGCATAGATGCAGTTCGTCGTTCTAATTTATAATTTATTTTCTAAAATAACTTATTTTACGAGTGTGAACTAAGCAATTATATCTTAAGTTAGACAAATTACGCCCGAAAAAGATTTAAAGCTAATACATAAGTAAATGTTTAAGCGCTGGTTTAGTTAAACTAAACTAAACTTAAATTTATATGTAGTTTAAACTCAACAACTGTAAAGCAGTGCCCCATGTATTATATGTAGTTAAAAAATAACATGTCGCAGCACTACGATGATTAAACAAATTTTAAACCATAAAGGGAGTATAACTTGCTCTGATTTACAAGCCCTTAGAAACGAAAATAATTATTAAATCATTTGCGTTTTTCAATCTTCTAAAAACGTTTGTAAGTGGTTTACCAAAGAAGAGTCCGCAATCAAAAAATATTTGATTAAGAGAAAGTTTTATAACTTTTGCAAATATATACCGATATTATCCAGCTATATTTTATTTTCTTCTATATGAAATTGGCTTTTAAACGCTTTGCAATATGGGCATTTCCAGCGAAAAGTCTACTTTTTGTCACGTAACGCCAGAAGTATTTTAAATTGTTTCTCAAAAAATTTTATATGTATCGTTTACTTTTTTATATTTTGGTGTAAAGCGCAACAAGCTCTACATTAAGTAACAAAAGGGATAACGATTGAACAACATGGTCCGAATGTACAACCTTATTTGCAATCTGGCGTTACATTAAAAAAAGTAGACTTTTAGCTGAAAATTCCCATATTTATCTTAAAACGAGCATTGATTTTTACATTTGATAGCTTGAAAAATAAATCTATATAAGCTCTTAGTTTACTAAAAAAAGGTTTTGTACAAAACTTCTTGCTCAATTCGCAGTATTTTTCAGTTTTGTAATGCAATCAATACCCACTTCCGTTTTTTTAACGTCACGCCAGGGCAGATTTTTGCTTATATCTGCAAATCCTTAGCGTCGATTACTGTAATTTTTTTTCTGAATGTAGAGCTACTTCATTACTTTGTATATATAAAAACCCTTTTTACAAATTTGACTTCATTTAATTTTTTTACATTTTGTGCTACAAATATCACGACACGTCAAAATGGAAATGCCCATATGTAATAGGGTTTCATTGAAAAACAATTAAATGACCATTGTTGAACTTAAAAAATTATATTAAAATGCGAAACTTTTGATTTTAAAAAAATATTTTTCAGATAAACATTTTATGAAATCTTAATTCTTTGTCTTTCCAAAACTGTTTTAAACATTTTTAAATCGGATTTAAAATGTGTGAGTTGAAGGAACTTATCCTAGAACAAGTTTTTTTTTTAAATAGCTAAAACTTTTGAGGGAGTTTCAAAATCTTTGAAATCGGGTTTTAATGACCTGACCTAGGTCTACAGCCCCCTATGGGCCGCTCTTCACGTTCTAACAAAAAGTGTTTTTTTTATAACAGTTTGTTATTTTGAATTTTAATATATAAAATATGTACTTTAAAACACACTTCATTTTTTTTGTATATCTTATTTGTCCCCCGAAACGTTCAAAAATCCTGTGATTTTAATGCTTTTGAATTTGTCTCGATTTTTGAAAAATTAATCTGACACCCGAGAAAACATCTGAAAATACTTCTGATGAGTGGTGTTATTTTCAAAGCGGAGTCCTTTCGAAATTCAATACTAAAAAAAACTGAAATCGCATATCGAAATTTAAACTTTCACATATATTTACATTCATATTTTAATAAAAAGAAACAACATGTCGCACTTGATCATAAAAAGGGTATTAACTCAAAACTTGTTTAAAAATTCTTTGCCATAAAGCTTTGTTCACAATCAGAGCAACAATTACGTTTTTTCTTCTATCTTATTTCTTTCCAAAGTATTTCATAAATTTTCCTTTAATTTTTCAAACAACAAAAAAGTAACTAAAGTTCTTTTAAAAAGTTGAGTCAACTGGAACTTCAGCAACAATTTGTATGAAATGGCTTCTGACTTTTAAAATAATTTTATTTAGTTTTGAATGAAAATTTTAACAAAATATTTCAAAAAAAAATAAAAAATACGCAATATTGTTGTGGGCGAAATTTGCAAACGGTTTTTTTATTTAAAAATTGTTTCTCTATTGTGAACACCAGTGAAAATGTTGCTTCCTATTGTGAACGAAGCTAAAGACTTTAAAATTAAATTAAAAACTGTTATTATTCTATTAAAATGTTTTCAATTTTGAGTTAATACCCTCTTTATGAGCATGTGCGATAAATATTTTTTTTTTATAAATTTATTTAATAAAATTTTTATAACATTTTTTTTTTTTGATTTTTTTATAAAATAAAAATTTGCTAACAACATTTTGCTAAAACAAAAATAAAAAATATGCACACAGCTTGTTAGAATAATGAGGAATAATAATAATTAAAATAAATTGTTAAGGAATTAATAAAATTAATAATAACAAACAAAAAATCTTAAAAAAATAAGTCTAAACAGCCTAAAATGAATGATCGAACGAACAAACATGTATGTATGTAGTGTATTTAAATAAAATAAAAACTTAAACTTATTAATTGAATATTGTTTGGAAATGGAAAATAAAACGGTAAAAAAAAAATAAAAGCGTTTATGATGATCAAAAGTGAAGATGATAACGAAGTACTACTTTCTTTAATAGATATTAATTAATTCTTAATTAACAATTTGAATTAGTTTTTAATCTTCACAATACGCATGCAACTCCGAATATCCGCATGGACGACGACAGCACTCGTGCGCAGCACCACTTAATGTAGGTCGAAATACAGAATCGTCATCTGGCAGTAGACGTCTCAGAAGACTAGACCTACGATTGCCAAAACTATCAGCTGCAAAAAAAAAGAAAACAAAATAATTTAGTTTCGATTGATTTTAATGGAGATTAATGGTCTTTTTTTTCTAAAAAAAATTTGCCTTAAAAATGTGTTATAATTTTATTATGCGTCACGCACGTTTACAAAGTGATAAATTGTTCTGTATCTTAATGGCTGCGAAAGCACCGAGTCTAATTTTTAAGCGACCAATTTTTGTTCTGTTCGTGCTATTTTCATCTGGCATAACATGCATACGTTCACACAGCTTTGTTTGGATTAAAGCCCTAACCATAAATTGCTGTCAAAAATTAACAAAAATGTTTTAAAAATAACAAAAACAAAACAAACAAAATTTGATTCCGTACGGAATGTGCGATTAGATTCGCACCTTGCTTAAGCAAACGACAGTTTCATTAAGCTTAGCAAAAAGTTTCCTTAAGATCAATATGGTTTGCCTCATATAATTAACATGTATTGCACGTTAGCTTATGCCTACTTAAGCACATTGTGGTTGTGCCTTAGGGCTAACAGTAACGGGAGTAACAGTAACGTTGCAAATCAGCTGCTTCATTTTGTTGTATGTAGAGCAACTAGAACGATTATAGTTAAGGCCCTGTTAGCAGACCGTAAATATAGAAATGTAAATGTAATGTAAACAGCTGATCGTTTCTGTTATATGGAAAGCTGTTATGGGAATTTAATTTCTTGTTTGCCGAAATTTTTGTTGGCAAGCCCAAATGTTAATGAATTTATAGTTTTTTTTTATTTTTCTTGAATAATGTGATTTATTTAATTTTAATGATTTTTTTGTTTTTTATTTTATATAAAACAAACGTGTTAAGTTTTTACATTAACAGCCAGATTGATTTTAAAAACAAGAAAATAACACAAACATTTCTTGCTTCTGAGTTATTATTCTCTCACAAACAATAAAGAGTCTGCATGTATGTGTTGCCGGGCTCTGCTCTGCATTATCTTTTCATTAGCAGAATAATGAGGTTATGTTATAATATTTTGATCGAAATGCTTTAAATAATATCAGTCTAATTCATAAACGTATCATTGCAGCTTTATAAGTCATTAATAAGCAAAAGTCGAAAAAAGAGTATTTATAAATGTTTAATAGCCTATTAAACGTTTAATAAACATTTCATAAATTTGAAATATTTATTGTAGCGTTTAATAAAGTGACAATTTCAATGATTGTTAAAATAAAATGAAAAAAATAAAAAAAAATAATTGCACGAAACATTAAACATTTTTGTCGTCTTATTTATTTTAATAAAAAATTATAATACGCAAAAAAAAATTTTCTAGAAAAACGATAACTAATGTTTGAATTAATTTTAAATATAAACTGCTCGATAGATTTGTTTGTTAAAAATAACGTGGGTCGCGAACAATGGTTTCTGTGTAAACTTAAAGTCGTTATAACTTTTTGCATAAAGTATAAAAAGCTATTAAGATTTATTTCAAACAATGCAAACCTTTTTTTACCATTCATAACTCTTATATTTTAAAATGTATTTTAATCGGTTAAGTATTTGTTCAAGCAAACACAAAGTAGAAACCACATAGTGTAGGTATCGTGTGTTGGTTACTGGTTTGCCGCACGGAACAAAAATGCTTTGTTCTACATGCTTTGAATGGAACTGCAGCACAGCAATTACAAACAATAATATTTTAAATTTTGCAACGAAAATTTGCTAGAATGAAGCAAAACAATGTTTAGAGAACTGTAAAATTAAGGATATCAGGCAATGCTAGAACTCGATAACTCTTAATATATTCGAGATATCAAAAAAGGGATTACATGTTAAAAAAAAGGGTGACATTAAAATTACAAAAATTGATTTAAAACTTGATAAAATTTTGAAAAACTGATTGAAGTTAAAAAACAATTTGTAGATTAAGGATGATGCGGCAAATCATCATGGGTTCTCTCAAGCAACAGTGTGTAGAATTTCAGGCAATGGAAAAATTAAAATGCCTTCATCTCATATAGAGGAAGCAATCCTAATGAGAGAACTAAGACATTTAAAAATTTCCCAGACGTTATTTGTACGCACATACGTATCAAAAACCCCGACGGGAATTTATCCCAATATTATATTAACAAAGGGTTACTATATCCTGAATGTTCAGGTAAATTATGTTTTAGAAATACATAATTAATAAATCTTTTCCACTTATGACTGCCGTAGTTTAAATGAGTCAACTATCAAACTTGAAAGCGGAGAGTTCAAAGGTATTTTGTTAAGAGACTCAGGCTATAAGCCTGATAATTAAAAGGAAAACAAATATAATAAGCACTAGAAACTCTGTAAAACGTTCCTTCGGAGTTTGCTTTTTAGATGGGTTGGGGGTATATTTGGCAAAAGGAAAATCATTGATTATCGCCCTAGCAGTACTTCACAACATTGCTATTGAAGAAAATTATATTGTTTCAGGTAAAAACATTTGAACCTAAAATATTTTGGCAGTTATATGTGGCTAAAAAAAGTTTTGTTAAAGCCTAGGAGGTTTTATTTTCAAAACATCTGCGTAATGTTTAATAAAAATTGATTAAATTTTTCATAAAACATAAAGCTGGAACCTACAGTAAGCAGTAAAAATTTGATATTGCTAATAAATGTTTTACACACATATTTCGCTTCTATTTCAATAGTATGTGTTTAATTAAAAAAAAAAAAACACAATTATTTAAAATATTTCGTTTTAAAAACAGAAATTTATTTTAAATTGAAAACAAAACTGGGTATGTAAGCACAATTTTTTTGTGAATTCCAATGCTGGAATTCCAGTATGAATCCAAGCTTGAATTACATTTGAAATCCATCCCTTTTCCAGTCTGTTTGAAGTTTGTTAAATCAAATTGAGTCAGCTATGTACTCTAAATGTCAATCAGAATATATTAATTGTGAACAATTTTACAACGCGAAAATCACAAAGTTTTTAAGTGAAAATAAAGAAATAAAAGTGAAAATAAGCAAAAAGAAAATGGTTTAAAAGAAAATGGTTTTAAAATTATTGTTAAAATAATGTTATAACAGTATTTAAATACTGTTGTAACATTGCTTGAATAATACTGTTGAATTGCTTGAATTCAACGGTAAAAACAGGTTCGGTTCGACTTGAATTCCACTGCAATTCAATGCTTAAATTCAAGTGTAAAAACAGGTTCGGTTCAACTTGAATCACACTGTTATTTAAGGCTGGAATTACACTGTAAAGGTACTGTTTTGTTCGACTGTAATTCAATGGTTAATTTTGCTGGATTCGCTATTGAATTCCACTGTGTTTCGACTGTAATTCAACACTGGAAATTGGAAATTGTGACTGGATTTCAAATGTAATTCCACTTGAATTCCAGGCGAAATGCTTATTGGGTAAATTCACATTAAATTCGTTCGTTGTATCGTTTTAACCCTAGATGTATGCGTCACTATTACAAAAATTACAATTAAAATAACATGTTGTTGCCAACATAAAAATACAAAAGTAATATAAACGTTTAATTGTTAATCCACTCCTATTAAGCGTTTATAAATCAGATTTTTTATTAATGGTTTATAAAACAAAAAGTGTTTAATAACTATTGTAAGCATTAAAGCTGAAACAAGAAATTTTTATGAATTAGACCGTATGTCTGTAGCAGTTACACTTCACAGGCTTTACATGAGACAATTTAAGTTGCATCGCTTACAAAAATGTTTTTTTCAGTGCTGACCAACATAAAAAAGTTTTAAAATATTAAAGTTGTTACATTTTGAAGATAAAATAAAATTGTCATTTTTTAGAAAAAAATCGAAGCAAAAAATTACGATACATCGTTAAATCTAGAAGCTTTAAATGCAAAGTTTATAAAAATTAGCGATTTTCACCACGGTTGAAGCGATTTCTAACATGTAATTTGTGTGGCTGCCAATAAGCACTGTCTTCTAACACCTGCACCCATACCTTAACAAGAGCGAAACGCGGAACGTTTCTTTTCGCTTAGATTAAACGGATGATATAAGTAAAATTAAAAATAATAACAAAAAAAGCAGATGGTTACAGTTTTACAATTTTTACACCATGAAAATTTCTTTAGTTGTTTTTGTAATTGTATAAAAATGCTACCACCTTCAATATACTCCGTTAAAATACACCTCTGATGTGATGAAAATACATTAGTTTCTATAATGGTTTGGAAAAAAAACATTTACCGACCTCTTGTCAGATTTTGTATCCGTATTCTCTATTACTCAATACATTTTGCTTTTACATGATAAGATTTTTCTCATTCTACATAATTTTTCGACATGTCATTGTACATTGTATTACCGTGTAAACTGTCCTTAAAGTAAAAATTATTATGTGTGTGTGTTTTTTGTTTTAAATATTTGTAAAATATAATAAGGGTAATCACGATGGCCATTGTGCAAATTTGCAATGTGTAATTTGGCAGTGCATATTATGATTAATCTTGAGCATACCAATTTTATTTTTGTGCAAATGTGCTATTTTTCTAAAAATTTTTCTGGCAATACAAAAAAACTTCTGGCAGCACTGTAAAAAATCTGAATTTGTTTACAATTATTCCCAAGCAAATTAAAATAAATTATTTAAATTTAAGTCTCTTTTTTATATTAAAACCCACAAAAATTTTCATTTCAGGTATAAGTTTCCTTAAAAAACAATATGGCGCTTAATATGTCAAATGTTATTGTTTACATTTGTTTGCAAGTGAGCAAATATGCACTACTAAGTTTGATCATGGTTTTTGTAGTGCAAACGAAGTAAATAGAGCAAATTGCGAATACATAAATTTTGTTGGTGTGTTGTGCAAATTTGTGTATTTTTGCACGCATTTGCATCGTTTGCACACTTTGTACTACCCATCGTGATTTCCTTCAATAACTTTTTTACTAAATTCAAATTGATTCAATTACAAAATTTTTTAAAATACAACAAGGTCGACAACCTTCATCGCTACACAAAAAATCAACCTTGTTCTAAGTGTAGAGAAATGAGTAAACAAAACACATGTGGTAACTAAACGGATTGCAATTGCGGAACGAGGAGTGATAAATGAGGAACTGTTAAAAAGGCCGCACCGTTCCTTTTAGGGAATTGTTTAATGAAACGACACAACTCTAAAATGAACTATGAAATATAACCGGGGTTATGGAACATGTTTATCGTTTGTTTGTGCAAAATAAAAATAGAAAAACGACAACTTTTCACATTTCTGCATATATTTTTAGAATGGAAAATAAAACCCGCGCGAATGGTTGAATACATGGAACATTTTTGTACTTACGAAATTTACTTGATAGTGAGTTGGTTCGGCCCTCGCATATGACTCGTATGGCCTCAAATAATGCTGTACTGCAGTAACGTTTATTGGACACATAATCATCGTGTGGTGACATGGGATGTGTTTGGGCAGGTGTGGGCATGTAAATTATCACAATTGAACAAATTATTAAAATAATTGTTGTTAAACTTAAAATACGACGACGATTGGTGATTTTACTGTATTTTGGGGAAAACATCTTCTGAAAGGAGAAATTATAAAAAAGCAAAAATAGATTGAAATTATTAAGTTTTACTTAGTATTATTTTTTTAAGATTAGAAAGGATGTTGCTAAGGCTTAAGGCTCAGTTAGCCGGGAGTAACAGTAAAGTTGCAAATCAGCTGATTCATTTTGTGGTATGTAAAGCAATTTAAACGATTTAGTTAGCAGTAAGAAATAGTTTGGTCATACTTTTTTACGGTAAGGGGACTGTTACTCCGGACTAACTAAAAAGAAGCGCACAATTGATTGCTTGTGATTTATTGCCTGTTCAACGATTTCGAACGTAACCTTCGCAACAGGATATCCTTAAACAGTATTCCTGGACCTTTATTACGACATACATAGTTGCTAGCCTTTGCAAAAAATTTTAAACTTTTTTTGACTTATGTATGGTTTCTTATTTTGTCTAATTCTCATTTTGTGTTTTGGCCCATTTTTTTAACGTAACGTGTTGATGAACAACCATACAATTATTTTTGGTTAACATAGAAATGTTATTAATACACATCCAACGACCGGCGGTAACTTTAATATCTTTATGGCTTCTTAACTGGTTAAAATAAACATAATAAATAGGTTTGAAAATTTTCCGTTTGACCGTGACGAAATATAATTGTTTCTTTGCGTGCACTACAACGTTTTTCAGATGTTATGTTGATAATGGACCAGAGTTCGTAAAAACCCCCTACAACGGTTAATTAATCTTGTTAGTATAAGCAGGTAACTAATAATGATATTAAAGTTATATTATTTACTCCAAAAATATGTTCAAATCTTTATACAGATATGGCATAATCTAAAATTAACAGGTCCATTTCGTGTATAAGATGTGGCACCATCTTGCTAAGCCAATATATTTTATGATTAAGGCACGAAAAGTTATTAATAGCCTGCTTTTATACTGCGCATGGTTTGAGGACTATCATCGCTCCAAATGCGGCAATTCTGTTAATTTATGTATCCATTTAAGAAACGTGTGCTTCATCGCTGGACAACATTTGCAAATAAATTGTCCCATTTACAGAAAAGAACAAATCTACTGTCAAATTGTGTCAAGTTCTCCGAAGCAGTTTGGGATGGAAATCCCGCACAATCACAGTTGTACCCCGAAATGTGCAACAACCTTCCTCAAAAATTGATATTTATGTTACGAAAATTCCCATTAAATTTTGCGAAAGTTCGTCGTATATGACTAGTAGTACTACTAAATTGTGTGAAGATCACTCTATAATTTTCTAACGGGTCTTATTTCGTGAATGGTAACACTTAGCTCATGTCTGATTTGACAGATAATTAGTTTTATCCTTCCGCTGAACGAATATGGTTGTGTATACGCTTGAACAACGCTGGGAAATATGCGTTTTCGCTTTGCTAAGTGGGCCTGCGATCGACTTACAGAAGATGCCGATTTTGCCAAAAAATCATCTTTTCAGATGAAGCTGATTTTGATCTTGGCGCATATGTAAACAAGCAAAATTGCCGCATTTGGGGCACAGAAAACCCGCACGCATACATTGAAAAGCCGTTGCACCCAAAACGAGTCACTGTTTGGTGCGGATTTTGGTCCAGAGACATAATTGGGCCATTTTTCTTCGAAAATGGACAAGGAGTGGCCGTTACAGCTAATGGCGATCGTTATCGGGCCATGTTGAACGAATTTATGTTCACAAAAATTGAAGAGGAGGATGTTGGCACCATTTGGTTTCAACAGGACGGCGCTACGTGCCACACAGCCAAAGCTTTACTCGAAGTTTTGCGCCCTGTTTTTGAAGATTGCATTATCAGCCGCAGAGCTGATGTCGTTTGGCCACCTCGGAGCTGCGATTTGACACCGTTGGACTATTATTTGTGGGGTGCCGTCAAAGATAAGTGTTACGCCGACAAGCCAGAGACAATTGACGCTTTAAAGGACAATATTCGTGAAACCATTGGTGAAATACAGCTGCACACAATCGATAATGTGCTTTAAAATTGGACCGATCGTGTAGGCTACTGCATGGCTAGCCGAGGCAGCCATTTGAATGAAATCATTTTCCATTATTAACCGGAAGGATTGTACTTTCAAATAAAAAAAGACTAAAACCGTAATGAGTAAAGCTGTTGCAGTATAATTTTTAATAGGGCTAGACAAGATTGTACCATAATTTACGATAGACTCCATCTAAAGCTCACCTTTAAAAAACATATTAGCACGTCTTAAACCGTAACAAAGAATGATATAATAAATAAAACTGGCCTATCATAATTGTATAAGACAAGAAATCGGGGTGCAAAATATCGTGAGGAGTTGTCCATAATATACCATAAGCTCCATATAAAGCGTGCCTTGGAAGTATACTTTAATACGCCTTAAGCCGCAACGAATTAAAATACTTTGAGGTCATATTGTAGTTTTAAGATATAAAGCGCATTCCTGAAATATTCTTACTTTCGGTGGAGGGTATCCAAGATTCGGCACAGCCAAAAATGTATACCACTTTTATTTGTTTTCTTTTTAATTTTCGAATTTTAAAAATGTGTATGTGACCTTCTCAGAGAAAAGGGATCTAGTGTGCCAAAAAACGGGTTTGGACTTAAGAGTGGATTCCGGTACCTAAAAGGGTGTAGAATAAGATGAAATGCGTTTTTCTCAAAACTACATTTTCGAAAACTAGGTCCCATATATGTTTATGTATATTATATGTTTATGTATATTAATAAATTAACATAAAATTTATTGTTATTATTTATTTAAACAACAGAATTTGGAATTTTTCAATGCGTTAAATTTTTTTTATCATTTAATTTACTTAATAATAAACCCAAATATATAGTTTTATTCGAAATCACAACCGTAAATAATTAGATCCATTAGTTTTTTTTACGTACTACCCTTTCCTATATATCTATCTATGTGTATATGTTTAAATTATATCGTTAAATACATTATTAAATATAAATGCGGAATATATTTTAAATAAAGTAAAGTTCCATCTCGATTTGTGGGAGATCTTGAGAAATAAAGAACACTGTGTTTCCGTTCTTGTTTAACTTCAAATCGGTGCACAATACATTTTCAATTCCGAATATCCGCAAGGTCTTAGGCAACATTCATGAATACCTTCGGTCTGAACAGTTCTAAGGTAAATGGCATCATCATTAGCAAGACGTTGTAAAGAATCTGAACTTAACGTACCACTACTGTCCGCTAATATTATGAAAGATGAAAAGAAAACAGAAAAAAATATCAGTGAAGAATTTTGGACGCATTGGGAAATGAAAGGGAAAACTTACAATATTGAACATTTTGCTGAGAACTAAAACCTCCACCACAGAGAAGTCGTATTATGTCAGACAACGAACTGCTGCAATAACGTTTATATTCGAAATTATTGGTATTGCCACTCGGTATTAAGGGCTGCGCTTGTAAAGGTGTGACTACTATAAGAACTAAAATACCAACAAAAATCGCTGGTAAACTCATCAGATGAACTGGTGAGACTGAAGAGCAGGTATTGTTTGGGGACAAAGTGTTTGTTAAATAAGCCTTTGGAAACACCATCTGTAACGATTTAAAGATTCAAGTTTCACGAATATAGTTTATTCATAGTATTTTTTCTATGCTTTTTTGTGTCTTAATTTTGTAAAAGTTTTTTGTTTTTTTTTTTAATTTAGTTTGAATTAACTAATTAGAGCCTAACGTACTTTAACCGTGGGTTTTTATATAAATTATGCAATACTCTTAAAAAAATAAACACTAATTAATATAACTAAATAATTCGTTTAAAAGTAATCAATCAATGTATCTGTTGAACTCTATACCAATTTGCGTTTAGTTTGAAATATCCCATTTGTTTTTTATTTTTTAGCCATCGAAAAATTTATTATGTATTTTTTGTTCTCATTTATGTATGCATGGAATCTGAAAATCTGCACAAGAAGAAAAATGATCCTGAAATTCTACAGTGATTTTAATAAATTTTCTATGGAGGATCCCAAGATTTTCAGTGGTTAATGTTAGCTTCTGAAATTTTTTAAATCAAATATACGTATGGGTAATTCCATTGTGTTGAACGAGACAGTCGTACGCATCAAAAATGCAATAACATTTTAAACAAGAAATATTGTAACGTTCTTTCAACCCTTAAATTATAGCACTTAGAAAACGTTGTTATCTATGATAAAGTTGATGGAGGGCGCGATTCTATGTCAAAGATAATGGCAAAAAAAGTAGCGGTTCGAACGTGAGAAAAATAGAAGTAGTTTTTGTGGCCATGTATAAAAAGGCTCAATTCAGAGAAACCTGGCACAATTTTTTAGTCAAACTACGTAACAATGTAACATTAAAATGACTATGGCATGGAATTCGTATCCCTATTTATAACAAATAAAAATAAAAAGGCATTTTTAAACCAATCGTTTCATTGCCAAAAACTAAACAAAATAGCAAAATATTGTAACACCACTTAGATAAAAATATTAAGTGTCGGATTTTTCCAAAAACTGAAAAACCAAATTTTTGAGTTAATACACTATTGTTGAACAAGTGCGATATGTATTTGTGAAAGTGGAATAAGAACAAATAATTTAACTGGTTTATTAAGTTAGAACATAAAGGTCGAAAATTCATTTTAATATATAAACAAATGATTTTATTCCGGCTGTCGTAACAGAATACTTCTTCAATTCGAAAGAAATTTTAGTTCTTATTCTTTCGGTCGATACTGAACGAATTGAAATTATTTTTTCACTGTTGAAAGGCATTTATTGCGTTTTTACAACAGTGCAAAAATAATTTTGATTCGTTCAGTAAACTGCAACGAGTCAAATGTATGACCAACCCCACTTTATTTTTGATCTCCATCATTTATTTCTAACATATCTACCCGCTCTCTCCATTCTTTAAGGGGGCTCCCATACAACATTTTCAATACAGACTAAAAAAAATTTTAAGAACAAGTCCTTTAACTGCCATGGAGTCGACAATAGGGGGATATAATGTATGACCTCCATTAGTTTTTCGTCCTAAAATTTTTTGTAGAACTACTTGCCCTTAATCTCAACCCCTTTGGGGGGGCTCCAATCCAAATATGGGGTTGTATGAAATTCTTAAAATTAATAAAAAAAATTCGTCTTTTCTGAATAAAATCAAAAGTTGCGAACAGATTTTATAGCTTGTTTTGTTTGGAACTATTGCTATACGTGTAGAAAGTATAGCAATGAATTTTCCATTTTTATGATTTTTTATATTACAAAAATTTCGAAATTTGCTAAAAATTAATTTTTTTTGCCAAAACAAATTATTTTTTTAAAACGACTGCGCATATTAAACTAAAGTATAGCCTATGTTAAAGTTAATTTTATTGACCTGAACTGTTTTGAATCATCGAATGACTTCCTTTGCAAAAGTTTAATAGTTTCTTGCGAGCTTTAATTTTCTGACATTAGGGCGGTGAATTAGGGTGGTACGTTTAGCGATCAGGTGGATAAATACTAGAACCAGATACTTAAGGTCAATGATTATAAATGTCTAAGATATAACGAAAATTGTAAAACGGCGACCATTGCAAAAATACTTTATATTAGAGGGTGTACGGGTAATCTCTGTTTTGAGGTACAGTCTAGTATACATATAAGATCCGACAAAACCGAATATGGCAATCATGTTTTCTACTAAAGATTGATTCAATTGCCTTCAAAATTGCAAAAGCGTTTAATACAATTTTTTGCAAATAAAAGAGTTCATACCCCGAATACAAATTTTACTAAAATTATTTAATTACATATATTTAATAACAATAAACTAGCAGATTACATACGTTTTTGAAAATAGTTAAACGTCTTTGTATGCTGCCCCCAGGGCTGCCAGATTTGACGATTTATCGTCATTTTGACGATTTTTTGTTCCGAAATTAGCAAAGTACCGATTTACTGATATTTTTCTAAAAAGTGACGATTTTTTTCAATCTCCAAAATCTGAATAAAACATAACATTTCCTGGCACGTTCGTTTTTTAATCTTAGAATGTTTAACAGCCGTACCTTAACAAGAGCAGAAGTCGAAACGTTTTCTTTCGCTTAGATTTAACGCTGATATGCAATTGCGTCAACGTTGTGTCACGAACAGTATTAATAACTTTCTTGTTTGATAAAACCCACAAATTATAAATAAAAATATAAATAAGAACGCTAGATTGACCAAAAAATAGATAAATTGCCAATATTCATTAACAATCGCGGCCCACTTCACTATTAAACGAGCTGCCAAAATCGGGGTTTCCAATTGCAAAGCGTTGACGCCGCTCTATTTAGGTATGCTTCATATAAATTTTATGGGCTTTTGTTTAGGTACGGCTGTAATATGCAAGTCTTAAGAAAATCTTGAAATGATTCTTTTCAGAAAACAAAAACAACACTTTGTTTATCTTTCGTCAAACCATCATCGAATGAACCTTTTACAACTCTCTGTATAGCTCATATTTTCAACGAGCATTTTACGAGTTGTAAGATAACATCTGCATGAGTCTCATACGATTTATGGCATGAATCTATGTGCCATGGAAGAATCTCACTCGTGTTACAGTTTTTACCGTGTGAGGAATCATCTACGATTAAAAAATGCGGTCGTCGACGATCAAAGACGCTTTTCATGAGACTCCTAGTAGCTCTTACACGATTGAAATTGCTAGCTAGGTATGAAGTAATTATGTTTTTGTTTGAATGAAAATCGAACAAAAATTGTTTAAAAAAAAAAACTAAATTTTAATTTTTTTTTACGATTTTTCGAAACGTGAAAAACGATTATTTTATTTTTCTCAGGAAATTTACGATTTCCTCCCAAATTTATCTGGCAGCCCTGCTTGCCCCTATTTTGTTTTTTTTTTAATTTACAAAACATTTACATCTGGGTCTTACATCAAGGCTTTACATATTGTCTTATTTAATTTAATTTGAACAACAATTTTATTAAACTAGAAACGAAAACAAACAAAAAACGCTTCCAAATTGTTTAAATTAACTACATATTTACTTCATTTACGCGTGTCGTAACTTTGTTGTTTTCATTTTATTTTTATTTTTTTTTAGAGATTTCGTTTTAATTCGTGTTGTTACTCAGTCAGGGTCTGAACAATTTTCTAAATTTTTAAAACTATGTACATATAATAATAACACAACTCTCTAATCATCATCAAGAGCCAGATCCCATACGAACCAGCAGAATGTGGTCAATGAAATTATCAGAATGAAACTGATTATTTACATAACAACTAAATTAAATGACCGAAGGGATCGTTTCAAATCAGTTTGATTAGTAAGTTATATTTATTTTGTATTGTATTTAAAAATATTTGTATTTTTCTTAATATTGTGTATAAATAAACAACAATTACAAAAAAAAAAATAGTCGTTAAAAAGTGCGTGTAATCATATTTTTAATAAATAAAAAAAAATATTTTGAATAAAAACAAAAATCTTATCATTGAGTTTTGTCTGGGCTTGTGTAAAGAAAGGGAGTTCTTTTGTCGTTTCTTTTAAAATCTGAGAAACAAAGAATTAAATGAAAATATTTATTTTTAACTTAAAAACAAGAAAATAAGAAAAACATTTGTTTGAATAACTTTCTGAATGCAATGAATGTGTTTAAATGATTAAACTTAAGTACAGTGGGTTCATTCAGGTATAAATTTACCAGAAGAAGTATTAAATAAAATTTTTTTTCTCTAAATACTGTGGTTAAGAATATCATTTAGCTACACTTTCTTACTTGTTTATTTATTTATTATATCGTCGGCTTAATATGCAAACCTGCTATATCTGCTTTTTAAACAAATTGAGATTTTGATGCCGTGTTGTAGAGAAAGATACGACTCGTCGACCAGCAGGAGTTGTTCTTCAATTTGAGTATTGAAGTGAGCACAACCAGCTTTTTGTCTCTTCTGTACAATGTACTGAAAGGGAGTTAGCAGGTTGGCATATTAAGCCGACTATATGTTACAAATAAAAAATATATTCTAACATAGTTTACCAAAAATTACTATCTTAGAACCACAGACCGTTGTAACGACAGAGACCAGAGACTGCGGCGGAATTCGAACCCGCAATCCTTACACTGATACACTAGTTGGTGGTTTTTAAAGTTTATTTATTACGTGCTTGGGACTGGAATTTAACAGTAATTCTACGCTTGCATTACACTGTATTTCCATTCCCTACAAGAAATGAATGAGCGAATCATCATATTTTTCACGTTAGCGTTAAGAAAATGATGGGAGAGATGATAGAAAACTTGATTTTAGGAAAATAATGGGAGAAATGATAGATTCGCTCATTCATTTCTTGTAGGGCTGGTTTGTTCGACTAGAATTCCAGTCTCCTATTTAATTTTAGTGAAATTCAAGTATTATTCTTTGCTTAAAAATGGAAAACTGGTCTGGAATTACATTAGACTCATACTTGAACTTAAGCAAAATTTCTTATTTTGTTAAAACAAATTTCAATACAGTAATACAAATTATTAGAATTTAGTGCTTCTTAAATTGGTTTTCGGAAGGCCGCTTTATACGCAAATTATGAAGCGAACAAAACTACATGGTAAGTCGTACTTCGATGATTTATCAAAGTAAGCTTTATACAGGGCCTAATAGTTATGAAACTATCACAGACAAAGTTTTATCACAATAGAAGTATTTGTTATGGTTTAAGGCGCCGTAAAGTATTTTCCGAGAGTGATCTTTTTATGGGGCCTATGGTAATACAAGAATACTCTGGAATACAAGAATAGACTAGAATACAAGAATAGTCTAGACGACAATGTGGATGGGATGAATGGTGTTTTTTGTCTTTTTTTACGAATGTGGACCAACCAGGGGACCGGGAATGATGGACCATACCTTATTTTAAAGAGAACTATCCCAGTTAACTCGCAAATAATTTTGTTTGAATATAATCGGCCGATTAGTTATTTTTTGAGAGTAATTTCGGCAGATTTTAGAATGCATTTTTTGGTTTTTTTCGGATGAATGGTGTTTTTTGTCTTTTTTTACGAATGTGGACCAACCAGGGGACCGGGAATGATGGACCATACCTTATTTTAAAGAGAACTATCCCAGTTAACTCGCAAATAATTTTGTTTGAATATAATCGGCCGATTAGTTATTTTTTGAGAGTAATTTCGGCAGATTTTAGAATGCATTTTTTGGTTTTTTATGGATGAATGGTGTTTTTTGTCTTTTTTTACGAATGTGGACCAACCAGGGGACCGGGAATGATGGACCATACCTTATTTTAAAGAGAACTATCCCAGTTAACTCGCAAATAATTTTATTTGAATATAATCGGCCGATTAGTTATTTTTTGAGAGTAATTTCGGCAGATTTTAGAATGCATTTTTTGGTTTTTTATGGATGAATGGTGTTTTTTGTCTTTTTTTACGAATGTGGACCAACCAGGGGACCGAGACAGAGTCGGAGCATTGTGTCACCAATTTATGTTAGTTTTTATAAAAAAAATATCAAGTTTTTAGAAAGGTTGTTTCACATATCTCTTTTTTCTACTGATCCGATATATTTGCGAGGTCCTATTTAAACGTCCTAGTTTTCTTGTGCTCGCACATTTGTTAAGGCGCTTAGTGAAATAATCTGTCGATTTGCCTGATTTTTAAAACCAAACATAGTTGAGCCTCATTTTATCGACTCTCTATTACCAAAACCCTAAATTCGGGAGCACATGAGAACAAGGTGAACTAATGAAGCGATTTAGCTTATTTTTTTATTTATAAGAAATATCTATGCAAAATTTGGTCCTCTTAGCTCCTAATGTGCGAGTGCTAATTTGCCAAAATCATTATTTCAGAAAAAACTTATAGTTATTTGTCTATACCTTTATTCTACCAAGCTTAATTAAAGTGAAAGTGAAAAAGTTCATAAATTATAAGGAGAATGCAAAAGGTAAGGGTTTATGGGTAAAAAATAGAGGCAATCGTAAAAGTCTTTGCTAACCGATCAGGCAGAATTTCAAAAATAAAACAACCTAGTAGTCCCCGTCATATCTAGGGCCTTCGGAAGACCCATATCAACCAAAACACGGCCATACGGACATCGTTTAATCAACACGGTTACTCATATGGATGTATCAATTCATGAGGTCTAAGAAAAATATTGTAGAAATTACAAACGGAATTGCGAACTTATAAAACTTTTAAATAAAGACAAAAGCAAAGGCTAAGAAGGGTTTAAAAATTGTTCATGACTTAGAAATGTATTTGAACTTTAGTTTATTTTATGTTACTACTTGTTGTTGTTGTCGAACATTTTCTATTACAAATAATTGTAATACGACATTGTACTTGAGTTTAACACTTCACAGGAATAACATTACAAACATTAGCATAAATACTATTCTAAATGCAACTTATGCGATTTTGTAGTGCAAATGGAAAGTAAGGCATGCAATTAAGATCCCAAGTCTTGGTTTACTTAAACTTTGTTTATACAAAATTTCCTTGCCTGGTTAACTTTGTAAGGTTTATTAATTTTTAAATAATTTAAATTAAGATTTCATTGGCTACTACTCCTTTTTAGAATATCTAGATATTGAACAAACACAAATATTAAATATAATTTACTTACTTTTGCGGTTTTCTAACTGAACGATCCTGCAGAATATTGGCAAGCGACTGTTGTTCATTATACATACAACAAGAGCTCTCGAAATGAAATCCCTTTTGCTTCTCTCTTATGCAGGAGTTTAAAAGGCTTTTATTTATTTATGTATTTATAATGTGGATCACAACCAAAAGTTTCATTTGAAATTTAATTTTTCAGGTTTTAGATTTTCTAAATAAATATTTTTTTGTGTTGCTGTTGTAATCACTTGAATGAGGAACTTTAAATTTTAATTGGAATTCTTTGTAAGGATACGAGAATTGATAATTAAAGGACAAACAATATATTTCGTATGGGCTTTAAAAAAAATTATTATTTGTCTATCACACACATTTTTTTTAAATCACAATTTTAGTTTTGTTTTCTTTTAGGAATTTATGTTTTTTGTAAGAAAGGACTTAATATTTATTAATTTCAGAGAGAATTCCTTAAAAAAAATGTCTCTGATTGATCTGTTCGATTTTCCGTTTAAACCGATTTATTTATTAATATTTTTGATTTTTTAGAAGTTGAAGAAGACTGCGTGCAGGGTGCGAGCACTACTCTGTTCCGTATCGAGCTCTGCATAGCTCTGGTCATTAAGATCGTTTGCAATGAACGTTGAAACCTTCGTGTGCTGGTGTTTGTGTGTGTGTGTAATGTGGGTAATAGCGCTTGACGACGCGCTTTTTTTTATCGATGTTGTTTCTGCTGTAGTGATTTTCCAATGTTTGTTGTCACCGTTGGAGTCAAACATTCGACTTGTTTTTGTTATTTGAGGAGATTTTCCTCTACTTTGTTTGTTTGTTTGTTCACTATTTACACTTGTTTACTTTTTTGTAGTTCTTTTTGCTGTTGACTGCCGTTGCATGGTGGTGTTGTTGTGAATATTGTTACGCGTGTGGAACAAACATAAATTTTATTTTTAGGTATTTATAGTTTTTCTTTAAATAAACGCCTGCTCTAGTTGTTGTTGTTGTTGGACGAATAAATGGATGGCTGAACATTCCATTCTGTATGCAGATAACAGTCGGTCGTGTTGTTGTTGTTACTTTATCTATTTGTTGTTGTTTGTCAAATGTTGTAAACAAAAAATAAAAATAAAAACAATTTTTTTCACGGCAACCAAATCAGCTGGTTTTATTTTTAGTGTGTTTGTTTGTTTGTTTACTAAAATACAATTTGTTTGTTTGACAGAGATTACGATAAAGTGGTTGTTTGGTTGGATGGTCGATTGGTTGGCTGGTGGACGTAAGAGCCAAACGATCGAGTTGTCTATTTTTAGACTGGCGCCTGGCTAAACTTAGCCAAAGGTGTTTTTTGTTTTTTTAATTTTTTTTATTTTAAATTTATTTTTAACAATATGTATTTGTTTGCAATCAAACTTTTTACACAAATAATCGCTTTAGTTTTTTTTATTTTTTTTTTATAATGTTTGAAAGAGTTTTTGATGAAGTTATGTATGTAGGTAACTACTTCGTAACGTACGTACAATTTATAATTTTTAATTGGTTTTTACCGGTTTTCTTTAACACGTTCAAAGAAAGATTTATTAATCTCAACATTTGATTTTTTTTCTTTTAAATTCATCTAGACATTAATTAAGAAATAGGTTTGTAATTTTTTTGCTTCGCGTTGACGATTTAATTTATTTTTAGTTTTATTATACTTTTTTTAATAATTGATTAACAATAATTATTGTTCTAGATTTTTTGTTGCTATTCAATGCGTTTGAAGCGCCTCCGTTCACAGCCGTTTTATAACAGAAGATCCGCTTTACATTAAAGAAGCATCTGAGCGAGCAGCTAGAGGCAAACTCTTATTCGTAACTGTTGGGCCAGACCATTTTGTTATTGTTTTCAATCATTCATTATCAATAAAAATGTTTAAGTGTTTTATTAACTTCTGGTTGTTTTTTAATATTTATTTTTGATTCGAATTTTTTATGAAAGAATGCACCAGGGGAAATTTACATACATATGTAAATATATTTATAAGCGTGGTACACACTTTAATACATGAATGCCATTCAAAAATAAGCGGTCACACAATCAAGCAAGGAAAACTTGAACAAAACTGTCACTTATGATCGATAGCGTTGTGTTCCCTGCTTAACTTTCATTTCAAATAAACCTACCAAGAAATAGAACTGTTTTACGATGAAAGGTATGAAACTGTACATTATTTTTTAAAAACCCCGGATTGAATCACTTTTCCTTGCTCGAATTAAAAAGAAAATGTTAAGTACATTTTAGACTGAGATGATTCTTCGTACGCGTTCTACACGTATGTTACTATTTGGACATTTTTCCAAGACGCATGCAAAAGTATAATGTAATCCTTATTCATACTTTCGATACGTATATGCATTCTACGCGTTTGCTGTGAAACTTGTCAATAACAGTTTACACTACTAGTGTTTGGACTGACGCATAAACGCATTGAAAGCTTGGTGAGTACCTGCAGCTTAAGCTGTTTTGCTTTGCACCATAAAAGTAAAACGTTAGTCCATTGAAAAATCTTGTATGTACTTGTACGTTTTAAGATTTGTCTGCTAATTTTGACGCTATTTCGCTACACGCAGAGAAAAAACCTGTGAGGTGACCACCTTTAACCATATTATTGTCACCTACAACAATATTATCAAGAAGCTACAACTGTATTATGGTTGCCTCTAAACATGTTAAGGTTTTTTAATCAACAATCGTATTTTTATCTTTTACAAGAGCAACATGTTATTATAAGTGTTAAATATATTTTAGTTATTACTAACCATAACATGTTCTGAGGCAACCATATTATAATTTAACCATAATATGGTTGTCGGTGACAATAAAATGGTTTATTTAAACATATAACCCTTAAAATTTTCTTTAAACACATGTTTTTCTCTGGGTGTAGTTAACATTCTTCAAACATTATTAAAAGAGACAATAAATGAATAAAATGTGATGCAGAATAGTTCAGAGTCCCATAAATTGACAACTTACGTAGCATTAGCTCTGAATGAAAGATTTGAGGGCTTAGAGAATGTTGAAATCATTTTGCTTAAAAATAAATTAATTTTTGGGGAATTTACTATGAATTTAAATTCAATGCGTTGTTTTAAAAATCGTATTGAAATCAATTTTGAATATTGAAAATTTCTTACACTTGAATTTGTTAATTAAACCTTGAATTTAAATTTAATATTCGTATCGGTATCATGTTGGCAAATTGGCGTACTGTAACATCGCTAGTTTTAGTATTTCATAAATTCGGTTTAATGTCTATTACGATTTTTTCGCATTAATCTGTAAAAATAATTTTGAAAAAGACAAGGATTTAATTAAGAATTTATTCTTTCTGATTAGGAGCTCTAAATAAATTAACAATTTATTCACAATTGTGTGGCACGTAATGTATGGAGTTAAAAAAATAATGGCGCATATTCAGAAATCATAGCTAAAGTCGCAATTAATAAATCAGAAACTAAAAAATAGTTCATGGATAGTTATAGATCTTATTCATATTCATAATTCAGAAATGCAACCATGCGTATTGGCATGTAGAGAAAACAAAATGTCGATAATATTTTGAACGATAAATACTGTAGTTTATTTAAAAGCTTATTAAGCTATTAAAAAACAATTATTGTTCTTAAAAAATGCATACAAATTCTAAACAAGTAATTTTTTGGTTAAAGTTTTGATATAAATCAATTTAAATGGGGGCCTGTAAGAATATAATTATTCAAAAGAATTTGGTGACTGAAAACACATCTCTAGCTTATTTTACTTTCTGTATGGATGTTTTTGGACGCATTAGCAAATGTAATAAGACAAGTTTATTATTTACGAAATTGTAAGAGTATTTATTGTTTTCTGTATTTTAGAGTGACAAAAATTGGTCGCCAAAATTGTTTTGCTATCCAAATAAATTATAAGATAATATCAATCATCTGTTCTTTATACGCATTAGTTAGTTAGCATTTAGTTACAGCTTTACCCATAATTAAGTGTAACCTTTTCTTGCTGAAAGTAACCAACTGTGAATAACATCTCCCTATTATTTACCTATTGTGTTTGAGATTGTTGTAATCATTTTTTTAAGGGCATATGAAAAAAGTAATGCTAACAGAGGGAAAAATCCGGTATAAAAACACCAAAATTCACAAAATCCATTGTCAAGGGAAATCCATTTAGACAAAAACCTCGTTAAAGCCAACTACGTTTGTGTTTAATTTGACATTTTTTAACCAATCTGTTTCACCTTTTGGCCTAATTCTGACAAAAAACTGTTGATAAATTACCTCCATAATGGTGTGATTCCGACAAGTTGTTTTAATTTTTGACAGCATAAAGCTGTCATTTCGAAAACACAATGCTCTTAGTATAGTAAAGGCATTGTGAATCCAAAAATTATGGTTTAATAACCTTCATATTACCTTCAATAGGAAATTGTGAAGTAATTTATGCTATTAAACGTGCTAAATCGAAGGAATGAATGTGATTTCATCTCTTTGATCACAAATAAATTTTTATTTGGTTTGCGAACTCCACTTGAGGGCAGACTTATTAGCAAATTCATTCAGTGAAGACTTTATGACCTAAATTTTATTATAATAATTAAATTTGTATAAGTAAATGCATGCCCCTTATTGATTTTATGTGGTTTTTTTTAAAAATCGAAAATTTGTACAAGATAGGGGCATACAGATTAAGCTTTTATTTAGCAAGTGCTAACCTTTAAAATAATCATATATTACTTCCATGTTTATGCAAACAAGGAATTTTTTTAATTCCTTAGAGTCTTCGTCATCCTTACTATCCATTTCCATGTTTTTTTTTTCTTTTTCACTTGTTTAGTCTTCATGCAGTTTAATTTACACACAAGTTAACAACAGGTAGATGTTAATTTGACAACGTTTTGTTAAAAGTTTGACCACACATGTTGTCAAAATATTGACAACACTTCGTTTTCGTTCAAATGCCAGTGGTTGATAATTTTTAAAGTCTTTTTTTTTGCTCTATGCAATTTCGCAAGTTATTCCGATTTCTTAAGCTGGAAGTCCACACCACGCATTACACGCGTTTTCGCTGCCTACGCAGCTGTCAAGAAAGTAAATAGTTTTAAATTAATTCCCCATATTTAAAAAAGTTTTAAACAATAAAAAATTACCCAGAACTTTATATTAGAAACAAAATTTTAATTAAAAAGTCATTAATACAAGGTAATTAAGTACAATGTGGGGTGATTCATATGATTTACACAATTGCATTAGCCATGTTAAGCGCATTATGGTTGGCATTTTACTCTGTTGCTGTTGCAGAGTATTGCAGATCGGATCAAAAAAGTGTATAATCAGCTTATTTTTTGATGGCATTCATGCACTCAAAAGAAAAATCAATCCGTCTGTACTCAGATCAATCCGAAGCGGTATTAAAAGTACGGTGAGTACGGATTTTCTTGAATCAAGTACAGAAAGATTGATTCAAGTAAGGATTTTCAATCGAAAAATACTTAAATTATCCATATTCAATCCCGTTTTTGTACTTGAAATAAATCGAAAATGAGATTGATATAAGTAAAATTAAGATTGAATCAATCTCAAGATGCGCTTGATTCAAGTATTTATTATAAAGTTGATTTTATTTCGAATGAGTGCCCCGGTAGGCTAGCTGGTAATGAGTTAGTCTATCAGTGCCGGGGTTGCGGGTTAGATTCCCGCCAGAGACTCTGGTTTCTTTCCTGCAGACAAGCGTAGAGCTTCGCGGGATTAGCTTAGGAATTTAAAAAAAACCCAAAAAAGAATTTATAAAGAAAAAATTATTATGATTAATTTACTTACTCGTTTTACACCTTACAGAATGTTAAAACACCAACATCATGCCCCATATGTTTTTACTTTAAAAATCGAATGTACATATTTAACCAAACATATAAACTAAATGAGAAGCAAGAGTTCAAATTTACTTTTTAACCCTTCTTCGTATACATAAAAATCAAAACATGCGTAAGCCGGAGGGTTAAACATGAAAATAATATATGTTTTTCTTCTTGTTCTGTTGTTTTTCCAAACTTGTATTGTGTTGTTGTAAATCTTCTTTGAGAAACACACACTTATGCACGCATAAAAGAATGCAATGCTGAGAGATGAGAATAAAAAGTTGTATGAGATTAAAACCCTCACTTTGTAATTTTACTCTCAGAGTGGCACTACCAACGAAAAGTATAATCTTTTTTTTGCATGATTTAATAATTTTATACTCATTTCAAGAATTTTCGAAAGTATTTCCATTTAGGATTGTTTTGAGTACGTTTTAGAGTTATTTACACTTGAATTTTTGAGTATGACTCGTACTTAAAGTAAGTATAAAAAACTTGATTTATCCCGAGTGTTTTTCTTTCTGTGTATGCATTTTGATTCTATCTGAATGAATGAAGAGATATCTGTCTACCGAATTTCAAGTCTCTAGATTTAGCCAGGGCTGGGCGTTGATGAGTCAGTGAATGAATATTCAGGGCTTGTATTTTCGTATACATAAGGATTAATATGGCATTATACCATATTCATCTTCAATATCCGTTTCATTCAATACATCTCTAACAGTTTTGCAATAGTTAAGCCGAAGTTATTCGTTATGAAGTCTTGTGGAATACTATTTTATCACAAAAATATTGTTAAATTTTTTTGAGTTATGCAAGAGAAAGTACAAGAGAATTAAGGTCAATGCTTATTATTTTGCACTCGCTATTTTCAAAGAATCCTTGTGTAAAAAAATATTATTTTTTCCAACCAAAAAAAAAGCAGATCGCATGGAAGCAAATTTTAGTTTTCGGAAATAAAACTTCAGAAAATGTTTTCAAAGTAAAAAAAACTGTATGTTTGAAAGAAAAAAATTCAATACAATAGATAAGTAATTTAAATGGAATTAAAGCATGCAAGGCCTTATTGCAATTTTGTCCAGCATAGCTATCGCAAAAATAAAGTTGAAGAAGCTAAAAGTAAAAAAGATCGCAAGTAATTTTTCCAGTATTAAAATCCTCAGCACATAGACAACATATCGCAATGGTTCCTCTAAAGTGAGTCAACTCAAAATCTATAAATTGTCCGTAGAGACAAATAACTGTTTTTTCATTATTTACGAACAGCGCGTAGAGTCCTAAGGTCCTAGCTGCTCCGCGTTGTCGTAAGACATTTTGGTAAACGGTAAAGAATAATACTATTTCTTCCATTAACCCTAATAATGAATGACAAAATATTCACAGACGCGGTTAATAAAACTAACCTTTTTACTGACATGTTTTGCAAAGAATACAGACTTGCCGGAAAGCAATCAACAACAGTGCGAACTCGAAGAGTATCAGTTACTATGTTTAAGATAGGGACCTTGAAGATCTCAACATAAACAAGTCCCCAGAGCCGTAGCCAACGTCCAGCCAACCCATAAAGGAAGTGATTTCTCTCGATTTATATCGAGCTTTCGCAAGGACCGCTCTATACGTTTTGTTATAGATGGGTTCTGATTGGAGAAGTTTTATTTGAATTCAGGGGTAAGGCTCTGTTCCTTCTCCTAAGCTTTTTCTTAGTTTTCTTACTTCTAATCATATATATTCTTTCGCAGATGACAACAGCATTTGTGATTAATTTTTCTTTAATCCTAAGCCTTACTGCGGTTGAAGCTATTAGGCAGAATATGAAAGACACACTCAATCGTGACCTTGCGGCGATCTCCGAGTGGGGTCTTGCAAAAAGGGTTGATTTTAATGCTCTTAAACCCCAATGTTATTTTTCAGGTGTCGAAAGAAAACTTCAAGTGTCTTGGATTCTTAAAACTGTGAAAGGAAATTTAAAAACAGCTCCCATATCTGGTCAGGTGCTTCAAGTCTACCTTGAAACTTCTGGATCAGGTGCAATGGAGAGCGATTAAGCTCATGAATGACAGTAGGGTATCCAACTCTTTTGACTCATTGGAGCATCATCGGAATGTGGGTTTTGCGTCATTGTTCTACCGATATTCACCGTGGTACTCGCCATTCCAGCAGATCACATCCGTTCGTTGTTCACTGTTCAATGTATCGCACAACGCATTACAGTGAAAATTCGTTTCTCGGTTAAACGGCTACAACTTCGAAAAATTGCAACTAAATGTATTTTACAATTGGTTGTAAACAAAATGTCTTGGTCTTAAGGTCTTGCGAGTGAGTTCTAAAAGCGCTACAGTGAAAAAATTATTAAGCATTTAAACAATTTTGTCGAAAAGTCGCAAAAGAGCCAAAATGGTAACCAATCAAAAATCTTAGGCACTAATTCTGTAAAACGCAACCGCAACGCCAAAAATATATTTTATATTTTGTTTTTTCATTCAATGCAATTTTTGGCGTTGCGGTTGCGTTTTACAGAATTAAGGCCTTAAGAATTGCAAAATATGACCGAACTGAAGTCATCTTTCGAAAAAGTAAAACACATTTTCGACTGTTGGGACATTTCTGGTCTCTAAATTCTGGAAAAGTCAAGTACTATTTTAGTTTCAAGCGGTGTAATGAATCAGTTTGAATTCCTTTATTTGAATTCTACAGAGTGTTTGTTGTTTAAAAACTCAATTATTTCGTTGTTTTTCATTTAACGTTCAGACATTCATCGCAAACATTAACAATTTATTTGTTTTTATTGTGTTGGTATTATCAGTTCAGTTTAATACACCCAATCCACACACGCACGTTGTTATTTTTTTAAAAACAAAATAATGAAATATTACAGATGCATACATAAATATAATACACGTAAAAATTGTGATTGTATGCACGTTACACAACTGATTCACTAGATGTCAGCTCGTTCTGATTAAATGATCGTTTTTTCTCATCTTTTAAATTGATCAATCAACCAGTCTATCGATCAATTAATACTTGTTCACATGTTGATTATCAAGAAAACAAAATTGCAATTGGGTTCAGGCAGTTTGGCGCCAACTGGGAGCATAATTTCGAAAGGTTCTATAAATCGAAAACAGAAATGAGGTTATGGTTATTAAATACACATTTGCAATAATCGCATCGGCAGTCAGCTTGGCAACATTTTATACCAGTCAATGTTGCTAAGCAGAAAAAACGTTTCAGAATTTCAGAAATAAATTCAGATACAGCTTTGATTATTTATAAAGGTCAAGACCAAATAACATTGACTAGAATCGCAAAAGAGAGAATAAAGTCTTAACTGTATGATCGTGCTATAGCCCATTAAATAACTAACGAAATTTCGTATAAAATCTAGTTGTTTTTTACTTGCTTTCCGATACGATGCAAAATCAACTTTGTGACTGGATATTGAGAGATCTGAAGTTCAGTCCCATTTAGCCTAAGAACTTCGGTTTTATACTTCCTTGTAAAAAGTACCAGTTCCGTCTTAGACGGATTGACACCCACAGTCCACATGATACACTCCAGGTGCTGAGTATCTATAAAGCAGCCTCCATTAACTGAGACATTATATTCAAATGCCTTTCCGTGATGGCCACTTTGACATCGTCAGCATGCGCCACAGTTTTAATCCCCATGTCGCCCATCCTCGTCATTACTATCATACTTAAGTTCCACAAAAGTGGGGATAGTACTCCTCCTTGGGGAGTATCCATGTTCACCAGTCTCTAAACACTGGTTTCACCTATCTTAGAGCAAATTACTCTGTGCCTGAGTAGATTTTTTACATATCTACATATGCCATTATCAATATCCAGAATTCACAATGGAGTCAAAAATAGGATCCACCACGGTGCACGATCCCTGCCCCTACGCACCATTGGCTTACACGCCTAGGAAGTCGCCAACTCCAGTGAGTTCGTAAGTAGACTTACTGCCGCACCGATTTTTTTAATTTTTATTTAAATTTTATGCAATAAAAGCTATTTCCGGGGGAAGTATTTTTATGGGAGCTATAGCCAAATATTTACTGATTCCAATAAAATTTGGTATCATCTTACCAGATTGCAGTAAAAGTTTGAACCATATGGCTTAAGGCTTATATACGGCTGAGACTTATGCCCGTAATTTCAACAAACAGATATCTGTTGGTGTTCTTACCTAACAGTTATCTTTACCTATCCGGTAAAAATAGTTTGGTAATTTCAACGTTAATTTTGCCTAAGTGTTTTTTCCTTTAAGTTTTCTTTTAAAATATGGCAACATTTGTATTTTTATTAATATTTTTAATTAACTGTCAAAATCGATGGTGTAAAATACACTACAGTTCAACTAGTAGGTAAGACACCATAGAAATTACGGGCATTATACATAGGTACTTATTTTTAGGTGTAGCAAACATCAGGTGAGGACAAATGGAGAAACAGATGGTAATGGTTAAATTGGCTTATGGTTTGTTAGATGAAAATTAATAATTAAGTTTCATACTGAATGAGAAACGTTGTAAGCCCTCTTCACAATAAAAAGGGACTGTTTGGTGTAGATTTCAAGATGGAACGACATGTACATATGTACATATATGTTCAACGTCAATATCGACCGCTAAAGGTCAGTTATTACTAACGACATATGTATAGTGTTACCAGAACGATGCTACGTACCAGAGATCAGCAATGAATCGTTTTTTCGCTACTCATACCGACTCATGGAATTGTAAGTACAAGTGTGTAGACCAGGGATGATAAATGATTTTTTCTAAATTGTACTTAATTAAGTAAAAAATTGTACTTTTTTGACCCTAATTGTACTAAAAATATTTTTTACTGGTTTTATTATTAAAATAACAGAAAATGTACGAACATATGTACATTAAAATTCAAGGCTCAGTAAAGGCTCAGTTAGCTGGGGGTAACAGTAACGTTGGAAATCAGCTGATTTTTTTTGTTGTATGTAAAGCAATTAGAATGATTATAGTTAGCAGTAAGATGTTACGTCTCAATCTGTAAGAAATAGATTGGTATTATTCTTTTACTGCTACTCCCGGCTAACTGAGCCTTTAGTCTTTACTTTCTGTTCTGTTACGAAACAGCTGATTTGTTTTTGTTATTAAAAAACCTGTGAAATTGATTAGTATTTCTCAAGGCGAATTCATAACAGTTAAGTGCAACTCTACAACTACAAAAAGCCCCATGTATTTTGTTTATACAATTTTATGGTTAGTTGTCAAAATTTTTTTATTGCAAATTAAAATTATCACTTTTTTATAAAAGAAATTAATAAATTCACTTCAATCATTCGCAGTTTTGAAATTTTTTTATTATAAAAATAATATTTTTAACACTTTTCATTCAACAATTTGTTTTTATTATATTTTGCTACGAAAAAATCCTTTCCATATTCCCCGACGAATGTTGTGTAGACAATATGTCTTTGGCATGTACTAAAACTTATTAAGACTGATCATTATAACAGACACAATACTTATACAATAGCAGCTTTAATAATGATGAAAGAAGACATTAAGGATGTTTCAACATACGATCCACCTAAAACGAGGATCACTATGTAGTAGTGCGAAGTTGTTCTGAGGAAATATGAACATCATTTTTATTTTCAGGAGATTTATATAAACTTTTTTATATAATCGCCTAAGTATAAACGCCTTAACTAGTACACTAAGTTTTACAATAATTAATTTGTTATGATAACATCCAAAGATACTTATGTAGTTACATATAATTAATTTTTAAGTTTGCTTACTGTATTTTTAAAAATTACATGCCTAATTTTTATGACATAAATAAATATAAAAATTAATTTATTAAGAAAATACAATATTCATTAAATATGAAACAAAAATGTAATATTAATAAATGTTAAACGTTAAAAATGGATTTTAAAATTTTTTCAATATATGGTATATCTTTTTGGGAAAAAGTGTATCTTTTTGGAAACTAAAATGTATCTTTATGGATATTTTACTGGTAACACTGGCAGGGCTGCCAGACTTGGCGATTTCATGCTAGCAAAAAGGACAAATAAAGTCATTTGGGGATTGGTGATTATTTTTGGGACTTAAAAAAAAATTCGGTGATTTTATGGGGACTTTAAAGATTTTTAATATAGTTTCCCTTCTTTTATTGCTTACTATATTACTTACTATAATAATCTAAAGGGGTCTGTACACGGTCAAAATGCTTGGCGTTACCTCGAAATTACTCGTGTTCGTGTTCTGATTTTTTTTTTTTTTATTTTCCATCCAGCATTGTCGGTGTCACATTTTCCCTTAAAACCGTTGACAACACATATAATTTTTAATGTTTTAAAAACGATTATTATCCAAATATGTCTTAAATTCGGTAAAAACGGAAAACAAAATGGAGAAATCGTATGTATACATTTTTGTAATATCTTTTTCGCTATTTTAAAAACTTTTATTAGTTTGAAAATAAAAACACAAGTTCAATTTGAGCGCCTTGTCCTGCTTATTAAGAGAAACTTAGAAATTGCTCGCGGAAAACACCAAAGTTTGGTATGATGAAAAATTCATGTAAGGAGTTATGGCAAGAGTTTATAGTGGAGTTAAATAGTTTGGGACCACGACAAGAATTCCTCTTAAACACTTAAAAACTTCTTAATCTAATAATAATATTCGTGGCACAGGTTTGGATACACTACAAGACAAATATAAAGAAAAATGTTGCCAACAATAAAAGAAACATTCAAGCGACAGGGGGAGGGCTATCCCAAGAAGTTCCATTAAATAGCCTTGAGGATACTGTTTCGCAGCTCTTGTATTGCAAGTCCGGCCAAGTATTTGGTATTGCAAATATTACACCATCAATTGACAATTTTACTGAGTCAGTCCAGCAGATGGGCCAACCAGCAGATGGGCCAACAGCTACCCCAAAAAGAAGAAGAACTCATCAGGCACAAGAAAATTTCCTTACATATTAGAAGTTCTTACTTGGAAGTTAAAGAGGGTTGGAATCATCACGAATTTGTCTTCTTGTATAAGAGTATTCCTTTTCATCATCATAAAATAAATCGACACTAATATTTATTATAAATACTTTTTATTTAACACAACAATTAAAAATACTTTTAGTTTAAAAAATTATTTAATTTTATAAAATTTTCACTTGTCAAACGTTATATTTCAAGTTGGCAAATCGATATTTTAAGTTGGCAACTTTATAGGCAACTCAACTAAAACCAGTTGGGTACCACAATACCTAAAATTAGTTTGGTTGTGCATAAGTTGGGTTGACTCTTACACGACCAAACTGAGTTGAGTGGAGAACCGCAATAGGGGCATTAAAATTTGGCCAGAAAAAAAACAAAAAAAATATTAACTTTTTATGGTTTTGTTTTTTTATTTTTTAATTTTGAGGACAAGGGCCAAAAAATTACAGCCTGCCCTGTCTTAATCAACCACTACAAATGTTGATAAAGGCTAGTTTACACTATCTCTCAAGCCTTACGTATTCCACAATACTTTGTGAACTGTCAAAAAATCTAATTTAACATGACAGTTTGTGTTCACACCATCACACAAATTAGGTATAAACACTCATACATGAAATATGATTCAATGAAAAGTATTATTGCTTAGAAAGTTCTCAAAAAACGATGAAGTCGTATGGGATGTCGAACTTTTTTTTTCATAATACTTGTAATTTTCATCACACATGCATTCACAAAGTATAAAAGTGTAAGTATGAGAACGATGAATAACATCAAACTTCTGAGTGAATATGAGCTTGAATAACATTGCAATAAGTTTAAGTGTGTATAAGTACAAGAAATTATGAGTCATGATTCAGCTCTACTTAGTTTTTCACTGCTGATTGCTGATCTCTGCTACGTACCACACAACTAGACATTCCTCATTAGTGATTTTCGGGCATGTAGGTGATATGAAGAAGCGTGTTAGAGATATTCGCGAAAATTATATTTTCCTGCAGTGATGAAAATCTTTTCATTGATAAGTATTTTCTCTTTCAGCCCATATCTTAACTGTGGACACAGAAGTTAAATGAAACTCTTCCAGAAAATAATAGCTGAGTTTTTGGGAAAGAACAGATGGCATAACGACAGTCAACTAATTCAAAATATGATGGAAGACTTTCATGCCATTGGCATGTATTAAATAAACTAAATTAATCAGTATTATTTAAAGTAATGGGGTTTCTGTAATCACAGGAGCACACCTGTCGTTGAAAATGCAAATTTCGTTAAGGACTTTTCTTTTACAAGGGATGGCGCCCCATTTGATTGCATTTTTATTTTAGTTTAGAGAAATTTTTTTAAAAGTAGAAACATTTATGTACGTAAAGAAAAAAAAGACATTTGGCTGAGCTGAGATTTGAACCCAGGACAACTACAAAAAAATGTTATGCTTCAAATAGCGATTAAGTATGACAGATAAAGCGTTTGGGAATTTGTCACATAATTGGTAAAATATAGTTAATATTTTTGCTGGGTTATTCACAAAAATAATTTTTTTCTCTGGCTTTTAGCAAATATTTTTAAGCGTTATTTTTTGTAAACAATAATCCCAAATCGTCTGTTGATTCCAGATTATTTAATTTTAAAGTCCAATTTTTTTTGTTTATTATTGAAACGTATTAAAACGTGGTGGGTGAAATGAAAATATTGATGCTATTTTTATTGTTCAAGAAAGTTCAAGTGATTATTATAACCAGAAATTTCGAAGAATTGATTAATTTGAGGCTTAAGGGTCGGAATCAGCGTTACCGTTGTTGCTACTAAAGCAGCAATTAGCCAATTTTTCGATTACATTCTGCTACTTTTGCTAAATGCACCCTAATGTGACAATGTTTGATACATTTTACTAAATAAAGAGATATTTTTTTATAGTTTCTGTGTAATAACAACACCTAAGCTATACTGTCTTAATATATATGTACATAAATATGTAAATAAGTATGACACAAGCTTATATGTAATTTTTTTTATGTCATAGGTACGTGCCATTTTTGACGATTTTACTTTAAAAAAAATTAGTTAGTGCGATTTGCCGATATTTGTCCTCAAAATTACGATTTTTTTTAAATTTAATGTTTGCATCACTTTTTTCACTGCGTATGGAAGCATCATCAATAAAACAAGTGCTGTTGCATAAAAGCAATAAGTGACACAAAGAAGAAATCGTAACACTTTGCTACTTTTTGAAGGACTGCAGCAATGTTGATATTTTCATTATTATTTTAAGGCAGGGAGAAATTACTGCCTCTCCGAAACTATCCAAAAAATTTAAATGAAATTAAAGACATAGACATGTTCCTATTAATTATGCATATCTAAAAAAATAGCACCAGGAGGAGAGGTAGGGGAATTTTCGCCCCTCCAATTTTAATAAAATTTAAAACATACATAGAGCATAGACAATTAAGCTTTGTTTCTTTTTTTTCAAAAAATAGAACTACGGGGAGGAGAGCGTAGTAGCACACGAATAAATTTGTTATAATGTTAACACACTACACTACTATTTCAAAGCAGAATTTAAAAAAAACTGTAAAATAAAAGTTTAAGCTCTGGCCGGGGACTTTAATCAAATAAAACTAAAAACACAGTCTTTAAAAAATAAATTCATATTAATTAATACTGACTGGTGGTGTCTGTCTTGCTTATCACAAAAAACAGTTCTTCAAGTCTATTTATGAGACATTAACTCACAAAAACAAAACGTCGCAAACAAAAAGTACTGCTTATTGGCACTTTGCCTGACAAAGTCTTTAAAAATGTAAACAAAACATATCGCCTACAAGATGGCAAAATACTGATTAAATAATTAATTTTGGAAAGTCGAGTGAAAGTAAGGTCTTTTTCAGCCTTAATGTGTTGTTTCCACGTAAAACGCATACCAGCAAAATTCACAATTGCACTTAAGTTAAAGAGAAATTACCCGATTTAAATAAAATTACACCTGAATATATGTATTATCTTGTAAAGAATCTTTACAAAAAAGAAAAACATAAAAATTAATTTCAAGGAGATAAATTTTAGTTAAACTATATTTTTAGATTTATAATTTGTTATAAAATTAATTTAAAAAATTTAATAAAAAGCTTTAAAAATAAGTTCTACTTCCACAGTTGGTTGCATATACACATATGCATAGGGAAGTGAGGTACCAACAAACTCCACGATATATGAGAAGGCGAGGACATTATCAAACACATAACGGCACAACGATTAAATTAGGCTGGGCATGTTACGCGCACGGCATGCCGCAGACGGTGCTGTTAAAAGACTAAACCAGATGCTCTAGACGAAGAATACTGCCAAGAATAACGATCACTAGCGACGCATGGGTATCCGTAATTTCGAAAAAAGCCTAGAACAGAGGAGATTGGTGATTGGAGGAGACGAGTGGGACAAGCTTATGCTCATTCCGAATTGTAACACTATAGGTTGAAAATATCTAGAGAAGGTTCAAAATGTTCATTGCCGTTTCTTTGCACATCTTCTTTAGTAAATGAAATTCCTGCAATGATTAAGGGTTCTTAAAATACTTTGAACTGAACCGTTAGAAATGGCAAGACAAAACTTATTATTTATAGTCTGAATAATTTTCTCCAACAAATTATGGGTTCGATTTAAACATATATTTATATTTAAGTCTAATAGGCTTCTTACACTTGCTCACATCTTTCATCTTATCGCAAAGATGACAACAGCTTCGCATACGAATTGTACAGGGCTAAAAATCAACATCTTTCTTCATCTTTAAAAGACGTTTCTATCTCATGTTGTTTCATTCAACATCTTTCGATTAGTTTAGTGTCATTACTAGAAAAAACAAATAATTTTTTACCATCACTAGAAAAAAAAACCAAAAGAGCAGAACAATAATATCATTAATTTAGTTTAAATTCGCTCTTACACGTGAAAATAAATATTTTTAGGATGAAGATGTTACAAATGAAAACAAGTTTTCATTTTCAACATCTTCCACGCATTCCACTAAGATTTGCTCAAGTGTAAATAGGCTATGAGGCTCAAATGTACATTCATTACCAGGGAAACCAGAAATATGTTCTAAAAAACACGTTTTATGCTATTTAAATATACAGTAAAAAATTGAAAATATGCCCTCTAAATTGTTAAAAATATGCACCAAAAAATTCGAAAATTTCTAATTTGAAAACGAAGTATTTAAGAATTTAATAACAGTTCCATTTGATAAAAATAATCCTAAAATTATTATCGATAAAGCCCAAACACCATAGTATTTACAGACAAATTTTCGAGACTTTACTCTATTTGGAAACGATGGGCAGTCATCGGCTCATAAAACCAAACCCAGTAAAAAATAAATCTTACTGGTAAGCAGCTTTGTAAGGGAGAGCAGCACAAAACCTCCTTACAAACCCGCTTACAAGAGGCATGATTTTTGTATGGCGAATTCCCACTTGGAAGCACTACTTTTTTCCTCTCAGCTAAAAAATAATTTGATAAATAATTTAATTTCTATGTTTGGTTATATTTCGGTAATGATCGTAAACACATTTTAAAATCATCGCAATACAACCTGCTGCCATGGAAGGGAATAACAGAAGCACTTAGAATATTGTTCATGATTTTTTCTTAATAGTAATGATTTTAATTATTCACCTACAACCTGCTTCCTTATAAGGGAATATGCGAAGTTATTCAATCATTTTTATTTACTTAAATTAAAAATTCACTTAATGGTATTCGCTTCTCTGGCGCTTCTTAGTAGTGTGTAATAGTCAGCGCATATATCAGCGCTCATGTAGTTTCGTGCTTCCAGAAAGCTCAAAAATTTTTACTGGGAAGTTATATTAAGAGATAACAATAAGAGTATTATCCGAATATTATCTAGATATTAAAATTCATATGAGATTTGTTGTCTTAAAAGGATTTAAGAGACGGTCGCTACATTTTTTATTAATGAAAACATTTCAAAGGAAGTTAAAGCTATTTAAGTTTTTATGGGGAATATCTAAAATTAAAGACCGATTCATAGACATTCATATTCGTAGACATAGAATTTCTCCTTAGTACTAATAAAGTGTATTTACCAAATTTATTCCAATTATCTACAAGATTACAATTGTACTTTGCGCACAAAATGAAATGGACAGACAACTAGTCAGACGGACGGATGGTTATCGTTAGATCACTTTGAGATTGATTTGGAATTGCCTTTTCCCTAAATTTTTGCTTATTCATATATAAAAATTTTAAAGTTTAAAATAACATTAATCTTTAATGACAACCTGCTTTGTCTTACAAATTTCGAGTAAAATAAATGTAGATGGTGAAATTGAAGCAACAACACCTTGGGTATACAGGTAAATCTTTAAAGTAGAAAAGCCAACAACGCAATAAAAAAAAGAAAACAGTTTCTGTCTGTTGCGAAAGCTCTTAACTTGTATGAAAATATGCCTTTAAAAGGCAAAATATGCGCTAAAAACTTATAAAATGCTGAAAAATGCACTTTTACTGCTTTTTACCAAATTATGCAAAAAAAAAAAAATGCTCTGACCGGTAAAATATGCAAAAATATGATCTAACAAATGGATGCAAAAATTCATAAAAAGCTCTAAAACGGATAAATTTAATGTTTCTGCCTTTATTGGCACAAGGAAAAACATGCAATTGCATATTTTTGGTTTTCCATTACCCTGCAAATAATAGGACTAGTCCATATACGCGTGTAAAATTATAAAAATAATTTCTTAAAAAAACTGCGATTTTGGTTTAAAAGAATGTACATTATTTTTTAATCAATAATATCTAAAATGGTATAAATTTAATAGCCGAAACTACTACAATAAAAGATTCTCTACAATTTTTACATATACGGAAATACCAATACATATAGAATTAATTTACGTTCAAAAATGTAACCTGCATTAAAACGAATGAATATCGAATTACACCTGATCTACACTTAATCTAAATTACCCACCCTCTACCAACGACAGTAAAAATTACACAAAATTCGGGTCATTACCCAAGAAGTGAAAGACGACGTTCAAAAATTAAAATTAATTTAGAAATTGAATTTAATTTGTACGTTAAAAATAAATAAATTAATATTTTAAAGAACTTTATTCAAAGTTTGAAAAATTAAATGCTAAATCAGTCTACCAAAAGTTTACCAAATACTTGTATTTAAGATATGCACATACAAACATATATGCAGGGTTTGGCAGTTTTTATTTTAAATACAAATACGAATTTTTATTTTTTTTTTATTTATTTATTAATGATCTAGCGCAACAAGATTGTGTTTTAAATAAATTCCCAAAATGTATTTTGTATAGTTTAAATACCTGTCGATGAAACATTTTGTTTTTAAAATTCTTATGGTCTTAAGACACATATTCACAAAATAAATTTAGTGTTAATAAATAAATAAAAACAATGTTGTCTGAAACATTTAGTTCCTTGGCCACTACGGACATAAACAATTAAATAAAAATTTCGTATTGGAAAGATTCTCTATTGTGCGTTTGCTAAAGGCCCAACCATAATGTGCTTGAGTTGGCTTAAGAAAATGTACGAATACATGTAAATCATATGAAGCAAACCATATTGAACTTAAGGAAACTTTTTGTTAAATTTTATAAAACTGTCATTTGCTTAAGCAAAGTGCGAAACTGATTACACATTCCGTATGGAATCAAATGTATGTTGATTTTATTTTAATTTTTGGCAGTAGGTTAAGCTAGTGCCCATTCACATTATACGATTTTTGTCGTTGCGATTCTTACTTAATAGGAAAGAGGGGTGAGAGGAATTAAAAGGGGTACACAAGCGAGTGTACTCTTCGATTCGTTTTGTTCGCTCATTCGTTCTCTCATTGTTCTCTCATTTGACGAAAAATGTATTGAAGTTCGGTTGCACAGAAAAAGTCGTAACGACAAAAATCGTACAATGTAAACATCAGACCGACTTCAAAGAGGAAACGACAATAATCGCAACGACAAAAATCGTATAATGTGAATTGGGACCTAGACTATGCACATTATGGTTGGGCCTTAAGTATACTTTTTATGAAACAATTTTAGAATTGTCTTGGACACAAGATGAAACTCTCTTTTGATAAGATTAAAAAATGCATTAAATACAAAAATAAGCCCGTATTCTAGTCATCAACAATGATATACGATACGATGAAATTGAAGTTAAAATGGCGATGCTCTATATGAAACAAAAGCGCTGTAATCTAGGGCGTGGAAAAAACAATTTTTCAAACTTTATTAATTTACCTTTTACTCTAGGGCGTGACTGATGAAATTTTTTTGGTTTGTATGGGCTTCTAACTGGTTTAATGTAATATGTATGAGAAAAAGAAAAAGGGGCTTAATTTTGAGGCGTGTCATAAAAGTGAGCATGTTAAAAGCTAGACATACTTTACAGGTCGTTTACATTTGCCAGTACTGGCAAGACAGTAGCAATACATGCACACTTTTCCAACTGTCTTGTCTAGCAAATTTTGCAGAAAGTTAAATTGGACAGTGATTTGACATTTGCTAACAGTAATCTGAAGTTTTGTTAGCAAAAGGGAAAAACATCAAAATGTAAAAAAAAATTTAACATATTTTGCTTTGATTTCTTATATTTTAGTAAAGTGTTATGTTTGTTATAGTTATTTTAAGCTGTTTTAAAGTTTGTTCAGTTCATATAAAACATGTTTAGCTGGACATGCACTGCAACATTCATGTTTAACATATTTTTACAAGTGAACTGTCTTAACTACTGTCTGGACGCCTACGTCACGAAGACAGTTAGTAATGTTTTTGGAAGCTAATATGTATTTCCTTACTGTCTTGCCAGTACTGTCAAATGTAAACGCTATGTTAGAAAGGCCTTCTTCGCGCGTTAAAAAACATTGGAAATTTTGGGGAAGGATCCGAGATGGAATAAGTGGCGGCCAGAATTTGGGCTCGGAATAATAAGTCACCAAAGGCAAAAATAAAGCCATTGTCAATCCATGAACAACGATATGCGAAAAGATGATATCGGACTTTAAATGACATATAAACATTAAGATGTAAAAATTTTTAAAAAGACATTTTGTTTTTTATCGACAATCATATTTTTTATTAACTGCCTGGCCCACAATGTCGACAAGAACATTTCTTTCGAATATATGCATGTTCGTTTATATTGAAAACAAAAACAAATTTGAATTTTCTATTATTGTTTTTAATATAAAAAAATACGAAGGAAATGCTCTTGTCGACATTGTTTTTGCTTTATTTCCCCTAAAACTTTGAAAAAAAGGGTTTATTTAATTTCAGCTGACTATATTTAAACCAACAACGCAATCGCAATCTATCTAAACTTCTTTAAAAGAACGGATGAAAGATGAATGTACCCAGAAGTAAATATTCAATTAAGCCACCAGGGTCGGTTATTGATTTGCGATTTTGTATAAATTTCGAAATTAACAAACTTTTTTATGAAACGTGGGAAATTTTATTGAACTTTTTTATTTAACAAACAAAAAAAATTCTGGTTAATCAGTACTTATTTTTGTTTAAAATAATAAACAATAACACGAGAAAAAAGCTTTAATGTCAATATAGTTGACCTGCGATAAGCTCAATTATAAGTAGTATATTTATTTAAAATGACTTTTAAATTATCCGACAAATAAAGAATACACATGGTAATATAAAACGCAAAAGGCCGTAACCACACTTTCAAAAAATTTAACAGAACTATTAAAACAAGTTAAAAATACAACCTTAAAAGTTATATCAGGGCAACCGCGTGTCTTTAAATCATTTTTGTCAGGAGGTCCGAAAACCCGTTCTAGATAAAACTATGGGCTAGATATTGCCCATTTGGAATTGATCCATCATGTTTTAGAAATTTTAAGAACCATGTAAAGAGCATTTAAAATTAATGTAATCAACATCTCAAAATCGAAAAAATGGACATACTCCGTTTCCCATGAAAAACACAAATATTGCGTACGCCCTTTTGAATAAAACCCCGTATTGATAATTTTTTATTTAAAACTATTGTAATTTCTTTTAAGCTTAATTTAAACAGGTAGATAAGAGGTCTGTCTGTGTAACCAAGCTTGGACAATAAACTGAGGCAGGTTTCTTTTAAGTTTAATCCCGATATGTAGCGCTCTTGTCGTGATATTTTAAATTGTAAAATCTTTGGATGCAGTTTTCTGACGATCTGCTTATCCCATCAACAATTAATTTCAGTTTATCAATACTATGAAATGGGAACTTAGCACATTTAAACGAAACCTTGTTAATTAATTATTTATGACTGAAATTCACAAAATATATGTATTTTTTAAAAATAAAATAAAATTTTCATCCGGTTCTTAGCGCTGGGGTCAAGTTATTAACAAACTTTTTCAGTATTTAATTGTTATTTGAAAAGTCCAGAGCATTGCTGGAACTAAACATCTAATTCTTTAATAAAAACAGCAAACGAATAAATTACACTGTGTGTAATTTTTTAAGTCATGACAAAATAACCATATACCATATACATATCTTGCAAACCGTTCGGAATTATTAACCCTCTGAGACAAAGTTGTAGCTTGTGAACATATAAAATCAAAAAACTTCATCTTCAAGGTCAAAATCGCTGTTCAGGTCCATATGTAGCAAGCCGTTCAAAATTCAAGAAAACAATCAACCACAAAAATGTACCCAAGATCTAAATAAACAACTTTCTAGAGTATATGTATAAACTTCCTAGGAATGATTCTTAACACCGTTTAGGTAGCCGCAAAAGGGGAAAATTTCCCGAACATTTTTTAATTTCATTGGTATTTTCTTTACTTCAACATTGAGATACTATGCTACCTAAACCTATAATTACAGTGAAACTTCGATATAACGAATCTGAAGGGGATCGAAAAATACTTCGTTATGGCTATTGATTCGTTATACAGATGCATTGTGAAACCTTGGTATAACGAAATTTAAAGAAATACGAAACAAATTCGTTATAAGTACAGTTTTTTTGTCCAAATTCTATTTTACACGAAAATACTTTGTAAGTACATATAAAAATTCACTATTTAAGAAGTAAATAAAAAATTAGGTTTTTATTATTTATTTATTTTATTACATTTTAGTAAAATATTGTGTAATTTTTGTTTGTTTACGCAAGTTTAGAATACATCCATCAATATTTTCTTCGACATATGCTAAGCGGTGTAGAATCCTGTGCCTCAAAAAATGTTTGCAGTTTTCCGACAATTATTTTAGCCTCTCTAGCGGTTACAACATTTATGGTAATAAGCAGGACTTTGTTTCATATTTTTACTGAAACGTCTTAATAACTAAATGTGTTGGTTTTGGATCATTTAAAGTTCAAAACTTTAATACTAGGAGTCTGAGAACATTCAGTGGGGTACATATGTCCCAATAGGTGCGAAAGGGTTGATTGAATTCATTAAAAATTGTGCTGAATTTTATATTGAATTCTGTAAGCAATTCACAAAACGATTTGACTTTAATGATGCTGTTGTAAAAGAGATTTATTTCTTCTATAAACCTCATAATATTATTACCTAAAAAGTTTCAAACTACCAAAAAATAATGTTTTTCCGTATTTATTTTGTTATGTAGGTAGTTTGATTTTTTCGGTTAAAATATATTTTTTTAAAGTAAAAACTATTCAATTTTACGGAATATGCTGTTTAATAAATAAAAAAATTAAAAATGAATGTAAAAATCATTTGTTTTAAATGAAATGTAAATGATCCGTTTTTTAAATGAATTTTAAGTTGTTTAAAATTAATTTTCGTTTGAATTTAACTACATAATTTTTTGAGTGTAGCGATGTTCAAAATTGAGACGTCACATAGACTTTAATAAATACTTTTCAAATTTGGAAGATATAACTGTAGAAGATTTTTGGCTGGTGGTGATCTTGTGTTTCTAACGTTTTCGAAATTTGTATTAAACTTAATTTGTCTCCCTATTTCATCTGCAAACGTTGAACGAACATTTTCAAAAGTTAACTTAAATAAGACAAAATATAGGACCAGCCTAGATAACTCCAATTGGAGGGTATTTTATATGTATAAACAGGATTATTTGTTATTGAACAATAACAATTTATTACGTTTAAAATTATAAGGAAATAGAATCTGGGAATTTATTTCTCATGGTAAGTAAAATTTATTATACAAATTTTAATTTTTATCGAATGTATATTCTAACTCAAATTACAATGTATAAAGCTTTCATACTTTAATAGTCTTAGGCCCGTTTTCACAACTTACCGAATGCTAAAGGTAGGCTTTTATCGGCCGTATTTAAAGTGTTCCATTATTACAACTTTACTTGAATATTTTCTATGCATCATTAGAATTTTTGTTTGTATATTTCTACTACGAGGCTTACTTTAGCTCTCCTTTGGCTAGCAATGAAGTAAATTGTACAGAAAATGTTTACAACTATTAGATACCTGCAGAATGTACTGCATTTTCTGGCCCTCTACGGCCTTCGTCAGTTTTCATTGTATTTATGTATTTAACTTAATTATTTCAACAAAAAGAATCTGGGAATTTATTTCTCATGGTGAGTAACATTTATTATATTAATTTTCACATAAATTCGAATGGGTAAACTAATTCAAATTACAATTTATAAAGGTTTCATACTTGAAAGTGTTATTCCTTCAATATTTCCCAGGAATATTTTCTATGCACTTTCAGATAAAAATTCTAAAGTATACATTTTTAGACATTTCGTGGTAATCCAACGAAATATCTTAAACAAATTTTTGCGGTAAACTGCCGAAAAAATTATAATTTTGAATTTCCAACTTTTCTTAAACTTAAAAATATAGAATCTACCCTTTTGATAATTCGTGGACTTTTAATGTCGGCAATTATGTATAAATGTCCGCCTCTGTTAGCCTCACAAATGCTCATTATGATTTTTTCATGAAAATCGGGTTTGTCATGGGCGAGCTGTTACATTCTACTGGCATATGTACGGCGGCGTAAATGGTCTTGTGGAAGAAGCTCTTGTGCCAATTGAATCTTAAATGGAAACATATGCAAATTATGGCCAAATTTGTTCTTTGAAGACCAAGCTCCTGAGCACGGCGTCGAATTTAGGTTGAACACTTTCTTGAGCAGCTGTAATGTTTTCACCCGATCTTGCAGTATGTTGTGGTCCATGCATGGGCCATTCACCTACAGACTCTCTTTCTCCGAAATCATTCGTTACACAATAAAAAGTGCGTTTTGTTGGCACGTTGTTTCAGCCAAAACAAAGTAGTTTACCTTCGCGGCGGACACCCATGACTAGAAATACAAACATACATACAATTTTGTTATGATCGACCCATAATTTACCATACGCCCCATACAAAGCGTACTCTTTTAATACACTTTTATATGCCTAAACCGTAACGAACAAAAATACTGTGAGGTAAGATTTTATGAAGATCGTTTTGACGTTTTTTTGTTCCGGCATTAGCAAAGTGCAAATTTGCTGACTTTTTTCTAAGAAGTGACGATTTTGTTAGTCTCCAAAGTCTGAATAAAATATTAAATTTTCTGACACGTTCGTTTTTAAATCTTGTAATGTTTAACAGCCGTACCTTAACAAGAGCGGAAGGCGAACCGTTTTCTTTTGCTTAGCTTTTACGTTGATATGCCATACCTAAGCAAGAGCGTTAACGTTACGTCAAGAACATTAGTGATAGCTTTTATGTTAAATTACACCTACAAACTATAAATAAAAATAGAGATTAAAACGCTAGATTGATCAAAAAATAATCGGGGTTTCCAATTGCAAAGCGTTGAGACCGCTCAAGAATACGCGTGCCGCTTTTAGGTACGGCTGTAATATGCAAGTGTTAACCAAATCTTTAAATGATTATTTTCAGAGTACAAAAACAACAATGATACACTTTGTTTATCTTTCGTCAAATCATCATCGAATGAATCTATTACGACTCTTTGTATAAATCATATTTTCAACAAACATGAGTCTCATCCCAGTGAGCGCTGATATATGCGCTGGATAGTATACGCTACTAAGAAGCAGCAGAGAAGCGAATGCCATTTAATTGAATTTTTAATTTAATGACTGAACAAGTTCGCATTATCCATTAAAGTAGCAGGTTGTAAGTGACTAATTAAAATCATTATTTTAATGAAAAACATTCACGAACAATGTTTTATGTGTTTCTGTTATTCCCTTGCATCGAAACAGGTTGTATTGCAATAATATTAAAATGTGTTTACGGTCATTCCCGAAATATAACCGAACATAGAAATTAAATTAGTTATCAAATTATTTTTTAGCAGAGAGGCAAAAAGTAGTGCTTCCAAGTGGGAACTCGCCATATAAAAATTATGCCGGTTGTAAGCAAAACTGCTTACAAATAAGTTCCATTTGAAGACTCATTAGATAATCTTTACCCACGTCTTAAACGATTTCCACAACCATCACAGAAAATATTAAAAATTATCTCTAATCACCAAATTTATACCAAATTCTTGAATCAAGCGACCCATTTGTTGATTTTTCTCCTATTACCTAAATGACTATATTGATTACTAAGAATTGTAAAATTTTAATTAAAAAAATTATCAAAAAACTTTGCCGTTTCAAACAATGTGTTAATTGATTTTGACAATTACCAACAACAATTGACAAATTTAAAATATTTTATTTTAAGCGAAATAATTTTTTCAAAGTTATTTTCGGGAATACAAAATTTATTATTATTAAGATTTCTGTATGACGTGCTTAAGTTCTAATTTTTCATATTTGATAAATACACTAAAATTTATTATTGAGGGAAAGCTAGCTTCTCTGCGCAATTCACTGGTTGCGTAGGCCAGCTCATCAGGAAACCTTTTCTAAAGATTTTAGAAAAGCCGAAAATATTCACCCTTATCGTGGTTGGCGTATTTAAAATACGCCTACGACTGTTTGGTAATAGATTAAAGAAAATAAGTTAACCTTCTCTTTAATCTATTACGAAACAGTCGCAGGCGTATTTTAAATACGCCAACCACGATAAGGGTGATTATACAAATAAAACCTTAAAGCGAATAAGAATTATAAACACTCAAAGTCTAACTTGCTACAATATCAAAATTTAAACAAAACACCAACAATAAACAGTGAGTTTATCTTTTCTTACATTCCCTACAATTAGTTGGCTATTTTCCGACTCGAATTGTAGTTGTACGTGGGTAAAAGAAAAAACAAAATCAAAAAACAAATTGTTTCATTTTATTGTCAACGTAAGAAAACAACAAAAAGCTTTTTCGTTATTTAATTATTTTTTTAATTTAAAATTTATTTTAAAACAACTAAAATGTTAATTAAAACAAAATTATATATTGAATTTTCATTCAACAAAAAAAAATAATTGAATCAAATTTCACATCAATCAAATTACAATAATTTTTAATTGATAAAAACTACTAATAATCTTTTCTGTGATTGAAGAATCGTCTTTTGCTGTGCAATGGAAGAATCTTAGTCGTGTTACAGTACTTCCCATGTGAGGAATCTTCTACTATTAAAAAATGTGGCCATCGACGATCAAAGAAGCTCTGTATGAGACCACCAGTATCTCTTACATGATTGAAAAAGCTAGTTGGGTATAAAGTAAAAATGTTTTTTTAAGTTTTTTTTTATTAAAATCGAACAAAAATTGTTAAAATAAAAACTAAATTTTAAGTTATTTATTTTTTATTTTTTCTCAGGAAATTTACGATTTCTTCACAAATTTATCTGGCAGCCCTCCACAGACTCCATATAAAGACCTCTCTTGAAAAATGATAATTCTCAGTGGAGGGTGTCTTAGATTCGGCGCAGTTGCATATAGAATTCTTACTTGTTTTGCAACTGTTTTCCTTAAATGGCGCCAAATAACCGCAAGTGTCAATCATTCTTAATATTTTTTAATAAATTCTTCTTCTTCTTTTTTTTGCCTCTGTGCCATTTCATCCTGACCCACTACGCAACAAAAGTATCAAAGAAATAATATGCAAGATGAAAAAACCACAATTAAACTTTACGTAAACAGATCAACAAACCAAAGGACATAACTATTTTAATATATTTTAAGAATGCAACAACAATTGCAGTTAAGACAGCAACAACAAGAATAATAAGTGATAAGAATTTGCAACATTGTATTGCAAATAATAAACAAAACATTAAGGGAAATCACGATGGGTAAGTGCAAAGTGTGCAAACGATGCAAATGCGTGAAAAATACACTCATTTGCACAACACAACAACAAAGTGTACGTATGTACAGTGGTTTTCCGGTTTAACGAACTCTCGATTTAACGAACAGGCAAAAATGTTACCTTATGCTATGTTCATACGACGATAGAAACCACTGGTTTCGCTCTCTGAAACTAGATTGCCAAACATGCTGTTCATACATTTATTCCTGTTTCATTTTGACTTTTTTTTGTGTTGTTAGTGTGATTTTTTTTAAATAGATAAAAAAGTAAATAAAACTTAAGAATATATTATTTAATACTTTTATTAATATTAAGGTATTATAATTATCACTTCATTTTATTAAAAATCAATTTTTATTTTGTTTTTCTCTTTGTTTTGATATTAAGTTTCTATTTAGCCAAATAAATGCTTCACAAACAAGATTCATTTACATATTAATAGTTATTCACTTTTTGTTTTGGTTTAATTTTTATTTCAACTTTTCTTTTATTTAACAATTTTTTCACAATTTATATGCATTTTATTTGTTGCTTTTGTTTGTTTACCTTTTTATGTTTATGTTTTTTTGATTTACTAAATTTTACTGCAAAAATTTCTGCAGTAAAAATTTGTAAAAACTCAGACAAGAACTGTCACTTTACGCTCTCAATTAGTGTTCTCATTTACTGTATTTTGTGTACTCGAACGCAATTTCGTAAAATGCAGTAAAGTTCAGTAAAAAATAGTAAAAACTTTTGTGTTCTCGAACACAGCTATTTTTTGAGAGCTAGTTCAGATAAACTAACGATAACTGTTATCAAAATTGGAGATGATAGTACATTTTTCCTGTTTCGCAGCCTGTTTCAAAATGAAACGACCTGTTTCGCTCTCAAAATTTTGTATGGGAAAACAAGTCGTTTCAATCATGTTTGGGGCGCGAAACAGGAAAAAGAGAGCGAAACACGAATATTGCTGTCCGTGTGAACATGGTATTAGGTACTGTGTTTAACGAATTTAAATCCAATTTGGTACTCAATGTAACAAACAAATAAAAATAATATACCTACAAAAAATTCGTAAAACTTAGGGCCTGTTCGGAAATGCATCACTGCGCTGCATCAGTGATTTAAAATGCTTAAATATATATCAGTGAAGTAGATGTGGACCAAAAAATTGTCAAATACTCCACAAAAATAATAGTCACACAATAAAAAAAAAATTAAATTATTTTTTATCGGCATTAAAAAAAGTTTGCTTTTCTGATGCAGCGCAGTGATGCATTTCCGAACAGGCCCTTATTGAAATAAATAAATGGACTAGTCAGGCAAACAGTTGTAGTCTTGACACACATCTACAGGCATACATTTCGTTTTGTTTACAATGAATTATGTACGATTGCCTTCTATTTTTTTTATTTTTTTTTAGTTTCTGATAAACAAATCGTTAAATTACAGTTTGAATTTCTTTTGTAGCGTACTAAGACTTTTTGTTTTGCATTTCTTTTCGCCTTTTGATCTTTTATTTACTCATTTGGTCACTACCTGGTGTGAACTTGTGTGGTAAACTAGTGAACTTTAAAAAATAGTTAAAAGATAAAGATTGACGTTAAAAGAAAAGTTAAAAATTTTAGATGGATAAACAAATGAGACCGGGTTATTTTGGGAAATGCTTTCTGACAGGACCTATGTACATGCAGAGGACAACAGCGCGCTTGGTCGGTAAATTGCAAAATATTGAAAAACTTTGCTGCTATGTGCTAACGCAAGGGGCTCCAAAATAATCAGTCCACTACTTATCGGAAAAGCACAGAATCCTCGCTCGTTTAGAAACCATTGGATTACGCATTGTCACATATGTATGTAAACAATTTTTGACAAATTTGTAGAATCAATTAACGGCAGAAGACATTAACCACGACGATATGTGTGAAGTTTTTTGGGATGAGGACGAAAACGAAGAAATTAATGCACGATTAGAAAACGATGTACCTGGTGATGAAGGGGTAGCAATTAAACACAGCAATGTAATCAAAAGCTTTGATGTATGTATCCAGTGGGGACAGGAAAATAATATCGATATGTATATCCAAGGCACTAACTTTACGTGAGCTTCTAGAGAAAGAAATCGCAAAAACAAACGTCAATAACAAGTTTCTTTAAATTATTATGTACTTTTTTCTTATTGTTTCTTAAATACATAATAATTTTTTTCATTAATATGGTTTTGTTAATTTGTTGTTACATGAATAAATATTTTTTTAGTACTGGATCAATTGCTCGTTAAATCGGGAAAGCACTTTACTTGAAATTTGCTGTATTTTATTTCGTTTGCACTAAAAAAACTATGAGGAAAATTAAAAGTGCATATTTGCTCAGTTGCGAACAAATATAAACCATAAAATTTGACATATTAGCCGCCATATTGTGTTTAAGGAAACTTATAAATTGAACATTTTCGTGGGCTTTAATTTAAAATAGAGAATTAAATTTAAATAAATTAAAAAGAAAAAATTTGTTTTAATTTGCTTGTGTAAGTTAACACTAAATAAATTCATTTTTATTTAATTATATTTTTTTTTTTTTTACGAAATTCTCTTTTCACTAAACATTGCTGACGCTATGTCTGTTGTTATGTTTCCGTGACAAACATAGCAAATTAATAAAATTTAATTTAATTCTGATTTCCTTAAAAATTGCTGACACAACAACGTCTACCAAGTTTTTGTGTGATGCAAAACTATTTCAAACAAAAACTTTCGTACAGACAATTTTCCAGGAATCATTGAGCAAACATTTTTGTATTTTAACGTTTACCTGTATTAAAAATGCTGACCAAAATATTTCAATATTTTTAAGTATTTTGTTGTTAAATTTTGGATTAAAATTAATTATAAAAAGAGAAATGTGAAAAATAAATAAACAGTTTTTATTTAACCACTGAAAACTCAAGTGTGATTATTTTGATTAAACTATTGTGATTCCTCCAATAGTAGTGAATAATAACTTTATTTTAATGAACATAAAATAAGATAACTTGTATAATTGTAAACAAATGCAGAGAGTTTTTACAGTGCTGCCAGAAGTTTTTAATGCTGCCATAATAAATTTTTAGAAAAATAGCATATTTGCACAAAAAATAAAAGTGGTATGCTCACGATCAGTCATAATATGCACTGTACTCGTGATTACCCTTATTACTAAATTTAAAAAAAAAACATTTAGACGCATAGATTGATGTAAGGACAGAATTCCACAAAAGGAAGGGGAAAAAATTGGAGCATTATATTTACTGACTACTGGCTGCCAGCCAACTAGCCAGCCAGAATGATGACAAAAATAAAATATTTTACATACAGAAACTTTCACTCCAAATGCATTCTACCAGCAGATAAATACGCGAGTATCAAAAACATCGCCAGACTTTGGTCTGTGCGAAGAAGCGACAAAAAAAAGAATACATGGTGATGAAAAGAGATCAAAAAAAGATGAGAAAAGCATACACTAATATGCCTCTTGTCTGCCTGACCATTGAGTTTTTTGTTTTTTTTTTATGTCTGTACTTATCGGCCCAATCGCAGTTGTTGGAATTCACAATTCTGCCTGTCAGATACCAGCATTTGAATAGAACAAATGATGGAATCGATCATTAAATCAATCAAGTTGGCTGACTTAGCAAAGTATGGCGCGTGCTAAAAATAATTCTATGATTATCGATAACATTGTTGTTATTTTCGTTAATAAGAACTAGATCACGACTTAATCACGTTGAATGGCCGTCTGATGTGAATCTCGGCTGGGATTTCTGTTAATCAATTACAGCTACTGCAACTGCACACAGTGACAGAATAAAAAAAATCGCATTTCGGAGCATTATTTGTTAGGACTGTTTACATATAATTTCGTTCCGTTTCGTTAAGGGTACCCTACTGCAAATTATATTTGCATTTACCAAAGGGATGACCTAGACCTACTTTGCTTTGCTTTGAATGGATAAACAAATTATCTATTGAATTAGATATTTGCATTCATAGAATACTTTTCGTCCGCAGAATACTTTTAATAAGTCATTGCTGCATTATTTAAATTCAAGCCACAAACTAATGGTCGTACGGTAGGATGGATGCTATTAGAACTAACAAATTTACGTTCCATTGATAAGTGTACGGCTCATAAAATATAATGGATGTGTATACATATTTAGTAGTACATTGATTAAAAATGAAACTTTTTATGAATATTTTTATACCCTGCACCAACATATTTGGGTATTACGCGTTTGTGCTGATGTGTGTAACACATGGAAATATTGGTTTCTCTTAGTACACGGAATTACTTTGAATTATTCGACATCACTCCAAATTTAATATTTACACATTCGTTGTTTTATTGTCCAAATCGCCCAGTTTTTTACATAACGCACATACAATTACTTACCTGGGCTACAGACTTTGTACTTAAAACTTTACTAAATTCTTTGATATTCGGATAAAATTCAGTATAATCCAAATAGTTTTATGTAAATAACTACATAGATTAAGTTTTATGTGAAAAAAATTACTCTATAAAATTTTTGTAAAGGTACGTTCACACCGATGAAATATTTGGAAGCAAACATCAAATTTTTTATTAACGTAGTGTGAACACAAAATATTTTTGAGTGTCAAATAAAATAACAGCTGATTTTGAGCAAATAAAAGTATTTGCCGGCAGTATTTGTAATTTTCCTACAATTTGTTTTTAACGAATTGCAAATTAATTTTAGGGGTTGATGCCAAGTTTTCAATTTTTCGGGAATTTTAGCAATGCTCGCGAAGAAGCGAATTTTCCGTGTGAATCTTTACAGCTTTAACGATTTTTAATAAATAGTAGACTTTGCTATCATACCGCTATTAGCAAATTTTTGGGAATTTCCGCTAATTTAGCAATTTCTATCCAATATTTGCCATTCGTTGTAGTTTTAGGCACTTTTAATAAATTTGCGCCATTTTGCAACATTTTTTGTTTTTTCCCAACATTTTGTTTTTTAACCCACTTAGCGATTTCAAATATATGGTTTGTTTCCAAGTTTTCAATTTTTTTAGCCATGTTGCCGTTACCCATTGTCTTCCAGTAGTTTTTATTTACATTCTTCTGTTCTAACACTATAAGAGATGCTGCTCCACAGAATAAAACAAATAAATTAGCTTCTGCGCTCATTTTTACTATTTGTTGTATATGGGTGTTTCCAAAGTAACGGTTGTTACCGATTTTGCGAGATTTTTTTTAATAAAATTCCAACCTGCCCAAATATGCCACGAGGATTGCTACATATTGGACTTACGAAAGTTCAAGGAACAGCCGCAACCGAAAGAATTCATAAAAAATGTAATTTCTAAATTTTTTTTGACTATAAAAAAGTAACGTGTTACTTTATAAATGTGCTGTTTTCAAATGTCGGAAACAAATATCATGTTTTGTAAAATTTTGCGCAGGATATGTCAAGTAAAATATCTGATTAAATTCTTTGAAATGTTTTGTTTAAGGAAGGGATTTATTTTCAAACCAAAGAAATTTGTTAACTAAAAAATTTTTATTTTTAAAAGTAACGGTCGTTACATTTTAAAAAGTTAACCGTAGCATATTTTTGTTAGCATAAAGAAAATAAAAGTTAATCTTTCGGAAAATGACAGATACATTTATTTTGTATAATATTAGCGGAAACAAAATTCTATTATTTTGAATTAATTGCATTTTTGAGCTTTAACAGGTCATTTTCTGTGGAAACACCTATACACATATTTATATTTTTGATCACTTTCATTAAATAATTATTTGATGCAAATATTTGTTTTAGTCTGAACGCATGGCAAACATAATTTAATTTATTTGATATTATTTGCTAACTGTTTCAACAAACAAAAATTGTCAAATATTAGATCTTAGTTTGAACATTTAACAAAATATTATTTTGTTTCACACAGTTTGAAGCAAATATCAGAACAAATATTTTCGTCAAATATTTCATTAGACTGAACGTACCTAGAGAATCGATCCATATTTTTAAAGCTTCCAAAAAATAATTTTTTCTGATATAAATATTTAATATTAATATTGTTCGTGGGATAAAATTTGATACAAATTGCTTTTATATGTACATATACCGTATCTGACCTCCCTTATAAGGCCCACTTTCTGCTAAAATAAAAATATCTTATGACAATCGATATCGTCTTCAATTTTTGGTGGGATGTCATATGCCCCGACACTCTCTTTTAATTTTTGTTTCAGGATCGAAATTATTCAATATTGTTAATGTTTTGAATTATTTAATATGAAAATCCATTTAAACATGAAATCTGACTTTTATGTTTCATAACTTAGAAAATATTAATGTCGTAGAAAAGTTCTTAACAAGTTTTTCCTTAATCTCTCATTAAACAAAATAAACTGAAAAATATTGAATAAGCCAATAAAAAATCAAATTTTTAATTTATTAAAGAAACGAATTTTCTATGAGTCACGTTCTTTAATTTTGTTGAAAAATATTTTTATTATTTATTTAAAAAAACCCGACAAGCCGGCAAGCTGGTGTTTTAGCATATTTCGGGTACGCTGAATCCAGTGGTGGTAACCGTTTTTTTTTAATTAGCTCTTGTTTTCGAGATATACCGTAATTTCGAAAATGGAGGAGGTTCCAAAACATTAAACGGTTTATTATTGAATAAACGAAAAAAACCGAAATTCCGCAAAAAAAAGTTTAAAGGTTTTTCCTATATCCGCAGTCATTTAGAAACATAATTTTTTTTAGCAAAAAAAAAAAATTTTTTAGCAAAATTTTTAAACTTTTTGTTCTTTAAAAAATCATAAGAAATTGGAAGATGCAGGTGTGCTTAAATATGTTTTTGATGTATAAAAACGATCTTGCAAACAAAAAAAAAAAAAGCCATAAGTTATTCAAATCTATTCACAACTTTTGATTTTATTCACAAAAGACGAAAAATTTCTATTAAATTTAAGAATTTCATAAAACGCAATATAAAAAGTGTTTATATCCAAGTATGTTTTTGGAAAATGCTAAAAACAAAAAACTAATGGAGGTCCGTCACACATTTTATCCCCCTAGGGGGGATGCCTTGGCAGTTATGGGCCTTTTTCTTTAATATATTTCTAGTCTGTATTGACGATTCGTATGGGAGCCTTCCTTTAGATATGGAGAAAGCGGGTCGGTATGGCAGAAACAATTGATACAAACACAAACGCAAATATTGAAGCTGAATTTACGTGTGTAAGAAAAAATAGTTCTAAAGAAAAAATTCGCATCAATGCTGCTCTTTGCTCTTTTTTATGTTTACTTTTGTTAAATATGAGATTTAGAGAAAACTTATTCAGACAAAAGTTGTTGAAAACTTCACTAATAACCAGTGTTGCCACTTTGTGGGTAATTACCCGAATTTGGTATAATTTTTACTGTCGTGGGTAGAGCGTGGGTAATTTCTCTTAGGTATAATTCAGGTGTAATTTGAAATGCTTCCTTCAAAAACGCAAATAAAATCAAGATTCGATCATTTAATACATATTTTAAAAAGTTCGGTTATGAATGTCGCAAGATGGACTCTTAGATTTGGATAAAGATGACTATAATAGTGATTTAGAACCTGAACTCAATTGAAAAAAGGTATTGAAACTAAAAACTACCCTTTGGGAAGATATATTCCAACATATAATTAATTTTGTTTTCATCTGGCAACTTTTAAATGCTTTAGTTTAAAGAATATTTAATGCCCTTAACAGTTGTAAAACTGAATTGCGATAGGGTAAGTTTATAAAACCCTGCAGGCATTTTGTTTACTAAATAAGGAATAAAGGGTATTTTTTAAGACCATGAAACTTAAAATGGTAGACAACACAAAAAAAAATTAAATTTTAATCGCAGATTAATACACGGCATTTCCATTTGAAACTGATTTAAAACAAATAGGCACGTCCAATTTTGTACCTTTTTTTCGAGCATTGCTGGTTGCATGTCACGAATAAAATGAACACTGTTGATTTTGGTTTATCAGCATACACTAGTGACTTCACAACCCTACGAAGAACAATCAAGAGGTGTCACATCACACGGCCTTTAAGTCTGATTGAGTGTTTATTTTCTCTAAATCTACACATCGTCTTCATTTGTAAAAAAATAAGTTGCAAAAATCTATGACTCATTTTCAAAGTTAATTTGGATAATTTAGTGGCGTTATTCAAGCATGAATCTATTCATGATGATGCGTCTGAGCAAAAAGCATTATGACAATTCGTTTGACAGCTAACCTTTCGTAAGCTCTTAAAACACCCATTATAAAGGAATGGCAACGAGCTTTGTTACCGCCGCAACTGTAGTATGTCTTTTGATTTATTTATCTTTTCCTTGATTAAACATTTTCTTTTAAGTTGCTCTTTGCTTTAATACATAAGCATACACATGCATATGTATTTAATATTTACAAACTACATACTTATTCATATGTTTGCTCTTTTTCCTTCTTACTGTTCAATTGCTTAATAACGGTTCTATATGGTGATCGACTTTTACTTAAAAAGTCATTGCAAGAAGATTTTAAGTTTTGTTTATTGAGAGTTGTGAACAGTGAGAAAACAAATTGTTTTAAAGCGTACAACATAACGTAAAATTTAACTTTATTTTTTATATAAACATTAACTTTAATTTAATAAAGTATTTGTTAATATTTGTTGCTCTTAAAAGTTGTTTTTTATTTACATATTCACAAACTCGAAAACCACAGTTCTTTAAAACAATTTTAATTTGGTATAAATATATACATAAATATAAGAAATCGCAGTTTTTATTGGGCAAAATAAAATGCCGCAAACCGAGTTCAACTGCAATAAATGTGATCTTAAAGACACGGAACGTATGGTGCAATGTGATTCTTGTGACAAGTGGTTCCATTTTGAATGCGTTGGAGTAAATAGTGACGTTGCCAATGTCAGCTGGAATTGTTCCTGTGGAAAAGGCCAGCCAGTCGCTATTCAAAAAAGCGCATCCATCGTCACTTCACATACATTACCGCCCAATAATGTTACAGTCGATTTTAGTGCAGGGTTGCAAGCAGCGTCATCTCCTGCCGACCAAATATCTAGACCTTTAACGGATGTGACCGGTCCATCGTTAAGAGGTTACGTTGTACAGCCACCTATTCACAGTAATGTAGTCCATGAAAAAGGTGCATATAAAAAAGCACAACAGCAACCAGTGCATAAACATGGAAACTGCAACTCGAATGTAGAAACAATGGCTTCAGCGAAGGTTTTACAAACTACAAACCAAGGTGATCAATATATGCAACATAATATCGGTTATCACGTTAGCCCAAGCACATCAGTCGGCTTCTTGCCCTCACATACGCAGTTGCAACTACAGATGCTGGAAGAAGAAAAGGAGCTGCAAAGGAAATATTTGGAGAAAAAATATAGTATCCTTTCTCAAGGTGATGTTAGCCAAAGTTCAAATTCTTCTCTAAGCATATCTTCTTTCCAGCCAACAGCATCGCAAATCGCAGCTAGACAAGTAATACCGAAAGAATTGCCAAACTTTGATGGTAATCCTGAAGACTGGCCCCTTTTTATAAGCAATTATAAAAATAGTACAGAGATTGCGGGCTTCACTGATGGGGAAAATCTAATGCGTTTACAGTCGTGCCTACGGGGCCGTGCTAAAGAATTGGTTAAAAGCAAATTGCTTATTCCTTCTATGGTAAACGAAATTATTCAAACACTTGAAATGTGTTTCGGCCGTCCAGAACATATCTTAGACAGCATGATAGAAAAGGCTACTAAAATTCCTCCTCTCAAAGACAGGCTGGATAGTTTTATCGAATATGCGCTTACCATACGAAATATTTGCTCAACAATGGAGGCGTGTAATTTAACGGCCCATTTAAATAACCCCTTGCTAGTAAAGACGTTAGTCGATAAATTACCTAACAATCACAAATTAAGTTGGGCAATGTATAGCAAGGATGACAAGGTTCCAGTAGTGAAATCATTTAGTGATTGGATATACAGCATAGCGGCTGCCGCAAGCCAAGTCGTGTCCCCTATAAGTAGCAAGAAAGCTGCGTCAGTGAATACTCATTCAGAACAAGGTAATAGCATACAACTATACTGTATGTTTTGCAAAAGTGAGGGGCATAAAATTCTTAACTGCGGTGAGTTCCAAAATTTAAATTTAGATGCGAAGTGGAATGTTGTTAAAGAAAACAAATTGTGTCGCCAGTGTTTGAATTCTCATCGACGGAAATGTTTCTCTAAAAAAGTATGTGATGTAGACAACTGTACTGCAAAACATCATCCATTGTTGCACAAATACACCACGTCAGTTAACCAAAACACGGTTGAAGTAGCAGTTCATCCTCGCAGTGGAAGTGTAAATACACACAACGATCATAACCAAATCAAACCGTGTTTCAGAATTCTTCCAATCAAAATACATTTTAATGGTGACTCTTTAGAAACGTACGCATTCTTAGATGAAGGTTCATCTGTGACTCTAATGGAGCAAAGCCTGTATGAAAAGTTGGGAATTACTGGTAAACGAGATCCTTTAGAGCTGCGATGGACTGGCGATACTACACGATGTGAGAACGATTCTGTCAAAATTAATATAGAAGTATCTAGCACTAAAAGTGAAAGCAGATTTACCCTTTATGATGTACATACAGTGAGTAATCTTGGTTTGCCCATACAGTCTATTAAATTTGATGACATCATCAAGGACAACCCATACCTGAAGGGTTTGCCAATACAATCTTATATAAACGCCAAGCCATTGGTTTTAATTGGGCTTAATAATTGGAGATTGGCAGTTCCATTAAAAATAAGGGAAGGTCAACGAAATCAACCAATCGCAACTAAAACACGTTTGGGATGGACACTGCAAGGAACTGGCTCAGAATTTAATAAGTCATTCTCTCTTAATATACATACCTGTGAGTGTGAAAGTCGGTATAAAACGCTACACGATGAAGTGAAAGAATACTTTTGCCTAGACATGCCTCGAGAAAAAAATATTTTGTCGCACGAAAATAACAGGGCAATGAAAATTTTAGAAAACACCACAATTAAGAAAAATCAACAATTTGAAGTTGGGTTACTTTGGAAGGATGATGCTACCCAGCTGCCAGAGAGCTATGAGGCCGCATTACATCGACTTAAATGCCTTCAAAAAAGGTTTAGTAAAGATCCGCAATTATATGAGACAATGCATGTAGAAATAGAAAACTTAATTTCAAAAGGTTATGCTCGGAAGTTGATGGACACAGAAGAATTTTCGTATAAATGTCGCACATGGTACCTGCCAATATTTATTGCCCTAAATCCGAATAAACCTGGCAAAATTCGTCTTGTTTGGGACGCAGCTGCAAAGTCACATAATAAGTCTCTAAACGACTTCTTAATTTGTGGCCCAGATTTTCTTGTGTCGCTTTTTAACATTTTAGTCGAGTTTCGTGTAGGTCAAATAGCAATTTGCGGCGATATAGCAGAAATGTTTCATCGTATTAACGTTAAAGATGATGATATGCATGCTCAACGATTTTTGTGGTTCGAAAATAACGATGGTAGCCTTCGGCCCTGTAAGTATGTAATGAAATCTTTAACCTTTGGCATAAATTGCGCACCCTGCATCGCTCATTATGTGAGGAATAAAAATGCAAATGAATTTCGTAATTTGTACCCCCGAGCAGTTAAGGCAATACAATGCTATCATTACATGGACGATTTAATTGATAGTGTGAACACTGAGGAAGAGGCTATGGAACTTGCAATACAAGTGCGAACGATTCATGCTGCTGCTGGGTTTTACATGAGAAACTGGATAACTAATTCGAAACGTGTACGGCAGCATTTATATGAGGACAAGACGACCACTCAAACCTCCTTTAAAGCATTAGAAAAAATACTTGGTATGTATTGGGAATCCAATAATGATGTTTTTCGATATAATTCTAGTTTTTCGAGGCTTAGAAGAAATGTGTTTCAATCACATGTGGTTCCTACTAAAAGGGAGGTACTTCAAGTCCTAATGTCGATTTTCGACCCACTTGGGTTTGTTTCACACTACACTATCGGACTTAAAATGCTTCTTCAAGATATATGGCGGTCAGGAATAAAATGGGACGATGAATTAAATGAAACTCTTTTTACAAAGTGGTCCTCATGGCTGCACAATTTGGAAAAAATTTCGTTATTTATAGTCCCACGGTGCTACTCGAAGTTGCTTAAAGAAACGATAAGCGTTCAGCTACATACATTTGTAGACGCAGGCGAAAATGCATATGCAGCAGTAAGCTACTTTAGAATTCAATATAACGATGCCGTTGACGTCCGTATTGTTGCAGCCAAATCAAAGGTCAGTCCTCTAAAGCCAATTTCCATACCTCGACTAGAGCTCCAAGCTGCTATAATTGGAACGAGACTAGCCGCAAAAATTCGTAGTGCTACACGTCTTAATTGCGAAAAAAGTTTATTTTGGTCCGACTCAAAAACAGTTTTAAACTGGCTTTCAATGGATCCTAAAAGCTTTAAAGCTTTCGTTATGTACAGAGTTGGAGAAATATTAGAATCAACTGATATTACTCAATGGAATTGGGTGTCGTCCAAATTAAATCCTGCTGATCTTGCGACAAAAATATCTTCTCCCAGCGACTACATGTGGCTCAATGGACCTGAATTTCTCAAAAGCAACAGAGATTTATGGCCAAAATCTATAGACCTAGGTGGCGTAAGTAATGAAGAAACACGAAATCACTTATTGGTTATTGATAAATTAAATAAATTAAAAATAAACATCGAATATTTTTCAAGTTGGAAGCGACTTTACATGGCTCTCTCCCAATTTCTATTTTACATAGAAAAATTAAAAGCTACTATACATGGATATAAAGCACCACAGGGTATGCGTTTTGAATACATACAAAAGGCAAAAAATATTTTGTTCAAATATGCTCAATCTAGTGAATATTCTGAAGAAATTTGGTGTCTGAAAAACAAGAAGAAAATACATCCAGGGAGTAAACTTAAACAATTAAATGTTTTTCTTGATGATAATGGTATCATACGCGCTTGTGGAAGGGCCGAGTCATTAAATTGCAACGACGCCATTGTTATGCCTCAAAGTCACTATATCACATTTTTGCTGGTCCGAAATTATCATGAGAATTTTCATCATTGTCTTCACGAAGCCACACTTTGCAAAATCAAATCTAAATTTTACATTGCTAAGTTGAGAACAATTTATAAGACTGTGCGAAACAAATGTCAAAGATGTAAAAACCAAATGGCAGTACCTCAGCCACCGTTAATGGCATCGCTCCCAGCTGCAAGACTCGCTAGCTTTGAACGACCCTTCACTTATGTTGGTATCGATTTTTTTGGCCCCTTATACGTGGCAGTAGGCAGACGCAGAGAAAAAAGATGGGGAGTGCTGTTTACCTGCTTAACAGTTCGAGCAATTCATATTGAGGTCGCCCATAGCCTTGACACAAGTTCATGCATCATGTGCATTCAAAATTTTATAAGTCGTCGTGGCTCTCCGAAAGAGATTTACACCGACAATGGAACAAATTTTAAGTCTGTCGAACGAATACTGCGCGAAGAAAAGCAGAATCTGAACCTGCACGTAGTTTTTGCTAAACACGATGAAATAAAGTGGAGATTTAATCCTCCTGCAGCACCACATATGGGTGGAGCATGGGAAAGATTGGTTCGCACCGTAAAAACTGTTCTTTACGCATTGTGTCCAGCCTTCAAATTTAATGATGAGTCTTTAAGAAGCGCTTTATGGGAAATCGAGTTTATAATTAATTCCCGGCCTTTAACCTTTGTGGCTCTAGACTCGGCTGAAGATGACGCTCTCACACCAAATCATTTGCTACTGGGCTCCGCTGACGGGCATAAACCTTTATGTGAAACAAATTATGATCTACGACAGCGATGGCATCAAACCCAAAAATTCGCAACCCATTTTTGGAAGAGGTGGATTCGTGAGTATGGTCCAACTTTAGTCCGTCGAAGCAAGTGGTTCGAAAAAGCAAAGCCCCCAGTTATTGGCGACGTAGTTGTAGTAGTTGACGAAACGCTTCCCCGAAATAGTTGGCCCAAAGGCACCATTACCGATATAATAACCGCCAAAGATGGACAAGTACGGCGAGTTAAAGTCAAAACTAGCACCAGCACATATGAGAGGCCTGTGACAAAGATTGCAGTACTTGACGTCGGTACTATTGTGGATGGCAAGCTCATGGTTCCCTAATTCGCTTACAAGGGGGGGAATGTTACCGCCGCAACTGTAGTATGTCTTTTGATTTATTTATCTTTTCCTTGATTAAACATTTTCTTTTAAGTTGCTCTTTGCTTTAATACATAAGCATACACATGCATATGTATTTAATATTTACAAACTACATACTTATTCATATGTTTGCTCTTTTTCCTTCTTACTGTTCAATTGCTTAATAACGGTTCTATATGGTGATCGACTTTTACTTAAAAAGTCATTGCAAGAAGATTTTAAGTTTTGTTTATTGAGAGTTGTGAACAGTGAGAAAACAAATTGTTTTAAAGCGTACAACATAACGTAAAATTTAACTTTATTTTTTATATAAACATTAACTTTAATTTAATAAAGTATTTGTTAATATTTGTTGCTCTTAAAAGTTGTTTTTTATTTACATATTCACAAACTCGAAAACCACAAGCTTTTTCCCTTCCCTAGATATATACAACCAAATGTGGAAGTTAAACGCATTATTTTAGGTGTTTAATTTTATGTGTTATTAGTTGTTTTTAAAGTCTTTAATGTTATTTTTGTTAATTTATTTAAAATTACAATAAGAATCTTAACAGTTTGGCTAATATTGATCTTCTTTCAATGAGTTTGTTGTTTTCTTGCTTCTTTGTAAATGTCTTTTTATTCAATAAAACTTTAATTTTATATAAGGTGTAATTTCATTTAAATCGGGTAATATCAAGTGTAATTTTAAATTTTTCTGGTGGGAACACTGCTAATAACAACTTCTTTATAAACGATTTTTATGTAAAATTAATATTTTCCAAGTTATAAGACATAAAAGTCGGACTTAACGATTTTTTTAAACTTTGGCGGACATGAGGGATGATTTAGCCTTCGCCGATTGTTCTAAAACTTTTTTTGGTGTCGTTTTATATCAATACTCACTGAATTGGGGGGTTAGAGCATGGAAAAATAGAAATCAAATACATATGGGCATTTCCATGAGAATGTCAACCACGACTCAAAAAATTAAAACGCTTGAAACTTTTTTTCAAATATGGTAAAGAGAAATAAACACCCAAATTTTACTATGCAGACGTACTTATAGCTTATTACAATTTTTAAAAAGCAAAAAATAAAAGTTTAAACTGACTTTCTCTTTGATTCCTTTTTAGTTACTGCAATTAACAATTTTCAATTTTCTTCCGATTAAATACAGAAACTGACAACCCTGGAATTATGCTTTAAAATTAGTGTTACAACAACAATGAACAAGATCCATGAGGAAAGACCAAGTATATAGTTCGATTAGCGGTATATTTTTTGGTTTGTTTTGGATGCTATTCTAACGTCACGTACGTGGTGCAAAAACAACATGTGTCTTTGTCATTTCTATTTGGCCAGTCTTAGGTGTTTCAAAATAAAAGTTCAAAGCAAGATATTTGCTGCAAAAAATATTGATCGGAATTTTTTTTTAAATTGGTATAATCAAAATTTTATAAGCTTTTAAAGCTCGTCACGTACGATATTGTAAGTACTAAAATGCAACTAAATGCATCATCTTATTATGTTAGTATTAAGTTTAAATGTGGTCAAACCTTATTTGATTACAATCAAAAGCGTCTTACAAAATTTTTTTTGGAATCGGTCCATATTTGACCATAGCTCCCATACAAGTGCTACTCCCGAAAATAGCTTTAATGTCATAACTTCCTTAGAAATGTTGGCATTTACATACAAATTGGCGACAATGACTTTTGCGATAGGTACTATATCATGATAAAATTTTGTGCGGTAGGTCCAAAAATTAACCATAGGTCCCATATAACCCCCCTTTCTTAAATCGGCTAGGTGCACACAAATCTCATATAAATGGAGATACATAAATAATATAATAAAATTACTCTTATATAATTCTTAACCTCATAGCATAATTCTATTCTGGCGATCTTGATTTGCCATGGGTCCCAAATAGGGTACACTCTCAATAAAAATTGTTTTAAATATTATAGTGTAGGGTGTCATATGGTCGGGCTTGACCGACTTTTCTAACTTCTTTGTTTTAAGTTTTTATATGCATACATATATTTACAAAAAATATTTTTCATGCCTTGTAAATACTATAAAAGAAAAATCTGTCACGTACGGTATGTAACGTACGATATAACAGTTTGTTCATTATTAAACCATCCAAAAAAAAAAAAAAAATTCCAATTACGGATTATAAAGGTAAAATATCTGGTTTAATGTTAAAAATTAAAAAAAGAAGAAACACCTCTCACAATTCGCAGATTTTCGTATTTTTTTACATTCACCCCAAAATAACTTCCGTTTTATGTCACGTACGATATGCACTTACTTTGCTCGATATTTTGGACAACAAGGTTCCGAATTTAATAAATTTTTTTTCATATATAGTACCCTCTAAATGAAACATAATGATAAAAAAAATGTCCAGTTAATACTATTTTGGCAAATTTTCTATCTCTCTGAAGGTGTACAAATGTCACGTACGATGACATGGAAATGCCCATATGCTACATACAGTTAACGACCACCCTAATGCTACATATGCTACTACATTATAATTAGCTCGTAGAAAGTCTTCTAAAAAATTGTTGTTGGCGAAGTGTAAAATCTTATCGCTTGTATTGCCTAAAATTATGTTCATCCTATCAAATATATGGTTTTTGAATTTTTTAAATATTGAATCCTCAAGTCCAGTTGGTACCACCATTTATTCTACAAAAAGTTCTGCTGGTACATACTTCATTAAAAATATCATGTCTACATCCGAGGAATGAAATTTCTCTTTCTAATTTTTTTACTAAAATATTACATGCTCCCTTAAATTTGCCTGTGCTTGAACCAGTTGTGATGTGCTTACACCAGCGGCATCCAGGACAGCTACTTTTAAATGAACTGCGTCTCTGTTGCTCATCTTTAATGTATCTAAAACGGCTGCCAGTCTTGAGTTAAAAGAGCCTTGCACGGACTTTTCTTTGTGGTATTTACAGCTTTATCGTTTTTGCTGATGTATTAAAATTAAATCATTTTTATATATTTTGGATAGGTTCTCCGCTTTCTGAATCACCCGAACATACATACGTCATTATAACTGAGAAAGCCTATCAAAAAAATTGCAATTACTAAGCAAATTTTTAATTTTCCATAACCTTTCGCAAAACTTCAGGCGTTATGTTGTTTATTTCGTCGCGTATATTGCTTTTTAATTACTGGATGGTTCTAGGCTTATTAATGGAGACTTTTCCTTTCAAATAACCCCAAAGAAAACAGTCTGGGGCGGTTAAATTCGGTGAGCGCGGAGGCCAATTAAAATCACTTGTACGCGAAATAATTCGTTCACCAAAGATGTCCCGTAAAAGAGCCATTGTGTCCCTTGCAGTGTGCGCTGTGGCTCAATCTTGTTTGAACCATACTTGTGGATGGTTTTCCACGGCTGGCCTTAAAAAATTTTCCAACATTTTCCGATATCTGACACCATTGACGGAAACGCCGACCCCGTGTTCATTTTCAAAAATAATAAGGACCAATTATCCTTTCGGATGAAACAACGCACCAAACCGTACACTTAGGTGGGTGTAATTCTCGCTGTTGAACTATTATCAGATTTTCCGTAGCCCATGTCCTGCAGTTTTGCTTATTAGCGAACCCACTTAATTGGAAATGGGCTTCGTCGCTCATAATTAAATTATGAATAAAATTATGATTTTCTTCTGCTTCGTTGCCGGTAATCTGTCGGTTTCAATTCTTGGACAAGCTGAATCTTGTATGGAAACATTCCTATTGTGGGCAAAATTCTCTGCAGCGACGCCTGTGAGAGGCCAAGTTGTGTCGAACGTCTCCTGGTTGAAGTTTCTCCATCTTCCCGAATACTTCTCTGTACCTGTTCAATTTAATCATCCGTGTGCACCGTTCGTCTTCTGCCAGCACCAGGAAGGTTCCTTACTGCCCCTTGTGTCGAAAATTTGCAACCAGACGGTTTATTGTTGACTCTGAGGGTCCAACCCGCACATTAAAATAACGACGATATGCACGCTGAGTCAAAACAATGGATCGTTGATTTGAAAAATAAAGCTCAACAATTTGGACGTGTTGTTCAAAAAAGTACTACTCCATTTTAAATTCCCCAAGTCTTCTTTACAAAATACTGAAAAGAAAAGAAAAATTATAATAAAAAAGTTATAAGCAATTCAAACCCAAACCAAATCAAGGCCTGCTTTGTATCAGAATATCGTTACCTAAAACGCAAAAGGCCCTATCTAACATTTGAACATTTTACAGGAGAAGCAAAAACAATTAAAAAAAATTATAAATTCAAAATCAGCTTAAACTGTTTATAATTTATTTTTCTTCTATTTTTCTTGAAAACCCCTGTTGACAATGTTGCATATGATGCAAACTGTAAGTTAGGCCTTTCAGCGTTTTTCATCTTTTGTTGATACAGCCGTTTCTTGTTAATAAAAACGCTAATTTTGGCCGAAAGATTCAAAGCTTTTTATGGACATTTGTGTTGATGCAACACAACAAAGCACTACATTTTCAGCAAGCTAGTGCCTTTTGCATTTCAGGTAATTTTAATTATTAAAATGAATTTGGGCTTACTTTAACTGCTAATATTTTTGTTATTCTTAGCTGAAGCGCATCAACTATTATCAGTGTGTATAAGAGGATCATCTATCGAAATGTGCAAAAAGTTCGACTTTAAACCAAAACGAGTTAGGGCCTTTCTATATTAGAGTTACGATACTTCTTATGGGGTATAAGATGAATATAAAAAAGTTTTGCACGAAATTATAAACTTAGTACACTCCAATTCACCACAAGTGATGGAGCTTTACTATAAGAGCAAACTTGATTATGTTCATGAAAAGTATTGATTTAAAACATTCTAGCAGTAGCGCCAACCGAAACTTCATAAAGCTACACAGAAAGAAAAACACTCGGGATAAATCAAGTTTTTATGATTACTTTAAGTACGTGTCGTATTCAAAAATTTAAGTACGAATAACACTAAAACGTACTAAATGGGATTACTTTCGAAAATCAATCCCGGAATTTCTTGAAATAAGTATAAAATTCTTAAATCATGTAAAAAAAGATTTAAGTTCTCGTTGTGTTTAGCCCTCCGGCTTACGCACGTTTTGCTTTTCTATACACATTGGAAAAAAGGCCTGGCCAGACTCATGTCTACCACGAAGGGTTAAAAAATAAATTTAATCTCTTGCTTCTCATTTAGTTTATATTTTTGATTAAATATGTATACACGATTTCTAAAGTGAAAACCATATCGGGCATGATGTTGGTGTTTTATCATTCTGTAAGGTGCCATACGGGTAAGTAAATCAATCATAATAATTTATTTTTTGGTTTTTTTCTAGCACGAATTTGGGACAGAATCAACTTAATAATTTTTAAATCAAGTGCATTCTGAGATTGATCCAATCTTAGTTTTACCTCAATCAATCTCATTTTCGGATTATTGGGATTGAATATGGATAGTTTAAGTATTTTGCAATTGAAATCCGTACTTGAATCAATCTTTCTGTACTTGATTCAAGGAAATCCGTATACGCCGTACTTTTAATACCGCTTCGGATTGATTTGAGTACGGATGGATTGATTTTTTTTTTTTTTTGAATGTAGTTAGTTATGAATATTTGAAGTTTTCTTTTATTTTATATCAGCTGACCCGACAGGCGCTGTCCTGTCTAAATTATAAAAAATGTTTGCATTTGATTTTTAATATCCGTTAAAAAGAGGAGAAAAAGCATATTTAAATTAAAATACTATTCATATACATACATATGGGCTACTTAAAATTTTTTGAGCACCTGCTGAAACCGACATACTATGGCTCTTATTTCGTTAAGTTTTATGAATTGAAAAAAACGTTGTACAGGGTTTGGATGACTATACTTGAAGGATATGACGTGCAAAGTTTTACGTTGGAAAGTCCTCACCTTAAGAATTGGTGGTCATCTAAAATTCGAAAAATTAAAAAAAACGACTTGAAACTTGCAAAAGTTTTTTCATTCATTCCGTTTTCTTTGTAATAGTTTTAAGCTTTCAGATCCAAACCCATACAAAATATAGTCACTAGACTTGGAGGATACATCCACTAAAAAAAAAAATTTTGATATCGCTGCTTGGTGAAAAGTTGCATGGTGTTTTAAAGTGAAATCAAAATTTTCCGAATTTTGAAATTTTTGAAGATTTTACATAGAGTTTTTGCGCCGTTTAATAAAAATGACTTTTAAGCGCAGAATTAAAAAAACTGCGTAATTTTATAAAGTTTGAGGTGTATCAAGTTGGTGTCAGCGCACCAATAACGTATCACGGACATCACAAACTTAAAAGAAATTAGCGTAAATTTCTTAAAAATGTATCTTTTTTGCGTCTGACAATCTGAATTGCCTTTTATGTTGGCTAGTGTATTGCGTGATGTGAGTAACTTCGTAAAGGGCACCACCGAGGCGAAAACGCACTTTAAAATTTTTAAACGCAAAAATTTTATGAACTTTTGAAAATTTTTGCAAAAAAACAATTTATTTTTAAGCTTTTTTTATATCAAAACATGCCATGGGAACATGTTTAGGTATCGAAATAGATTCTTCGCGACGGACTAAACTGATAAAGTGCAAAAAAATAATTTTGTTCAATCCTGGCGCGTGCAGCGGCAGTTTTTTCCAAACACATTTCGCTTTCTGACAACTGAAGCGCTGTATCAATTCCGCTCAAAAGTACATCGAATAGAAGACTTTACTGAGCTTGATACTAAAATTGAAAACGCACCAAAAAATTTCAAGGATTTAAAATTTTATGGAGGAAACAAAATGTTTCTAACCTCAAAAAGCATCTTTGTATGAAATATTTGATTTGGTTTCAGATTATACATTTTATATGTTATGGAATAAATATCTCAGTAAGTATTGACAAATATATTAATATTATACTAAACTCAGAAAAACTAACCATTTTAGAGGTATTACTGATCTAAATATATAATTTGGTAAAAAAATCATGAGTGGTAAAGTTTAAATGGTTAAATCTCTTAAGCCATTAGCGATAGCCAAATAGTTTTTTTTCCCAAAATATTGCAAATTATGTCTTATACTAGCCGTTATTTTGTAAAATGTTTAACAATTTTAAATTGCAACTGTTTTCCGATTTTAGATTAATAGAAAAAGTGGGCGTAAAAGCAGTCGTGGCAAATTTTTCTTTAGATGAAAACTTAAAATGGATTAATACGAACATTTGAAAGAAAAATTAGTCAAATCGATGGAGCCGTTTTCTGATTTTAGGTAAATCGAACAAAGTGGACGTAAAAGTGCGCGGGGCAAAACTTTCATCCATGGCGATCAATAGAAAGAAAAAATCGTCAAAATCGGTTTAGCCGTTCTCAACTGATGCAATTTAGATTAGCTGAATTGCAAAGCCACTTAACAAACATTAAGAAAAGATAAACTCACTGTTTATTGTTGTTATTTTTGTTTAAGCTTTGATATTGTCACAAGTAAAACTTGAGCTATTAATTCTTATTCGCTTAACAGTTTTATTTGTATATATATCTTTAGTTTTTCTAAAATCTTTGGATGAAGTTTCCAGACGGTCTGGCCTAAGCAACCATTGAAATGCGCAGTTTATCAATAGTATGAAATAGGAATTTAGCATATTTAAACGAAACCTTGTTTAACATTTTACAGCAGAAATTAAATATAAAAAAAATTATTCTAATATTGGTATTCAAACATCGCAGATTTACTAAATGTAGAACGACTTATTATGTAAGTTACGTTATTTTCAGCTCATATTTTCTTTAAAAAAAACTCGTTACTATAATGAAACCTTTTAAAGTTTAAAAAAATTTGTTTTGTGTTCATAAAATGTAGAATAATAATGAACTTTTTTTGTTTTTTATTAAATATATTAATTTGCAAAAACAAGTTAAACGTTTTTTTCCGCAAAAGTTATTAAAAACTAAAGGTACGTTCAGACTAATGAAATATTTGTTTCAAACTGTGTGCAACAAAAAAATATTTTGTTTGATTTCAAACTAAGCTCAAATATTTGACAATTTTTGTTTGTTGAAACAGTTGGCAAATAGTGTCAAATAAAATAAATTAATTCATGTTTGCCATGCGTTCAGACTAAAACAAATATTTGCATCAAATAATTATTTAATGAAAGTGTTCAAAAATAAAAATATATTTCACAAATAGTAAAAATTCGCGTAGAAGCCTAATTATTTGTTTTATTCTGTGGAGCAGCATCTATTATAATGTTAGAACAGTAAAAGAAAAACAAAACTGGAAGACAATGGTTAACGGAAACATGGCTAAAATTTGCGAACAATTGGAAACAACCCCTAAAATATATAATTCGGTTAAAAACAAAATGTCGGGAAAAGAACAAAAACAATTTTGCAAAAACAGCGAAAATTCGCGAAAAATTTTGATATTTCAAACAAGCAATAAAATTTATTAAAAGTGCCTGAAAGCATAAGAAATGGCAAAAATTTGGTAAAAAATTGCTAAATTAGCGGAAATTCGCAAAACTTTGCTAATAACAAATTCTTAAAATTTATTTGAAATCGCTAAATCGGTTAAAAACAAAATGTCGGGGAAAAACAAAAAAAAAAATTTGCAAAAATAGCGAAAATTCGCGAACAATTTTAATATTTCATACAAGCCATAGAATTGATTAATAGTCCCTAAAAGTATAAGGAATGGCAAAAATTCGGTGAAAATTGCTAAATTAGCAAAAAAGGCTAATAGTGGCATGATAGCAAAGTCTAATAATTATTAAAAATCTTTAAAACTGAAAAAAATCCGAAAACTTACGGGAAAAATTGATTCTATCGGGTACATGGCTAAAATTATTTGTCGTTGTTTGCTCTTACAATTTTTTTGTAATATCAAATAAATGTTTGCTCAAAAATCACTAAAATATTTGATTTTTTGTGTTCACACTATGTTCACATTGGACAAATATTTGTTTGCCGGCAAATACTTTTATTTGCTCAAAATCAGCTGTTATATTATTTGACACTCAAAATTATTTTTTGTTCAGACTACGTTAATGAAATATTTTTATGTTTGCTATCAAATATTTCATCAGTCTGAACGTGGCTCGGGTCACCTCCTGCCGTTTTAGCGGAAATTTGTAGGTGGAGCAAATATCGCTCACGGAAGATATAAATTTTATATGGCGAGATCCAACTTTGAAACAACACATTTTGACACATCAGCGCATTTAAAATTGGTAAATATGTCACGATCAGCTTTAAACACTGAATTTTTTGTTGTTATCGCTATTCTGTAATATTCTCCCTTACAAACCTGATTCGTAATAACGGAATGTCGTGACTCTTCAAATTTAAAATTTTTTTAAAATTTTTTTCAGGATTCATTCACTTGCCTTTCTGTATCTCTGTAAGACTTATTGCGTAGCGCATAAACGTGCGCTTACTTTTAAAACTTTACTATTAGTGCTTTGCAAAAAAGGACAATTTTTAATTGTCGTATATCAGAGAAGGGGGAAGAGGAAATGATTACTTCTGATTCGGACTCACAAGCTGATAGCAATGATTGCCATCTCCCAACAATATATAAAAGACCTCAAAGCACATAGGTTTTAATAATTTTTTACAGAAACGGAAAATATTTCGTTCTTCTTGTTTTGCATAATATTGGTTGAACATTTTAGGCATTTTTATTGCATAATGTTAAACATTGTTGTTGTTTTTTGTTTGGTTTAAGGTCATATATTAAAATTATAAATAAAAAATTATAAATAAAAAATCCACAAATTTTTGTATTTTTAATTTTGTTTTTTATTTTTAATCCGATATTTAAAACTCTGTCAAATTAAAACTACAAAACTACAGTTGATGAAAATTTGACAAACAGTGAGGACGTATCAACTTTTTTGTAGTTTTAATTTGACAGTGTTTTAAATCCCCTGAAGATGATGAAAATACAAAAATTTGTGGATTTTTTATTTATAATTTTAATATATGACCTTAAGCCAAACAAAAAACAACAACATAGATAATCGACACAGGTCAACAACAAATATTGAACAATGTTAAACATTTTTTTATAACAGGACAAAAAGGACCCCGGAAAATAAAAATATACGGTTAATTTGCTTAAAAAAATGCCATAAGATTTTTCTTGTATAAATCCTAATATACCATTTAGCTCAGAAATGCTTTACACTGTTTTTTTTACTTAATTACCACAAACATATATTTGATCTTCTCTGAGAAAAGGGACCTAGTGTGTCAAAAAACGGGTTTGGACTTAAGATTCTGGTACCTTAAAGAGTGTAGAATAAGATGAAATGCGTTTTCTCAAAACTTCATTTTCACACACTAGGTCCCTTTTCTCGGAGAAGGTAACAAACGCTACTTTTCAATTTTCCATTATTACGCATTTAACATATATTGCACGAACTTTTGGTCTTCGAAGACCCCTAGTGAAATTTGACGCAAAAACTATTCGGAGAACATTTTAACCATCTGAAAAGCCGGGTTAGTATACATTTGTGTGAACGTTGCGGAAAAGGAAAAATTGAGAGTTAGAGGGTTAATATATTCTGAGAGAAGAATCGCCATAAAATTCTACTAAAGACACCTGAAATAATTTTTGGCTCAGAAGTACATTTAGTATATTTTTTTTTTACTTTTTCCAAACGCCTTTTCAAAAAATTCAAAAACTTCAAGGCCCGAAGTTTCGAAAACCCGATCTAACTTTTTAAAACTCTTTGGCAGATTTGCTTCACCAGTAGTCTAGTTTTATTTCTCTTTGCAAGAATTGAGGCTGGCGCCGATAACCCGAATTTTGTTGCACTGTGATATCGACCCACTATTGCAAAACGTCTTTTAAAATATGGTGTGCGAAAGTGAATCAAAAAAAGATTTGTTTTTCGATAAAAATTTGATAATTTTAAAATTAATTCCCTAATCGATTTTAATTATAAAAAAATTACGTTTAATGATAGATTTAGATTTATGTATGTATGTATGTAAGTAGTAATCATTATAAAGTTTCAGTGAGTTAACAAGGAAATAATGTCAAGTTCAATTTAGAATATTTTAAGATTTACGATTTAGTAAACTGAAAGACAAACAAATGTAACGATAAGAAATAATGAACTTTTATAAATGTGTGTGTATGTATGTATGTATGTAGTCTTCGACTCAAACTCGTAACAAATGGCAACAACAACATTAACATATCTTGCTTAATATGTGCATACATTCGCAAGGTTTATCTAAAAAACCCAGTTGTTTTAACTAGAAGAACAATTAATTATATGTAGAATACTGGGGCTAAAAGTTTTTTTTCAAGAATTCAGGTCATTTGTAGCTGCAAAATAAAAAAAAATAATCTAGGCTTTGATATGATCCATAAACTAAAAAACAAAAAATTGTTTACAATTAGAATAAGAATAACAGCAACAACAATAAATCATTTTGTTTTATTTTTTATACTACACTTCGTAATAAAAAGTTAAATGCACTTGTATTCAATGAATTATGAAGTTTTTAATGGGCGTTAAGACTTGATGCCCAACTATAACATGCTTTAGTTGTAGGGCTGGGTAGTATTTTAAATACGTATTTAAAATACAAATACGTATTTAAAATATAAATACGTATTTTTTATTTGTATTTTAAATACCTGACGTGCAAGAATTTTGTATTTTAAATGCATGTCCAGCAAGTATTTTATATTTTAAATAGATTCAATAAATATAAGTATGTAGTTTGTATTTTAAATACATAACAAAATGGGAGTATTTTGTATTTTAAAAACAAAGTTTACAAAATATATTTTGTCAGTTTATAGATGGTTGTTTGCAATTCGATCTACCAAAAACTAGAATCGCTAAAAAAATGTAGCTATCAGAATACGGAAATATCAGAAGTAGAATCACCAGTAAAGAAGATGATTTTGTTGTTTTCGTAGATAGGAATGTTGGTGAATCTAGGACATCAAATTAGAAGTTGGAATTGTGACAAGAGCATAGACATTATCGCTCTTGACAGAGTATTCATAGAATTTAATACAAGTTTTTGCTCATCAGGACCTGTAGAAAGATTACTTTCTTCAGCAGGTTTCATTTATTCTCCAACAAGAAGCTGTTTGTCTGATGCTACATTTAAAAATCTAATATTTATAAAAGGAAACAGTTGTTTTGTTAATTAGTTTTACTCTAAGGTATTTTTTGGTTTAAATAAAAATGGTGTATTTCGTATATACAATACATACATGTACATGACGTGGAAGTATTTTGCATTTGAAGTACGTACAATATATGGAAGTATTTTGTATTTTAAATACATACAGATGTGTAAGGATTTTGTATTTTAAATATATGCCCAGCAAGTATTTTGTATTTTAAATACCGCAAACCATGTATTTTGCCCAACACTGTTTAGTTGGCTTAAGCAACTGTGCTAATACATATAAAACACATGTGTCAAAACATATTGAACTTAAGGAAATTTTTTTCATGTTTTATAAATCTGTCCTTTGCTAAGGAAGGTGCAAAACTTATCGCACATTCCGTACGAAATTAAATGTTTTTAGATTTTGTTTTTGTTTTTTTTTAATGCATTTAACCCTAGAAAGATAAGGTACGTCTGTGAGACGTTTGCTATTTCAATTTTGTGCTCTTCCTTTCACATTTGTAAAAATTCAACTTTCTCACGTACAATTATCACGGTTGTTAACAGCACGTAGTTGGTAGTGGCAGTTTTTATGTTGTAAGTTATGTATCTTTTGAGGAACAAACACAAAATATGTATGTCTGAGAGACGTATCGTTATCTTTAGTGTTACTTTTGTAGCGAAGATAACTTTGTGTTTTGGCTGAATTTTAAGGTATTGTTTTTAAAATGTGTTGTAAGCGCGTCTAGGACGACGCAGAAATTGGCAAAACGTGTTGGAGTAATCGGTTTTACTGGAAAATGTGAGCGAATCGGAAGATGAATTATTGGAGGATAGTCTTCAAAGTGATGTAGAAGATGAGCTTTTGACATCCTTAAGCCTGGCGAGAATATACCACCGATTCAGGAAAATGCTCAAGAACCTGAAAATTTTACTACTTCTTCCGATAGCTGCGTTATTACCATATCTCGATCCACTTTAAGAAGTAAAAGTAATTGGGCTACATCGAAGGGTCAAAGTGATGGCCGAGTTTCTTCAATGACGTTAGTTCGTATGGCAAGAGGACCAACTCGGGAATGCAAATCACTGTTTTAGAACCGAACTGAAGACCTTTGTAAAAACTCTTTAATTTTTGATAAAACTAAGTAAATTTTATTTTTATTATAATTTTCTGTTTAGAAATTATATTTTTTTAAAAGAAATTGAATAAATAAATGTTTTCAACAATTCAATTTATCAATATTATTTTCGGTGATATCCATTAAAGGATGTAAACAAGCATACATCTTTCAGACGTGTCGTATCTTTTCAGTGCAAAAAAATAACGTCACATCATTTCGATTTAACAAACATGCCCGTATGCGATATTTCAATCTTTAATTTGTTGAACAAAAATGTAACTTAAGTAAAATAGTTCTTGGTTTCACAAGGTGTCATAAGTCTTAAAATAATAGAATGGAAAAATACGACAGCCCCTCACAATTTAGAGTGCTATTTTGAATTTAAATCAGCTGATTTCAAACAAATATAAACAATAAATATTTACCTAACAACAAAATATTTTTCAATTCTAATCGATGAATTATTAATTTAGATTAGATCTTACCTGACTATTTTCCATTTTTTAGACGCAAATCACAAATAAATTTTATTTTGTTTGTTTACCAAACATCAGAGTCCTAAGCCGATATAATTTGATGCTGCAAGTTTTTATTTTTTACGGTCAATTATTTACCTTAGATCCCATGTTTAGCAGCCTTCTGAAAGTCACTAAACAAACGCTAAAACAAATTTCACCGCTGTATACAAATACAAAAACTGAAAAATAATGCAAAGTCACCCATGCTCATTTACGTTCTTCGTTGTCTTATCGAGTAGACAATGACTACTTAAACTATATGATCTTAAGCTCATCACATAATTTTGTTCTAGCGGGCCAATGATTGGCCGTGGGTCCCAAATAGAGCACACTCTCGAAAATTTGTCTTTATGTACTGTGGTGTAGGGTATCGTATTGCCAGGCTAGACCGAGTATACTTTCTTACTTGTTGAATCTAAAACTACGGCTGAGCAAAAAAATCCATACATAAATGCAAGTTTACAAAAGTATAGTAGACAGCCATAGTAATTGTGTACAAACGCGCTTATGATATTGACAGTCTGTTAGGTTGCAAATGAAAACAAAAAAAAAATTGTTTACGCTTTATTTTTAAATGACAGTTTTGTCAGGGATTCCTCGAGAGAATACGATTAAATTAAACATTGTTATTATTATATATTATTTTCTTCTGTTAAGTATAAATTTCTATTTATAACATTTTCATTTTATGAATCTGGCTTTAAATGTTTTTTTTATAATTTCTCTTGGAACTCAACTCTTTTATATTTAAAAGTGTGGCAGTTTGATGTCTGCTTTATGGTATACACTTAATTAGGATGAATAATAATTTTCGCATAGCGCGACGAACTCGTCGACAAAAATTTGTTTCTACTCGCGAGCACAATTCGCGTCAATTTTCTCGTCTTAAAATCTGTGCGCGCTAGTTTTGTTTTTAAACTCGCCATCGCAAATCTTAAAACGAGAGAATTTACTTGAGTTGTTGGACGTCAAATTATAAAAGCATTCGTTTTTCTTAACATCTTCTTTAATTATTTCACTGCTACAAATTTTCTTCTTGTGTAAATAGCACCAATTTTCATTAAAATTTCTTTGTAAATTACTTTTAATTTAATAACAGGTATTCGCTCCTCTCTATTATTTACTAAAACACTTAAGAAATTCTAAAATAAAACGGTCATCTTGTCCCAATATTTTCGTCTGTGCAAGAAATAGAAACAAACCTATCACAGAGTACGCATGTCTAATTTCGGCCTACACTAATATGTTTGATATCTGACTTCATATATTCGTTGCCAATAATTCGTCGTTCGTCCCAGTTGTGTGAAAGTGAATATTGTATGCAGCGTTACCGCTGTGACACTAAAGTATCAATTTGATTCTTTCTGAACGCTATTGATACCTTTTATGACTTTTTGACAAGGCTTTCGTCATTCTTTTACGACTTCTTAATTAATTTTTCGATAGTAAAGTACAAATTAAAAATATAATTTCCGTTATAACATAACACGTATACTTTATGTGGGGTATTCACAAGGTGTACTAAGTATCATGTTAAATTGTCATAAGGTTCTTATATTTTACAATGGTTTAAAAATATTGTTGTTGTTTTGTAAACAAAAAGTGTCTTAAATAAATAGAACTTTGCTTGCTATATTTATTGTGCTGTCGTTATTAAGAGGAGAAGAGACCTCCGCTGAACGGCTGAGCCGAGCTGCATTAGGTTTTGTAAGCTGTTGCCGTTGATGGTAAAATGTATCTGTCTTACATCCGAATGTAACCTGCGGCTAGCAACTTTTTACAACAAATCACTTGCCGCGTCAAATTCGATCAGCGTAGGACTCTGTTGTTTGGTAAACAAGCCAAATAAGATTAATTCCTGATAAAATAAAAATAAATATATTGGTTTTAAATCAGCTGATTTAAATTCAAAATAGCACACTGAGTTATGAGGGGTTGTTCACAACAGTCGTACTTTTTTATGTTATTATTTTAAAACACTAAACTTTGAATTCCCCATATATTTGTCATATATTTGTCAGCACAACATTTTGCCATGAAAAAGTGGTAAAAAACATTGTCGCCAACTTTTATGTAAATAATAACATTTATTAGGACGTTATGGCACTTAAGACTATTTTCGGGAGTAGTTTTTGTATGGGAGCTATCGTCATATACCAATCTTAGAATATGGGTCAGTCATTTGGGATCCATTTTACAACATTCACAATTCTCGTATTGAATCGGTTCAAAAACAATTTTGATTATTCTGTTTACGTAATCTTCATTGGAGTTACTCGACAAACTTTCCTTCATATGCTAGTAGACTGGCATTAATAAAATTACCATCGCTCAAAAGTCGTCGTACAATGTTAAATGTTTCTTTTATGGTTAATCTTATTAATGGTAATGTTTGTTGTAATTTTCTGTTAGAGTCTGTTAAATTTAATATACCTTGTCGCAATACGCGTCATTATAATCTGCTTTTGGTTAAATTTTATAGAGAAAATTACGCTATTGCTGATCCTTTTTCGAGGTTATGTAGACAATTTAATTCTCTTTCAACATTTGTTGATTTTTCTTTATGTTTAAATTCCATAAAACATAAAATTATTGTTTCTCTTAATTCGTAAATTTTTATGTACATATATATATATTCTGTAAAGTTGTACTATATTTTAAATTGCATATTGTTATTCATAAAAAAAAAAAAAAAATTTTGTATTCCCAAAAATTGAAATTACTTTTTGATAGTTATTCATTAATTTTAAGGCAATATTGTTATTAGTCAGTAAGGATAATATCCATTGATTAAATAAATAAAAAATTAATAAATAAAAAAAAAATGGACCGATTCCAATAAATTATGATTGCAATAAAATGAGTTTGGACCAAATTTAATCATAAGACCAACATCATAAATTGGTTTGTGGGCACAAGAAGCTTGTAGTCGCACAAGGTTTAAATGGACAGCCAGCTAGCCAGCCGGACGGACGGGCATCATTAGTTCGGTACGCAAAGTACAGGTCGAAATTTTAGAAAAAATTTAATGCAATTTTGCACATGTGTAGGTTCTAATTGGCTTATAAAAATTAAGATATCTAAATAATATTCGCCACAAAGAACTTTTTAATGAATCTTGGCCTCATAACATAATTTTGTTCAGGCATGCTTACAAATGGGTCCAAAACGGGGTACGGTCTCGAAAATTTGTTTTTAAATACTGTGGCGTCGGGATTGACCGACTATACTTACTTAGTAGCTTGGAGTTGTAAAAGCGTAAATTAATTAGGTACTTAGTACAGCACTTCTTTTTTAAATAATCAATAACAAAAAAAGTATTTATTAAAGTAAAGTTGCCGTCAGCTGCTCCCTTAATTTTACGAATTTTCACAACTTTTCCGTTCGCGTACTTTTTTGGAAAACAGTTTTTTTATTTTGGGAGTAAATTTTTCAGTTTACTCAGTAATTACCCATTTTTTTCATTTTACTGTAAAAGTTGCTCTCACATATCAAATGGCAGATTGAATGGTGTCATCTACGACAAATTTCATACGACATCAAATGCCGTGATACCAAAAAGAAAAATGTCGTAAATTTTGCTTCATATCGAATGCAGTGACTACACCTCTGTACCGTTTTAAATTTTATTACAATTAAATAGGTTTTAATATTATAATTTTCTAAAAAAAAATATTATTACTTTTTTTCCTTTTTAAACCTTGAATAGCCTTTAGTAAAAAAGTTTTTAAAACTTTGTGCTTCAACTCTTTTATAAACTGCGTTTGGACCTTAAACAATAAAAATTTCCAAAACATACCCATAGGTCATGCTAGTAGAGTCTTAAAGTTAAAGTTTTTATACAAAATTTAATGTTTTTTAGCCCATTTTTAGTGTACTATTGGAAAAAACTTTCCATTAACTGGGTTATAAAAATCGGATTTGGGAAGAATTATGGTTTTCGAAATGGTTATTTTTCAAAACTATTATTATAAATTGGTCATAAATATTCTATTTCTAGACCGATTTTTTCGACTTTCGACTAAAAACATAATTTGTTAAAAATTTCCGATGTTATGATAAATAAAACGTGCCGCCCTGAACATTTTAGGAACTTTTCAATCTTTTCTAGATACATTTTTTTTTTTTTTGATTAATGTTATTAATTTATTTCTTTATTTATATAAATTGTTGATTTTTGTAACTAGTTTTAAGATTTAGCATTACAACATTTTGCGAATTCTTAGTTCTGTACTGTAATATGAGACTCTTAGGCTTGTGTATGGAACGACAAATAAATAAATAAATTTTTTTAAATTTTTTGAATGTCTTTATGTTTAAAATTGTTTGATCAGTTCCCTTTAAAAATTGCTTTAATGTATTAATTTCTTTTATTGTGTGACACATAAGAAATTGCTACGAATTTTTTATCCTGTAGTATAATTATAAAACTTTAATTCCTGTTGTATAGGAATACCAATAAATAAATAAATAAATAAAAATTATAAGCCGATTTGAACTAGACACATTTTCGAAAACATTACGGAACGATAGATGCATCAAAAATGTATTGGCGTTGATTTCAACCGACGCACAGACGGAAAGAAAGACAGACGGTCATCGTCATTTGAACTTCTCATTGTGATACAGAATAAATATTTGAAGCATGATAGAAATTCAGAAGGTAGTTCCACTCTTTCTTTTTATCGCCATATTAACGTTCTGGCGTTTATGGGAATTATCAAAATTTGTGCTACCATATTTCATTAAATAATCCAATTTACCTGTTTTTGTTTTATTTATTTTTTGAAGTTTAAAAAAAAAATAAATATTAATTTACAACAAAATGAATAAAATTGACCTTTATTAAAAGACTTTTAATATTTTCGTCAATAAAAAAAAAACATATGTATATTTTAATAAGAAAAAAAAACTGCAGCTTCAAGATATACGGATTTATAAATATCAGCCACCGATGCGTTTGAGTACTTTAACAGTAAAATGAAAATTTTACTTTCACAAAAAGCTGTTGTCCAAAAAAGTACGCGAACGCGAAATTTGTAAAGGCAACAGCTGATGGAAAATAATTGAAGTGTTGCAAATGTTTACACTTTTGACTACTTAACTCGTTTTCTTATGGGTACTCGATTAAAAACTTTTTATAACACGAACATTTTTCGAAAATACAAACAAACTATTTTATGTAATCTTTCATAGTTGTTTGTTTTTTATTTAATTTGATTTTACTAATTTGTAGCGGGTTAAATTATTTAAAAGAACACGAATAATTTTTTTGCTAATGATTACTTAATTACCCAAATACTTCACACTTTTACAACTCTAAAAAATTAACTTAACAAAAAAAATTTCAAAATTTTGTGTTTAGCCAAATAAATGGTTCACAAACAACCCAATAAACCATAGAACGATATGATAGCGAAAACGATATTATATTTTACGGCGTTTATAATATTATGTACTATTATTTAAAACGTTATCGTTACGACATCACTTTTCGAAATATTTTTTCCAATTTAAAAACAAACATTTGAAAAAAACATCAAACATTTTTTTATCATAGAAAATTATTTACACAAAAATACATATCAAAATTTTAAGAATATTATTTTGTTACTCTAGCTTGAATTTAATATTATTATTATTATCACATATACATACATATATAAATTTGCAACTTTTCATTAGCTAGATATCATTATCAGTATAACAAAACGATAGTTTTTCAAAAAATTTAAAAATGCGATTCCATTATCGTTATTTTTGGAAATTATGATATCGAAAACGATATTATAATTTAATGGAAAAATGATATTATAAGGAAAGGTACAATTTAGTCCGTAAAAACTATCGTTGTCGATTCGTAAACGATTATCACTTGTGATACTTTCTATCACCTATATGATATCGTTTCGATATCGTTACAATATCGCTTGGTTTACTGGGAAGTTTAATTTATTAATAGTTATTCACTTTTTGTTTTGGTTTAAATTTTATTTAAACTTTTTTTTATTTAACAATTTTTTCACAATTTGTATTCAGTTTATTTGTTACTGTTTACCTTTTGAAACATATGTTTTTTTATTTACTAAACTTAACTGCAAAAATTTCTGCAGTAAAAATTTGTAAATACTATAAAACCACTTTTAGACGAAAAAAAATCTCATATAGAGGGCATAAGGAACACTTCGTGGTTTGCGAATTTAAAATACGCCTCCGGCTGTTTGGTAATAGAAATAAGTTCACATTTTCTTTAATCTTTTACCAAACAGTCGCAGGCGTATTTTAAATTCGTCAGTTACCATAAAGGTGCTATATGAAGCCTTCATAATTTTGTTTCGTTAGGTCCACGATTACCCAATATGATATCTCTCGAATCTTTGTGTGCCATATGGTATCACACAAGGCGCATTACTACAGGTGAAGGCAATACTATAACAATACAAAAACAACAGACATAACAAAGGTTTATTGTATTGCATTGTTAGTGCTTACTAGGGAATGGTAAATGGATTCCTAAACCAGTTTCCGATTTTTCGATCGACATTTTTTATTTCGTACCTCATACCACAAAGGGGGATACACCTGCTTTTTTTTACTTGCAAAATACTGGAGATATTGTATTAAGATTTGTACAGTTGGTAGATATGACTACTGTCTATAATTTTCCTACAAGAAGTGAAAATGTGTAAATGTCGACATGGCCTTAAGAGGAACAAGTGCGATATGTATGTACATTTTACATATTAAAATGGTGTTCTTGTGCAGTCAGTCGAGCGTGTCACATAAAACAATTCCGATCGAACGTGATTTCGTATCTTGCTTCACATAAAACGAAATCACTTCTGATCGAAATGGATTTCTGTGACAAGCCTAAATGTATCGATAGTATTTCAAAGTATTATGACAATATTTCCTGATCGGCGGCGACTGTTTCTTTGTTAAGTTACTACAAGTTAGTTTTAGACAACAAACGTTTGCATGTCATTGATGTCGGAAAGATGCAGATTTATTTCCTTGTAATTTCGTATTTGTTAAGATAAATTACATAATTTTTGTTTTTCACTCTGCTTATAACTTGATTTAAACATCGCTCACACACAGGTCTGTTTGAATATTAGCGTATTTCCAAAGGGATGCCATGGTTTTATTAACCTGTTGTGTTTCTATAATTTGTTGATTTTCACAAAGCTGACTTTCAGTGTTTGGTTCGGTACGATATGTTTGGACTGTTTAGCTCACTGTCCATTAATGACTTTAATTTCTGAAGAACAAGAGCTCCTATATAAAAGTTGTAAGAATAGCAAGGGTACTAAAGGTAAATACGTAAAACTACAACTTTAAACTTAGAAAATTGCATAAACATACAACCTACAAACTAAAAAAATTGTCAAAATGTTGGTAAAAATAAAAAAAAAATCGGTTTTAAAAGCCCAATCATCGATTTCAGTATAAAATCGCATAGGTCAATTCGATTGCAAAAAATCGATTTTTTTACCACAAAATCGATTTTCGATTGGAATCGAAATCGATTTACCATTCCCTAGTGCTTACGGTTCAAAATGTCCAGCATGTGTAGAGAATTCGCCTTGGCCAAGTACACATTTTTACATGTTTAAAATTTATTTGGTAATAATTTAACACAATCAAACTAAAATCTAAATATGATATGGTTAATATGTAATACAAATTACACATTTTAACTAATAATTTCCAAAAAGAAATTAATTGTATTTTTTTATGTGTTTGCAAGGCTTTTTTAATGTTAACAAAAAAACTGACTTAAAATAATTCCGATAAACTTAAAAAAAATATTGCGTATATATGTATCATGCTTTGTAGGGTCTAGCATTAATACTGTAAAAAGAACAAACTGAATGACAAAGTTTTAGCTCAAAAATTAAATTATTATTTTGAATTTTTTTCCGCTAATATTTTACAAAATAAATGTATTTGTCATTTTCCGAAAGATTAACTTTAATTTTATTTATACTAACAAAAATATGTTACTTTGAGTTACCCATAATAAATGAATTCAAACACAAAAAACTGTTAACTTTTTAAAATGTAACTACGGTTACTTTAAAAAAATTTTTTTTTAGTAACTGATTTCTTTGGTTTGAAAATAAATCCATTCCTTAAACAAGACATTTCAAAGAATTTATTCAGGTATTTAACTTGACATATCCTGCGCAAAAGTTTACAATACATGATGTTTGTTTCCGACATTTGAAAACAGCACATTTAAAAAGTAACGACTGTTACTTTTTAAATGGTCAAAAAAAGTATTTTATTAATTCTGTCGGTTGCTGCCGTTGCTTGAACTTTCGTAAGACTAAAATGGAGCAATCCTCGTGGCATATTTGGGTAGGTTGGACTTTTATTTAAAATATCTCCGAAAATCGGTTACGACCGTTACTTTGGAAACACCACTATACGCTTTTACCTTCGCTGAATGGTATAAAAAACTGAGATTTCACCTTTTGGATGAAATACCATAGAATATTTGAAGAGAATTTAAACAGAAATAACTTCTCTTTTAGCCGTATGTATTAGTCGGGCATCTCGAAGCAAGATGGCGAAACATTCTAACATGAATTTGCTCTTGAAACCAAGAGACTGAAATATAACTGGATTCTATGCACATTATAAGACTGTTTCAATGGATTGTTGATAATCAGAAGATCAAATTAAATGGACCCAAGGGAGTCAGATCGAAAAGAACTGTTTAACCTAGCCTCAATACAATTCCAAAAAAATTTAATTTTTGTAGATTAGAAAGTTTTTAAATAAAAATCATGCAATTAAATGAATGTCTTGTGGTGTATTTCAGTGCGCATTTCTAAGAACTCTATTTTTTAATTATATTTTTTGTATACTGTATTCTATTGATAAATTTAAACCTAGACCTTAAAGTCTGTATTTTATTAATTTGAATTTTGAAAGAATTGTTTTTTTTTCTAAATTATTCGGCAATAAATCGTTAATTTCGTTAAGGATCACATAATATTATTATTGATTATTTTTTTAAATTATCAAAATACAAACTATATTTATTTATACACAGACTCAAATATTTCCTAATTTTATATTTGTTTATTATATACATACATAAATACACATCTATTTTTAAATTATATACATATGTATATGGGCAATTCCAAAGTGTTGAACGTGACAGTCGTACGCATCAAAAATGCAATAACATTTTCAACAACAAATATTTTTACGTTCTTTTAACCCTTAAATTACAGCACTTAGAAAGCATTGATATCCATGCTAAAACACATAGTTATGATAAAGAATTTTTGAAGATCTTTGGTTTTAAAAAATTATAGGAATTTTATAAATTTACTATTTGAGATATTCTCCCGATTTAATTTTAAAGAAGTTTTAATTTGTTGGTGGTTAAGCATGTCAATATGCTTGCATTTAATTTGTAATAGCAACTTTATATTAGGAAGTTATAATCATATTTTTGAAAAGTTTCAGTTTTTCAAATTATTTTGCTCAGCAATGATTCATTTTTGGCAGTGTATTTTAGTAAAGTCTTATTTGCCGTCTCTTTAGAACTACTTGGAACGAATTCAAGTTTGTGGGTTAATGAAAGGAAATTAATAGGTCGCACTTCGTGCACCTTACTTTTTCTTTTTTTTATTTCGTCCACACTTTAGAGAGGACATCTGCATTAATACAGAGTGACCCAAAATTACCGAAGGGGTTTGAATTGCTTATAACTTTTTATTATAATTTTGTTTTCTTTTCAGTATTTTGTAAAGAAGACTTGCCCAAATTGTTGAGCTTTATTTTTCAAATCAACGATCCATTATTTTGACTCAGCGTGCATATCGTCGGTGTTTTAATGTGCGGGTTGGACCCTCTCAGAGTCAACAATAAACCGTCTGGTTGCAAATTTTCGACAACAAGGGGCATTAAGGAACCTTCCTGGTGCTGGCAGAAGACGAACGGTGTACACGGATGACAATATTGAACTGGTACAGATGAGTATTCGGGAAGATGGAGAAACATCAACCAGGAGACGATCGGCTGCAGAGAATTTTGCACACAATAGGAATCAGGGATGATAAAGTCGGTACAATTGTACTTTTTTCAGTACTATTAGCATTGCAAAAGTACTGAAGTATTTCAATGGCATTTTTAGTAAAATTTAAAATTTTCAAGTGCTTTAAAATAGAAACATTTTGGTTGAATAATTGAAAAATGAAATTAATGAACAAATGTTTCCAAATATTAGAGAATTGCTGTACCAAATTTGTCGGCAAATATTAACAAATTTTTCATACCAGAATATGATAAAAAATCGAAGAAATCGCCTATTTGTAAATTTACGTATTTTTACTCTGTTCCCCTATCAACTCTAAAAAAACAAGCTATAAAATCTTCGCCTTAACTCCTTTTTCCATATTTTTTTTGCCAAATAAAAATTTGAAATAAGTATACAAGTGAATTCTTTAAATTCAAAGTGAATTTTGATGCAAAGGATGCTTTTTTTAGCTGCACGAGAACTTAAAATGATAATACAAGACAAGATATGGTTGGAATAAAATTGCTTTATTATAATCTGGTAGATAATTTAATGGCATTTATTTTTTAAATAAAGTCCACGGCGGCTTCAAGTTACTCGGTCCATTCTGTTAAATTTCTTTTTCTTATAAATCTGGTAGTGTGGCTTTAGCGTTGGCTTGAATATTGGTTTCCAATAAACTAATGACCTACATAATTACCAGATGCATTCAATGGAACGTGAACATTTATTCACAAATCACTAAACACAATTCTTTGATAAAAGTGCCCGCGAACAGGTTTATTTTTTCAAAGTAATTTACGACTCCAGCGCTGCAATGTCGAAACGTGAGGTAGTGGAAACCCTTTTTTGTATAAATGGCTATATGCTCTGGAGCCGGCAGCATGCAGACAAATTGCCCTGGAAATATCTGGCCATCTCCAATTAATATTGCCAGGAAACATCATTTTGCGGACCTGCCCATCCGTAAAAATTTTGCGCATTGCGTCCACGGCTGCATTTGCCTTGGCAAACTTACATTTCAGCTCTTTGACTTCTGTCTCCAAGCTTTGAATTTTTTTCGTATAATATTCAATGCAACTTGGAGTTTCTGGACTGTAGTAATAAATTAAATATTATTATTAGAATATCATATTTAAGAATTATATAAGAAACTTACGTAGTTTGTGTTTCTTTATCAGAGAACGTTTTTTCTTGTTATTTTCTATTACTTTCAAACACTTCGAACATTCCTTGACACTGGGGTAAGGACTGACTGATCCATTGCATGCTCTTCACGGAATGCAACTGGATTGTTGTAAACTGGCATGGGGGCTATGTTTGTCGCAGGATTGTTAAACGATGGATATACAAAGTTTTGTTTTACGGGCAATCTATATTTATTATAATAATACACAAAATATTTTTATAAAGGCATATATAGTCTAATTTTTAAAACATTTACTCACTCTGGTACTGCATCTGGCAACAATGGAGTGTTTTTTGGGTCGAGCATTCTACATTTATTATAGTAATGTTCATTATAATAATGCCCAATATATATGTAGTTATAAGAATCTTTTAAAAATCTAATTTATAAAAACATTTACTTACATTGGCACTGCATCCGGCAACAATGAAGCACTTTTTTGTAGCCTAATAATGTTTGTTTGGGCAAAATGGTCAGCGCAAACAACTGCATGCCGGGAAAAGTCCAGACTACGAATTTTGCTCCACTTGAGCCTACGATCATCGTTGGGTACACTGAAGAAGCTACCATTTCCAGGTTTTTGCTTTTTTTCTTTAAAACAATTTATGTTTGTTTGTATTTTTCAATTTGAGAAAGTTAACTGCACTTTTTACACATTTTAATATTTTATAAACTTAAATTGTATATAATAATTAATTTTTTAGTTTGAAGTTTATTTTGAATTGTAATTTGAAAAACTTCCAGTTACAATTTAACATAAACACCTTTTGACATTTCTCTACATAATTATAAAAAAAATGTAAACAACTTTTGACATGTCTCTACCCAATTATGCAAGAAAAAAGTAGCACAGCTGTGTTTTCAACGCCACCTGAAAGTCAATTAGCCTTGATTTTTACTTATAAAAAAAAGACTTCTTTGGGTGTGTGTGAAACGGTAGCAAAGTTCTATGGTGAAATGAAATTTGTATGTGGTAGAAAATTTTCATATTTGTGCTGTGTGAAATTATAAAATTTTTACAACGTAAAATTTTGACATAAAGAAAAAAACAATTACTTGTAGTTTTGTGAAAATGAATAAATTAATCAAGTTTTTACTAATAATCATTTCAATTCTGTTGGAATTGAGATCGTCCCAACTATTTGATAAATTCGTTCTGATATATTAACAATTTTTACAAAAAGTGCGGGCAAGAAAGCTTATACATATGTAATTTTTTTGCCGCTGGTCCTACTTCCATATTATTTTTTATTTAGTTTAAACAAATTTGATGAAAACAATTATTTTGTGGTTGTCAAAAATTTCTACACTAATGTCAAAATTTATACTAGCCCCCAGGGCTAGTGAAATTTTATTCACCTCAATAGTGTCGAAATTTTACTTCCATGAGTACTTTGCTACCGTTTCACACACACCCTTTATCATAAAAAGACAAATCATAAATATTTTATAAAAAATATAAAAAAACAGTATTATCATAATAAATTTAAAATTCCATAATACAAACTTTAAACACAAAGGCAAACAAAAAAAAAGCTATGCCATAGCTCAGTTGGTAAACATTTATTAAATGAAAATGACTACACAGAAAAAATATAAAATCGACTTCAATTAAACAATTCGTTCAGACAATTAAATATTTAACTAATTTTGCCCCTGCAAAGGAATTGATCATATCAATTAACGGATTTGTATTTTCGAGTCATTGGACACAAATTTAGTCAATTAAAAAATTAATTGTATAAACAAAAAATACACCACATATACACAAACATTTAATTTTATGGGTTTTGATTAAAAAAATTAATTGCAGCAAACAAAAAATTAATTGAATAATTAATGTACACCAATTAATTATTTAATTGAAAAATTTTTTGGTAAAATTTTTTCTGTGTATTAACGGAAAGGGATATTAAAATAGGTTTTAGGTTTTGAATATATTTAAAAATTTGGGTTTTCTTCCTTTTTGCTTGTCTTTTTGTTTAAAGTTTGTATTATGGAGTTTTAAATTTATTATGATAATTCCAAGGTATCTGAGTGCTTTTCATATACAGGGGTGTGCTGGAAATCGCAAACGTAAAACGCAAGTCATTTTTAAATAAGATTTTTGTTGTTGTTTTAATTTTGTTTTTCTTAACCTACTTACAACTACAATTAATGTTGAGAGAATTTCAACTAATTGTAGCGGGGAATGTAAGACGAGATGAACGCACTGTTTATTGTTGATGTTGTTTTGTTTAAGCTTTGATATTATTACAAGTAGAACTGTTGCTATAATTCTTATATGTTTAACAGTTTTATTTGGTTTAATATCTTTAGTTTTTCTAAAATCTTTATGGATGAAGTTTCCTGGTGATCTGGCCTAAGCAACCAGTGAAATGCGCCTAGGAATAGCTTATCCCATCAGCAATAAATTCCAAGTGTTTTTATCAATAATAAAATCTGGGAATTAAGCACGAATAACAAAATCTTTTGAAAATTTTTGTAATAAAATAATTTTATGACAAATATTTTCCTATTAAACAGGATTTTAAACCAAAAATTATAAGAATTAGGTTTAAAGTTTATTAAAAACAACTTCCAAATTCTTGCGTTTTGCGGTTGCGATTTCCAGCACACCCCTGATAAATTTTGCTACATAATCAATCGCCTGGCATTTGGAAACAGCACATTAATGTTTGCGTACGGTAATTGCTTCTCAAAAACAATAATTTTTAGAAGGACGTACTGTAATGAAAAAATAAATGTTAATATCACTGAGTCTCATATACATTTAGCATCAAGATTATAGTAGGAGTCGGAGTCGGAGTTAGTACTTTTTTCGGACGACTCCACAGCCCTGATTGAATAAAAACATTTTAAATAATTTTTTTAAAATGTGACCCTAACAGTGCAGCCACACGATCAAGATTTTCTTGATAGCCTTTTACATATACTGTTTGTCAAAATTTCCAAAAATTTTAAGTTGTGACGTAGGCTGCATTCAATTTTTGAACAATTTACTTTCAAGAAGTCATCAAGAAAACAATTTATAAAGTCAAACGAAAATTTTGCTCACTAACTTTGAAATCAGCTGTTTTCTTGAATTGGTAAAAAAGTGTGAGTGTATTAAAACTTGATAGGCAAAACTTGACCGTGTAACCCTCAAGTAAGCTTAAATAATTTATTAAAGTATAACATTTAATAAATAAGGTCGAAGAAAAAGAATTATAATTTAATATATTATATTAAAAATGTTATTATAATAAAAAAAAATTTTTAAAGTGTTCAAACGTTTATTAAAAGTAGCGCAATAAAGAACAATAAAAATAGAATAGTGTCGGTTCACACACGTCAAGTTTGACTCGTCAGGTCTTGAGTTTTTAGGAGAGAAGGGAAAAGAAATGGCATTCTCGAGACGAGCAGAAAAGAGTACAAACATAAAGTGTGCAGTGGGCAAATGCCACCAAATTAACTGCAAAAAACAAAGGGGAAAATTTTGCAAAAAACTAACGTGTTGCTTGCTTTTTATTAAATATCCATTAAATTAAATTTTAACTTTAGCTTATATAGAGAAAATGTACATACATATATTTATGTATGTCAAAAATAAAATTATGCAGAAAAAAGTAACTGCTGATAAAAAATTTGCAGTTCTTAAATAACTTAAATAGAAACCTGTCCCACTGTCATGTTTACACACAAACATAACAGTTTGAAAGCTAAAATTTTTAGCCAATAAGAACGAAGTTTGTGTGACGTCACAGTTCCTACATGCGCAGTAAAAAAATTTTATAACTGCCTGATGTCGTAATCCTTATTTCTATCTTTCTTGCAAGCAGGGCTGCCAGATAAATTTGTGAAGAAATCGTCCATTCCCTGAGAAAAAAAAATAAACAAAAACATAATTAGTTCATATCCAGCTAGCATTGGCCGCATTTTTTAATGGTTAAAGATTCCTCACACGGGAAAAACTGTAACACGATTGAGATTCTTCCATAGCACAGCGAAAGGCGCTTCTTCAATCGTTTAAGGCGTGGGTAAAGATTATCTAACGAATCTTTCGTGTCAAAAATCGTATAAGACTCATGTTGATGTTATACTACCGGTGAAATGTTTGTTGAAAATATGATTTATACAGAGAGTCGTAAAAGGTTCAATCGATGATGGTTTGACGAAAGATAAACAAAGTGTAATATTGTGGCTTTTGTACTCTGTAAATAATTATTTTAAGATTTTGGATAGAACTCGCTCAACACTTTGCAATTGGAAGAACCGATTTTGACAGCTCGTTTAATAGTGAAGTTTGCCGTTATTGTTAATTAATAATGGCATTTTAGCTAGTTTTTGGTCAATCTAGCGTTGTTATCTCTATTTTCATTTATAATTTGTGGGTTTATTAAACAAAGCATATCAGCGTAAAAGCTTCCGCCTTCCGCTCTTGTTAAGGTACGGCTGATAAACATTCCAAGGTTTAAAAACGAACGTGTCAAAAAATTTAATGTTTTATTCAGAGTTGGGAGACTACAGTTAAAGCAGTTAAACATTCCAAGTTTAAAAAACGAACGTGTAGTGTCTTATTCAGAATTTGGAGACTGAAAAAATTGTCAGTTTTTAGAAAAACTCAACAAATCGGCACTTTGCTAATTCCAGAACAAAGAATCGTCAAAATGACAACGAATCGTCAAATCTTGCTAGTAATTACCTGCAAGTAGTGTATACGTATGTATTATCAACGAAAAATCGAGCAAACAGCCTATTGGCTGAATGTACAAAAATTGTGTGAATGTTAGTGAAAAGTGTGAATGTATAGAGTTTATCGAACTTGCACTTGCATGTGGAAACGGGAGTTACTGATACAAAACTCATCCACGGTAACACTGTTTTTCCATCTGTCATTTTACTTGCGACAAGTGTCAAAAATTTACTTGCAAGCAAATTCTCTTACAAGTTGAGCTACAAGTACGAAAAATGTGATGGTGTCAGTAAAAAAGTGTGAGTGTATTGAGTTTTTCGAACTTCCCTGCAAATATTATTGGACCACCTGATCCAATTTCATGAAATGGACTACTCCATGGACTGGTCCGATGTAATGCAAGCATGGACCATGTCATTGTTAAAAACTGTTTGTAGTGACACGACATGTCTTCGTTTTTTAACGACATATTTTTGTTTTTAAACGAATCTTCTTGTGTACACAATGGAGTAGTTTTAAAACTACTCCTTTGCAGTCCAAAGATGGGTTATATGGTCCTGCCCTAGGACATCGTAATGTTAAATATACCATGTTTTTCAATACGTTTGGGATACTTTTGGACTAGTCCTAGTCCCTTGTGGGCTACATTTTACACGCGTGGTTGGACTAGTCCCATTTTTTGCAGGGTTGTACTTGCATGTGGAAACAGGTGGTTACGAAACAATGCCAATATTAGTAACGTTGAACTTTGTGTTGCATGCATAGAATTGGTGTTAATTTAATCACATGAGTAAATCATGAAAAATAGTGATTTTTGCAGTTCTCTGCTCACTACCAGCTAGCCTCGTTAGGCACTCATACAAATAACAAATAGCAATAGCATACAAATAGCGGGTCAATGATTGGCCGTGGGTGCCAAATAGAGCACACTCTCGAAAATTTGTCTTTATGTACTGTGGTGTAGGGTATCGTATTGTCAGGCTAGACAGAGTATACTTTCTTACTTGTTGAATCTAAAACTACGGCTGAGCAAAAAAATCCATACATAAATGCAAATTTACAAAAATATCGTAGACAGCCATAGTAATTGTGTACAAACGCGCTTATGATATTGACAGTCTGTTTGGTTGCAAATGAAAACAAAAAAAAATTGTTTACGCTTTATTTTTAACTGACAGTTTTGTCAGGGATTCCTCGAGAGAATACGATTAAATTAAACATTGTTATTATTATATTTTATTTTCTTCTGTTAAATATAAATTACTATTTATAACATTTTCATTTTAATCACGCATCTAGGAAGTGATTTATGAGAGTTTAATTTTACTCAAGATGAGAACAACAGAAAACCAACCAACTCTTCGTAGCAAGATTAAATTGGAAAATGGAAATGGTGCATAAAATGTGAAGTAAACAAGTATAAATTTTAAATATTTTTCCATGACTAAAAATAAATTTAACAATAACAACAACAGCAACGACAATATTCCAAAAAAAACCAATAAACAAATGTTTGCGGTGACTTGATGCGATCTGCACTAAAAATAATTAAAACACTTTATTTTAAAAATAAAGCATAAAATTCATGTTTTTTAAACCCTTGACCACAAGAAGAAATATGATGTATGTATTATATATGTACATATGTATATATGTATGTACATACCCCCAAATATTTACATGCATTGAATATACTGTAACATATCCCAGTTGTATAAAAAGTAGCACTCGCCACCAATGGCAGGTGAAATATTTAGCACTTTTACTCAAGTTGTACTAGGGAGTACTGATGTGGCATTCAAATCATACCTTAATCTTTCCCTAGACACCAATATCTAGTGTTAACATTTTCAAATGTGAAGTTACACACGTTTCGCTAGCTAATTCTATAGCTCCAAGCAATGCAGAAAATAGTTTTTTTCAACGACATTAAAAAAATGTATGTACCTATATCGGAAATAGATCTCGTTATTAGAACAACAACAAAATCGCTTGCTTTTTGCTAGCACGCATTGAAGATATACATACATACATATGTATGTGAGTAGCTATTATAATAGCTACTATTACTACGTTTATATGTACGTAGACTATTCGCAAGTAAAAATTATGTGCGATTAACTAACTTACTGTTTGTATGTCCTTTTTTGTTACTGAAAATTCTTATTTTTATGTGATGCCGGATGGAAAATTTATGCATTTGGTAGCACTGTATGTATAAAAACTTTTTATTATTTAATGAATAATGAAAAAATTAAAAATTGTTGTGTATTTGTGAATTTTATTTCCACAATTTTGAATTCATTTTACTTTTGTTGTCGTATGAGTGTGCAACATCGAAATAAAAACGTAAAACGGTTAAAAGTGTGGCAATGCTTTAAATCTTATTTGCAAATAGTGTCGGTAATCAGGAATTGTTTTCGTGAGTTAGCTATTCGCAAATAAAAATTAAATTTACTGTTTATGCGGCAATTTTCTTTACTTGCAATATTTTTATTTTCGAATAAGTGGTGCGTATAAACGTAGTATATATGTAGCTACTAGCTAACCCTAATGGTAGGTAAAAATTATGCAGAGAGGGGTCAATCGCAGTGATGTTAACCATACGGTAATTACTTATTCTACGGTTATTTTGAGCCCCAAAAGATAGCAGGGAAATTTCATTTAAAATACGGTAATAAGATTTGGGTTTTTGACATTCATATACATACATACTTACATATCAAGGCTTTATGATTTTAACTTTTTAGATGTGATTTTCAACGGCAGTTGAATGTTATTAAGAATGTTATGTTTCTGCAAATGCTTAGGTTACAGTGCTAAATTTAAAATATGGAAATTAAATTTTATTTTAAACTTTTTGTTTGTTTCAAAATCAACAATTTTTTAAGCATTTAAAATAGCCGTAATGTGATGCATTTTACTATAGTAAGAATTAGGGATGCCAAACGGGATCGATTTTAACAAATCCCGGGATTCGGAATTTTTGAAATCCCGATCCCGGGATTGGCAGGGATTTCGGGATTTTTCGGGATCAATGTGTTTCTTTAATATACAACTTTTTTTAAATAAACAACTCTTATGGCCAATTTTCAGGATTGATATTAAAACACATTTATTTTTAAAATCGTTTTAAATACAAAATTCTCTTCTTCACTAAAAACTTAAGTAGAACATAAGTCACCGATGTGGTACACTTAATTTCAACTTAAATTTCCATTGTGGCCTCAATATCACAACAATACAACAACAACAGGCAACAAAGCATTAACAGTCAGCTGTTTTTCAGACCACCTTGTAAATAAATACACTTGTTTATATTTTTTTTTTTGTATTCAGTAGTGCTACCATACTTTTATCTTAATTAAATAAGACTTTTCAAATAAAACTCAAAAAACCAATCTGTATTTAAATACGATTTAAGTTTTTATGAAAATTAACTTAATATAGATTTAAATACAATCCTGAAAATAGGGCATTAATTTATTTATGTTTGAATTTTTAAAAAGAAAACAACAAAACAATTCATAAGCAACTTTTTTTAATTAACTAAATTTTATTTGTTTTGAAAAAAAAAACAAATTAAGAGAACAATTCATTGACTACTTTTTTTATTAACAAAAGTTAATATATATATTTTTTTTATTTTTTTAAAGAAAACTTAACAAATCAATTAATTAATCTATCTATCTTCTATATATATAAAAATGTTTGTATGTTTGTTTGTTTGTTTGTTTGTTTGTTTGTTTGTTTGTTTGTTTGTTTGTTTGTTTGTTTGTTTGTTTGTTCGTTTGTTTGTTTGTTTGTTTGTTTGTTTGTTTGTTTGTTTGTTTGTTTGTTTGTTTGTTTGTTTGTTTGTTTGTTTGTTTGTTTGTTTGTTTGTTTGTTTGTTTGTTTGTTTGTTTGTTTGTTTGTTTGTTTGTTTGTTTGTTTGTTTGTTTGTTTGTTTGTTTGTTTGTTTGTTTGTTTGTTTGTTTGTTTGTTTGTTTGTTTGTTTGTTTGTTTGTTTGTTTGTTTGTTTGTTTGTTTGTTTGTTTGTTTGTTTGTTTGTTTGTTTGTTTGTTTGTTTGTTTGTTTGTTTGTTTGTTTGTTTGTTTGTTTGTTTGTTTGTTTGTTTGTTTGTTTGTTTGTTTGTTTGTTTGTTTGTTTGTTTGTTTGTTTGTTTGTTTGTTTGTTTGTTTGTTTGTTTGTTTGTTTGTTTGTTTGTTTGTTTGTTTGTTTGTTTGTTTGTTTGTTTGTTTGTTTGTTTGTTTGTTTGTTTGTTTGTTTGTTTGTTTGTTTGTTTGTTTGTTTGTTTGTTTGTTTGTTTGTTTGTTTGTTTGTTTGTTTGTTTGTTTGTTTGTTTGTTTGTTTGTTTGTTTGTTTGTTTGTTTGTTTGTTTGTTTGTTTGTTTGTTTGTTTGTTTGTTTGTTTGTTTGTTTGTTTGTTTGTTTGTTTGTTTGTTTGTTTGTTTGTTTGTTTGTTTGTTTGTTTGTTTGTTAGTTTGTTTGTTTGTTTGTTTGTTAGTTTGTTAGTTTGTTTGTTTGTTTGTTTGTTTGTTTGTTTGTTTGTTTGTTTGTTTGTTTGTTTGTTTGTTTGTTTGTTTGTTTGTTTGTTTGTTTGTTTGTTTGTTTGTTTGTTTGTTTGTTTGTTTGTTTGTTTGTTTGTTTGTTTGTTTGTTTGTTTGTTTGTTTGTTTGTTTGTTTGTTTGTTTGTTTGTTTGTTTGTTTGTTTGTTTGTTTGTTTGTTTGTTTGTTTGTTTGTTTGTTTGTTTGTTTGTTTGTTTGTTTGTTTGTTTGTTTGTTTGTTTGTTTGTTTGTTTGTTTGTTTGTTTGTTTGTTTGTTTGTTTGTTTGTTTGTTTGTTTGTTTGTTTGTTTGTTTGTTTGTTTGTTTGTTTGTTTGTTTGTTTGTTTGTTTGTTTGTTTGTTTGTTTGTTTGTTTGTTTGTTTGTTTGTTTGTTTGTTTGTTTGTTTGTTTGTTTGTTTGTTTGTTTGTTTGTTTGTTTGTTTGTTTGTTTGTTTGTTTGTTTGTTTGTTTGTTTGTTTGTTTGTTTGTTTGTTTGTTTGTTTGTTTGTTTGTTTGTTTGTTTGTTTGTTTGTTTGTTTGTTTGTTTGTTTGTTTGTTTGTTTGTTTGTTTGTTTGTTTGTTTGTTTGTTTGTTTGTTTGTTTGTTTGTTTGTTTGTTTGTTTGTTTGTTTGTTTGTTTGTTTGTTTGTTTGTTTGTTTGTTTGTTTGTTTGTTTGTTTGTTTGTTTGTTTGTTTGTTTGTTTGTTTGTTTGTTTGTTTGTTTGTTTGTTTGTTTGTTTGTTTGTTTGTTTGTTTGTTTGTTTGTTTGTTTGTTTGTTTGTTTGTTTGTTTGTTTGTTTGTTTGTTTGTTTGTTTGTTTGTTTGTTTGTTTGTTTGTTTGTTTGTTTGTTTGTTTGTTTGTTTGTTTGTTTGTTTGTTTGTTTGTTTGTTTGTTTGTTTGTTTGTTTGTTTGTTTGTTTGTTTGTTTGTTTGTTTGTTTGTTTGTTTGTTTGTTTGTTTGTTTGTTTGTTTGTTTGTTTGTTTGTTTGTTTGTTTGTTTGTTTGTTTGTTTGTTTGTTTGTTTGTTTGTTTGTTTGTTTGTTTGTTTGTTTGTTTGTTTGTTTGTTTGTTTGTTTGTTTGTTTGTTTGTTTGTTTGTTTGTTTGTTTGTTTGTTTGTTTGTTTGTTTGTTTGTTTGTTTGTTTGTTTGTTTGTTTGTTGGCTTATAGACTCCGAAACTACTGAACCGATTTTCCTGAAAATTTTACAGTAACATCACGTGAGCCCTAAAAATAAAATAGGCTACTTTTTTCGATAGGGGCAGGGGAATTGGTACCCACCATTGGATGCCAATATTAAATATCGCATATCTTAAGAGCCGCTTCACGCATTTGGTTGAACTTTTGGTAGTAGGATCTTCTGAGTCCTAAAATTTAAATAAAGTAGCAGCGTGGGAAGTGGTTTCCCCCATAGGACGCCAATGTTTAATATCGGATATCTTAAAAACTGTTATAGTGGGAATGTTCAAAATTTGCAGAAGTCACTCTTATGGTATACTACACTTTTGAAAATAGAAATAAAGCGGGTAGGCGTAGGAGGGGAAATACCTCCCATAGGATCCATATATTAAATATCTCTCAGCCGATAAAGTGGTTAAAGCAGTGTAGCGAAGCGCACCGGGTTAATCCCAACTCAAGTGTAAGCCTGGTTTCTTTATCTAAGTTACATTGAGTGCTTTTAATTTCGAAAATAATTCACAATAACTAAAGCTACTCGTGACAACTACTTTTACACTAGTGGTGAAATTCAGTTATACAAATTAAAAAATTTTAATATTGATCGTTCAAAAAAGATAAAGGAAATAATTACAAATAGTAAAAGAAAAATACTGAAGAAACCAATTGAATGTGTTTAATTGTTTGTATAAAATCTGGGATTTTATACACTTCGGCCATCACTTGAATTAAGAGTTTCGGGCAGGCTGTGCTCATAAAACTTGCGTCAACGATTTTATGGCTTCTTAGATTATTCTTTGGTCTGAAGCAGCTTCGTTTACAGATGCGTTGCTTGATGTTGTTGCCAGGCTGTTAGAAGATGGTTGAGAAATACGGGTTGTAGCCGTTCGTGTTGATTTTTCTCTTCGAATTTTGCTACAAATTCCAGGGTGTAACAACGTGTGGTGGTACTTCCCACATTTTCTCCATGTGTCTCTCGATGGACAATGCCTCGGATCATGGCTTTTAGCTGACGCAATAGCGGTATTTGCTAACGGTACGGTTTCTGGTTTGCACATACATCCTTAGGAATGGTAGATCTCGTCTGCCTTGACGGTTTCGTTGATATCGTCCGGTTGAACGTCTTCCGCTAGAATAAGCAATAAAAAAAAATAAAAATAGGAAGAAGTCGAAAATTTGGTATAAGTAAATGTAGATGATCTGACGAAACAATGCTATACATAATTTTGGGAAAGATGAAAGAGTAAGATACATAAATTAAAAAAGTAAGGAGAATAAATTTGTAAAAGTTTTCCTCCACATCATTAATAATTGCAAAATATCGGCATATATGTATCTTGTAACATAAACATTTTTTACCTTTTTATTTGGCAAAAACAGCTGATGCTGTTGACAACTTCGGCTGGTTTTAAAATTGACATCGGTTTTATCGTGTAAAGTAAGCTTTTGCTTGTCTATAGTAGATCAAAAGCATATTTTTAATAAAAGTTTACTTTAGAACTCTTAAAGTATGCTTTGTTTATGACTATAGTTATGGGCCAGTGAGTCTCGTGCTCTACATTTGGTGTTTGCACTGTTGACTTTTTTTGACATTTCGATTGAGCTTTTGTCAACCACGAAGGTCCTTGGCACCATAAGGTATTTGTTGAAAGTTCTTGAGGTTTGCAACCTCTGGTACCTAGATCCGCTGGATTTTCATGTGTACGTACATTGGGTAGCACATTGTGTATTTGTGCAGTTCTGTTGGCAATATAAGTTTTCCAAGACGAGTCTGTCCATATAAGACCTCACATTTGGGAAATTGCTGAGATTCTGAGACATATTTTACCATATTTACTAATAGTACAGCTCCGCAAAGTTCCAATCTGGGCAAACCAAATGGTTTTATAGGCGCCACTTTGCTTTTTGCAACAACCAAGTAAGAGAATACAACATGCGACGGACTTTGACAGCGGAAATAAACAGTGGCACAATATGCTCTGTTAGAAGCGTCAGAGAAGCCATGTATTTGAATAGCGTCAGATTTACTGTATTGCAGCCATCTAGGGATTTTTACCTCTTCTATGTGCGAAATATCGACAATTATCTTATTCCATTTATCTAAAGGCTCAAGACTAACGTTATCATCCCATTGTAGACCTTCTAACCACAACTGTTGCATTGACATATAATGCCAATGGGAGTAATCCAAGCAGTGGGATCGAAAATCGACGCTATACCCGTTGAAATTTTGCGTTTTGTAATATTTTGCGCTAGAGTTATAGGGGAAAATGAGTAAGTAAAGGAATCTGTTAAGGCATTCCATTTGATACCTTACGTTTTTGTGAAACTGTTGTCATGGAACCGTAGTAGATCTGAGTCATATAGTTCTTCACTTGGAATCTGAACAAATCATGATTGTTTGCTGTAATCTTTTTTAAAAGAAACCCAGCTGATTTAAGGGTATATGTGAGTTGAGATAGTTTCTCCTTACCATCCTCAACAGTGTGTCCACCTGATTGTAAGTCATCCACATATGTTTTACGACGCAAGATTTTTGAAGCTATGGGATATATTTCCTGGGAATCTTCAGCAAGTTTATGTAGGGTGCGAATTGCTAGAAACGGTGAACAGTTCAAACCGAAAGTAACCGTGCTAAATTGGTAGTCTTTGATTTCACTAGCTTAAACGCCACTCTAGCTTTAGTGGTTTTATGTTCAGGGCGAACTACTGCGTGATGTGGCAAGTAGAAGGAAAAGTATTTCCCATTTGATATGATTTCGCGATACGTTGTTGGCTCCATATGATTTAGGGTTAAATACTTTTGAAGAACGTTATAATATTCTTGTTTGAGTTCAGGGGTTTTGGAAAGGGATTGTTTGATACAAGGAATATTGGACAAGAGCTACAAGAGCTAAGAAATTTGTTACTAGGGAACTCTTTTTTTAATGGTAACCGTACCATATATCTTCCATTAATATCTCTGGTAGTAGATTCCTTATAAAAATTCTCACAATATTGATCATCTTCAGAAATAATAGGATGTGTAGGCAATTCTTCCTGCTCCAAAAATTTTCTAAGTATCTATACTTTGCTTGACTGCCAACTTGAATTAGTTAAAGAGATTTTGGATCTTGGTGTTTTACTTGATCCAAAATTAGATTTTATAAAACACATTACATCAACGATAAATAAAGCTCGTGGTGTACTTGCCTTTATAAAACGTTGGGCTAAGGAGTTCACTGATCCTATGATTACAAAGCTTTTATATACATCTTTGGTAAGACCTATCATCGAATATGGCTCTATTATCTGGGATCCTGATTATGATGATCACCTAAACCGAATAGAATTTGTCCAAAAACAATTTTTATTCTTCTGCTTAGGAAACTCAACTTGGAATCCTTCTGAAGTACTTCCATCTTACTCTGTAAGACATGCACGCGTTAAATTACCATCACTAGTAAGCCGAAGAAAAATGCTTAACATTGCGTTTTTAGTTAATTTGCTTAATGGTAACGTTAGTTCGGAATTCCTGCTTAATAATGTTAAACTCAACGTTCCTCAGCGATCAACTCGCAATTACATACCATTATATCTTTAGACCTTTCACACAAACTATGCAAATTCTGATCCTTTTCGGAGAATATGTAAAGATTTTAATGAAATGTATGATTTAGTTGACTTTTCTTTAAGTGCCAGTGTCATTAAACGTAGTACAGTAGTTTTGACTTAACTGCCTTTTGTTTACGTGCACTTTTGACTTAACTGCACAAAATTGATCATTTTTGGAATTATTCTTTCTAATTCCATACAAATTCCTTTTTTAAGTGCACTTTCTATACCTGCACATTTAAGATAAATGCACAAAATTTTTGGCATTTTAAAATTATTTTCATACAAAAAATCAAAGTTAGCTGCACTTTGACTTAACTGCCCAAAATAAATATTTTCTAGCATTATTCTTCAAAATTCTTGTTTACGTGCATTTTGTATACCTGCACATTTTTCATATTTTTGGGCAGCTTTAAAATATTTTCATACAAAACATCAAAGTTAGCTGCACACATAAAAATATATGGTGGCCACTTTTTCGCATAAATATCCAATTTAAGCTGTTTATAAAAATATAAATCGCAATTATTTTGTTTTTTTATGTTTTAAGTTCTTTGTGAATTCTCATTGTTTTTGTAAATGTTTCTTTTATGTATATTAAATAAACATACATACATGTATAAAATGATCGGTTATTTCCCAGCTAGCATAGGCTGTTTGTTAGACGATTATGTTTAACATACAACTCCTAAAAGAATCTTCTGGTGATTTTCTGACGAGTAACAAAAACATCTAAATCTTTTTTTAATTTATTTATTTTTTGACACGCTCGTCTTTAAATCTTGAAATAAACCTTTTGGGACTCTCTGTAAGAGACGTATAACAATTACTGAAAAAAGGATTTTCCGACAGGATGGTGTTGATTTCGCGACCTTAAGGTTTGTTTTATAGAAATTGTATGAAAATTAGAAGTTTTGCCATGAAAAATAGGCAGATGCCCTTACTTAGGTAGCTTAGTCATACGGCTGAGTATTTCACGAGTTGTAAAATAATACCTACATACATGATTCTCATACGACTCTTAGCATGCTTTTTTAAAGACTCGTTAGATAATCTCAACATACATCATAAACGATTCCCTTTACTATTATTATAAGCGTTTTTCACTGCGTTATGGAAGAATCTCTCATACGAATCAGCACGTGTAACAGTTTCTCCCGTGCTAGGAATCGTCTACAATTAAAAAATGAGCTCGTCGACGATCAAAAAGAGCTCCTGGGTTGAAAAAAATTTAATAAAATATAAATTTATGTATTAAAAAAATAATTTTTTTATTCTACTTTTAAATCAAACTTTACTTTAGCTGCACTTTTGTGCAGGTAACCACAATTGTGTACCTGCACATTAAGGCAGGTAAATGCATTTAAGATAACTGCATTTTTGATTTACCTGTACAATAAATCGTGCAAAGGAGATTGTGCAGCTAAGTCAAAACTACTGTATTATCTTGTTTTTAAATACATAAACTAATAATATTGTTCGTATTTTAATCGTAGTCTGTACGGATTTAAATCCATAGACTTAAATAAATAAAACAAAAAGAAATGACAGTTGTTGTAAATGAATTAATTGTATTAGTTTGCACAGGGCCGTTTAATACCCATCCGAATACAGTTTTATACGCGGAAGCTTTACCGCATATATTCTTCTTTATTCCCTCAATGTTTATGGAATGTTCTGAGTCATTTCCCAGAACAAGGTCGATTTGGGATGAGTGATTTAAATTCGGAGCTGCGAGATCAAGATCAAAGAGATCGAAGTTCTTAGCTACTTCAAAGAAAATTGATAAGAATTGTTTGGTAACCTTTGGTAAGACAATTGCATTCACTCCAAACTTTATATTGTGACGCTTAGAGACCAGAGTGACATCACATTCTTTATTTGCCGACTGAGTTTGTCCACCAATTCCCATAATTTCGACATAAGATTTTTGAAAGGGTAAGTTGAGCAGAGATCTTACTCGTTCTAATATAAATGGCCTTTGCGAACCCGGGTCAATTAATGCTTTGATCGTATATAACTCACCTCTGTGATCTATTTGAACTAGAGCGGTGCGAAGTAATATGAAATCGTTGTTTGTAGAGAAATTTGCCAGTACTTGATAGTTTCGAGAAGTTGATGGTTTATCATTATTGATTGTATTAGGGTATTAGTATTAGGGGATGCATTGTACTTTGCATTAGAAAATTTTTTGGAGTTTTCATTGCTCGGTGATAATTCGGTTGAATCTCTATTTTTGGGTAAATGTAAAAGGGTATGATGTCCAGCTTTGCAAATAAAACACGTGTTTTTACTAGAGCATTTTGATTTAGTGTGAGACAAGGAAAGACAGTTGCTACATATCCTCTTTTGGAATACATAGTCAATGCGCTGTTGGACTGTATACTTGCGAAACTTTTCACAATTTCTTAGATTATGATCTTTCCCTACAAATAATATTTTACCACCTGATCCATTTTGATAAAATGGACTACTCCATGGACTGGTCCTATGTAATGCAATCATTGACCATGTCATTGTTAAAAAGTGTTTGTAGTGAGACGACATGTCTTCGTTTTTAAACGACATGTTTTCGTTTTTAAACGAAGTTAAAACTAACCCTCTTGTGTATACAATGGAGTAGTTTTAAAACTTTTCCGTTGTAGTCCAAAGATGGGTTATATGGTCCTGCCCTAGGACATCGTAATGTTAAATAGACCATGTTTTTTCCATACGTTTGGGCTACTTTTGGACTAGTCCTAGTCCCTTGTGGACTACTCTTTACACGCGTGTTTAGACTGGTCCTATTATTTGCAGGGTTTTCACAGAGTTGGCAGGAGTAATTTAGCTTCTCTTGAGATGAATACGATTGTATATTACGAGAAACTTTAGGGAATGATGGGAGACTGAATTTTTGTTCCGTAGCTTTAATAGACGAAATTCTCCCCACTACTTCATAACGATTAATTAAAAATTCTTCTAATAAAGCCGCTTATCGACGCTTTTAGTCAAATGACTTCCCATATTTATCCAACAATAATAATAATATCTCCACACATTATAGGCCCTCTGGTCAAACCAATACCAACTCCGCCAATTACTCTGCCGACCCACTCCATATTCCTACTTATAAAATGTGGTATCCAAAGTAAACTTTTTCGCAATACATACATATGTATGTATATTCGAAAACTCGATACTGTCGATATAAATTAAATTTTTTAAGAATTCGTTAAATTAGCTTAAAAGGATTTTTTCCAATTTGGTTAGACCCACGATATTAAAGTTATCTATTGGGTCTCTATTTTATCCTTAATAGATTTAAATATAAACGAAAGCCACATTAAAAATAAGACAACTTTTCGTAGATTAGTTGTATATTGAGCGCTACAAATATTAAATAATATTTTTTGAGCACTGCCGTTGATCTACGTTACGGTTACTAGAATTTGGAAATAAATCCTAAAAACCGTTTTAACTCCAACGAGTTTACTTTTCCAAAGATTAAAGATTTAATTAGTTATTAATACGGTTTCCGTATGACGTGCTAAATTCCCAGTTTTTCATTTTTGATAAATACACTGAAATTTATTGTTGAGGGAAAGCTAGCTTCTATGCGCATTTCACTGGTTGCTTAGGCCAGTTCATCAGGAAACCTTTTCCAAAAATTTTAGAAAGGCCAAAAATATTATACAAATAAAACTCTAAAGCGAATAAGAATTATAAACACTAAAAGTCTTACCCGTAACAATATCAAAGCCAAAACAAAACACCAACAATAAACAGTGAGTTTATCTTTTCTTACATTCCCCTACAATTGGTCGGGTTCTTTCCGACTCGAATCGTAGTTGTAAGTGGGTAAAAAGAAAAAACAAAATTAAAAAACAACCTGCTTCATTCTACTGTTTCGTAAGAAAACAACAAAAAAAAAACAAATTTGCCAATTCAGTTAATTAGTTGTTAGGAACATAAATAAATGGGTTTTAGTAGTAAAAATTTAAATTGCAACGCATTATGGCATTAATTACGATTCACCATTTAAATAAAATTAAGGGGATTATTTTTTCCCCATATACAAATTATTAATTTCCTTTTCAAAAAATTTTTATGAAAATATTTTTTCTTTCAAGTGTGGTGCAGTGTTTTTAAAAATAAGGGGACAGAAAAAATTATTTTTCGAATTCAAACAAAAAATTTGTAGTATCAAAACATTTTTTGTCTGAAATCGTTCCTACAAACAAATTCGCATATTCAAACAATTTATTTGCATTTTGTTTACTAAAAAAAACACTGATTTTTTCAAACAAATAATTTACAGAATCAAACAAAAAGTTTACTGAAATTCATATAAATTTCAAACAAATAATTTTGCTGAATCAAACAAAAATTTTTTGCACAAGCAATGACGCGCACCCATGATATCACTGAAGGAGAAGATGAAGGCAGAAGCAGAGCGGCGGTTGGCTTTGAGACACATGTTTTGTTGGAATTATTTTTGAACGAAGTCTTGTTTATACACACAATGTTTTTCTTCATCACTCACTGTTGCTGTATCCTTTCCTTGGCTAAAGAAAAAGAAATGTAACAAACAACGGCAGCAGACCGACTCGATATGTTTTTCGTCATCATTTTATTTTTGTATTTGATGTAGGTATATAAGTAAACAGTTTTCAAAAATTGAATATGGGATTTTGTTTTTCATTCTTTTTTTCCAACTTTGAAACCAACCAAAAATTTATTTTGTTTCTTATAATGTTGTTGTTGTTTCTGTTGCTTAAAAAAGAATGAAACCTTTTTTTTACCTGCTATTTTTTTTTTTTGTTTTTTTACTAATAACCTCGTCGCGCTATTTTATCATTTTTCTTCTTGTTGTACTTTTTTAAAGCGTCCAAAAATAAACTGTATGTGTTTTTTGTTGTTGGTCTTATATTTCACATAAAGAAGTGTTGCTTACGATCAAATAAAAAATGCAAAAAACGACAACATTAAGGAGCGTTAAATATTTCATACAAAATTATGAAAAATTAAAACCAATAGCGCGTATATTATATTATTGAAAAGTTGTCAACATTTTTGTTGGTTAAATAAAAATCAAACAAAAATATTAATTGAATCAGTAAAAAAATTTGTAGAAATAAAAAAAAATTTCAAACAATCGTTTGTTTGAAAATAATTCGGCAATAATTTTTTCTGTGCACAGAAAAAATTATTTTTCGAATTCAAACAAAAAATTTGTAGTATCAAAACATTTTTTGTCTGAAATCGGTCCTACAAACAAATTCGCATATTCAAACAATTTATTTGCATTTTGTTTACTAAAAAAAACACACTGATTTTTTCAAACAAATAATTTACAGAATCAAAAAAAAAGTTTACTGAAATTCATATAAGTTTCAAACAAATAATTTTGCTGAATCAAACAAAAATTTTTTGCACAAGCAATGACGCGCACCCAAGCTATCACTGAAGGAGAAGATGAAGGCAGAAGCAGAGCGGCGGCTGGCTTTGAGACACATGTTTTGTTGGAATTATTTTTGAACGAAGTCTTGTTTATACACACAATGTTTTTCTTCATCACTCACTGTTGCTGTATCCTTTCCTTGGCTAAAGAAGAAGAAATGTAACAAATAACGGCAGCAGACCGACTCGATATGTTTTTCGTCATCATTTTATTTTTGTATTTGATGTATTTAAGTAAACAGTTTTCAAAAATTGAATACGGGATTTTGTTTTTCATTCTTTTTTTTCCAACTTTGAAACCAACCAAAAATTTATTTTGTTTCTTATAATGTTGTTGTTGTTTCTGTTGTTTAAAAAAGAATGAAACCTTTTTTTTACCTGCTATTTTTTTTGTTTTTTTACTAATAACCTCGTCGCGCTATTTTATCATCTTTCTTCTTGTTGTACTTTTTTAAAGCGTCCAAAAATAAACTGTATGTGTTTTGTGTTGCTGTTCTTATATTTCACATAAAGAAGTGTTGCTTACGATCAAATAAAAAATGCAAAAAACGACAACATTAAAGAGCGTTAAATATTTCATACAAAATTATGAAAAATTGAAACCAATAGCGCGTATAAAATATAGTTTTGAATAGTTGTCAACATTTTTGTTGGTTAAATAAAAATCAAACAAAAATATTAATTGAATCAGTAAAACAATTTGTAAAAATTAAAAAAAATTTCAAACAATCGTTTGTTTGAAAATAATTCGGCAATAATTTTTTCTGTGTATCATGAAAACTTTTTTCCCTCGTAATTTGTTCGCATTTCCCTTAGATTTTCTCACTTTATTTTTGCTAGGGAACAGAACATGTATGTAAGTAGTTTCTCCTATAAATCGAATATTAAGGTTTATTTCCGTTAATCAGGCACCAACCGATATATTGGTCAACAAAATGCAAAACAAGAGGTTGATTGCCGGCGGATTTGTAAAGCTTTCGAAAGACGTGGTGGCAGAATTTTGGGAGATATTTTACTAAATAAAATTTAAAAAATGCAAAAAACTAACGTTGCAATAAACCTATCCCTCCAATACTAATCATTTAGCTTTATTATTTTCACTTTTCTTTAAAATATATACGTAAATATTTTTGAACATAAATTTCATTGATTTTTAATATTTCCTAATCTTTCTTCTTTTTTGTTACATTCACTGGAACTGATAGCGTGAAAATTTTTTCACATGAGATTCATGATTGCTTTTTCCCCTTCGAGGGGAATGAAAATTTCATGGGAACAAAAATTCCACTTGTTATTCACGATAGTGGTGATTATTTAAACAGCGTTGCCAGAGTGATGATTTTTTCTGGCAAAAATACCATTTAAAAATTTTGTTCTCAAATGATAATTTTTTTATTTTTAAAATTAATGATTTACTTTAAGTTTGATTGTACAAAATACACAATTTTATTAAAACAGTAAATTTTTAAAACAATGAAGTTTTGAATCAGCTTGTATATTATGGGTTTTGCACCCAGTGTCAGGAATATACAAAATTGCATCATTATTTCTGGGCATACAAAATATTTAAAAAGCATCTTAGATTAGCGGATGCTGATTTTGAGAATATTGATGATAGAAATTATTTTTAAAAAGAAACCCCGTATTATTATAAAGTTTCATATCACAGTGCAACACAAAAAAAATAACCATATACGGACAATCAATAACCATAAAGGACCAAAAAAAAAGACCCGTGTCTCCCAGTTTTGCCCAAAGTCATGCACTTTTTTTATGGGTCCTTAAAGATTTTCATAGCCCATATGAACACTTCTTTACGGACTTTTAACCATCTTGTTTTATAGAGATTTGGGTTTAATTAGGTCCAAAAATATCTTGTTTAAACCTAAGTAACCTTAGTAATAGCTTGTATGTTATCCCATAGTGGCCATCATAGTAATAGTAGTAGATATTAAGATAATGTTTGGCACAAAAATCTCTTATGTGAATTTTAACCTCACAACATACTTTTTTTTTGGCGGAAACATGATCGCCAAAAAAAATTAGTTTCTTTACTTTTTTTTTTGATCTGAAAGAGTACATTTGTAATCGTTATTATTTAAGAAGAACTTTTTTTGTGTCGTTAATTACCGACATCGATGTTTCGCAAACTTTTGATAAAGTCAAACAATTCTTTCCAAAATAAGAATAATTCAAAACATTACTATGAGTTTTTTAACGATGCCTTAACTTGGCGTCGGCAATCAACACTCGCATTCGCTTATAAAGGGTGTGTGTGAAACGGTAGCAAAGTTCTATGGTGAAATAAAATTTGTTTGTGGTAGAAAATTTTCATATTTGGGCTGTGTGAAATTATAACATTTTTGACAACGTAAAATTTTGACATAAAGAAAAAAACAATTACTAGTAGTTTTGTAAAAATGAATAAATTAATGAAGATTTTACCAATAATCATTTCAATTCTGTTGGAATTGAGATCGTCCCAACTATTAGATGAATTCGTTCTGATATATTATCAATTTTTACAAAAAGTGCGGGCAAGAAAGCTTTTACATGTGTACATACTTACATGTTGTATAATTCTTTTTAATTTTTTTGCCGCTGGTCCTACTTCCATATTATTTTTTATTTGGTTTAAAAAAATTTGATGAAAAAAATTATTTTGTGGTTGTCAAAAATTTCTACACTAATGTCAAAATTTATACTAGCCCCCTCAATAGTGTCAAAATTTTACTTCCATGAGTACTTTGCTACCGTTTCACACACACCCCATGAGTACTTTGCTACCGTTTCACACACACCCAAGGTAAAAGTTATTTTCTGAGTTTTATTTATTCCTCAGAAATAAAAGTTACTGCATGATTTGGAAAATTTAAATTTGTTTATGAGTTTTAATTTTTTGCTTCAAAAAATTATTTTTTAAGTTTTTTTTTCGTTATAAAAAAAGTAATTTTCTGTGCAAAAATTAATATAAATTGATTTGGGGCGACTTAATCTCTTAAGTCCGTGCAAAAATTCTTTTATGTTAAATTGATGATTTTTTTCTAAGCAAATAAAATAAATTTTAAAAAACTATTTTTATTTCTGAGGAATAAAAAAAATCAAGAAAAACGTTTATTTTCTGAGAAATAAATAAAATTCAAAACTAAATATTAACAATTTATTTTGTTGTCCTGCAAATATTATTGGACTACCTGATCCATTTTGATCAAATGGACTACTCCTTGGACTGATCCGATGTAATGCAAGCATGGACCATGTCATTGTTAAAAAAAATTTGTAGTGAAAGGACATGTTTTCGTTTTTAAACGATTTCAAAGCTAATCCTCTGGAGTATGCCATGGAGTGGTTTTTTTACTAATCCTTTGAAATGCAATGCTGGGTTATATGGTCCTGCCCTAGGCCATTGCAATGTTAGTCCCTTGTGGCCTACATTTTACACGCGTGTATAGACTAGTCCTATTATTTGCAGGGAAGAAAGAAATTAAACTTACTGCCTGTTTTTTGATAACGAGCGAAAAAGAAACACTCTCTCATTGAGCTCACATTTAAAATAAAAACATATTTTGAAATTTTAACGTAAGTTAAACGAGTGACTTTTGCACTCGTCGTCAAAAACAGACAGTTAAACCATAATTTATATTTCTGATGAATAAATAAAACTCAAGAAATAACTTTTATATTCTAAGCAAAAAATTAAACTTAAAAATAATTTTTATATCCTAAGCAATAAATAAAACTCACATTTAAAATAAAAACATATTTTGAAATTTTAACGTAAGTTAAACGAGTGACTTTTGCACTCGTCATCAAAAACAGACAGTTAAACCATAATTTATATTTCTGATGAATAAATAAAACTCAAGAAAAAACTTTTATATTCTAAGCAAAAAATTAAACTTAAAAATAATTTTTATTTCCTAAGCAATAAATAAAACTCAGAAAATAATCGGTGTAGATGAGGTTTTTAATCAAACTTAAAAAAAATTAAAATTAATGCATTTTAATGTAGTCCATTTAACAAGGATTATCTTGATGTATGTCTCATGCACGTAGAACTTCTCTTTTAGTTTGTTTATTTTTAGTTCAAATGTGAAAAATATTCTTTATTTGCACTCTCTGATTAATGCATACACATGTACATGTACATATGAAAAAAAGGTCATTCAAAAGAGAATAATAACGTGAAAAAATGTTCACGTGAAAAAATTCCCCTTATCATGAAAACTTTTTTCCCTCGTAATTTGTTCGCATTTCCCTTAGATTTTCTCACTTTATTTTTGCTAGGGAACAGAACATGTATGTAAGTAGTTTCTCCTATAAATCGAATATTAAGGTTTATTTCCGTTAATCAGGCACCAACCGATATATTGGTCAACAAAATGCAAAACAAGAGGTTGATTGCCGGCGGATTTGTAAAGCTTTCGAAAGACGTGGTGGCAGAATTTTGGGAGATATTTTACTAAATAAAATTTAAAAAATGCAAAAAACTAACGTTGCAATAAACCTATCCCTCCAATACTAATCATTTAGCTTTATTATTTTCACTTTTCTTTAAAATATATACGTAAATATTTTTGAACATAAATTTCATTGATTTTTAATATTTCCTAATCTTTCTTCTTTTTTGTTACATTCACTGGAACTGATAGCGTGAAAATTTTTTCACATGAGATTCATGATTGCTTTTTCCCCTTCGAGGGGAATGAAAATTTCATGGGAACAAAAATTCCACTTGTTATTCACGATAGTGGTGATTATTTAAACAGCGTTGCCAGAGTGATGATTTTTTCTGGCAAAAATACCATTTAAAAATTTTGTTCTCAAATGATAATTTTTTTATTTTTAAAATTAATGATTTACTTTAAGTTTGATTGTACAAAATACACAATTTTATTAAAACAGTAAATTTTTAAAACAATGAAGTTTTGAATCAGCTTGTATATTATGGGTTTTGCACCCAGTGTCAGGAATATACAAAATTGCATCATTATTTCTGGGCATACAAAATATTTAAAAAGCATCTTAGATTAGCGGATGTTAATTTTGAGAATATTGATGATAGAAATTATTTGTAAAAAGAAACCCCGTATTATTATAAAGTTTCATATCACAGTGCAACACGAAAAAAATAACCATATACGGACAATCAATAACCATAAAGGACCAAAAAAAAAGACTCGTGTCTCCCAGTTTTGCCCAAAGTCATGCACTTTTTTTATGGGTCCTTAAAGATTTTCATAGCCCATATGAACACTTCTTTACGGACTTTTAACCATCTTGTTTTATAGAGATTTGGGTTTAATTAGGTCCAAAAATATCTTGTTAAAACCTAAGTAACCTTAGTAATAGCTTGTATGTTATCCCATAGTGGCCATCATAGTAATAGTAGTAGATATTAAGATAATGTTTGGCACAAAAATCTCTTATGTGAATTTTAACCTCACAACATACTTTTTTTTTGGCGGAAACATGATCGCCAAAAAAAATTAGTTTCTTTACTTTTTTTTTTGATCTGAAAGAGTACATTTGTAATCGTTATTATTTAAGAAGAACTTTTTTTGTGTCGTTAATTACCGACATCGATGTTTCGCAAACTTTTGATAAAGTCAAACAATTCTTTCCAAAATAAGAATAATTCAAAACATTACTATGAGTTTTTTAACGATGCCTTAACTTGGCGTCGGCAATCAACACTCGCATTCGCTTATAAAGGGTGTGTGTGAAACGGTAGCAAAGTTCTATGGTGAAATAAAATTTGTTTGTGGTAGAAAATTTTCATATTTGGGCTGTGTGAAATTATAACATTTTTGACAACGTAAAATTTTGACATAAAGAAAAAAACAATTACTAGTAGTTTTGTAAAAATGAATAAATTAATGAAGATTTTACCAATAATCATTTCAATTCTGTTGGAATTGAGATCGTCCCAACTATTAGATGAATTCGTTCTGATATATTAACAATTTTTACAAAAAGTGCGGGCAAGAAAGCTTTTACATGTGTACATACTTACATGTTGTATAATTCTTTTTAATTTTTTTGCCGCTGGTCCTACTTCCATATTATTTTTTATTTGGTTTAAAAAAATTTGATGAAAAAAATTATTTTGTGGTTGTCAAAAATTTCTACACTAATGTCAAAATTTATACTAGCCCCCTCAATAGTGTCAAAATTTTACTTCCATGAGTACTTTGCTACCGTTTCACACACACCCCATGAGTACTTTGCTACCGTTTCACACACACCCAAGGTAAAAGTTATTTTCTGAGTTTTATTTATTCCTCAGAAATAAAAGTTACTGCATGATTTGGAAAATTTAAATTTGTTTATGAGTTTTAATTTTTTGCTTCAAAAAATTATTTTTTAAGTTTTTTTTTCGTTATAAAAAAAGTAATTTTCTGTGCAAAAATTAATATAAATTGATTTGGGGCGACTTAATCTCTTAAGTCCGTGCAAAAATTCTTTTATGTTAAATTGATGATTTTTTTCTAAGCAAATAAAATAAATTTTAAAAAACTATTTTTATTTCTGAGGAATAAAAAAAATCAAGAAAAACGTTTATTTTCTGAGAAATAAATAAAATTCAAAACTAAATATTAACAATTTATTTTGTAGTCCTGCAAATATTATTGGACTACCTGATCCATTTTGATCAAATGGACTACTCCTTGGACTGATCCGATGTAATGCAAGCATGGACCATGTCATTGTTAAAAAAAATTTGTAGTGAAAGGACATGTTTTCGTTTTTAAACGATTTCAAAGCTAATCCTCTGGAGTATGCCATGGAGTGGTTTTTTTACTAATCCTTTGAAATACAAAGCTGGGTTATATGGTCCAGCCCTAGGCCATTGCAATGTTAGTCCCTTGTGGGCTACATTTTACACGCGTGTATGGACTTGTCCTATTATTTGCAGGGAAGAAAGAAATTAAACTTACTGCCTGTTTTTTGATAACGAGCGAAAAAGAAACACTCTCTCATTGAGCTCACATTTAAAATGAAAACATATTTTGAAATTTTAACGTAAGTTAAACGAGTGACTTTTGCACTCGTCGTCAAAAACAGACAGTTAAACCATAATTTATATTTCTAATGAATAAATAAAACTCAAGAAATAACTTTTATATTCTAAGCAAAAAATTAAACTTAAAAATAATTTTTATTTCCTAAGCAATAAATAAAACTCAGAAATTAATCGGTGTAGATGAGGTTTTTAATCAAACTTAAAAAAAAATTAAAATTAATGCATTTTAATGTAGTCCATTTAACAAGGATTATCTTGATGTATGTCTCATGCACGTAGAACTTCTCTTTTAGTTTGTTTATTTTTAGTTCAAATGTGAAAAATATTCTTTATTTGCACTCTGTGATTAATGCATACACATGTACATATGTACATACTTATGTATGTATATGGTATAAATTGATTTCATAAGACCCAACCATAATTTGCTGGATAAAATTAATAAAAATTCTAAAACATTAAAACATATGAGAGCGCCCATAACTGACATTAATAAAAATTGCGTCTCGTCACACTGACCTACATTTGCGTGAAACACATGGATGATCTAGAAAATGTAAAACACCGTCTTCCATATACCATCATAGCAGCTGTCATAAAAACAAAAAACAATAATAGAAGGTTAATTTTTGTAAACAAAAAAAATAACAAACAAGTAACAGTGCTAAATATTTGGCTGTACCGAATATTTGATACCCTCTACCGAGAGTTCAAATATTTTAGGAGTAGAATTTATGTGATCTATAAATTATAAACTAATCATTATTAAAACTGACCTCACAGTATTATAATTTGTTGCGATTTTAGGTGTATTAGTAAATTCCATTCCAAAAAGATTTTGAAAAGACCGCTTTGTATGAGGCCTATGGAAAATTATGTACAGATCTTCACGAAATTTGGTGAAGTTATTTTAAATTTATTTAATACTGGGACAGATCAACTTTTATTACAATCTCACTATTCGTTACGGTTTCAGACGTACTGAAGTGTTTTCCGAGAGTGGGCTTTATATACGGCCTATAGCAAATTATGGACCGATATTCATGAAATTTAGTAGTATGATTTCTAGTAGGGGGATCGATTATTCGACTTTTTTTTTCGAATATTCCTGTTTTCGGTTAAGCATTTTAAGAATAACCGGTTAACCGGTTTTATTTCAAATACATAAAAATACAAAAATCAACTAAGTTCTTGTAAAAAAAGTTAATTTGAATAAAAACAAAACAGTTCACAAAGGTAAGAACCAACAATATACATAGATATGACTTAAGGTATGTTCTGGGGCCTAATTCTGGCAGTCGTGATCGAGCACTTTCTCAATTCGAAAGCAATTTTATAACTTATATTTTTATTTTTTTTATTGTGAAATTCAAATTATTGCTTTACAACACTGAAAAAAAATTCCGATTCGTTCAGTATTGACTGAAATAATTAGATATTAAATTGCTTTTGAATCGAGAATGTACTCGAACACGCCTGCCAGAATCAGGCCCCAGAATTAACAAATAGTTGACGATAGAATTTAAAAAAAATCGTGACCAGTAAATTTGTCCAACTTAAGCTTTATTTTTAATAATTTCTATTTATTTACTACACTTTATTTCTAAAGCCTATATTAATTTTGACGTCACTACAAAACCACAATAGCAAGTTCGTGTTGCGTGATGACGACAAAATTACGCAGAACCACTACGCATGTGACTCTTAAGACCTTTAAGCCAGGATTATATATTCCAAAATAATTTGTTTCAGCATTATAGAAACGAAAAGTAATACATATGAACATGCTTTTATTATATCTGTCAATTCGTCGATCACAATTTAAAACTTTCCATGACATTGTTTGATTCGTTCAATTTTGTTTTAAGTTCTTGGTGTTTTAATAAGCAAAACTGGTGAGTAAGCATGATATTAAGTGCCTTAACAGACATTCCGCCCTCTGCAACACAAGAGACTAATATTTCAGCGTATTTTAGTAGAGTATTATTTGTACTTGGAACAGAGTCAAGTTTTACTTGGATTCTAATTATGTCAAGCTTCTGGACTAATTAAATGTGATTAATACGTCGTCACGTTGAAGAACCTTTGCAACTTATTAATTTAGGGCCCTTGAAGCACCATTGTCTTTTAAATCAGTTCGAAATATCACTAGAGATGACATCTTTTTAAAAATATGTTAAATAAATAGAATACTGTAATTTTTAAGCTGAACATTTTCTTTGTAAAATTTTGAATTGTTTTTGGTTTTTGTTACAAGAACACTCTTCTCCAATTTTAAATTAGAAAAAATTAAATGACGGGTACATTTAAGAGAAAAGTAAGGAATACATAATTACACATTACTAAAATAACCGATTTATTTTACCAAAATAACCGGTTTATTCGATATTCGAAAAGTGTTATTCGAACAGTGGACTTTTTAAAATATTCGACTCGGCAACATTAAAATATCCGGTTAAAACCGGTCGAATATTAACCGTTCGATCTCTCTAATTTCTAGTCATGTAAAGCGAATTCGTGCAAAATCTGTGGAATTCGCCACCATTTATGCTAGTTTTTTTTCTTAACAAAATGATCAATTTTAAGGGTGGTGGTTCCACATTTAGATCCACAACTCTTAGCAGACTGCACTGATTTCGCTGGATTTCAATCTTAAAGTGCTTAGGATAACTAGCAGCAATTTGACACCAATATTTTTTCTTTTAAGTTGTTTGAAAGTGAACGTGTTTTAAACAGATGGATGGACAGAAGGACATATATGTATATGAATGTATGTATGTACTTTAAAAGGTATTGGATGAATATTTTAAAAAAGTTTCACATGTAATGATAAGCTAAGTATACCTTTATTCAGCACTAGTGGTGGAGGGTATACAAAATAAATTTATTAGAAAAAAAAATTATTGTTGAGCTAATTTTTTTATTATTGTCCCAAATATTAATGCTGCGTATGACGTTTTCTTTTTTTTACTTAAATTTTCATATTATTCGAATGTGTATTCCAAGTCAATTTAATAGTTGTATAAATTTTCTGCACAATTTACTTCATTGCTAGCCAAAGGATAGCTTAAGTAAGCCTCGTAACAGAAATATACAAACGAAAATTCTGATAGTGCATAGAAAATATTCCTGGAAAATATTGGAGGAATAAGACTATTAAAGTATAAAAGCTTTTAAAATACACATCCGAATAATATGAAAATTTATATAATAAATTTTACTCACCATGAGAAATAAATTCCCAGATTCTATTTGTTAAAACAAATACTTAAATTTAGTATTAGCTTGAAAACCATATTTAATGTACATATGTATGCGTTTATTTATTTGAGCAGTGGATCACAACCTATTTCGTGCTGGCGCAAATACAAAGTTTTTCCAATTATGTGTATTTGTCATGTGGAATGTCACTTTTCTACCGATAGATGTGATTTCATGTGTATGTCAAATGTTGAGTTTTACATGGGGGTTAAAATTTATATGTTGGTATGTTACGTACATTCGACATAACCTATCAAAAAAAAAACTTATCGATTTCAATAATAAATTTTGTGAATTTTTTATCTTTTGTATTATTTATTTACTATTATAATTTATATTTATTAAAATTTCAATTAATTTTTGGCGCCACAAACAATTTTGTTAATAAAAAGCAGTTAATGGCAGATGCTTTGTCACTTAAAAATAGAACTCTTTCTAAATCAATATGTACTGTACACAGAGAAATAGCACATGATCTTGAGGAATACCACATTCAAACCTATTGCCAAATTTTATCAAATTATCGCCAAAATTGCGACCTGTACTTTGCGCACAAGGTTTTCATGGACAGCGAGACAGCCAGACAATTTGCCCGCCAGTGCGGCGAAAAATGGGTTTACATTATAGGTTTTTTTAATCATAATTGAATTCTCTACTTAATTCTAATTTAACTGCAGAAAAATTTACAACAACAAAATTTGTAGAGCAAAAACAAAATCGTATCCGTTTTTACGCGACAAAAAAGTGTACAACATTTGTTTTGTAAATATGATAGCGATTTAGTCGGGACATTGATTCTAACAGACTTCAGCATATCCTTATTGCTAATTTTCCTTTTACGGATTTGGCGGTCTAAATGATCCCACAAATGCTCGGTTGGGTTAAAGTCCTGTGATTGGGGGGATAATCAAGTTTTTAAGGAGTGCGATAAAGTAGCCATTCTTTCAATATTCTTGCAGTGTGTTTGGGATCATTGTCTTGTTGGAAGACCCAAAATCCCTGAAAGTCTAATTTCTCCACAAATGTTTTTCAATATGTTCAGGTAATCCGTTTTGTTCAGAATTCTTTTAATAAAGACCAAACACCCAAATCCGCTTGCTGCCATGCATCCCCACACCATCACCGAAATGCCATCATGCTTGACCATGGTTATTAAATTTTGATTGGCTGGTTGGGTTTTTTCTGTCCAAAAACCTCAAACTTACTCTCACTACCAGAAAGAGCATTGTTACAGAAAGAAACATCTTTATTTTCATACATACATCTTTATTTGCAAAGGTATGTAAAATGTAAAAACCCGAAAAACTTCGTAATCCAGGCAAACCAGCGCCCACCGCTGGATCAAACAAAAATATGAATTGAATTAGTAAAAAATTTTTAGAAATTAAAAAAATTTTCAAACAAACATTTGTTTGAAAATAATTCGGCAATAATTTTTTCTGTGTTTGAAAACGTTTACAACACTGTAAAATATTTTAACGTTGTGTCAAAAATAATACAACACAGTAGTAAACAATTTAAACAAATATTTCATTTTGTTTTTAATTTTAAATTGTTTTTTTTTTGAAATTTAATGATTTAAAAAAATTTTAAATTTCATTATTTTAAGCGAAACTAATAAAATTTAGTAAATATTCTCCAGAACCACATGAACGGCATAACATTTTGACACAAGGTTAGTAATCAGCTGTTGCTTACGTAGTAAGATAAGGTCACCTAGTGTAAATTCGCCTTGGTGTAATGGTTATAAAAACTACCATTAAATTGATCAAAAAGGAATCAGAAAATTGTATCACGTTAGGGTACCTTTTTCTCACAACGAGAGTATTATTTATGATTAAAAAATGAGCTCATTTACAGGTATTTTGCTCTTGAAGCTGATTCCTAAATGATTAGATTATGATACAAAATGCTAGCTGGGATTAAACAAAAAATGAATAAATTGTAATAATAAAAAAAATTAGATGTTTTTGTTTTGGGTTACTCGTCAGAGAATCATCAGAAGATTCTTTTATGAGTTATATATTAAACATAATCGTCTAAAGCGGCCAGTACACTTCCAAACTTATTGTATATGATATTCGCAATATTATTTCCATTTTGTCCTATATTAGACAAAAGGTCGCACTATGGTGTCATTCATTCAATAAAAAGGTGAACATATGTAACCTATAGGAATAACATAATCAGCATTGTACAATGCTGCCAACGCATTTCTCTTTCTTTTCGTTGTGCAATAAAAATGGAAAGTCTTTTGATTGTTGCCAATATACCCTACAAGAAATGAATGAGCGAGTAGTCACATTTTTCATTTGTAACTTCGTTCATTTTTTTCTAACAAAAATGAAAAATGTGACTACTCGCTCATTAATTTCTTGTAGGGTATTTTGCAACCACCGAATATCACATACACATTGCCGATATAATTGTACAATACGTAAAATTAAAAAATTTTATTGCAAGTGTATGAGCCGCTTAAGGCAAGTTTACACTATTCTACTTTGTATGAATACATGTCAAAACCTCAAGTAATATGTAAAAGTCTGATAGTGTGAATGCATGTGTGATGAAAATGACAAGTATTATGAAAAACGTTTGACATCCCATACGACTTCATCGGTTTTTTAAAAATTTTCTAAACAATAATACTTTTCATTGGATCAGGGTTGCATTTTATTTCATGTGTGAGTGTTTATACTTTGTGAGATGGTGTGAACACAAACTGTTATGTAAAATTAGATTTTTTGGCAGTCGCAACAAACCTCATTAGATTTCCTTCTCACAAAGTATTATGGAATACGAAGGACTTGGGAGATGGTGTAAACTAGCCTTTAAGAAACAGCTTATGCTAGCTGGGCAGTGATGGGAATCAAAAATGTTTAAATAATGAGTGTTGTGCAGCAAAAGTGATTTAAATGGTAATAAAACAGGGGCCTAATTCTGGCAGTCGATTCAAAGGCAATTTTATTTCTAATTCTTTCAGTCGATACTTAACGAATCGAAATTATTTTTTTAGCATCGTGAAACTCAAATTAATGCTTTACAACACTGAAAAAAAATTCTGAATGGTTAGTATTGACTGAAATAATTGGATCTTAAATTGCTTTCTAATCGAGAAAGTACTCGATCACGACCGCCAGAACCAGGCCCCAGTATTTTGTATATGTAAAAAAATAAACGTTAATAATTTAATATATGTGTTATAGACATACAATAAACAAATTTGTATTTTATCATATACATATATTATAAATTTGCAATCTACACCAAACCAGGTATTGATACCATTTAAAGCCTTTTATGTGTTTCACATTTCCATTGTATGTGCATGCATTTGTTTATGTTATACATCTTAACATACGACTATTTGTTTATATGGAAATATATTGTATTGTAAGGTGTTTTGTCGCAATTCCATAGATATACAGAAAAAAGTACAAAAAAAGAGCAAAACTACCCTCATTCAGTGTAACATACAAGCCGCCCATCACTGTTTTACAAATGTTACGTTACAACGGTATGACATTCTATTTTATACAGAATGGTACGTTGCAACTACGGTACATTGCATTTCGGTAAGCTTTTGTATTGCTTTTCATATAAAAAAAAGCGAACAGGTGATTGATACAGTACAGATACGGTTCAGCAACGTTCGCCTAACTGAGCATTAACTGCCGATATTGGCGGCTTATTTCGTGAGAATCGACAATGTAATCTATTTGTATGTAATACTCGTCGTATTGTGCTAGCATTTACGGGAAAACCTGATGTAATTGAAAATTCCTCTAATATTTTAGCAGCGCTTATAAATGGATTCCACCTGGCTGATTTTCTATTTTGCGTAACTTTTCTTACTTATCAACTTTTTTCTTCACAGTATTATGAATTCTGCTGATAATAGAACCAATCTCACGCGTTTCGAAGCTTTAACACAAGTTGTCTAACATCAGTAGAAAGAAGCCAGTTTACCCAATAAAAAAATAATACTTTATTTAACACAAAGAATAACTACTCTGCCAATCGCAGCTAACTAATAAAAAACATTAACTATACTTCAATAGAATGCAAGAAAAAAGTAAACAACCAAATATACCGGAATTTTTTAACGATCGTTTGAAAGTTACAGAAGTAAGTGCTGCTTCACACTATTCAAGTTTTAGCCGTCAAGTCTTAAGCCTTTAGGATAGAAGGGAAAAGGGGATGCCATTTATTTTCCTCTTTCTCCTAAAAGCTCAAAACTTGACGGCTAAAACTTGAAGAGTGTGAACCAGCACTAAGCTGTACACTTTATTGACGCGTAAAATATGGATAAGATTTATGTGTTGTTTCCAGGGGACAAGCAAACAAAATTTTACTACAAAATCAATTGCTTGTCACCTGGAAACAGAACATTAGTTTTTGCTCTACAATTTTTTGTTGTTGCAAAAATTGTTTGCTGTTTTTTTTTCGTTCAGTAAAGAATTGAGTTAAGCCTATAGTACACGGAAAGTAAAAAGTCACATGCGCATGTGGTTCTGACGTAATTTTGTCGTCATCACACAACACGAACTTGCTATTGTGGCTTTGTGGTGACGTCAAAATTACGTCAGAACCACATGCGCATGTGGCTTTTTACATTCCGTGTACTATAGGCTTAATGCTTTAAAAAATTTATATGTAATTTTAAATTAAGTTGTAAACTCATAAAATTATTATAGTAACTGATTGTGGGTTATTAAATTCGTTTTCCGTACTGTTAAAATTGAATAAAAATATACCTAGTTGTTTTACGAATAATTCTATTTTTTAACATTCATGTTAATGTTATTTCGTATTTTGTCGGCTAAAATATATTTTTTAAAAGTAAAAACAATTCAATTTTAATAAATAAAAAATTTAAAAATGAATGTAAAAATCATTTGTTTTAAATAAAATGTAAATAATCCGTTTTTTAAATGAATTTTAAGTTGTTTAAAATGAATCTTCGTTTGAATTTAACTACAATATATTTTGAGTGTACATTAAAAGACTGAAATAAAATCTGTATTTCAACAAATGCTTTTGTCCACCTTATTTTGACGCTCACAGAATACTATGGAAGTTAATTCTCGAAGCTTAGCCACAGATGACGATGTTTGTGTTGTATTGTTCAGGATGTCATACATATATCCGAATATGCCACAGCATCATCTATCATATCATCCAAAATAGTTTAATTTCGGGGATATTGCCGACCATTTTCTAAATTTTTAAGGTCCAATATCCATTTTTGGTTTATTTTGTCATTGCTCTCGTTTAAGAGATTGTGAAGTATACAGCATGTTTTTATCAAAATGTTTGCATTTTTTGAATCGTTATCGATTCCGGAAACGAGCCTGATACCCTTTGTGCACTAGCATACATTTCGGAGCAAAGCATGGAAGATGTTGAAAATGTGAAATAAGCGTTCACACTTGAAACATCTAACATTTACTAAAAATGTCATAATTTTCGAAAAAAAACCTTAATTATTTTTTAATACTTTTGTATAAAAAGTGCCAAAAATTTAAAAGATAATAACAAAATGAATTTTTAATTAACAATATAAAAAACAAGTTATGGTGTTTTCTTTTCTTCAAAAAAGTGCATTTTTTTTAAAAATGATGGACGGATCTTCACGAAATTTTACAGAGTGATTTCCAGTCGAATAAAACAAATTTTTGCAAAATCTTATCTCATTCCGTACCTTGTTCCACCATTTATGTTATTTTTTGTAACAAAATTATAATTTTTTTTAGGTGGTGGTTCCACATTTTGATTCATAGCTCTGGACCTACTGCACCGATTTCGCTGAATTTCAATCCCAAGCTGCTAAGGATAACTACAAGCAATTTGGTTTCAAGTTCATTTCTTTTGAGTTGTTCGAAAGTGAACGTGTTTTCAATATGGGGTCTGAGATGAATAATAAAAAAGTTTCACACGGAATGACAAACTTAATATACCCTCTTCACAACTAATTGTGGTGGAGGGTATAAAAATCAAGCAAAATAAGGCTTGCAAAAAAGGAACAACTTGAGAAAGGGTAACGCTGCTTTCAAAGCAAATGCCATTCTGTCAGTGATGCCACAATAATAATAGAATGTATTGCCACTTTTCTAGCGATGACACAATGGCGTTTTCTTTTCTAAAATAAAAGTGTTGCATAAGTGTTACATGTGACTTGGCAGCGTTCCACTAATGTTTAAGAAGTGTTTAATATTTTACGTTTACAAAAGAACATAAATACAATTAGCGCAAGGTAAATTCAATTACAGGTGGTGACAAGACTACAACAATCCAAAGCCAACAGAAACAACAGATGTTTTTTGAATTGCATTGTTAGTGTTTACGGCTCGAAACTTGCCACGAACTTGTACTGAATTCGCCTTGATCTATTGCTGCACTCATGCCCCTTTAATTAAAATAAGTGCTGAAAATGAAGCATTTTTTTAATTTTAAAGGGAACATCATCCGAAAAGAACGCTTTACACTTTTAAAAATACACATGTTTTTCAGAAAGAACATAAAAAAATGTAAAAGGCAGAATAAAAGCAGAATTACTAAGAAAAGAAAACGCCATAAAATAATCGGAAGATATAGAATGGAATACAATGAATTAGGAACATTTTGTAAAGATGTGGACAAATTTGATTTTTAGCCCAATGTATTTCTTATGGGAAAATTTCAACATCTTCGCAAGATGTTCAATGTTGACAAGTGTTAAAGGCTATTAAGGTGACCGAATGAGTTTCCCACAACGCGTCTTGCCTTTAGAAGGAAATAATAAAACAATCTCTTTCGAATGTCGTTGTCAGCATTAAATGGATACGGCTTCATAAGGTTTTTGGAAAACCTAATTGCTTAATTACCAGTTATAAATACTGGCACTTCAACTCCATTTATATATTTAGAAGTTTCAGATAAAATTTCGTTATCTGTCAGAGATTTCTTAAACAATGACTTCTCATACATATATCTGAGAGTCATTTATATATATATAAACCTATATCTACAAACAGTGTATAAAATGCAGAAATTATTTTTAGCAAAGAAATAAATTGTATGTATATTAAATTTGATTTGATTATAAAATACTACGTTTATACGTAGACTATTCGCAAATAAAAATTATTTGCGATTAACTAACTTACTGTTTATATGTCCTATTTTGTTACGTAAAATTCTTATTTTTATGTGATGCCGGATGGAAAATTTATGCATTTGGTAGCACTGCATGTATAAAAACTTTTTATTTTTTAATGAATAATGAAAAAATTAAAATTTTTTGTGTATTTGTGAATTTTATTTCCACAATTTTGAATTAATTTTACTTTTTTTGTCGTATGAATGTGCCACATCGAAATAAAAATGTAAAACGGTTAAAAGTGTGGCAATGCTTTAAATCTTATTTGCAAATAGTGTCGTTAATCAGGAATTGTTTTCGTGAGTTAGCTATTCGCAAATAAAAATTTAAGTCACTGTTTATGCGGCAATTTTCTTTACTTGCAATATTTTTATTTGCAAATAAGATGTGCGTATAAACGTAGTAAAAATCAACCGCATCATTGGGTTTTTTTCAGATGATTTCAAATAACGTTTTTAAATATCAAAAAGTATACAAACCAATTGCTCCTAGCTGGCATTGAGTTAATCCTAACAACTCAAAGCCATTAACACAATAATGAAAATTTGTTTACATTTAATTGCTTGAGCTTCCTATAAACTTCATAGCAAAACTCTATCAATATTTTTCAGACCATTGATTTAGAAATGCCAAACAAATAATTTTGTATCAATATCACATTTAAAAATTTTTGATATCGCTGCTGGGTGAACATTTGCCGAATTTTGAACTTTTTGAAGATTTTATATAGGGATTTTGCGCCGCTTAATAAAAATGAGTTTAAAGCGCAGAATTAAAAAACTGCGTAGTTTTATAAAGTTTGAGGCATATCAAGTTGGTGTAAGCGCACCAATAACGGCACCTCCGAGGCGAAAACGCAATTTAAAATTTTTAAACGCAAACATTTTATGAAATTTTGAAAATTTTTGCAAAAAAACTATTTTTTATATCAAAACATGGCATGGGAACATGTTTAGGTATCTTAATAGATTCTTCGCACTGATAAAGTGCAAAAAAAAATAATTTTTTTCAACCCTGGAATGAGCAGCGGCAGTTTTTTCCAAACACATTTCGCTTGTGACAACTAAAGTGCTGTATCAATTCCGCTCAAACGTACATCGAAGAGAAGACTTTACTGAGCTTGATACTAAAAATTGAAAACGCACCAACAAATTTTAAGGATTTAAAATGTTATGGAGGAAACAAAATGTTTCTAACCTCAAAAAGCATCCTTGTATTTAATATTCGATTTGGTTTCAGATTATACGTTTTAAATATCCTGAAATTCGTAAAAATAAAACTGAGAAGCGTAACAAATTATGATCATAGTAGCCTTTGCTAAATGATTCTAAGAATAAATATTTGAGTAAAACAATTTTAAATAAATTTTTATATGCATACACGATAAAAAAAAAATTTTTATTTTTTTTCAGTGTATTTTAAAATGTATTGAAGGTTTTACAAATATTTTAGTGTGCTAAGAAAGCCCTAAGGGGTAGTATCCACACGCGTTATACTTTTTCAATTTTAACAAAAACTGTAATTTTGATATTTTTTTTTATTTTTTACTTTAAACCGCAGTAAAATTTGCGCCGTTTAATAAAAATGATTAAGGCGAACGGATTTCACATGCTGAAATATCGGTTTATACACAACATTGATGTCAGACAAAAAAATTCTAGGTGCCGTAAGTTTTTGAAGTTGCCCTTATACAAACTTTGACTAAAAATTATCATATACATATATGGAAGGTGGAATTTTCAAACTAAAAGCTTCCTTCAACAATAAATTTCAGTTTCTTAATAGTATGAAATAGAGAAAAAAAACTGAACTGGCAAAATAAAATAAAGTAATTTGTTTTTATTTTTGTTTTTTCTTAACCCACTTCATTTAGAGTTGACAAAAAATCAACCAATTGTAGTCGGGACTGTAAGAAAAGACTGTTTATTGTTGTTGTTTTTGTTTAAGCTTTGTGAAGTGAAACTCAGGTTTATAATTCTTATTCGCTTAACAGTTTTTTTGTATAATATCTTTAGCTTTTCTAAAATCTTTGGATGAAGTTTCCTGACGATCTGGCCTAAGCAACCAGTGAAATGCGCATAGGAATAGCGTATCCCTTCAACAATAAATTTCAGTTTCTCAATAGTATTAAATGGGAATTTAGCACATTTGATAGAAACCTTGTTAATTAATTTTTGAATCCCGAGAAAAACTTTGATTAAAGCTTCTTAATTTTCATTAGTTTTACCTTTTGGTACTAAATACTTGATTTTTTGTTCTTTAATATATGAAACTTTATAATAATACGGGGTTTCTTTTCACAAATAATTTCTTTCATCAATATTCACAAAATTAACAACCGCTAATCTAAGATGCTTTTTTAATATTTTGTATGCCCAGAAATAATGATGCAATTTTGTGTATTCCTGACACTGGGTGCAAAACCAATAAAATACAAGCTGATTCAAAACTTCATTGTTTTATAAATTGACTGTTTTAATAAAATTGTGTATTTTGTACAATCCAACTTAAAGTAAATCATTATTTCTAAAAATAAAAAAATCATCATTTGAGAAAAAAAAATTTAAATGGTATTTTTGTCAAAAAAAAAATTAAAAATATGATAAAGTCATCATTCTGGCAACGCTGTTTGCATAAAAAATGCATAGTCTGGGATCACACTATGAAAGTTTTATTTCAGAAAGTCTGAGTTTATGGGTGAGAGGGGAAAAAGGAACAGCATGTTCTCTTCTCAAAAAACTTTGTCAAAGTAAACTTTGCCTGTCTAAAAGAGGACTTAACAATGCTACCATACTTTCATTCAATTTCATACATTTTATAAACAAAGAAAATAAGAACAAAAGAAATGAGATAGAATTTGAAGTTAGTGCCGGTTCACACACGTCAAGTTTGACTCGTCAAGTCTTGAGTTTTTAGGAGAGACGGGAAAAGAAATGGCCTTCTCTTTTCCCTTCTCTCCTAAAAGCTCAAGACTTGACGAGTCAAACTTGACGTGTGTGAACCGGCACTTACAGCCGATGTTTTAATTAGTCTAAATTTAAACGTTACATCTTTTGATGCTCAACTTCTTTTCAATTCCTTTTTAAAGATGCCAATATAATCACACGCAGCAATCGGTTTCAACTTTTTTCGGTTCAAAATAACAACAATTTTTATTAGGGTGGTTGATATCCTCATTAAATTCTTTTTAAATATGTATGTATGTATTTGTATCGCTTTGGTTGATTGAAAATTTAATTGGAAATAATTTTATTTTTGTGAATAGGTATCTTTTTTTTACATTTGTGAATAGACATAAAGTTAGAAATAAATTAAATTTATTCCAAATAGGTATATGAGAACTAAATTTATTTAATTTCCAAGAAACATGATTAAATAAAAACCCAAACAAAATTCCTTAAGAAGGAATAACAATATGTTTTATTTTAATCTATTTTTAAATATCTTTAATAAGAATATTTATACTGCACAGCTATGAAATAAATAAATGTGTGACCATATATATATTCCTATAAATCTTTAATTTTACAGAAAAACAGCATCTGAATTTCGGTGCGAACCGATACAGTTTTATCTGTACAACCAGGGCTGCCAGATAAATTTGTGAGAAAATCGTCAGTTTCCTGAGAAAAAATAAAAAAAATCGTCTTTATCGTTTCGAAAAATCGTCAAAAAAATCGGACAACTTAAACTGTAGTTTTTTTTAAAAAATGTTTGTTCGATTTTTATAAAAAAAAAATTCAAACCAAAACATAATAACTTCATACCCAGCTAGCATATTCAATCGTGTAAGAGTTACTAGGAGTAATCAAACGAAACTTTCATGTCAAGAATTGTATGAGACTCATGTAGATATTCTCTTATAACTCGTGAAATGCTTGCCGCATGAAAATTTGATTTATACAGAGAGCCGTTAATGGTTCATTCGATGATGGTTTGTTGTTCTTGTACTCTGTAAATAATCATAGATTTTCTTAAGACTTGCTGCTATTGTTAGTAAATAATGGCAATTTAGATATTTGTTTGTCAATCTAGCATTTTTATCTCTATTGTTCTTTATAATTTGTGGGTTTTATTAAAAAAGAAAGCTATCACTACTATTCAAGACACAACGATGCCGCTCTTGCTTTGGAATGGCATATCCGCCTTCCGCTCGTGTTAAGATGCGGTTGTTAAACTTTCCAAGATTAAAAAACGAAATTGTCAAGAAATTTAATGTTTTATTCAGACTTTGAAGACTGAAAAAATCGTCACTTTTTAGAAAAAAACCAGCAAATCGGCACTTTGCTAATTTCGGAACAAATAATCGTCAAAATGACGATAAATCGTCAAATCTGGCAGCCCTGTGTACAACAATAAAACACATACTCTTACCCTACAATTACACAATCGGTCACATTTGCTTTTACGAAGGTTATTTGTACAAAAATTGCAAGAAACAAAAATTCTTTTGTTAGGTTTTGTTTAATTTTTACGTTAATGAATTTTTTTTTTGACTTGGAAATGCCCTGCAAATAATAGGACCAGTCCAAACACGCGTGTAAAGAGTAGCCCACAAGGGACTAGGACTAGTCCAAAAGTAACCCAAACGTATGGAAAAAACATGGTCTATTTAACATTACGATGTCCTATATGGAGGACTACAAAGTTTTAAAACTACTCCATTGTGTACACAAGAGGATTAGTTTTAACTTCGTTTAAAAACGACAACATGTTAAAAAACGAAGACATGTCGTCTCACTACAAACACTTTTTAACAATGACATGGTCCATGCTTGCATTACATAGGACCAGTCCATGGAGTAGTCCATTTTATGAAATTGGATCAGGTGGTCCAATAATATTTGCAGGGTGTACATACACACACTCGTGCACGCACATACATATACGCTGATAAATGAGAATTAAAAGTTCTCATAAACAACGAGAGAACGATGCATTGCCTTCAGGCAAAAATTCTAAAGCCCATAATTAAATGATGAAACAGAACTGGGGCTGAACGATGTTTTTCATACAGATTGACATAAAATAAGCCAGAGAATGCGGTCGAGAAATAGAATCAATTTTATTTTGAGGACGTTTTTTTCTAATGCTCTCACATATAGACACTTATTCTCTTAACAGTGCTACCATACTTTCATTCAATTTCATACATTTTATAAACAAAGAAAAATAAGAACAAAAGAAAACAAAAGAAATGAGAGAGAATTTAAAGTTACGGCCGACGTTTTAATTATGGGCTTAAGAATTTTTGCTTGAAGTTGAAGACTCAATTCTGTTTCATCATTAAAACGTCGGCAGTAACTTCAAATTCTCTCTCATTTCTTTTGTTTTCTTTTGTTCTTTGCCACCACCTGGATAACTATCTTGCCGCGATGTGGTGGCTTAAATGCCGGCTGTAGTGTATGCCTTGTAACTTGAATCAGTAAATTCTAGCCGGAACAAGTTGGAGGGCATATGCTTTAAGGCCAGCATGACCAAGGGTTATCCATCCATCCATCCCCCTATCCCTATCCCTTTACCTAAAATCCTTTATATTTCCCCCTTTATTTCCCATATCCCCCACTTTTAAGGTCAAGGTGGTTGACAGCAGTGCCGAGGGCCTGAATCGCTAGTTAGTGGTTAAAGAAACTGGTCGCGAACAGCTTCCCTCTGACGCCGATGGCAAGGGTCAGTTGTAACTCTAGCCTAGTCCGTGCAAGCCGTCACTGCGCGAGACGGTCCTTTTTTATACGGCTTACTCGTGGGACCAAAAATCTGGATAGAGTAAATGAAAACGAAAAGGACGTGACTCTAGGAGTCGATGCAGGGGATGTCTCTGGCAACTCGGCAGTTTCGGTGTCAGATCCAGACGCCGATTGGCTGAGTATTCACAGGGATATTCTGCTGCAGGAGGGTCAGTTACTGACAGAACTGACAGAGACGGACGGGATGGACCCCCCGGTCGGTTCCCCGCCTCGAACAGGGGTCTCTGAAAGACTCGATGATCTTGCTCTGGGATCTGATGATGAGCACGAAATAACAATGATTTCGGCTCATGATCGGGACCATAGGGCTGGGTCATCGGCTCTGGAGGCCTCACTCGAGATAGGGAACGGTACAGCGGGTGCCTCCAAACCTATTGTTCGGCAGGATGCGACAGTACAGGTCACATCAGAAAGCCGAACGAGTTATGAAAAAGCCAAGAGTGGTGTAAGAGCCTCCTTAGCCTTTCTAGATAAGATAGCTAAGAAGAGCTCCTCACTATACGATGGGCGGGATAGGCACTTGTTGAGGAAGCACCGGAAGAACGTAGCTAGATTCGAACGAATTCACGGTTCTGTCGGTGATATCCTAGGCATTCCCTATCCTGCGGGATACACAACAAGGGCTGCTGAGGGCTCAAATGTTGTCAGCAAAGACAACGAACCCTCAGCAACCCCTGCTGATGTGTCCTCGGAAAATGTAACAAAAAAACAAAAGGAGGGTTATGATTCAACACCTGGTCCTCTTAACCCTGACAGTACGGTCACAGTTAAGGGAACTAAGCCTGTTGACGAATTACCCACGACTAGTCGCGCGATGAGGACTGGTAAAGTCTTGATAATCTCCGACAGACTCCCCCAAAAGGGAGTCACAAAAGGGGCTACTGAGACAAACCAGTCAACATCTGCATTGAAATCCGGTGATCACCGACAAAGCTCTGCTAAGGCCCCCAATAAGGGAGTATTTAAGAGAGTTAGGTCTGGTGATGACCAGAAATCCCCAGCGGCTAAGAGGAAGGATCCCCGAAAGGAGATCATTAGGAGGACTGGCTCCAGAGAGGACCAACCCTCCACATCAAAGAAGCTAATGGATTCGTCGGGTAAGGACGGTATTCTAGCGGCTGTCATTGATCGTATGGATCCCGATGGTAGGATCAGTGTCGAGAAATGGCAGATGCTAGAAGACAAACTACTAGACGAAATCTTTAGCGTTAAGGGAAGGCCGGACGAAGTATCGTTCAAAGGGGCTGACTGGGTAAGAGGTGTCAAAACTGTCAGTTGCGGCAACCAAAAAACCTTTGAGTTTTTAAAGGCTGCAATCGGCAGGTGTGGCATCGCTTGTCCTGAGGCCAGATTGGACGTCATACTCGCGTCTGAGTTGCCATTAAGGCCAGTGGTCACGGTATGGATACCTCCACCTATAAAACCGGTGGAGGTCATACTGGGGTTACTGGCCAACCAGAACAACGGGCTCCTTACAGGCCAGTGGAAGATGATAGCTTCACTGGGTTGTAAGGAGAACCAAGGTAGAGACTTCCGGTTCGCAGTAGACCGAGAGTGTCTAGGCAAGCTGAAGTCAATGGGAGGGGTTGCTGTATTCGGGTTAGGGTCTGTTAGATTTAGGTTTCCTAAAGATGATAGACCCTAAGAGGCTGAAAGTGGTGCAGATAAACTTGCACCACTGTGAAGCGGCCTCAACCGAATTAGCAACCCACCTCATTGACAACAACGTGGACGTGGCCTTGATCCAAGAGCCCAGGATTAATAAAAACCGGGTAGTTGGATTAAAGGTCACGGGTATCCCGCTCGGAGGAGAAGGTACGAACATGTATATTGGCAAGAACTGAGCACAAATTTATGTTTTCTCATTCTTTCAGTAACGGAGACCTCACGGTCGTGACAGGGGAGGCCAGGGACAGATCAGTCCTGGCATTAGCATCGGCATACTTGCCATATGAAGCTGTCGATCCACCTGGTGAGAAAGTACGAGAGTTGGTGGAGCACTCAGGCAGAAATGGCTTGAGACTGGTACTGGGATGTGACGCCAATGCACACCACACCCTATGGGGTAGTGCCGACATCAACAAAAGAGGTGAGTCTATGTTTGATTTTATTATTGCCAGCAATCTTTTGATCTGTAACAGGGGAAATACGCCGACGTTCAGAACTAGGGATAGGGAGGCAGTGATAGATATAACATTGACGAACTGTAGGGAATTAGTAGAGGACTGGAAGGTGGCTTTGGATTTCTCCTTTTCTGACCATAGTCGTCTGTCCTTTAGGCTAGTGTTTGAGAGGTCGAAAAGGTGTCCGTATAGGAACCCGAGGAGAACGGATTGGGATTCTTTTTCGGGTCGGTGCAGAGTAACCTCAGAGTTACTCCGAATTGGGGGTCGACTCCGACCGGTGTGGAGCGGCTGGTGGGCATGTTCACGGGGGTGCTAACCAGTAGCTATGAGCGATCCTGTCCGCTGAATTTTCCGGGCAGACGTACACAGCCAAGATGGTGGACAGATGAGTTGAGGACTCTAAGGTCCACTGTCAGAGGGCTGTTCAATAGAGCGAAGTACACGCGTAGGGAAGAAGATTGGGGTAACTTTAGATTGAGTTACAGGAAGTATAAGAGGGATATAAGAAGGGCGAAAAGGGACTCGTGGATCAGGTTTAGCGAGTCAGTTGAGTCTGTCAATGAGATGTTTAGGTTCAGGAGAATTTTATCCAAGGACCCAGTAGTCCCTGGATATATTCAGAGACCGGACAACTCATGGACAGAATCGGGCTCTGAATCTCTCTGTCTGCTTATGGAAACTCACTTTCCGGGGTGTGTGGACCCTGGGCTGGGGGAACGTGATGCGGGTGGAGACCCCTTCCCTGGGTTGGGCTCAGGCAGTGAGGAAATTGGAACGGTGGGGGATATGATCACCTTGGATAGGGTAACATGGGCGGTAAATACCTTTGGGTCCTACAAATCGGCGGGACCAGATGGTATCTTTCCGGCGATGCTACAAAATATCGGGAAATCATCGCTCCTATTGTTGGTGGAACTGTTTAGGGTATGTGTGCTGAATGGGTACATTCCTAGAGGGTGGAGAGAGGTCAGGGTAGTTTTTATACCCAAGGCGGGTAAAACCGGTCACTCTAAACCCAAGGTCTTTAGACCAATCAGCTTATCGTCTTTTCTTCTGAAGACGCTGGAAAGACTGATTGATCTATATCTGAGGACGAAGATTGACGCAGGCATCATCAGCGGCGCTCAACACGCCTATCTTAAGGGTAGATCAGTTGAGAGTGCGCTTCATGATGTGGTGGGTTATGTGGAGCGAGGATTGCGAAACAAGGAATACACCTTGGCGGCATTCCTGGATATAGAGGGCGCCTTTAACAATTTGAGGATAGAGGCTATTAGGCAGGCACTGGTTGATCTGGGGGTTCCGCTGTTCCTGGTCGAATGGATAACTAGGATGCTTGGTAGTAGGGTTATTCACTCGGACTGGGGAAGGGAACGCGTGAAGAGACTGGTGACTAGGGGGACCCCACAGGGGGGAGTTCTCTCTCCCTTATTGTGGCTCTTGGCCGTCAATGTCGTTCTGGGACTTTTTGACAGAATGGGTCGGAAAGTCGTGGCCTACGCGGATGATGTAGTTTTATTGGTGTCGGGCAAGTTTCTGCCGACAATAAGCGAAGTCATGCAAGGGGCGCTGGGCGAACTGTCGGCATGGGCGAGCGATAAGGGACTGGGAGTTAATCCGGAGAAGACGGAGCTTGTTCTTTTTACTAGGAGGTACAAGGTGGAGAATTTTAGGCTACCGGTACTGGGAGGTGTGGAGCTTGGACTATCGGATAGTGCTAAGTATCTGGGAGTTTTTCTGGACAGCAAGCTGTCTTGGGGAAGGAATGCTCAGGAGAGACTTAAGAGGGGTCTCAATGCCTACTATGCTTGCAGATCATCAATAGGTAAGAGTTGGGGACTCCGGCCGTCAGTAGTGGGATGGCTGTACACTTCGGTGGTTAGACCCATTCTTACGTATGGATGCTGTGTTTGGTGGGAGTCTTGAGATTGGCTAGTCGAAGGAACCTTTTGTCTAAGGATCAGAGGTGTGCTTCAATTGGCATGACAGGTGCCATGAGAAGTACTCCTCAGGCGGCCCTGGATGTCATTCTACATCTTCTGCCTATTGAGCAGTATGTGATGGGAATGGCAGCCAGGAGCCTTCTTAGGCTGAGGGAGTTAGGATTGATGGGAAATGTCACTCAGGGTCACGCACGGATCCTTGGTGAGATTGAGGCTGGGGGCTACTGCCTGGAATTGCCCGGCTCTACTGATTACGTGAGCACCAGGGTGGATTTTGGGCGGGTGCCGGAGGTAATAATGCCTACTAGGGAGAGCTGGTCGGGTAGGAGCAGATTATTTGATGGATTTGCTATATTCACTGATGGCTCGAAGATGAGAGGCACGGGTGCGGGGGTCTACATCGAGGATCTGAACATCAGAATGTCATATTGGCTTCCCGACGACTGCAGTGTTTTTCAGGCGGAGGTTCTTGGGGTCTTGAGGGCCGTGGGACTGATGAGGGACAACATTGATAGGGGCTCGGAGGTCACTATATATGTGGACAGCCAGGCAGCTCTTATGGCTGTGAGGGACTGTTATGTGAAATCCAGGCTGGTTGATGATTGTAGGAGGGCTCTAGGGGAGCCTTAGGGGAATATGCGTTGAGGCTATGCTGGGTGCCGGGTCACTCCAACATAATCGGCAATGAGGTGGCTGATGAGTTGGCGAGACAGGGCTCGGAGATGGATGATACTGACCGGGTGGAGGCAGTTAGGCCTCCAATTGGCTTCCTTTTTGGAAGGATCACGGAATGGATTCTGGATGCGACCAACCGGGCCTGGGGGAGCCGAATGGACTGCCGTGTATCAAGGACACTGTGGCCGGTACTTAGGAGGTCCGATTCGAAATCGCTGCTGGGCAAGAGTAGGGTCTGTGTCAGGACCTTGATAGGGATTATCACGGGCCACTGTATGATAGGCAGGATGGCGGTGAGAATGGGATCCGACTAATCGGATGTGTGCGGGTTGTGTGAGGACCCGGAGGAGCTGGAGACGGTTGAGCATATTCTGTGCCACTGTCCCAGGCTCCAGAATAGCAGGCTGAGGTGGCTAGGCAGTAGATTCCTGGGCGAGTTAGGGGACGTCTCGGGGTGTGGACTCGAGGGTCTTATAGGATTCGTAATGGGGATGACCTGGCTGCGCGAGAGGAGACGGGGCGCTGTCCGCGTGTAGTGTGAATTTTGGTTTGGTCTTTGCTTTATTTCTATATCTATGTTCTTATTCTCGGGCTATCATTCTCTTTTTCATCTACCTTTTTCTTTTCACCTTATCTATCCTAATTAAGGCATCGCAATGGACCATATTGGTCTCTGGGTGAAGGTGTGGAGGAAACTTCACACCAGCCTTTCTACCTACCTACCTACCTACCATGGTAGCATTGTTAAGAGAATAAGTGTCTATATGAGAGAGCATTAGAAAAAACGTCCTCAAAATAAAATTGATTCTATTTCTCGACCGCATTCTCTGGCCTAATTTTATGTCAATCTGTATGAAAAACATCGTTCAGCCCCAGTTCTGTTTCATCATTAAAGTCGCAACTAATAAAACAGAAACTAAAAAATAGTTCATAGATAGTAATAGATCTTATTCATAATTCATAACTTGCTTGGCAACAGCTTTCAGCTGATTGAAGAAATGCAACCATGCATATTGGCAGGTAGTGAAAACAAAATGTCGATAATATTTTGAACGATAAATACTGTAGTTAATTTAAAAGCTTATTAAGCTTTTAAAAAAACAATTATTGTTCTTAAAAAATGCATACAAATTCTAAAAAAGTAATTTTTTGGTTATAGTTTTGATATAAATCAATTAAAATGGGTGCCTGTAAAAATATAATTTTTCAATAAATTTTAGTAACTAAAAACACATCTCTAGATTAGTTTATTTTTTTATGAATGTTTTTGGACGCAGTATAAATGGATGCAAGTGGCAAATGTAATACAGTAAGTTTATTATTTACAAAATTGTAAGAGTATTTAGAGTTTTCTGTATTTTAGAGTGAAAAAAATTGGCCGCCAAAATTGTTTTGCTATCCAATGAAATTATAAGCTAATATCAATCAGCTGTTCTTTGTATGTATTAGTTAGTTAACATTTAGTTACAGCTCTACCCATAATTAAGTGTAAACTTTTTCTGCTAAAAGTAACCAACTGTGAATAACTTAAATAGGTACTTAAAATAGTTAATACTTAGTGATAATTTATGAATATGCGCCTATATAACAAAAATAAATATTAAATTCATAAATATGTACGTCAAATTAAGTTTTTAAACATCTAAACAATCTACATGTTAGAATGTACAAACATCATCTTTCCTACCGGACCCAATAAGGCAACGTTTTTCAGAAAGCAGGTTTCTAGCACATGAGAATGTTCTTTCTGATGAGGCGCTACTTGCAGGAGTTGCCAATATTTTGCAGCTTAACTTCTAAAGTAGTGGATATTTTAATATCCTACATTGTATTATTTATAATTTCACAGAAAAAAATTACGACAAATCAATTGTCATATTGAATACCATATTCGTCAATACAATTGTTTTTTTAATTGAAAAGGCACCTACAACCGAATTTGTAAATATAAAAAATTCTTTTGTTAATAAAAATTGTTCACTTTCAACAAATATTTTTAACAATGAGTTTGTAACATTGAATAAAATATTAGTTAGCAATTAAATACAAAATTTGTCATTTTAACAAAATGTTTTGTTGCTTATTAATTTTAAAAATATGTATGGCAATTTTTGCAGAAAGAAATGCATTAAAAATACTGATCTAATTATTTTTTTTTCAAATATAATAAAAATCTCATCACAAATACATATCTTTAACATACACGGACTTAGAATAATAGCATTAATTTTTTACGAAATTAAAACAAAAACAAATTAATTTTTTCAATTTTTTGAAAAAAAAAATATTAACTTTTTAAGGTTTTGTTCAAGGCCCATTGAAAAGGTCTGTGCAAGAAGCCTGATGATCATTGTTTATGTTCTTTTTAGTTGTCAAAAGTTGTTTACATTTTGCTTACATCTGCATGTATACGTTTGTTTACGTTTATGGTATGCCACACATACACGTTTTTTTTCTTTTGCTCTATATATGTGGTAGTAAATTTTTGACAACTTAAAAGAATCGTTTTTTGTTTTTGTACAAGTAAGCAGACCTGATAGATGGGCCCAAGGTATATTTACACAGGTAGACTCGTTGCTACAACAAGTACAACATGACACAAACAACATGCAATTTGTTTTTGTATTTTTACCCGAGAGTTCAAAAAAAGAGCAACACTGTGCCTTCAGAAACACAAAATAAAAACAGAAATTAAAAAAAAACAAAACAACACGTGAAGGAAAATTATAAAAATTTTAAAATTGAAACATAAATCAAAATTTTTTTTCACAATCTTTATGTTTTTATTTTAAAATGTAAACAAACATGAAAATATGTAAACAAAAATGAAAAATTTTTGACATTTGGGGCTTAACTGGGGTAAACAGCTGACAAACATATGCGCCAACGAGTCTACCTTGTGTACTTGTACCATGGATGGGCCTTGGTTTTGTTTTTTAATTTGGGTTTTTTTGTAATTTTTTTAGGGACAAGGAAAAAAGTACCTGGCAGCCCTGATTTTGTAAAGATAATTTTTGAAAGAAATTTTATTTTTTCAACTAAAACAAATTGTTAATATGACAATTTAATTCAGAAAATTTTAAAATAGTTTAAAAATATGTATTAATTACATCATACACACAAAAAAAAATCATAGGTAAAATTACCTAAATATATGGTATAAAATTAACTAAGCGCAAGGGTAGCATGGCAGTATCTAAGTTTCTTAGTTAATAAAACTATTAACTTAGGTAATTTCTATGTTCGAAAAAGTATCTAATTATTTTGTTAAAATTACTTAAAAACTTTGAAAATTTACCAATGATAGCAAAGTTATTTTATATTTTTATTTTTGGAAAATTATCTAAGTTTAATTTTGTACCATAGATTTTAGGTAAATTTACTATTTTTTTTTTGTTACATACTTTAAATAAAATTAATTTAATTTCATTGTAATATTTTATTTATTTTCATCAAACGGGTAAAGTATAAAAGTTATAAAGATAAAATTCACACAAAAAATAAACTCATAGCGAACAATTCTGCATCATTAACTCCAAAATATCATATTTTGTATGAGCGATATATATTTTTTAAACCTATTAGAATTTAACGATAAATTTGATTTATTAAATTGTCAAAATAGTGCATATTTACTTCGCTTTCACTTAAACTTGAATTTTGTGATTTTTTGTTTGTTTTTTGTTGTAACAAGCGCATCCAGAGGTGTTTCTGTGGAACTCATAATTTTCATTAGGCCTTCCTTCTGTTAATGCTTCTAAATCTTTTTTTTTACCTGGTTCTTTTCAATGAAAACACATCTTTTTTGTAAAAAGTTCAGTGGAGATCTTATGATTATAATATACTCACATAAATACGTTGTATCTTTATACTCTATCGAATAGTTTTTAATTTATTTTAATTCAAAAATTTTAAATTTAAATTTGAACTTTTTTCACAAAAAAATTTCCAATTGAAAGAAAAATTCAAATAAACCTACATACATACATATATTAAAAAATTCGAAGAAGATACCTAACCCAATTAGTATTAAAAAACAAAAATTTTAGGCAAAACTTTTTTTATAAATTACCAATTATCTTAGGCAACTAAACATAGTTTTTTGTTTTTATATAAAAATAAATTACCTATGTACGCATTTGTAAAATACCCTAGATTATTTTTTGTGTGTACTAAATCTTGTTATTTTTTCTGTGTTAGGCGCTAATCCACAAAAATTTATATAATTACATCCCTGCAAGAAACGAATGAGCGAGTAGTCACATTTTTCATTTTGGTGTTTTTTCATTTCTTGTAGGGATCTTACCTCCATACTGAAACAATGTAATACACCAACAAAACAAACATACAATTTATTCGCCGAAAGCACGTGGTTACAACGTTGTTGGCGTGAAGAGAGAGAATATACAATACAATGCATACTAATCACTCATTGGACTCATTGGTACTAGCACTTGTCTTTTTGTTGTCTCTATTATTGAATGTTGTGAGCAGCATTGCCATTTTGTTGCCTTTCGGGTATTTTTTGGTGCTTTTTCGCTTATGCAATACCCGAAATTTTGTTTAATACCCGTTTTTGAAAAGCGGGTAATTATAGTGCTTTTAACAATTTCTCACAGTGCTTTAAAGTGCCTTTTAAGTAATCTACATATCTCTTTGGCTTTTGGCACTATTTATTGTGCTTTTGATGTCTTGGTGCTTTTTCAATTTTTCGTTAGTGCATTTAGTTCTTTTAACAATTTGCTATTTGGATTACAATTTTGAGAAAGACTGTAAAGATTTTAAGATTTCAAATGATAAAAAAAGTGATAAAAGAAAGTTGCATTCGTTTTGCCAAAAACTTTATTTACGAGGCTAGAGCTAGGCTTTTACAAAACGTTTCACTTTTTAGCGATGACAACATATTTAGTAATCTTTATAAAAACGTTGTATTTGTTTGCGATAAATATTTTTTTAAAGATGTAGACACTGTCAAAAATAGAAAATGCCTTGGAAAATATTAGGAATTGTGAATGGAAAAATTAACAACGATTTTGAGTCATGTAGAAAAGTTAAAAAATGCAGTAGGAAACCGTACAGAAGAACGCAACGACTTTAAAAACAAACAAAAAAGAGTCGTAACTTAGTGTAAGCAAAGTGTTAAATAAATTTAAAACAGCTGACAGAAAATGCTTTTTTAACGAGCGTTGTGTAACCTGCCATTTTTCATGCGCTTTAGTTTTCAAACGCACAACACTCGTCTCCAAATAACCGCGTGTTGTGCACTTCTACCTCTAGTGCTATTGCAAAAAGGTTTGACTAAGTATCAGAATGCAAACATACCTGTTTTTTCTATTTTACACCTTATTTTCATTCAGAAGCGTACATAGGTTAAAATAATTGGATAATATCATACGCCAATTGTTTTATTCAATTTTGCACGATTGTTATTTAGATTTATTTAAACGATAAAATATAAAGTTTTTTTTTATTAAAATATAGGCTGTCATTAAGTTTTATAAACAATGGTCAGTCATTGCAAATTTTCGGTAATTGCAACAGGCAAATTTTTCGAGTTACAAAAATCGAGCTCGCACTGTATTACTTTAAAACGGTATTATGGCCAATTCAAACATAGCTGATGGATCATCATGATTTGGATAATATTATTTTTATTGAAGATAATAATAATACAATTAAAAATGTTTTTATACAAATGTAAATATATATATTATTTAATCTTAAAAAAAAGGTCCCAATAAACGCCATATGCAACTTGTTTTATGTTTAATTAAATTTTTAAAAATAGCTTAGTGCTTTTTTACGCTTTTTTTTGATCGAAATAGTGCTTTTTAGTGCTTTTTTTAAATTTTAAAGTGCTTTTTGCTCTCAAAAAGTTGGCATCACTGGTTGTGAGTTTGAGTTTGATCGGTGTATGGGACGAATTAATAAAATCTACGCCAGACGAAGCACAACGAAGTATAATACAACTTCAACGAAGTACAACACAACATTTATTCAATGGTCTTTTTTGCACACAAGTTGCAAGAATCATTCATGAATGCGGTTGTGTATTCATTGGACGAATGCATTTATGCAGATGTTTACTCTGATCTTCAATTGCCGAAAGCACAGGGAGAAACTCAAAAACGGTATGACTTTCAGAACACCACAAAACCACACGTGTGGTTTTAAAAGCACGTGATTTGAAATCACGTGATTTTCATAACAAGCCCGATAAAAAATATTTTTTTATAAAACGCCATGTTTCTTGTTGTTATTAAACAAACCTCTGTACTTACATACATACGTGTGTCTCTCATTCAGATATGTAGTTCATAAAAGCAAGCATTTATCCTAATATATATTTTAAATAAAAGTATGACGAAAGCTCTGTAGCGCGACAAAGTTCAAAATTTGGTACAACAACTACTTATTCTGTTGACAGTACTTTGGAACTGCCGTTTTTAACTTTTGACCGCTTGCTGCGCTACTCGTAACGTTGTACTACACTGTAGTAACTACAGTGACTATTCTGTCCCCCACTTTATTATTGAGAATGTTTTAATATTTGTGGTCTTGACATTTTAAAAAATATTAAAAAAAAAATTACATTTACAAACAAAAAGCTGTATAAAGTAATGGTTGATTTTTTTCTGTTGACTCTTCAAGCCACAGGGAAAAACATTAATTTTTATTAAAAACACAATTATAATATTTTTCACACATTGAATAGTATTTATTATTTGTTTTTGTTGTGGGATATTTTCGTCCATTTTGGTATTTTAATAGTGCTACCAACTTTTAATCAAATTTCCCATTTGTTTTTAAATACAACTCTTTCATCGTTTCGAACGAGTTACGCAGTACGGTTTAACTTTCGATTCGGAAATTGCCTTCGAAAAATTTTGCATTTCGAATCAAAATACACGGTAGCCCCCCAGTATTGCTCCATTTTCCAAAAATTTTGCGAAGTGATAGAGAGTACTAAGTTGGCATTTAGATTACGCATCAAAATTGTTTTCGCATCGCAATAGAGAGTAGCCCCCCAGCAGAACCGTAACCAAATTAAACTGTGGGTTACACCACTTCTGCGCTGATAGCCTCATATAGGGAAAATTTTTATTTTTAAGGGGTAAAAACGGGACACAAATGGTACAATTTCTCTTTTCGATAAGTTTAATATGCATACATATTATAACCTGCAATGATATACAGGCTACTTTCTGAGGGCTTAAAAAGAGGAAAAGCTCGTACTCTTGGTCAGCGCTGCCAGAAGTAAGATTTTACCTTATTTTTTAAGACTTTTTAACCGAAAAAAGATTTTAAGATTTTTTCCCCAAAAACAAGATTTTTTGTTTTGTCTAGACGAACGTTAGGTTCAATTAAAAAAAACCTTCTTTGTTACCATTTAAAAATTTTTAAACTAAATAATACAATTTAGTATAAGAAATTAAATTTTTTGTAATGTTTTTTTTGTTTATTTTATGTATTAAATAAAATATGAATTGTTTTTATTATTTATAATAAAAAAAACTACTTTTTCCCAAAAATAAGATTTTTTCTTCAAAAATAAGAATTTTTTTGGTGAAATTAAGATTTTTTGCTGAAAATTTCTGGCAGCCCTGCTCTTGGTACTCTTTTAGCTTTGATACTTGTTCTCTTTTTTTAAAAATTTTAAATAGAGATAACATACGACCTAGATTAAAATATATCACGGTGGCCTTGAACCTAACTTAATTGGGGGGGTAAGGGCACATCGAATTTTTTTGCTGGATATCACATAGTTGTGCTTAAGTACCAAAATTCCGCAAAAATTAAAAAAATCCGCTTAGCCGTTTTTGTAAAAAATTTAAAAATTTAAAAAATTGTGATCGGTAAATTTTGGGTCCAGAATACTCCCGAAACAAGAATGAACAACTTCGTGAAAGTCTTGAAAGCACTGAACATACTTTAGGCAGCCTAAATTTCGATAGGATCGAAAAATATCCACTTTTTCTAATAAAGTTTTACACGCATTTCCTGCAAATGATGGACTTTTATTAAATATTTCTCGAGAAACATTGCACTGTGTGGCCCATTTTAAACTTTCTTCCTCAAATTCAACTAACATATGTTTATATATGTATGTATATGATTTACCGCGCCTAGTAACAAATGCAGCTCCGGAGGTGAAACTATTATTTCTCTATCTTTGTCAACAGAATAAATTGGAGGGTTAATGCAATTTTTATAATTATTAGCATCTTTTTTATTACTTTCCGCTCTCTTCCATGATTCAAAATTTTCCATACAATCTTTAATTGCTCTGTATTCTCCGCAACAGTCAAGATTACCATTTTTTGCGGTACACCACGTACAAGGGTAACAACTTGCATGACTCATTATTCCTAATAATACGTTGGCGAGTTTGAGATCTGTAGATATTGGCAAAAATACAAAGCAAAAAAGGATAATGCCAATTTCTATAATAATTTATTAAAAGCTGTGCCAGAATACATATTTAAAATTGAGAAAATTTATAGTACAAGCAAATGGATATATTTTTACATAAAAATCATCACATTTTGAAAAGTATGTGTAAAAAACATATTTAATGTATATATATACTTATGAATGAATAAATTACATAATATTTAATAAATTTAATGATGTCAAAATCGATAAAGGCTTTTATTTTGTTGTTACACTCATATTACATTATTTATTCCGTTTTTAAACAAGTATATTTACATTTTTCAGTTGTCTTCTCGTAAAATATGTTTTTATTTTACAGTTATCTGCCTAATTATTGAGAAATATTATTATTATATATTTTTTTAAGTGCCACGCAGATTTTTTAATTCTAATTTAAGAATTTGTCAAAAACAGTTATATTATAAGTACAAAAATACATTTTTTACAAAAACGGCTAAGCGGATTTTTTTAATTTTTGCGGAATTTTGGTACTTAAGCACAACTATGTGATATCCAGCAAAAAAATTCGATGTGCCCTTACCCCCCTAATTAAGTTAGGTTCAAGGCCACCGTGATATCAAAAATTATTTCTTTCGAATCGAAATACGCGATAACCCTCCAGCGCAAACGCATAATGCCCTGGAGAGTCCAGAATTCAACTTATAAAACCCCTCGCCAAAATCGCTTAAAGAGGAACAAATCTCATATAGATGTTGATATTCAGATAATTTTCCGCAAAAATAACTGTTATATGAATCTAAGCTTTAAAACACAGTTTTGTTTGGCCGGATTCATGATTGGCCCAAAAAGGGTACATTTTCGAAAATTGTCTTTATTTACGTGGCCGGACTTAAGGAATATTATTTTTTTAATTGTTTATTTTTTGTTTTATCAAGTTACAGTTTTTGTGGTACACAATTAAACAGTTGTATTTATTTGATCAAAATAAAATAAATTTTGCTTTAAATCCAAAGGTTTCAATGCATGATTAATACGATCACACACAATGCCATCCACTCCTAATGCTTTTAAATATTTTCGCGTATTTTCATTGCGACATTCATTGCCCCAGCAAAAAACACACAAATCTCGTTCATGTATATCTGAGACTTTTCCCGGCATATCGAAAATGTCCGCACAATTGACAATAATGCCCAAAAATTCCATGGCATTGGCAAAATAAATACCCGTCGATATTGATTTAGTTCGTGGATCCAAGAATTTTCTTTCATTCGCAAAGTGCTGAATCAAAAAAAGAATTGGATAAATATTTTGCTTAAGACGTACCATGGTACAAATATCAGCATCAAATGATGAAAATACAATACGACGGGAACCTGCATTTCTAAGAAGCACTTCCAGTATTACATCAACGAACTCATTTTTATCAATTTCGGACATGAAAGATTCTTGCATAGTTCCATCTGTTAATCTCTGGGGCCATTTAATGTCAATAAGAAACCCAATCTTATAATCAACTTGTTGTAGAACTTCTTCGAGTGTTGAAAAAGGTCTATTATTTTTAATAGCGCCAAAGGCACAAAATGATTGGGGACCACTCTTCTGCTGTGAATCGTATACTTTCACCCTATTTAATTGATCGAGTGTAAATTCGCTAAGAGGAAAACTAATTAAATCTTTATCAGTTTTCCCTTTTGAAGATTTCAGCGAATTTATTTCGTGAGGAGTTAAGGGTAAACGCATTATATCATATTCTTGAGTATCTTTATTAAATTTCTTTACAACGTACAACTGCATATCATGATAAAGGATTGGAACCTTATCTTTAGTTAACTGGATATCAAATTCAACCATTTCAGCCCCGTGGTCAAATGCCAAATTAAATGAGTCAATAGTGTTTTCCCTTAGAATATCGTTTTGAAACCAAAAACTCCTGCCACAACCTCTATGACCAATATACAGGCCTTCGTGCTTAGTAGCCCAATGTCGCTGAAACGTTTTCTCCATATTTAATTCGAGCGATTTTAATGCCTTCACTACTAAATAGCCACATTCCATTGAGCCAATGGGACGATGTTTCGTAGCACACATTATAGCCATCGAAAGTGTTCCCTCTGAATTTATGAGCTCTTGAGGTAGAACGTATTGATAACCAAAATGATTTGGAGGAACATCTGGTCCTGATTTTGGTAAATAATTATACAAATCAATTAAATAAGCAGTGTGATTAATATCACCTAAAGTTAGATTAAATATTAATAACTGCTCGGGACCACAAGAAACTCCATACTTGGGTTGTTTCTGAAACGATCCATTTTCACACAGCAGCGATGCTACTTCACAAAATGCAAATGTTGTACTAAGTTCTTCATCTTTATTTTTTGGATCAATAAAAAATTCTTCCGAACGAATGGAATTCGGTATTATATTTCTTTTCTTTGCACATTTCTTGCCATTTAGTATTTTAACCGGAGTAATTTTTATCTGCAGCAGCGGGTTTGTTTTTAGAACAAAGGGAGCTTGATAGAATTTAAATTGTACCACGGTTATATAAGGATTTAACCAACCACGCTCAATTTTCTGTTTATTATTAAAAATGCCAAAAGTTTCACATTCCACAGATCTCACATCTTTCTCCTGATAACGATTAATGCAACGAGCATCACGATGTGTTTCCCAAAAACGAACGATTTTTTGACCTCTTGAATTAAATGCACATACCAAATATCTATAACGTACATTATGGTTGAGTGGTAGGGAAACCGTTAAAGTCCAACATGAAGAATTCTCCACTTTAATTAGGGGTAAAGACTGTTGCACATTCCAATTACCTAAAGCAGGACAACTGCCACAAATTGCCAAAGTTTCATTGGAACATAATTGCCAGCTGAATTTCACTTTAAATAACCAATCTTTATCGGGTAGAGATAATGACGAAGAAATTTTTGGTGTTTCCGGTGGACTGCCCGCAGGCGTTGGAGTTTTACAAAAATTTTCTTCATCAGCGAAAAACCAGCGATGCATTTAAAAAGACTTTATTTATTGTAAAAATACACAAATCTGTACTAAAATAAATTGTTTGAATTTTGAATCAATTAAACTGTGCTATAAAATAACATTTCAAATTTTTTCCATTTTAAGGGTGTTTATACATATTTCAAAAAAGAAATAAAAAAATAATAATTTAGCAAATAAAATCTGGGAATTTATTTCTCATGGTGAGTAACATTTATTATCAGCACATTTATGAATAAAAACTCCCCGGGAGTTTCTCCCTTCTGCCATTTTTCCTATGTTAATTCAATTGTAAAAATCGAAAAAGGGAAAAAACCACAAATTATAAAAAAACTCCCGGGAAATTTGTATTCACAATTGGTCTGTATATAAATTTTCATATTATTTGAACGTGTATTCTAAGTCAAATTACAATCCGAATATTCATCCGAGAAGCTAGCTTTCCCTCAACAATAAATTTCATTGTATGTATTAAATATGGAAAATTGGGAATTTAGAACGTCATACAAAAATCTTTTAATGATAAATTTTGTATTCCCAAAAATAACTTTGATTAATGCTTTCATGAAATGGACTACTCCATGGACTGGTCCGATGTAATGCAAGCATGGACCATGTCATTGTTAAAAAGTGTTTGTAGTGAGACGACATGTCTTCGTTTTTTAACGACATGTTTTCGGTTTTAAACGAAGTTAAAACTAATCCTCTTGTGTACACAATGGAGTAGTTTTAAAACTACTCCTTTGTAGTCCAAATATGGGTTATATGGTCCTTCCCTAGGACATCGTAATGTTAAATAGACCATGTTTTTTCCATACGTTTGGGTTACTTTTGGACTAGTCCTAGTCCCTTGTGGGCTACTCTTTACATGCGTGTTTGGACTGGTCCTATATTTGCAGGGTTATTATTGTTTAAGCCTATTGTTTACCCCCGTTTCCACATGCATGTAAAAATTCGAAAAACTCACACATTTTTACTAACATTCAAACAATTTTTTTACTTTCGGCCAATCGGCTGTTTCCTCGATTTTTCGTTGATAATACGTATACACTACTTGTAAAAAAGCTTCAGCATCACAAGTGCGACTGGTGATCACGAATCAGCAACAAAATTTTGCATCACTGCAGCAGTTCTGATGCATTTACGAACGTACCCTAAGCACCAACAAAATTCGTAACAATCGAATAATGAGATCTAAAATGTTTCTTTTTCATCACTTTAAAAAGTTGTTTAGATAATTGTTACAGTTATACAATTACAACAATAGCAAAAATTAACATTACCCATTTATTATTGTCTTCTTCCCAACGATTTGCACTTAAAAAGTTTATACCAAGTACAAAAGCAATTTGCCTAAGTTATGACAGTTTTTATTAAAATTGCAATGTGATCGGTGGTGCGTGAGTGTTATAAAATAATTAAATAAATATTTAAAAATAATATAGTTACATATATGTATTATACTCAAAGTTAGGACCCCGATAGAACAAAAAGTTACCGAAAAGCGTTCTTGTACACGAAAGTTTTAAAAGTGAGTGCACAAAACTGCCCAAACACATTCTTCGGGTAGATTGGGTAAATTTTTAACTAATTTCATATAAATACATCCATTTTTTTAGAGCCAATAAAAGTGAACTAAAAATATATGTAGGTAATTGTCTTTTTTAAACTAAATTTATTAGTGATTTTTTGACCTGCTTGGTTTTTTAATGACTTTAATAATTTTTGTTGAAAATTAGAGTTCTTATTTTGCTAGTGAAAGTCAACGTTATCAGTAAAAAAAATTTAAAAAATTAGTTTTGCAAAGCATAAAAAAATAATATCGTCGGCTTAATATGCAAACCTGCTACATCCTTTTTTAAGAAAATTGATAATTAGATTCCTTGGGGTAGAGAAAGATACGCCTCGTCGACCAGCATGTAGTTTTTCTTTAGCAATAATGTAACATGTTCTACATTTTTGTGTTCGTTTGTACAAAAAATACAACTGTGGGGAAAATATTCAAGTTCTTTGGTGAAGAAGTTGACGAAAAACATGCAAAACATGTTGCATATTTAACCCTTACTTTTATTTAAGGTGTCCATACAGCCCTGTTATACAACTTTGGTACTTACTTTGTTTGTAGAACCAATGTTTTATTTTCTTTGTCGTAATTATAACCGCTCATAATTTTGTAAAAAGATTGTTTTAAAACAAAACATACAAATATTTACATATTAAAATGAAGCAAGTCTATGTATATTATAATCGTTTTAATTTTTCTAAGCCATTAGTGATGTCAATATTTGTTGCCAAACCGTGCAGAATCGGCTCAAATAGCCTTAAAGATCGCTCATGAAGTGCATTAATAATAAAAGTGTAATATTTGTAAATAAAATCACCTAATTTTCTTCACACTTCGAGTGATTTTAGGTAAAATTAGAATGTGTTTCATGTATGTATATACTGTAACATATTTTTCTCAGAAAATAAAGCGCCTTTAAATAAAGTTGTTACAACTGTTTAAAATTTCATTTATGTCATTTTCAACTTTCTCATATACCAACTCATTTTGGTACTTTTCAGATGAACCGATTTTTTTACAATATCGTCCGATATTTCTTAAGTGTGGCAACAAACTTTGTCAAATTTTGCACCTCCTCTTATGCGTATAACTGAACATAACAGTTCTGTTTTTACTCTAGTTCTTTGCAAGGCCTATCTAATAGGTATTTGGTCCAATAGGAGATTGCCTCGCTGAATTTTCTGAAAAGCTGATGGTTTTTTGTCCCAATGTCTGAGAAAACATTCATTTGCTTCTCTAAAGCCCGACAATGATTTTTGTAGTGTGGCGAAATTATTTTTGTTGATAGTATGATCAGAAACCCAAACTTCTAAGCATTATATGGGCATTTCCATTTTGACGTTTCGTGATATTTGTACTACAATATGTAAAAAAACTAAATGAAGAAGTCAAATTTGTAAAATGGGTTTTTATATATACAAAGTAATGTAGTAGCACTATATTCAGAAAAAAAATTACAGTAATCGACGCTAAGGATTTGCAGATAAAATCAAAAATCTGTGCTGGCGTGACGTTAAAAAAACGGAAGTGGATTTTGACTTGCATTACAAAACTGAATAATACTGCGATGTTTTGTATAAAACCTTTTTTAGTAAACTTTATTTTTCAAGCTATTAAATTTATAAATCTTTGCTTGTTTTAAGGTAAATATGGGCATTTTCAGCGAAAAGTCTACTTTTCTTAATGTAACGCCAGATTGGAAATAAGGTGTATTTTCGGACCATGTTGTTCAATCGTTATCCCTTTTGTTACCAAATGTAGAGCTAGATGCGCTTTACATCAAAATATAAAAAAGTAAACTATACATATAAAATTTTTTGAGAAACAATATAAAATACTTCTGGCGTTACGTTACAAAAAGTAGACTTTTCGCTGGAAATACCCATATACAAATTTACAAATAGAAAAATAATTGCAATTGATATTTCGATATAAGTATAAAAGACAAGTGCCAGAATTCCAACGAGCATTACTGAGTGCTGGCATTACTCTAATTTAATTATAGGGAAAATAATAGTTTTTAAAGGAATTTAAAAGCTTTGGCCAATTCATATTAGTATTGCATTTATTAAAATTTAATGATAAATTAAGTGGCAATATGATTTTATAAAAAAATAATTGTGTAAAGTAGCAAAGTGCTAAAAATTCTAAATAGTTATAAAAATGCGCTAAACTAGCACTTAGCTCCAGGGCTGCCAGGAATTTTCAGCAAAAAATCTTAATTTTGCCAAAAAAAATCTTATTTTTGAAGAAAAAATCTTATTTATGGAAAAAAGTAGTTTTTTTTTATAAATAACAAAAACAATTGATATTTTATTTAATACATAAAATAAACCAAAAAAAAACATTACAAAAAACTTAATTTCTTATACTAAATTGTATTATTTAGTATTTTTCGAATTTATTCTATGAGCTAAATTTCAGTTATGTATTTTATAAAGCTTTTTTGTAATAGTCATATTCCTTCAATTTTTCAGAAATGACTTTATATAAAAATATATATATATACATATGTATGTATATATAAAAATAAAAAATGTTGAATATAATATAAAGTAACCTTCAGAAGGAAATAATTCCCAGTTTCTAGTTGTATTATTTAGTTTAAAAATTTTGAAATGGGAATAAAGTAGGTTTTTTTTTGAATTGAACCTAACCTTCGTCTTAAAAAATCTTAAAAAATAAAGTCAAATCTTACTTCTGACAGCGCTGCTTAGCACTTTTTACGAAATTCTTAGTGCAAAATCAGAAAAAAATATGCTAAATCTAGCACTAAAAGTGCTAAACTGGCATGCCTAATGGGACACTTCTGCCCGAACGATGTTATTGCATCAATAAGAATTGAATAGCAAAAGCCATAGATTTTTGCTAAAGGGCAAACTATTTAGATTATTTTTCGATCGAAATTGCTTAAAGGGAGATCACATATATTAAAATTTACGATATACAAATTAACAATGTACATACATACGTGTATCTACGGTAAACTATAAAAGGTTTGTGTATGAGTTAATATCATCTAATACCACAACCATTAATGTTATTGTGAATAGCACTTTGTCAATGGTAATGCCTCATGAATCAAATGATTCATGGTATTGCCTGTTGCAACATAAAACAGCTGTAGATTGTTAATCGTACCGTGAATTATTTTTTGTTTTTCGTTTGTTCGCGTTTTCTTGCAGCCGTATTTGTATTCTGTGGCCGTATTGTTAGTTTATAAGGAAAAGTGGGTAACATGTTTGCAAACTTTAAACTAAAAAATATGTGTGTAATTTTAAATTGTTTGTTTGTTAAAAAAAACACACACAAAAAAATATTTTAACCAAATTGATTAATTTATAAATCTTATCTTCTAACGTGACTGAAAACAATGACATTATATGGGCTAAATTTAAAATCGTTTGTTCTCTTATCAAATTTTTTATTAATATTGGTTTTTACTTAATAAATGATAACTTTGAATATGTTTCAAGAGTATTATAATGTTGTTTGTGTAAAAATCTTTGATGTTTTGTGAAAAAATTCACAATTTTCTTTAAAAACTTTAAGAGGTGGTCAACGTGACGTCATTTTTTAATTTATGTACATATTATGCACCTGTTATCAAAAAAGAAATGATAACAGGATATGTGGTCCCTGTTGCCATAACTGTTTGATGAGAATATTCTGAAAATCTGCTACAAATTAAACATAAAATTTTAAATTTGCTAAACATTCTAAATTTTTACATAAAAAAATTGGCAAAAGTGCAGTTTACAAAATAAAAAAAAATTTGAACCCCCTCTGAAATTAAAAACAAAATTAAAATTTAAGGCGGCTGAGGCCCCCTGGGCCCAAAAAACCGCCCCGCCTACTAAGTGGAATGTGTGAGTACTCAAATTAAAGGTAATTGTACAAGAAAAACGAAAATAATAAAATTTAGGGCGGGCGGGATTTTTGGAGCCCTCTGGATGAAAACAAATGTGCCCCCATCCACTCACATTTATGTGTAGGTACTCAAACTAAAGGTAGTTTGCTCACGATTTTAAATATTTTGTTTTATTTTGTATTTTTTAATGTTTTACGCTCGATTTTTAAAAAAAAAAGATTTTCAGGTATGTGATGGAAATCGATCGATTTCAAAACGAACGTTTTTAGAAGGTGTGATAAATTTTTAGGGATTTAAAATCCATTGCTGAATTAAAGGATTAAGTTTTCGTTCAAAATACACTTCAGTTAACGTATAACATATAAAATTTAAAAGAATAAAGACTGAAAATAAAAGGAATATGTATTTAAAATCCATTTTAAAAGGTACTGAAAGCGATATTTTCGGTTTCAAATCGTTTCGTTTTTAAAATCGATTTCCATCACATACCTGTTTATTTTTTTTTGTAACTAATAGCCTATTTCCGATGTGCTAAAGAATTCTTTTCTGCGTAGCCGGCTTTCGGCCGGGCGCAAGGACTTTCTGCTCTATGGTATAACAAAGACCGGCTTCGCTTACTAAAATTTTTCTGCACCTTAAATATACTTAAATTAACCTAGAGAGGATAATAATATGCGAATTAAAAACAAAATACATTTTGCACTCGTGAGGAAATTACCTTTAATTTTAGAACCCACACATATCACTAAGTGGGCGGGACAGTTTTTGGTTCCAGGGGCCCACGGGCCTCAGCCCCTTTAATTTTAATTTTGGTTTTTTATTTTGAAACGGGTGGCATATTTTTTTATTTTTTTTCGTATCCCCGTAAACTACACTTCAGCCAAAAATTATGCTAAAAAAAGGAATTTTAATACATACATATCAGAGAACTGCAAAAAACACTTTTTTTCTTGATTTACTCATACGCTTAAATACAGGGAATACCCTTCAAATAATATTGGACCACCTGATCCATTTTGACAAAATGGACTACTCCATGGACTGGTCCGATGTAATGCAAGCATGGACCATGTCATTGTTAAAAAGTGTTTGTAGTGAGACGACATGTCTTCGTTTTTTAACGACATGTTTTCGTTTTTAAACGAAGTTAAAACTAACTCTCTTGTGTACACAATGGAGTAGTCTTAAAACTACTCCGTTGCAGTCCAAAGATGGGTTACATATATGGTCCTGCCCTAGGAAATCGTAATGTTAAATAGACCATGTTTTTTCCATAGCTTTGGGTTACTTTTGGACTAGTCCTAGTCCCTTGTGGACTACTCTTTACACGCGTGTTTGGACTGGTCCCATTATTTGCAAGGTGCTCAGTTGAGATATTAACTAGCCTTTTGTTTTTGTCTTTTTATTTGTTTAAGAGAGTTTCGTTAACCTTCGTGTTGTGTGCTGAATGCCTACATGAGTAATTATCAGCGTTACCGTTCAAAATTTTCAAAAAGGAAATTATTTTCATCGAAAACTTAAAAATATGTATATCGTGAAAATACATGTCTTGTTTGCAAGTAAACGTTTATAAACTGTTGCATAAAACTTTTATTTCAATTATTTATACAAAACAGTTACTAATTATTTATAAATAGAACAAGCTTAAAATCTCTAAAAACACGTTTTATGCGCATTAAATATGCAGTAAGAACTTGAAAATGTGCGCTGAAAATTGTTACAAATTTTCTAAATTTTACCCTTTTCGGAAGCGATCGGCTCACAAAACCAAAGATATGTTAAGAGGTTAAAATTCATATAAGAGTTATTTGTGCCGAACGTTTTTTTAAATATTTTATCCATATGAGATTTTTTGTCTTAAAGGGATTTTAGGGACAGCCGCTAAATTGTTTATTAATATTAGAATTTAAAAGAAGGTTAAATCTATTTATGTTAAATGAATCGAAAAGAATTTAATTGGCCTTTATGATTGCCAGTATAAAAAAAAATTTGGTTCAAAAAGGGGAAAAAGGGTCACAAAAACTACAAAATGATACAAAAGGGGATTTAAAACAAAGTGCCAAAAATGTGGCACGGCAGTAAAAAAGGGGCAAAAATGCGACTTTAGTCGCATAACGGTAACGCTGGTAATGATTGGTTGCTTTCTGGCTTTTTTGTTTGTATATTTTTTTTAACCAAAACAATCATTGTAGGACCAAAATTATTTAAAGTTTTATAGATTTTCCTCTCTTAAGGGATCAGAGAAGGAGAAATCTATAAATGCAATGAATCTTTTACTTGCTCCTTAGAGCAAGTGTAAGTATTTGCAGGGAAGGGAATAAAAAAAGAGTAAGCTGGGTGAGTGAATCTTTAGAGGAGATTGGGGTGTTCTTGGTTATGCTTACCTTAGGGTTGAGGGTGCCTTGCAAAAGGAAGAATGCAGTATATGTAACTGTTTGACTTCACAATCGTCTTTTATTGTTAAACCAATTATAATTTTGAGGTACTTTTAATTTTATAATTCAGTTTACGTTAAGTTAATAAAAATGGTTATTTCACAATTTTAACTTTGGAGGTAAATTATAATTTAAATTTAATAAAAATGGTAAAAAATGGTAAACTCAGTTTACTTTTAATGACTGCTATGGTGGAGCGTCCAATGGGGAATGAATAATTCTTTTTTTGACTTAACCGCCTGTACTTTAGCCCTTTTTTCAAGCCAGGCTTGACAGTCCGGTCTCGACAAGTACTAAATTTAACATTTTTCATTCACAATAATTCAGTATTCAATCATATTACATTTCAATTTTCAATTCACAATTATTACTGATTGAATCTAGCCGTATTTTAAATTGACAAATTCAATATCATTCAAGACAAAAATTATATTAGTACAAAATGCAATTGGCAAAATAAAAATATTTAAAATACAAAATACATAAAAAACAAGTGTGTACAATGTAGATTGTACATGCCGCCGCCTCCGGAAGGACGACCTTTATCCTTTAGTCCACACACAGCACTTCCGCTATGGACTTGATGGCTGCGATCAAAACCCTCGTATTTGGAGTGGCTGCTATTGTTGGTCGTGATTCTGCTTCCGGTTGTGTTGCCGTTGGTTGGGTTGTTTGTTGACGCTGCTGGCGTGGTGGCCGCTGACGACGTTGTGGTTGTTGGCGCTGGTGCTGGGGCCGAGTCCTTTGTTGTTGCTGTTGCCGAGTCCTTTGTTGTTGCTGTGGGCGTTAGTGCAGTGGCTGCGATTCGACCTGTGACTATAAAAGTGTAAAAAATAAGAGATAACACTGAGATTAGTAACGGTATAAATTTAGATGGAAAATGGAAAAGTGTGAATCTTGTGTGATCTGACTGGGAATTTAGAGGATGATTAGAGGGGCCGGAGGCCAGCGTATTTGAGGTTAAATAACATGATGTAAAAAAAATAAAAATTGGTATGGGTATGAAAAAATGTATAAGTGTAAACAAATCGGTGAGTAATTTTTTTTTTTTTTTATAAGTGCACGGTGCCGTAATAGTGAAATATATTATATGGTAGCATCGAGTAGTCGAGAATCCTTTGCAGTCGGCTTTATAAAGGAAACCTTTCCCCTGTCAAATACTACCCATGGGGGTAGTTCTCCCCCGCCAAAGTAATGTGGAATGGGGAGTAAGTTTAAGTTTACCATTATTTTTACGGCATTAGGGTTCTGGAAAGTTTTATTTAAACGCAGTTTTAAGGTAAAATTTTTATACCGAACTGCTTTTTGTGCTAATGATATTAATTTTCCATTTGCATTATTTCCTTGTATTTCCGCACAGCTTATCTCGTGATAATTAATAAATTCCTCAATATTTGAGGTTGAGGTTTGTTCTATAGCGGCTTCACTATTAATTGATGAGTTTTGCTCTTGAGTATCTGGGCAATTTATAACATAATTTTGATCTTCAACTAGTGGAGATATGGAGCAAACACTTAATTTTTTAACTTTATCCTCTAACTTTCATGATTGAGTTAAATTTTCGGAAATTGTATGTTCTTGAGCTATCGGGTATGTATTTTTGAGCATCCCTTTCGATTCTTCTGTTATTGCGTGGGATTTATCGCTGGTAGGGTGCTTATCCTGAGTTAACAAGATTTCCTCTTTAACGATTAGTGCTGTGGTTCCAGAATGGGTTGCAATATCACTTTTTGATAAACCCGAACCATCCTTTTGAGCAACGGGTTGCGCAGCTAGGGGATAGCGTACAATTTTCTTAAAAGTAAAGTAAAGTTCGAACGGGCTCACATGCATATGATTTAATTAAATTGAGGATATGTGCACTATATTGAATAAATATCTCCCTATGTGCCTTAAAGTTCACCATAGCAGCTTCTTTAAGGTAGGGATATTTCTCCCTATCTGGGACCAGCATTACGTCCCTATACGAAGTATTCACATTGCTCCATCTTTCATCTAATTCCCTGAACCAGAGCCTTAGGAGCGACTCCGTGTACTTTTCCGGTGGGGTTCCATCAACCCAGTCACATAACTGAATTAAATGATCACAATCAAAAGAAAAAAATACTTCCTGAGTACATGGTAGACTCATCTTGGGGCTATATGGGTTATAGTTCTAGCTTATAATAGCACTTCACTGCTACTATAGTGAGTTAGGGGCTATATGGGGTAATAGCACTAGATATGAGCATCTAGTTTTACTTGCGTTTCTTGCTTAACTTTCTTCAGCAAACAAGGTTTGGGCATTCTTTTTAATTTTTGAGCATAGTTGAGCTTTTCGCAGACTGGTGTTCGATTACTAAACTTGCCCTTCGTAATTCTTCGATAATCGTTTTCTGCAATTTTTGTTAAGCTTATTTCGAGTATTCAAAATTAAAGACGTTTGGTTGGTTTTAAGATTTCAAGAAAAATTAGCTTTTTTTGCTTAAGTCATAAACTTTGTTAATTTTATGTTTCTTAACAAGATCTCGCAAAGTTTTCTCTTCCAGAATACAGTACTCGCTACATATGCACTTGTTCTCCCTATTTTTTTTTTTTGATTTTGACAAATTTTTATTAAAATTCTCTTTTTTTTTCTTTTTGAACCAATTTTATCTCTTTCTATGTACATACATATGTTAACACTTGTTCCACTTCTTCTTTTTCTTATAGGTTCTCCCAATATTGTATGTATGGAAGTATGTTTCATTCCATTTACATACACACTTTATGTACTTGTTGATTTTTCGCTTTTATTTTCCACTCCCATATGTATTATTTTCTCTTGGCACCTTTATTTATTATATTATTTTGTTTTTTTTTTTTACATATGGCGACAATTTTGTGGTTTTTTTCACCTTTATTTTCTATGCATATTTTATATATGTATACATATTTTTATGGGGCCATTTTCTTTAAATTTTCAAGCTTTTACCGCTATTTTATTGAAAAAAAAATTTTTTCTTCGATTTTCGATTATATGGCGACTAAATTAATTAATCTTTTCTTTTTTACACTTTTCACACCACACTTTTTGTTTTTTTTTACACCCTTAGGTTTTACTTTAGTAAATTTTACCTTTATAGTAATAGTTTATTTCTCGATACTCACGTTTATGCTGCTTTTCATGTAATGAACCTGTTGACTTATTTCTTGATTTACCTCATGCTCACGTTTCTGCTGCTTTAGTTTGTTGAAATTTGAATTGAGAAAGTTTATGTTCGAGCTTTTGATGAACACTGACCAGATTGTATTTTACTTCGGCTTTGTTACTCCTGGCTCGTATGGACCACGAATAAAATTGACCTCTGGGTGGCCTAAATTATTAAAAGTTTTATAGATTTTCCTCTCTTAAGGGATCAGAGAAGGAGAAATCTATAAATGCAACGAATCTTTTACTTGCTCCTTAGAACAAGTGGAAGTAGTTGCAGGGAAGGGAATAAAAAAAGAGTAAAAGGGGTGGGTGAATCTTTAGAGGAGATTGGGGTGTTCTTGGTTATGCTTACCTTAGGGTTAAGGGTGCCTTGCAAAAGGAAGAGTGCAGTGGATGTAACTGTTTGACTTCACAGTCGTCTTTTATTGTTAAACCAATTATAATTTTGAGGTACTTTTAATTTTATAATTCAGTTTACGTTAAGTTAATAAAAATGGTTATTTCACAATTTTAACTTTGGAGGTTAATTATAATTTTAATTTAATAAAAATGGTAAATTCAGTTTATTTTTAATGACTGCTATGGTGGAGCGTCCAATGGGGAATGAATAATTCTTTTTTTGACTTAACCGCGTGTACTTTAGCCCTTTTTTCAAGCCAGGCTTGACAGTCCGGTCTCGACAAGTACTAAATTTAACATTTTTAATTCACAATAATTTAGTATTCAATCATATTACATTTCAATTTTCAATTCACAATTATTACTGATTGAATCTATTTGAAATTGACAAATTCAATTTCATTCAAGACAAAAATTATATTAGTACAAAATGCAATTGGCAAAATAAGAAGTATTTAAAACACAAAATACATAAAAAAACAAGTGTGTACAATGTAGATTGTACAATACATATGTATACATATATATTTCATAAATAAATTAATTTAAAAAAAATATGCTAAAAAATCTGCTTTTGGACAAGGAAATATTAAAAATAATATACAATTCTCCAACTCAATCTGTTAAATCTAGCAGAAAATATGCTAAGATAAATATATCGAACTTAATCTGCTCAATTATGAATAAAAATTTCCCGGGAGTTTTCTCCCTTCTCCCATTTTTCCTATGTTAATTCAATTGTAAAAATGGGAAAAAGGGAAAAAACTCCCGGGGAATTTTTATTCATAATTGGGCTTTCTGAGTCGAACTAACGATGTCCGTCCGGCTGGCTGGCTGTCCATGTAACCTTGTGCGCAAAGTACAGGTCGCAATTTGGAGATAATTCGATTAAATTTGGGTAATAGGTTCTTATTGGCACAAGCACCAAGCCTATTGAAAATGGGACGAATCGTAGGCGGAAATTTCTTCCTCTCAGAAACTATCAAATCGATTTTAAACACGTACATTCCATTTCTTTTTAACAGTGTTACCATTAATGTAATCTGTTTTTAATCCAGGTTATACTCATAGGTACTTTGGGTTTTCTTTTCGGTTACAGTAATGCATTAAACACATTCACCACAGCAGGATACACGAACACACGACTACAAATGCTGCTGGGTGCAATTACAGTCGTGTAGACAGCTACTGAATTATTTTGAAGACGACAGCTACAATTGAAAAATTAAAAACAGCTGTTTTTTTATTGTGTATTTATATTTCAGTGGTGCCACTATCATTTTTTTAAACTTTTATGAAATGGAAAAACATGCATAGTTCAAGACTCGTAACAAACTTAATTTTAGCCAATAAATATATAAATACTTATTTATAATAAATGTTATAGCGTAAAAACGAATGAATTTATTAAAAATCATTTAAAATAAAAATAAAAGTTTTTTCGAGCTCGAGGTCGAAAAAATAATAAAATTTAATCATTTAAAATATTTTAATTTTGTTTTTTGGAACTAATAAACAATATAATTTTAACAGCAGATTAAATAAAAAAATATATATTGCTTTTAAAATGAAAATTTTGTTCCGTCATCGCACGTCATAAAAGTTTCAGAACACGTTGGGTACGTGCGTATATATATAAAAGCTATGCATATCTGCTGCAGTGATGCAAAATGTTGTTGCTGATGTGTGGTTACCAGTTGCAGTTGCAATGCTAAAGGCCCAACCATAATATGCATAGCCTTGCTTAACCTACTGTCAACAATTAACAAAAAGTCTCTCAAATGTACTTTGAAAAGCAAAAATAAAATAAAAAACTTTTGATTCCGTAAAGAACGTGCGATGAGATTCGCTCCTTGCTTACGTAAAAGACAGTTTCATTAAATTTAGCAAAAAGTTTCCTTAAGTTCAATATGGTTTGCCTTATTTAATTAACATGCATTTGCACATTTGCTTAAGCCAATTTAAGCACATTATGGTTGGGCCTTAATACTTTTTACTGCACAACAGCTGTGCAAAGTTTGAATTCTTGAACACGAGCTAAATTTCATAAGTTTAATGGGAAAACATAAAATAATAAAAAAATGTTATCAACAATAACGATGACAAATTCTATTGAAAAAAAGTGAGTGTTCTTATAAATTACAAGAAAAAGCATCGCAAAAGAAAAAAAATCGATTTTTTTTATGTCAAAATTTATTGCATCAGAAAAAAATTTGCTGCAGAGCTGCGGCATGACAGCATAAAAAAACAAATAAGAGTGATGCCAAGTTTCTTACAAGTGATGCTTTTATGAACATTCAACTTTACTTCTGCGCAAGTGATACCCAACAACTGCATTTACGAACGTTCCCCTTATCAATTACTTTAAAAACTGGATCTTAAAAGTATTGGTTTTATGAGAAACTACTTCAAAATATCTTTCACTGATGGATTAAAAATTCCGATTTATTAGCCCGTTAAGGACCAATTTCAAATATTAATATTTCTTGATAGATTTTTCAACAACACTTGAAATTTTGTCAAAATATTTAATCAAACATTACATATTAGTAACTCCATCATCTAAAATTTTAAATTTATTAAGGTTTAAAAAATTATATCTTGGAAATATATATGTGGTAGTAATTAATGTACTAGTTACACATTTAATTATTGTAATATGTACATAATTAATAAGTGTTCCGCAACGCTGAAAACCCGCAATAAAGAAAAACTTTATTAAGCAAATATCTAAGGGTTACATAATAATTGCCATATCGATATACATAATTTTAAAAGCTTATTTTGTAAAAAAAAATCAGCCACGGAGTACGAATATAGATATTAAATTGGTTCTTAATTGGTTAATCGGTATGCTTTAAACGCCATGTGAAAAATACTTTGAAAAATTTTCCAATGATTTCCATATTTTATAGATTCTTTTTAAAGATAAAGAGATATAGATAAAGTATTTTACAACTTTTAAGTCCTAAAACTCCTAAACGAAGAGAGCGTAAGCACGAAAAAAATCTTCCTATAGAACTACTTTCAAGGATACTAAAAAGTTATGTAATTTTTTCAATTTCAAGCGTATTTTTTTCTGTTAAACAAAAAAAATATTTTTCAACACTTATTCCTTAAATGTTTTTTAATATTAGCAACACTTTTTCTGTTTTGTAGTGGACAAAAATAGAAATTAGTTTAATTTGACTACAACGACAAAATTAGCACAGACAACAACCCGCAGCCATGTAGCCGTGTCGTCTTGAAAATAATCATTTCCATATACACACATGTATTCTATGTTTGACATATTGAAGTCGGTAGCTTGCTGTCTCGAATGTGTTTATATATTAATATTAATATTAATTAATATTAAATATTAATATATATAGGGGCAGAAACCCAATATCAAGTACAACTTAAACTAATATTTCCTTCTATTTTTTTTCTTGAAGTTGAGTAAGATATTTCCAAGTTGTTATATTTTTTTAATCTTATTAGTTTCTTAGCAGGGAACTAATCAAAATTCCCAAATTCTTCCTTGGCAACACTGTAACTTTGTTTTGTCCTAAACGACACTCAATTTGCTCACGTATTTTTCTTTTACTTCCAAATCTTTGGAATATTTGGAAAATTTATATTAAAATTGGAAAATTCCAAGTTTAACATAGGTCTTTTCCCTGCATTATATTCTAAAATTTTAAAAGAAAAATAAAATACAGGCGGAATCTTTTTCTTAATATATTTATTTTTTAGCATCACAACAAATATCTCACGTTCAATAATTTTACTTTATACACTTATTTATGCTTGGTCATATAACATTTGTGTGTTATTTATTTATATTATTTTCTGTTCCTTTTTTCTATATTCGACTACTTCTGGGGGGGGCAGGAAATATTACTCTGGGAGTCTCGAGTTGTTTTGTTTTAATTTTAATTATATAACTACCTACTTCCGGTTGAAAAATTTAAATTTTAGATTTTGGTTTGCGTAAAGGAGGCGCGTGAACGAACCTATTGTTCATATAACTCATTGGAATATAAATTTTTTTTCCCATAAGTAAAAGGTTAATGACCTTTTAATAATTTGTTCCACGGATCAGCTGATTGGCATTCCATGTACTTGAATCTGCGTATTCACTCGTAGATCAGTTATTTAAATGTATAAAATGTTCTTGGTTTTTTAATGTAATAATTTTTTGGGCTGTGACATCACATAACTGGTCACTTCGAAGTTGTGTTTCTAGGAATTAAGTATTTTGGCGATTGTTATTAGAACCAATGCGAAGTTAACATCTTACGAATATTTTTTTTTTTTGGTGATTTTTACATAATTTTTTTCCTTTTCGTTTTTTTAACAAATTCTCTCCATTGTTCCTTTTCATTAGTTTACCTGGTGAACCGTTAATAAAATTTGAAAAAAAAAACACTTTTTATTTTCTTTATTTAGTATCAGTAGTGCAGTTTTGTGCTGAAACTTGGAAAATGTCACTAGATCAATTTGTACGTTTGGCTGATAGCATCGTTGAGTTCGAGGCTGACCTTAACGATAACCAATATCCTGTATCCTCTTTACATTCGCTCGAAGTTCACCGTTCGGAACTTCAGGCCGACTGGATTCGGGTTAAGGCAGCTTGTGATAAATTTTTACTAGAGGCTGAGAAGGAAGCTGGCGAAAACGAGGACATAGTGGATATAGAGTCATTCAAACTTAAATACAAAAGCACATACACTACTTATTGTAATTGTATGACAAAATTGTCCGAGCTTGCTGATGCTCAGCGGAAAAAATCAATGTCGCAACCTGCAGTTGTAGTACCTACGGATGAAAATATCCCTCATCCCATCCCTTTTCGGGACGTAACCCTCTCGAATCCTGGGTCGCATAGCCTTCACTTGCCTCCTGTTGAGATTCAAACCTTTCATGGGGATTACGCTTCTTGGCCAACCTTTCGAGATTTGTTTTCTGCCATTGTTGTGAACTCTAGGGCTAGTAACGTGGAGAAATTGTTTTACCTATCGCAGAAAACAAAAGGTGAGGCCAGGGAAATTGTTCAAAAATACCCACTTACAAACCAAGGATTTGATTTGGAAAAATCTTTGCTTGCGGTTTGAAAACCGACGGGTTTTAGTAAATGGGCAGTTGAAGATCCTTTTCAACCTCCCGACCATCAATTCCGAATCAGGCAAGGCTTTACAGCAGTTACAACGGGATATTAATTCGTGTATATCGATTCTTAAACTCCATCATATTGATGTGGCCAGCTGGGACCCAATATTTGTATATATATGTTCAAACAAACGGAAATACATTGACAGTCTGGGAACAACAACTAGGGGATAAAACAGCTATTGCTAAATGGCCCGAATTAGACAAGTTCATTACTAACCGCTATCGGACACTAGAGTCAGTATCCGAAATTCGCGGACTTAACTCTACTAGGAACAGTGATAACAAGTCCAAACCTAGTGCTAGTTCTACCTCGACTAAAAGGGTATCCAGCTTTCAGGTGAATATTTCGGATCCACTGTGTCAATTGTGTCCCAAGGAATATCATACTATTCGAAAATGTCCTAAATTTATAAAAATGGATTACCACCATAGATTGGAGGAAATTAAAAAAGAGGGCTTGTGTCTGAATTGTTTTTCGAAAACACACTCAGTCAGAAATTGTTCGAGCAAACACAGTTGCTTCAGGTGTCATAAAAGACACAACACTCTCAGTCAGAGCCCTGCTCGTCCAACTCCTAGTTCAAGTGGTGTCTCAAATCTTAATCCAAATTCAGCTCCCTTTTCTCAATCTAATTCTAACAATATACAGTCCGCTAGTAGTTCAAATAGGGTAGTCATGTTTCGCAACTCATTCTAAAAGTGTCTTATTAGGTACGGCCTGGGCCAACATCCATCATTTCAAGACCCAATACAAAGTGCGAGCGTTAATAGATTCCGGGTCGGAAGAAACTTTTATTTCTGAACGTATTTTTAAACTTCTTGACCTTCCATCTCAGTCCATTAATGCACAAATTTCTGGTTTAAATCAGAGTTTCCGCTAAGGTTCAATATCAGTGTTCTTTTATATTAGGTTCTCGTGAAACCCATGATATTGAAATTCCAGTTACAGCCCTTGTGGTTCCTTAACTATCAAGTAACCTTCCATCTAAGACCGTATCAAATTCCAAATTTGTAAACCTTCCCGATATCCCATTAGCAGATCCAAAGTTCTACTCCAGTTCAAGAATTGATATGTTGATTGGTGGTGACATTTTTCCTTCAATCGTGTGTCCAGGGATATTGCATAATGTTTGCGAATCTCTAATTGCTCAAGAAACCATCTTCGGATGGATTCTTACTGGTCCAGTTTCCAATAGTTCAAGTTCTAGTCTCGCCATAGTATCAAATTTTTGTTAAATTTCTTTAGATAAAGAGATTTCACGCTTTTGGGAGGTGGAGAATCTTCCCAGGAAGAACTTTTTGTCGCCGTCTGATCAAGCTTGTGAGGATCTGTTTATTCGCACTACCAAAAGGAATCGTGAAGGTAGATATATAGTATCGCTTCTTAAGGAAGGATTTCCGAACGCTATAAGTTTAGGTCATTCTAGGTCTATGGCTATGGGCAAGTTTTTTCGGAATGAAGCCAGGTTGATTCGAACTCCAAATTTAAAAATCGAGTACGATAAAGTTGTTATGGAATATGAAGAACTGGAGCACATGGTTAAAGTTTCTCCACCTGATATTTCCAAAACATTAAATTCCTATTATTTGCCACATCATGCGGTTGTAAAACCGGATAGCGTTTCTACTAAAGTTCGTGTGGTTTTTAATGCTTCTGCTCCTTCATCCAATAGGCAAAGCTTGAATTCTTTGCTACACGTGGGACCCGTTTTACAGAATGACCTTACTTTGTTGATTCTGAACTGGCGTTTTTGCCGATTTGTGTTTAATGCTGACATTCAAAAAATGTATAGGCAGATCTTAGTTAACCCTGAACACACTCCATATCAACGGATTCTCTTTGGAAGTAATCCAAATAGTCCTGTTTGCGATTACGAACTTAAAACAGTTACTTTTGGGGTCAGTTGTGCGCCGTATCTTGCTATTCGAACACTATTACAATAAGCAGATGATGTTCAAACAATTTTTCCGATTGCTAGTGAAATTCTCAGAAAAGTAATGTATGTTGATGATGTCCTTGCAGGATTTCACACAAAACAAGATTCTATGAAAGCAAAAAATGAGCTGATCCGAGCTTTGGAATCCGCTGGGTTTTCACTGAGGAAGTGGACGTCAAACTCCGCAGACATTCTTTCTGATATCCCACCAGACCATCGACTTCATGAAGACTTCTTGAAATTTGAGGATAAAAGTTTAGCAAAAACATTAGGCATTCGATGGAACGCTTGTTCAGACGACTTTTATTTTGTTGCGGATTCATTTTCGGAGAACTCTGAATACACGAAAAGAGAAGTGTTGTCCAAAATTGCAAAACTTTTTGATCCGGCTGGTTGGCTATCTCCTTGCGTAATCGTGGCTAAAATTCTGATGCAGAAAATATGGAAAGATGGTACTGGTTGGGATAAAATCCTTTCTCCAGACGCACTTAATCAGTGGAAAACGTTCCAATCTAATTATTCTTTTATCAATACCATTCGAATTCCTCGATGGATTAATTATGTTCCAAGTGCAGAAAAAGCATACGCAGCGGCTTTATATGTTCTAATTCCATTTCAACGCACCTTATATCGTCCAAGACCGAAGTAGCCCCGATTAAGACAGAGTCAATTCCTAGACTGGAACTTTGTGGGACCGTTCTATTAGCAGGGATGGTAGACAATCTCCTACCACAGTTAGATATAGAAAACTATTCTGTTGTCTGTTGGACTGATTCCACTATTGTGCTATCGTGGCTAGCAAAGCCTCCATGTTGTTGGCTCACATTTGTCGCTAACCGAGGTTCAAGAATTACTGAAGTGGTAAACTATTCGCAGTGGAAACATGTAAACTCAGCGGATAATCCCGCAGATCTTGCTAGTCGGGGCATTTGTCCACAAGACTTGGTAGACAACGACTTGTGGTGGGTAGGTCCCCAATGGCTTACGGAACCAGAAGTACATTGGCCAAATTCTGATGCATCCAAAATTCCTTGTACGCATCTTGAAATTAAAGCGATAAAAGTTATTTTTTCTTACTTTACGAACTTTGAAGATATATTAGAACGCAATGCGGGTCACGGCATATGTCTATCGGTTTTTTTATAGAACTCATCCTCGTTTCCGTTCTAATTTCTTCAAAGACTCACTTACTTTGTCCAACTTCGAAATAAGCTCTGCTAGAAACGTAATGATTTCCGTGTGTCAAAAGACGTTCTTATAATTATTGAATTTTCTTTTATTAATATCATTTTGTATTCCATTGAATTGTAAAATTTATAAATATAAGAAAAAAAGAAGTTCAGAATTTACTTATTCATATTTTCATCCTTTATTTAATTTCTTCTTTCAGAAACCACATCCTTGGGATGGCCATTTGACATCATATATTTGTTCTTTGCATTCATCCTGCATGGCGGGCGGCAATGTTAATGTCAAAATGCACTTCCCTGCATTCTTTTTTATTACTAATTTACATAAAAGCTGAAAGCTATGAAAATAATCCTTTCTCTTTTCCGCATAAGGCCCAATTCTTAACATCAAATGGCTTAAATGCCCAAAGATGTCGTTTCCGTTTTAGTTAAGATAAGTTTTGCTTCTTATTCTTTTAGCAGCTCATCGATAAGGTAACAAACCATTAATTGAATTCAATAAATCCATTTGTTTTCCAAAGTCTAAAACTTCTTGTTTTTATTCTAATTATATTCCCTACATGTCCGTCTCTGACACTTTGGTGTTATTTGAGAGAAACACAAAAAAACCCCAAAAAAAATTTATTTTGTCCAACAACCGCTCGGAGATTAATTTTTATATTTCTGCTTTCCCAAGAGTCACCATCAGAGCTACACCTCAACAGTAAATAATAGACGGATCTTCACGAAATTGTACAGCGTGATTTCCAGTCGAATAAAACACATTTTTGCAAAATCTTATCTCATTCCATGCCTTGTTCCACCATTTATGTTATTTTTTGTAACAAAATTATCATTTTTTTTAGGTGGTGGTTCCACATTTTGATTCATAGTAGGACCAGAGCCGATTTTGCTGAATTTCAATCCCAAACTGCTTAGGATAACTACAATCAATTTGGCACCAAGTTTGTTCATTTCTTTCGAGTTGTTCGAAAGTGAGCGTGTTTTCAACAGACGGACAGACAGACGTACATGGCTAAATAGACTTAGAATTACTCAGGGAGCCAGAATATATAGACTTTATGGGGTCTGAGATAAATAATAAAAAAAGTTTCATACGGAATGACAAACTTAGTATACCCTCTTCACAACTAATTGTGGTGGAGGGTATAATAATTAAAAACAAACCCGAGTCGGTTTTTTAAGTATTCGAGAACCGGGTTTTGAAATGTATGAATATTGGCGCGGTTGATAAAGTTGGCACAATTGTACTTTTTTTGGTACAACTCAAAGCTAAAAAGTACGCTGGTACCCCCGTGACTCATTTGATTTTACCTATTTCAAAATTGTTCAAACCTATTGTTATTTAATATAAAATGGCAACTCGTATTTAGTGTCCAATAAATATAAAAGGACTGCAGCGTTTGGTGTAAATTAAAGTTTTTCTTTTCCCGGACTTTATAGCAAAATGACTTTTTGTTTATATTTTTTCAATGTGCAATAACATTTGGAATATTAAAAACTTCTGATCTGTGACATTTGAAGTGTTTAGGCCACCTTTGAAGTTTTAAATTGTTCTCCTATAAAACTAAAAAATACACTTAAGCACTTATTGCCAGAGAATTAATTCAAAGCCAACAGCATTTATGTAAAACCAAAAAAGTTAAATTATTTAAACAAATTATTAAAAAAAAAAAATTTCTTTTAAAGTAGGATTTTAGTTCAGAAAAAGCATTTACAGAATCGTTTGGAAGCCTATTTCTAATTTTAATCAAGAAGGTTTCAAAGAGAAAACACGTTTCCTTTCTACGCATGTTTGCCTTTATAGTCAAAGGAACATTATATAATCTCTAGACACTTTCAGTTTTCTTAGCACTTTCTTCAAAACTTGTAATTCCTTTTTAATAAAATTTTTTTTTTCGAATCTAATAAGCGTTTTCTTTATTAATAACTTTTGTCAACATCTCTTACAGAATCTAATCCGAAAATTCTTTTATGGAGCTGCTCTTCCTATAAAATCATTAAATATTTGAAGCAAGTGGGAACAACTTTTTTCGTTTTTATGAAATAAATATGCGTCTTTAAACAAATTAAAAACTCTGTACATTTTTATCTTCTTCTTTCGAAATTAAACATTGCCTTACCCTGCGGCCACACGATCAAGTTGTTCTTGATCAGCGTTACCGTTATGCGACTAAAGTCGCATTTTTGCCCCCTTTTTGACTGCAGTGCCACTTTTTTGGCCCCTTTGTTTTAAATCCCCTTTTGTATCATTTTGTAGTTTTTTGTGTCCCTTTTGCCCCTTTTTGAACCAAATATTTTTAATACTGGCAATATTATTTTACTTATCATGGAAACCAGGGGGGGCTGCTCTCTATTGCGATGCGAAAGAAAATTGTAGCAAATCTAGCGATTGGTACTCTTTAATACGTTTGCGCATGTTTCTTTAGCATCTTTTAATTTTTTTTCTTTTCTAATTCATCACTTTATTTTATTTAAATTTTTTAATTTCAAATATTTTTACACACTTTGGCATTTCATTGCAGTAAATCCGCGCCATCTTTAATTTTTATTGCCACTATTGGTTAATTTTTAGAACATTTTGCGAAAGTGATAGAGAGTACGAAGTTGGCATTTAGCTTTCGCATCGCTTTAGAGAGTAGAACCCAGAAATATGTACTAAAAAACGCGTTTTATGCGCATTAAATATGCAGTAAAAACTTGAAAATATGCATGAAAAATTGTTAAAAATATGCCCCAAAAAAATCAAAAATTGCTAATTTGAAAACAAAATATTCCACAATTAAATAACAGTTCCAAATAATAAAAATAATCCTAAAATTATAATCGGTAAATCCCAAAACACAATAGTATTTAAAGAAGAATTTTCGAAATTTTACCCTATTTGGAACCGAATATTATCTAGATATTAACATCCATATAAGATCTTTTGTCTTAAAGAGATTTTAGGGACGGTAACTAAATTATAAATTATTTATTGATGTTAACATTTTAAAGGAAGTTAAAGCTATTTATAGATGAGAGCTTTGGGCAAATGTGAACCGGTTCAAAAAGAATTTAATTTACAGTAAAATATTTTGGTGAATTTAATATAAATACTAAATAAATTAAATAGTTTATGGGACACAAAGAGTCTAATTTGGAAAGAAGTTTTTATTTACATAGACTTCGTCCTTGATCAAATTGTCTGAACGATCGCAAATTGTGCTATGCGCACAAGGTTAACATGGACTATAAAAAGTGATTCTGAGTCGATATACTAAAATATTGGTCCAGATTTCTGTTTTTGTGACGCTTTTTTTTTTGAAAATCCCCTTTTTGTGCCCCTTTTTTAAAATTTTGAACGGTAACGCTGTTGTTGATAGTATAGTCTTTTACATATACTGCTTGTCAAAATTTACATAAATTGAAAGCTGTGACGTAGGCGGCACTCAATTTATTTAATAATAAAAACCTAATTTGACATTATTACAGAGCTTTCATTTCAAGATATGGGCATTTCCAGCAAAAAGTCTACTTTTTGTCACGTAACGCCAGAAGTATTTTAAATTGTTTCTCAAAAAATTTTATATGTATCGTTTACTTTTTTATATTTTGGTGTAAAGCGCAACAAGCTCTACATTAAGTACCAAAAGGGATAACGATTGAACAACATGGCCCGAAAATACAACCTTATTTGCAATCTGGCGTTACATTAAAAAAAGTAGACTTTTAGCTGAAAATTCCCATATTTACCTTAAAACGAGCAAAGATTTTTAAATTTGATAGCTTGAAAAATAAATCTATATAAGTTCTAAGTTTACTAAAAAAGGTTTTGTACAAAACTTCTTTCTCAATGCGCAGTATTTTTCAGTTTTGTAATGCAATCAAAACCCACTTCCGTTTTTTTAACGTCACACCAGGGCAGATTTTTGCTTATATCTGCAAATCCTTAGCGTCGATTACTGTAATTTTTTTCTGAATGTAGAGCTACTTCATTACTTTGTATATATAAAAACCCTTTTTACAAATTTGACTTCGTCATTTAATTTTTTTACATTTTGTGCTACAAATATCACGACACGTCAAAATGGAAATGCCCATATGTATATAAATGGGAAGAAATAAAGTTAATATATGTTTACATATACATACACATATGTATGCTTTGTTCATATAAACATACATACATGTACAAATTCATTTATAAATACAAAATATATAGTATATAAAAATGTCTTAAAACTATGTATAATAGATAGATTTCAGTAATCAAGAAAAAAAAAGTTATGAATTTAGGCCACCCAGCCAATTTAAATAAGTTTTAAAAGTTTTAAAGTAGTCAGTGACAAATATGCTCATAAAGTAAAATATTCAAAAGGCACAGAAGTGTTACTTATATCTACATAATGCATTAGGATGTCTCACAAACATAAGAATAAAGCCTCTTTTTAAATATATTTACTGAATTGTTAAACATTCTAAGATTTGGTGGCAAATCATTCCATATTCTGGCTACCCTCACCATAAATGATCGTTCAAATATTGATTTGGATATTTGTGGAATTAGAATTTGAACATGCCTAGTAGATCTAGAAAAATTAAACATAGCTCGTAAGTTTTTTGGATATCCATTTAAAATTATTTTATAAAAAAATAAAAGAAGTCTATATTTAACAAATTCTTAACATCAAATGGCTTAAATGCCCAAAGATGTCGTTTCCGTTTTAGTTAAGATAAGTTTTGCTTCTTGTTCTTTTAGCAGCTCATCAATAAGGTAACAAACCATTAATTGAATTCAATAAATCCATTTGTTTTCCAAAGTCTAAAACTTCTTGTTTTTATTCTAATTATCTTCCCTACATGTCCGTCTCTGACACTTTGGTGTTATTTGAGAGAAACACAAAAAAACCCCAAAAAAAAATTTATTTTGTCCAACAACCGCTCGGAGATTAATTTTTATATTTCCCAAGAGTCACCATCAGAGCTACACCTCAACAGTAAATAATAGACGGATCTTCACGAAATTGTACAGCGTGATTTCCAGTCGAATAAAACACATTTTTGCAAAATCTTATCTCATTCCATGCCTTGTTCCACCATTTATGTAATTTTTTGTAACAAAATTATCATTTTTTTTAGGTGGTGGTTCCACATTTTGATTCATAGCTCTGGTCCTACTACACCGATTTTGCTGAATTTCAATCCCAAACTGCTTAGGATAACTACAAGCAATTTGGCACCAAGTTTGTTCATTTCTTTTGAGTTGTTCGAAAGTGAGCGTGTTTTCAACAGACGGACAGACAGACGTACATGGCTTAATCGACTTAGAATTACTCAGGGAGTCAGAATATATAGACTTTATGGGGTCTGAGATAAATAATAAAAAAAGTTTCATACGGAATGACAAACTTAGTATACCCTCTTCACAACTAATTGTGGTGGAGGGTATAATAATTAAAACCAAACCCGAGTCGGTTTTTTTAAGTATTTGAGAACCGGGTTTTGAAATGTATGAATATTGGCGCGGTTGATAAAGTTGGCACAATTGTACTTTTTTTGGTACAACTCAAAGCTAAAAAGTACGCTGGTACCCCCGTGACTCATTTGATTTCACCTATTTCAAAATTGTTCAAACCTATTGTTATTTAATATGAAATGGCAGCTCGTATTTAGTGTCCAATAAATATAAAAGGACTACAGCGTTTGGTATAAATTAAAGTTTTTCTTTTCCCGGACTTTATAGCAAAATGACTTTTTGTTTATATTTTTTCAATGTGCAATAACATATCTAATGCATATCTACATAATGCATTAGGATGTCTCACAAACATAAGAATAAAGCCTCTTTTTAAATATATTTACTGAATTGTTAAACATTCTAAGATTTGGTGGCAAATCATTCCATATTCTGGCTACCCTCACCATAAATGATCGTTCAAATATTGATTTGGATATTTGTGGAATTAGAATTTGAACATGCCTAGTAGATCTAGAAAAATTAAACATAGCTCGTAAGTTTTTTGGATATCCATTTAAAATTATTTTATAAAAAAATAAAAGAAGTCTATATTTAACAAAATTTTTAAACGTACAGCCCAAAAACCTTATAACATAAGGTGTTATATGTTCTCTGATTCTGACATTAAAAACAAAACATACAATCATGTTAACAATTCTCTCTAGTCTTTTGAAGTTTGTTGAAATTAATGCTGATGTAACCTCCAAGCAATATCCGACTTGCGTCATTAATAGTGAAAAAGCAATCTTTCTTTTAATATGTAATGGTAAATAAATGTTCGAGTTATATAAACGTCTCTGTGTATAAATAATTTTACAAGTTAGAGCATTAATGTGACCTCCAAAGTCTAGTTTGTCATCAATGACAACACCTAAACATTTTAGATGATCCACACACTGTAACCTCACACCTTTCACACGAATGTCAAAAACATGACCTAGAGGACTACCAAAGACCATATACTTTGTCTTAGCAAGACTTATAGTAAAATTATTTTCTGTCATCCATGTAGATACATTTTCTAAGCAGTAGCTTGTTACTGTTTCCAACACATCCAAGTATTGTTTTTCCTTGCTTAAAAGAATCTGAATATCATCAGCAAAAATAAATGGTTTACATATAAATGAATGTTCAATAGTCTGCGTTAGGTTGTTTAAATATAATACAAATAAAAGCGGACCAATAACTGAGCCCTGTGGCACCCCAAAATTTACATTATTAGTTTCAGAAATAACACCATTAATGTCTACAAATTGAGTACGATCAGACATGTATGAATATATTAGTTTACAGGCTTGCCTTGAAAATGTAAATTCTGTGTAAAGTTTTTTAATCATCTTGCCTTGGTCAATACAATCAAACGCTTTAGAAAGATCCAACGATATCAACATATTTAACAGCAGATGAATTGCCCTCCATAGACCTCACCAAGAGGTACTCAAAATAAAAACAAATGGGTCGGTAAGTCAAACCAATAATGAGCTAAAAAAAATAGTATCGAACATAACTTTTCTTCCCAAACTATTTTTATGTTTGGTATAATTGTTTTTTCAAGGGCCGATGTTGATTTTGAATAAAACACAAATTATTTAGGAAATTGATTATTATGATAATATTGGTATGGTTTAATTATGTATGTATGGAACAAAATATCGGCAAAATGGACGCCGCTACCTCGGTGGCACACCTCCATCCGATGGTCCCAATTGTCGATAACGCTAAGGCGACGAGCGCAATTGTTGGGCCCGACGACGAGTTGAGGTGGCCAGCTCTTCAGCCACGAAGTGCACGATATGTATTTTGCTTTGAACGCCCATTTTCATAATAAGTTTGAATAACTTTAACGCGTTGCTCGATTAAGTATATTTTCATGTTTTATATTGAGTTAGCCTGAAATTGAGAAGTGTCAAATGAAATGCAGAAAAAAAACTTGACGTTTAGGTGTGGGTATTTAGTATTACTTTTAGCTAATATGATACAATTAGTTAGTTTCACCAAAACATTAGAAAACACATGCATTTTTAGTTTGTCAGCGTTTTATTGCATACGTGCGTATTGAAAATCTAAAAAGATCCTCTAAATGCAGTAGCTGAAGGTGATGGCTTATATTTTTTTGACATAACTAAACAAATTAGTTTAAATCTTTAATGTTTCGAAATCTTAAGTGCAAAAAAGTCTTTCCGTCTCTAGTAATAGAGATATTTTACTAAACAATGTAAATAATATAAACGGGATTTAAAGAGATTTTTATATTGCATACAGTTTTATTTAAATACTTTAAAAGTTTTAATAATGTCTATAAAACTACATTCACTTTTTTCGGTTATAATTTCATTTTCTAAATCTTTTGCAATCCATCAAAGTTGTATCTACATACATACATACATATGTATGTAACCGCAAGTATAATAGTATGTACGAATGTGTTTAATATTTTTAAATCTTACGACTTTGAATTGTGTTTTACTTGATGTGGTTTGTATTTTACCAACATGTTATTGCCATGGTCATGAAATATAAAATACTTATAGACATATTAACATTGGCCAGTCGAAAGAGATTGGAGTAGGTTCATACTCCAATTAACAATGTTTGAGAACTGATTGTTAACGCTTCAAATCTTTTATTTTATTAGTGTTGCCTACCTAGTGCTTTTAATGTGTATAAATAATAGTCTTATGTTAAAAGGCGTCAAATACATACAAACAGATTTTGCTTGAAATCTGAAATTTATTTTTTACTTTTCCACATATCGCAGGCTCAATTTTACAAGGTTCTAAGTTGAAAGCAAAGGTATGAAGAAAATCAAGTGTTACAATTTTTAGTTTTATTCAATTATATCTAAAAGGTAAGCAACAAAACTTATTCAAACTGTAAGTTGGCAATAAGTGGGAATAGAAAAAAAACATTTTATGCTTTTTTTTCTTATAAAATTTATTCAAATTTCAAATTTAATTCTGCGAATTTCTATGCAGACAATATTTAATGCTATTGGGATGTGAACCATACACCCAGAGAAAAAACATGTTTAAATATGTTCACATCCAACAAAACTATTATTAATGAAAATTTTAAACATATGTTTCATTTTACCATATTATTGTCACTGACAACCATATTTTGGTTAAATTTATCCTCCATTAAGAACCAGGGATGTACTTAAAATCGCAAACGCAAGAATTTTGAAGTTGTTTTTAATAAACTTTAAAACTAATTTCTATAATTTTTTGCTTAAAATCCTGTTTAATAGGGAAATATTTCTTTAATATTTGTCACAAAATTCTTTTATAATATATGGACACTTCCATAGAAGAGCCACGTTACGCCACTAAACAATTAATCTTTTTTTTAGACCCATGTCGTTCAAATTGTTCACCTCTTTTACTTAATTGCGCTTAACACCAAAATACAAAAAAATGTTGTAATATACAAACATATTAATTATTCTTTGAAAAACTATTTAAAATTCTTGGTGCCGTAACGTGACAAAAAGTAGACTTTCCTGTGGAAATACCCATATACAACTATTTAAAAGAAATTGTTACGACATAACTTTTCCATGTATATTATTTTCAATTGAAAAACAAACATTTGAAAAAAACATCAAAAATTATTAAATTATTTAAAATTCATATGTGACCTTCTCCGAGAAAAGTCCAAGCCCGTTTTTTGGCACACTAGGTCCCTTTTCTCGGAGAAGGTCACATATGTGGTATTTATGTACATACAAATTAAAAGTTACAAAAAAGTTCTTATAAGTATAACTAGTAAAGTTTGCTAAAAAAAACAATCCGTATTCATTTTTTAAGACAATTTTAATAAAACTAAGGGTTACTATTGTGATAATAAGCGTTAATTTTTAGACAATTTATATGAAAAAACCTTTTATTGCATTTGCTCCAGTAATAAGTCAAAATTATCGGATTACCGTACAACTGGTTACCAGTGATGCCAACTTCGCTATTATGGCGTTAGAATTAGCTCTTTTTAATTACTCCCGGCTCGTAATTTTTCCGGATAGCCCTTTTTTTAAAAAAAAGAGCTAACACAGGCTCTTTTTCAAACGTGATATTGGAACGTTTGACAATTTTAACATCAATCAGTATTAGGGTGATCGATCGAATAGTATTCGACCGGTTTTAACCGGTTATTTTAGTTTTGCCCAAGTCGAATATTTTAAAATGTCCATTTTTCGAATATCGAATAAAGCGGTTATTTTAGTAATGTGTAATTTATATACGTTTTCCTTACTTTTGTTATAAATGCACCCGTAATTAAAGTATTTTTCTAATTGAATATTTGCAAACTTATACTTTTTATAAAAAATGTCAAAACAAAATGAAACAAAACTCAAAAAAACATTATGAGCAATGTAAATACAAATCGCTTATATAAGCGTGTGTTCTTGTAACAAAAACCAAAAACAATATAAAGTACTACAAAAAAAAGTTCAGCTTAAAAAGTAATAAGCAATTGGACAGTATTATAAATACTATATATACTATATATATAAATACATATATTATATAGCTTTATAAAGATGTCATCTCTGGTGATATTTCGAACTGACTTAAAAGAAAATTGTGCTTGATCGGCCCTAAAATGATAAGTTCCAAAGGTTCTTTAACGTCACGACTTATTAATCACTTTTAATTAGTCTACAAGCTTGACATAAATATACGCCAAGTAAAACTTAACAGGGTCAAGTAGTTTTTAAGAGACTGCAAATAATACTTTACTAAAATATGCTGCCAATAATGAATGAAAAACTCTTAAGTAGTTCTAGCACATCTTCATGCTTAAAACAAGAACATACCGGCGGAATCAACGTTATGGGAAAATTCATCAGTTTTATTTATTAAAACACCAAGAACTTAAAATAAAATTGAAGGAATCAAAAATGTCCTGGAAGGGTTTAAGTTGTGTGATCGACGAATTGACAGATATTTCATACAAAAAGCATGTTCATATTACTATGTTTTCTATAATGCTGAAACAAAAATAATTGAAATATATAAACCTGGATAAGAGGTTTTGTTTGCCACTTTTCAAAAATATGGCTGAACTAAAACTTATTTACAATAAATTAAGGAAAATATGTCAAATAATAAATTTATTGCATTCCTATATTTTTAAAACCAATATTTTTAAAAAATTCTAAAGCTCTGTTCACACCTATTAAATATTTGACTCCTAACGTAACCACTAGTTTTCTTAAAGAATTGTTTGCTTTTGCAAAACGTTTGGCTGGAGCAAACATTATTTAAGGGTATCGTAACTACATTATACATAAATGCAATTATCTTCTTAGACATAAAGTTTAGCAAATAACAAGAAATTATTTAAAATAATGCTTTAGTTTAATCAATTTACTGGTCACGCTTTTGTTTGATTTTATCGTCAAATATTTGTTAGGTCTGAACATACCTTTTGTCATATCTATGTACATATTTTGTTGGTTCCTTACCTTCGTGAATTGTTTTGTTTTTATTCTAATTAACTTTTTATTACAAAAACAAATTTGATTTTTGTATTTTTATGTATTCGAATAAAAACCGGTTATTTTTAAAATGCTTAACCGAAAACCGGTTTTTTTAAAATAGCAACTATTCGGAATATTCGAAAACCGGTTATTGAAAAAAGTCGAATAATCGATCACCCTAATCAGTATATACTTCCGTTTTAACCTCTTGTTTCGTCTTTGGTTCAATTTTCGATGTGCACACATTTTTTGCTTCGGTCTATAGTATTGAAAGGCTTTGGAAGACCCCTTTCACATTCGGCAAGTTACTTGCGCTAGTCTCTTGCGCAACTCTTGGTTTGTAGACGTCAGCGGTAAGGTCGGGGTAAGAAAAAAATATTTAGTACAGACTTTGTTGTACTCGGCAAGTTACTTGCGCAACTAACTTGCCGAGTCAGAAAGGGACCGAATCATCCTGTGTTTAAAAAATGGATTTAACCAACCAAAGATCCGTCTAAAGCTTTATGCAAATATTACAATTCAATAATAAAAGCTTAACATTTTCATTAAGTACACCATTTGGACACTCAAAAACATAAAAAAGTATGGCGCTATTTAACGATGTTGTACTATCTTAACCAGATATATACTTTTTGTTAGATGTTCCGACAGAAACGTCAATTGCACCGAAAATCTTGATTTATATACACCATTTTTACCAATGAATAACTTTGTTTGTAAAAATAAATTCAATTGAAAGTAGGGATGCCAATCCCGAAATACCGCAATCCCAGAGTTTTTTTTTAAATTTAAGTCTCGAATCCCGGGATTTTTATGTAAATATCCCGAGATTTTGGATTAAGTAAATATGTGGACGGCGGTCTTAATCTCTCAGGTGAAAAGGTTGTTCACAACCCTTAAATTGTGTCATTCAAAAAGGAGCTAATTGCAGACTCTGGTTTCTTTCCTGCAGACAAGCATAAAGCTTCGCGGGATAAGCTAGGAAATTATAAAAAAAAAAAAAAAAAAATAGAGTTTAAATTGCTGGTAAATGCCACACAGTATGAAACCCTGATAAAAGTAACTGGTTACAAAAAGAAGTCGCAAGTGAATAAATGTTACATGTATGTAATGCATTTTGAACCACAGAAAATAAAATCAGAAGACAAAGTTCGGTGTGATCTATTTTCTAAGTGAATGATAATAGAACTGCGCACCCACAAGGCAAAACCAAAGGTATTTTGACACATATTTGCTTATGTTTATTTTAATAAAAAATAAAATGAGATAAAATAAATTAATTATTGTTATATAGCATAACAATACCCAGAAGTGTTTAATGCGAACACTGTTTTCGTCGGCAGCATATGTTTGCAATAAAATAAGGTATCGATTATCAGACGTCATTAATTTGTTTTAGATGCTTTTTAAAATATAAATTTTAATACATAATTCGTCCATATTACTTTAAAAGAAGACATTAAACTGTTTTATTTTATAATGAGTTTAATATTCTTCATGAATTAATTTGTTTTAATACTTATACATAAACATTAAATTATAATTATGTATATGCATTTAAAAAATTGACTCTTATATATGAAATCCCGAAAAATCCCGATCTGTCCCGGCGTCCCGTTTTTTTGAATAAAAAATTCCGAATCCCGGGTTTCAAAAAACGTGGTCACATTTGGCATCCCTAATTGAAACATATTAAAAGTCAACATTTTATATAAAAATTATGGCCTGAAGAAGAATTTAACACTTTTTGAAAATTACTGTTCATATTTTTAATTCTATTTATTGAAAGGATACATATTGTAATGTAAATATTTGTATACAATTTTTAAGTAGTAATTTTGTTATATAAGCATTTAACCCGCTACTTCGTTAGCGTCTCCTTTCCTTCGTGGACATGTTTTTATGCCAAAATTTATTAAAAAAAATACCAGTTGTAGAACCTAAATTCTAAAGAAAAATATAATTTAGTACGAATATTTCAATGACTGGAGAAAACTGTTTTGTAAAAAAGTACTAAAAATAGTTACGATTTTTACCCCTTAAATGTACGAATTTCGATAAAGTACCAAATTTGTATTCGTATTTTTTTGATAAGTTTCGAATGTGTTTCGTTCTATGTTTATTGGTTCAAAAGATAGATGGGGTGTCAAAAAAGTACCGAACTACAGGTTTTACCCGTTTACTCCCTAATAGGGCCGAATTTCAAACAAGTACCAGATACCGGTCCGCTTATTTTTCTAAAGAACAACGATAAGTATACAATTTTTTTGGTTTCCCTTTTAGTTTTGGAGAAATAATGTTACCGATTTTTCCCGTTTTTACTCTTTTTACCCCATAAACATTCGAATTTCCAATATTCCCGTCTTAGTGGATCGATTTAAGCTTCAGGCGTTTAGGCTGTGCGATGATGAATCAGTCAGTAAAGTTACAATTTTTTATAAAAAGATTACTATGTATAAATTTTCATATTATTCGAATGTGTATTCTAAGTCACATTACAAATTTTAAAGCTTTTATACTTTAATAGTCTTATTCCTTCAATATTTTCCAGGAATATTTTCTATGCACTATCAGAATTTTCGTTTGTATACATACATATATATAAATACATATGTGTATATATATCAGTGGTGATCATTTCATACAGCAATTGCTTTTTAGCTCCACCCATCACTTTGTTATGCTCTTTTAATTCAGTTGTCTTTCAGACGGCAAATAGTGCACATGCTTAGCGGATGCTTTGGTTGATTTTAACAAATAGTACGTAAAAAAAATGTTCGTACCACTAAGAAATTTTTTTATGATAAATAATGCATTTGGTAATCCTCAATGCCTTTTGTGTTATAAAACATTTAAAGGGCACTGGGATACGGTTATCAGAAGGCATTATGATATTTTTCATAGCGATATACACACATATCATGAAGATGATAAAAAAGAGCTTTTTGTCGAAATGAAAAATATGTATTTTAAAAAATTGAAGGGATGGATAGAAAAGGAAGAAAATAATGAAGAAAAATTTGATAGAGATTTGAAAAAAAAGATTTCTAGCATTATAAGCTTAGATATTGTGAAGCAGGGCAGGCCATTTTCTAAAAAAAAAAATTTCTCAAGTCATATATAATAATATGTATATACAGTGAACTCTCGGTAATGTGAACTTCCAGTATAGTGAATTATCCAGTAATGTGAACACCTATTTTTGTATATTAGCGCTCTAAGTAGTGAACAAAGTTTAATGGCTTTAAATGGTGAACAAAATTTTTGGCGATTGTTGTCTATTTTCTAATTTTGGATTCTCCCGATTGCATACAAAATGAAAACAAAACATGCAAACATACTTTAAGATATGTTAATGAAGGCCATTTGCCTTTCGTTTTGCATAGAAATCGCTTGAACTTTATATTTTTCGTACACACCTGTGTATTAACAGATCTTTATACAAGTGGTTTGTTAAGATGAGAAATATAAACCTTCCGAGAAGTGGATTGATGCTGAAAGAAAAAGCGAAGCAGCTTCATTCCAGTTTAAATGAAAAACAGACACGACTTCAATGCCAGCGATGGGTAGCTTCAAAAATTAAAACAGAGATAAGGATTCCGACTTTTAGAGAAAAGCTTTCAGTGCAACCTCATCTAGTAAATTGAAGCTAAGAGCAAAGATAGATAAACTAGGTTTATCAAATAATCAGCTTTACAATGCAGACGAGTCAGGCTTATTTTGGAAAATTCTTAATCAAAAGACGTGTGGAACATTATCACCTGGTGCGAAGATGGAGAAATATTAATTTTATTTTTTTAAAGTAAATATTTAATATAAAATGACATTTTTAAATAACAAATCGTTAAGTTTACAATAAATTATATGTTATGTTACAAATACCAAGAGTTTCGATACTCTCTAGACTTTTTAAGGAAAAAAACACAGTATGGCGATTCAACTTTTTACCATCTTAAATGTGAACAAATTCGATAATGTGAACTACCTTGGTTTTTATTAGTTCACATTATCGCGAGTTCACTGTACATATGTATATATTATTATATATGACTTATAAATTTATATAAACTTTGGTGAATAATTGGTGGGGATTTTGTTAAGTATTTTTGATTTTAAAATACCTATCTAAGAAAAAAAATGAAATGAGACACAAACGCAAACGCACATAGGAAAAAACAATTTCCATAGAAATATAAGGCTGTTTTGTATGTTGTATCATTTCTAAAAAGTACAGTAAGTAGTTCTGTATATAAAATGTATTGTTGTTGTTGTTATTGTTGTTGTTGTTAATGTAAAAAAGCGTCTCGACTCATACGATACGTCTCGATACTACTTGAATGAAAAAGCATTTTTACTTTGAACAATTGAGTTATGAATGTAAAAAAGACCTTTAAATTAATGTAAATTTTAGTGTATGATTAATCAATAAAAAATGATTATAAATTTTTTTTGTTTTTTTACCTTTAAAATATAAGGAAAAAAATTTTGTTTTATCAAATAGCAAATTAATTGTGTATTGAAGTATTAAACAGTTTTTGTAAACCAAAACAATTTTTACGATTACATTTTTATAATAATCTTTCGTTTACTTTTTTGTTGTACTGTATTTCTAAATTTGCCTCATATTCTCACCAATACAAAAGCATTTCAATTTTGATCAGCACTGATATATATATTGCATAGAAAATATTGAAGAAATAAGACTATTATAGTATAAAAGCTTTTAAATTTGTAATTTGACTTAGAATACACATTCGAATAATATGAAAATTTATATAATAAATGTTACTCGCCATGAGAAATAAATTCCCAGATTCTATTTATTAATATGTATGTATATTACATTTTTAATATAAATGAGTTTGAAGTACAAAAATGAATAATAAATGGATTTAAAACAGAACAATCTTTGATATTTATATTAAGCACTTTTTGACTGATCGGTCGGCACGTTTTGCCATTAAATAGTTTAGCATCTCTGCTGGTTACTGAAACATGTTTCAGTAAGCAGTAAACTTGAAATGCTTGATGCAATTTTTTTATACTGAATTACGCCCATGTATGCACCTCTAGAAATGTTACGAGACCCTAGGTATCTCCCAGTTTTTCTTAACAGAAAATAAATGAAAAAAAGTATAAAAATCTTTAAACTTGCAAAAACCGACAAGATTTAGCAATGAGCGAACATTTCTATGCACAGTGGGAAATTTCGGCAAAAACCCTATAAGTTTGTTATTTCTTTTTATAACGCAATAAAACATAGTACTTCAGAGAAGTAGCTGAAGGCCGCTGTATTAACGTTTTAAATTTTTATTTGACGTGTGTGACGTTTGGCGTATTTTTTTTGTTTATTTATATTTTTTATAAAGGCATTTTGACATTTGCCGTCTCAATTCTAGCAACAAAATGCCTGTTGTTGTTTCTATTGTTTCATTGTTATAGTACTGAGGTCACTTTGTTAATACATTTTGATAATACATAACTCTGTACCATGGTGCAAAGCAAAACGGCAAAAAGGGCCAACCAGAATATGCATAAACAAACTTAAGCTACTGTCAAAAATAATCTAAAAGCCTCTCAAATGCATTTAAAAAAACAAAATAAGAAACATTTGATTGCGTACGGAATGATCGATCAGTTTAGCACTTTGCTTAAGCAAACGACAGTTTTATAAAACTTTACAAAAAGTTTTCTTAAGTTGGCATGTTTACACTCAGTAACTTAAGCCACGTTATTCACATTCTGGTTGGGCCTTAAGAATTAAAACAAATGAATTGTTAAATTCTGTTTTGATTTTATTATGCTCTGCTTTCCAATTTGGGTTTTCTTTTAGTTGTAAGTTATACAATAAATTAGCATACAAAATTAAATTGTTTGTTCAAAAAACTCTAAATAAATTTTAAAAGTATCGTCGTATCGACAGTAAAATATCGCCGATACCGATGTATCCGAAAATCTAAAGTATCGCCGATATATCGGTATTCGTTACATCCCTAGTCATAATGCCAAGAAAAAGTAAAATAATAAAAAAAAAGGTTGATTTTAATTATTAAGAAAACATGTAGTTATGACGAAACACAACATGAAAAGTATACTTTGTGAATCCGCCAATTGCTTAATCAGTTAACAATTATATTTTTTAAGAATACTTTTTGACAAGTAGGTATTTTCTTACAAGAAAAACTTTCGATGAGTTCTTACAAAAAAAACTTTCGATGAGTTCTTTCTATTAAAATCTAATAAAGTCATCTAGGTAGTAGACTTTGTTCTTATTTATCGGACTTTCGAAATTAAGTAAATTTTTGATCTATAGCGTAGTCTGTCTAAAATTGTCTCTAGAAATTTAATATTGTTAGCGATTTAAAGTGTTTTAAAATTGACACCTCTGCGAGTACTGGTACCGTAGATACATATTACTTGCATTGTGTTTATAATTTTTTTTTTTTTTTTTGTAATTATTATTACATTTTGTTGTTATTTAGCTTAAATAACTTTATGGCTAAAAGGAAGAGCGAGCACAACAAAATATACGAATACTAGATACAAAAAATGACAACACAAACGAAATACATTGTACAATATAAAAAATTCCCAATGATATAGAATTAAAAAGTTTATCTGTATGTAGGCCAAATCAAGTTCATTTGAATGTTTTTCTCACTTGTTGTCTGGTTGTTTACAGTCGTAGTGTTTAACAATAAACGAACTGATTCAGTCAGCCAGCTGGTTGTTGATTGTTATTATTTGTCGTTTATTATTCGAATGATTTCAATAGCGGAGACGTTCATGCAGTAGTTAATTCAAACGTTTCGTTCCTTCAATCAGTAAACATTCATCTGTGCTAGAAATCGGCGGCATTTTACATTAAAAACGAAATTAAATAATAAACTTTGTTGTAGCTATAAATTGTGTGAAGTTAATAAATAATGAACAAATCATTATAAAAACCAATTAATAAAAAAATGTGTTTAATTTGTTAAATAAATATAATACCTACTCAAATTTCCTATTGAATCTAATAAGGTTAACTCAAATTCGTACCTCCGGAGTGGCGAACGTTTTTACGAAAAATCTATCAGTAAATGTTAACTCAAGAAATTTCTTACATTTTAATAAAAACAATTGTGAAACAACTCATACCGTTTTTGTCACATCAATTGGAAATTTTAATCGTTCTTTAAGGTCAGTAGTAGTAAGAATCATCGAGTTTAAAGTAAAAAAAAAAAAATAAAAAAAATCATTAATACGCGTCATTATAAATAAATGTCTCACATTTGTGGTTTACAATTCGTGTTTATTTTAATCAACATCATCAACAGGTTTTGCACTTTATCGGCGTCTACATCGTCGGAGAATTGGCCGAAATTGTTTTTGTGTTCTTTCCAAAGGTCATTACGTCATTGTTTTCAACAACAACTACCAAAGCTTCGACTACACCAACAACAGAATCCAAAACGTCTATTCGGTATGGGTTCCATTAACTGCAAGGAATATGTTCCCACCAATGATGGCTGCGCAAATCAACCAGAAAATGGTAAGCATTTTTATGAGTTTGTGTATCAAGTGGAATAGAGTAAATAAAGAATTTATTGATTTATGAACCATTGTACTTATTGTTATTGAAAAGTGATTGTATTTTCATGAGAAAGTTTAATTAATTTTAATGAATCCTTATTTTATTGGAATGAAGACATAAAAATAATATTAGTTGCGTGTGAAATAATCTTATATATACATATGTAGGTATGTATGTATATTAAAATATAATATATGTACGTACTACATATATATATATAAGTATATTAAAATGAAAACTTCGCACTCAATCAACAAGAGGGTATTAACTCAAAATTTAAAATTTTCAGTAGAAGCAAAACAATTGGGAGATTCACAAGGTAGTCATAAAGTTGTAAAGTCATATGTCTTAAAATAATTACAAGAAATAGTATATATGACTGCTGTGGGCAACCGCTTATAATTTCTATTTCTATTGTATAGTTATGCCGAATCAATAAACACGGCATTAACATTTTTGTTTTGTTTAAAACACAATAATATTTTTTTTAAACAATTGCAAAATATTATTTAGGACATTATGACGATATGACTTAATATCACAGCTTGTAAATCCCCCAAATTATTATTTTACATTAAATATATGAAGTTGTTTTTCGACCTTTTTATTAATATAAATAACGAGGTCCTTGAAGATTTATTTGTTATTTATATTTTACATTAAAGGTATATAAAAAATGTAAACCATTGCCAAAACGTAAACAGTCGAATTCTTTTAAAAAGTGAAAAAATAAAAAATTTCAAGTTAATGGCATCTCCTTGATAAAGTGCGATTTGAGTGTTCATATGTTACGTACGGGCAAATTACTTATCCGATTGCGATGAAATTTGGTCCACTTTTTGTGTGCACTACCGAGATGGTTATAGGCTATACATTTTTTAAATTGTAGGTGGACGTGGCACCTCCCATTCAAAGTTAGTGTAGATTTCTGTATATATGGAGAACGGCAAGAGCTAAAGTTTCCAAATTAAGTACACATATCTTGGCTATAAATACACAACATCCAACAAAACCTGGGCGTGACACAAACTATATTTATTTATTAATATATATACAGTATAAACCGGTTAATTACCCCACGTTTAAATGCCTTTCACCCTTATTTACCTTGAGTTTTAAATCCCCGTTTTTTTGCTTCCATTTTTCAAAAAAAATCCACGTTTAATTGCCTAATAGCCTTTTCACACTTGTCAACATTTAACATTCATTTGCGAAGATGTTGGAATTTTCCCATAAGAAATACATAGGGCTAAAAATCAAAATTTTTCAACATTTTTACAGAATGTTAATATCTCATTTTGTTCCCTTTTACATTTTGCGATATTTTTAGTGTCTTCACTAGCTAAACTGACATTGAAAATGACATTTAAGTTCCATCACTAACAAAACTGACATTTATTGTCAACAAAAAATATTTTAACAAACAAAATGAGCGGCGGTACATGTATTTTTTTTAAATTTATTTTTTTGTAATATATTTATAAAATATGTTTCCAATTTCAGGTTATCTTCAGAAAGATTTTCAATAGTTGCGCTTTTCTAACTGTATAGCTCTTCTAAAACGTGTGTCTTTTTTTTCGCATAACTTCTAACTTTTGTACAAGTACTGAAAACATTTTTCTTTCGACTCGGAAGCATTCCTTAAAGAAATCGTCATAATTATTTGGGATATCTCTTTCCCACAAATTTCCATAGCGATTCTTAAAAAAATATTTGTTTATATTAAAATAAAAGTTTTGATTACTCGTTTACATACAAACATCCATACGTTCCTTTTAATAGGCATGTGAGCATCTAGTAAGACGATCTCATCATCATCTTCATCTGCTATAGAATCCATTATTATCTCTATAAGGTGCGATAATAACTGGGTATGCTCTTGCCAACGTATATTTAATCCAATTACTAAATCTTTTTTAAAATTCATTTTTAAAAGCGGCGTGGTGTTTGTTTATTTTGACAACTGAAATAATGTTAAATGTTAAATGTTGCAAGTGTGAATGTCTGTTTCACAATTTCAACATATTCCATGCGTTCCTCCGAAATGTATGCAAGTGTACAAAGGGTATAACGCATAATTACCCAATTCGGGTAATTGCCTTAAAAATTAAAATTCCAAAACAAAATTACACCTTAATTTTATTCGTTTAATTGCCTCAGTACTATTTGACAACAACACAGCAAGTAATGCAACCAAGTTTACATGTTAATAACTTTAAAATTTACACTAATATTTTTTTAAATAATATGCCCAAGAATGCAAAATATGGCTTATTTGCAAGCAAAATATTCCATATTTCATATTTTCATTAAAAAAAATTTATTCTGTGTTATTTGTGCTGACTATTATCTAGCTACACCAAATATATGAGATATTTTGTCTTAAAGCGATTAAAGGAAAGTTCGCTAAATTTTAAATAAAATGAACATTTAAAAGATAAAAAAGCATTAATGTTTTAGGGATTGAAATTTGAATGGAAGAAGCTGTGTGTTTAAATCTGAACCGATTTAAGATATTTTGGGCCAAATTTAGTCTCAATACGAACATTATTAAATGGTTTAGAGACATTAAGAAAGAAGTTTTAATGGGGAACATGTGATATTATAGACCGATTCTTACAACTTACATAGATTTTGTTCTTATGACAATTAAAACGTATTTACCAAATTTGACCAAATTATCTAAAAACTGCTACTTTTACTTTACGCACAAAGTGTACATGGAAAGACAACCAGCCACATGGACGGACGAACACGAAAATATCACTTTAAAAAGTGTTTCTGATTCGATCGGCCTGCTAAACGATGCGTCTAGATTACTATGTATTCGCACAAACTTATATAATTGCTTTTTTCTTAATTTTTCATTTGTATATATAAAACTTTACAGTTTGGAATACCATTTATCTTCAACGAAAACTTGCTTTGGCTTACAATTGTAGAGTAAAAATTTAATGTAGATGGCGAAATTAAACCAACAGAAAATTCATCTGCTATGCAAATTATTTTAAAATTGTTTTAAAATATCCTTAAAAAATGTGAAATATGTGTGCAAAAAAGCAGCCATAGCCTTAATATGCAAATTATTCACAAACAAATCGATAACAAAATTTATAAAAAGTTTTAAATCGAATAAATATATTGTTTCTGCATTCATTGATCGCACAAGAAAAACCATGCAATTGCATATTACCGGTTTCCCTGATCATAAGCTTGTATGTATGAGTACGCTTTTGTACCCTGCAAATAATAGGACCAGTCCAAACACGCGTGTAAAGAGTAGTCCACAAGGGACTAGGACTAGTCCAAAAGTAACCCAAACGTATGGAAAAAACATGGTCTATTTAACATTACGATGTCCTAGGGCAGGACCATATAACCCATCTTTGGACTACAACGGAGTAGTTTTAAAACTACTCCATTGTATACACAAGAGGGTTAGTTTTAACTTCGTTTAAAAACGAAAACATGTCTTTAAAAAACGAAGACATCTCGTCTCACTACGAACACTTTTTAACAATGATATGATCCATGCTTTCATTACATCGGACCAGTCCATGGAGTAGTCCATTTTATCAAAATGGATCAGGTGGTCCAATATTATTTGTAGGGTTAAAACATCTCAAAAAACCAAAACAGATCAAATTGAAGACAGCAAATCTCATTGTTTTTTATTGCTATTTCTTTAAATTTACCTGATACATGTAAAAATTGCTGTCACCTTTTTTCATACATCAATGAGGTAGTTAAACGTAATCTCATAATTACCTCAACAAGGAAGCTAAGCGTATTCGGTTAAATACTTACCCCGCATAGTTACCCAAAAATATTGGCATTTTTGGCGAGGAAATTATCCGTGGAATACGTAGAACGATAAGAGAAAATTTGTCCAAATTTGGTACATTTGGGTTATCAATATCATCGGACAATTGGACGTGGCACCTCCCATACATAGATATAATAGATTGCTCTATATCTTGTTAACGGCAAGAGTCAAAGCTTCCTAATTAGTTACAATCATCTTGGTTGACAATACAAATTTGTTTAAATAGCTTCGATGTCAATGCATGACATTTGACAAAAAGTGGACACAAAATAGATGACTTTATATCTACATATGTAAGAGTAAAATAAAAATTGTCCGAATTTAGTACACATAGCTGGGTTGTCAATAAACAAAAGCCGCCAAAAAGTGGATGTTTTTGGATAAGTGGTACAAAAACAATATGGCCTCCGTATATCTTTAGAATGCCAATAAGTAAAGATTTCCAAATTTGGAATAAACAGCTTGGTTATCAGTACACAATTGAATAAGTGGGCTTCACTCAAAATATAATTCTGTATATCTGGAGAACGACATAGCTTAACTTTCAAAATTTGGTACAAATTGCTGGGTTATCAATACACAAGGTATGTCAGAAAGTGGGTATTTTTAATATTGTAATGGGCAATACAAGACATGGGTGTGGCAAAGATTTGAAAACGTTAGTACAACGGTCTTCAGCAACTTCACCCACGTATTTTATAAGTTTTTATTACTTTACAAACAGATATAAAAAATTGTATCAAAATGATAGAATTTTCTCGAACATCTCCCACTGTGCTAAATGGTATAAAAAACACAGGCTTCGCTATATACATTGACAATTGCCTCATTTGATACTTTCTTTGAGAATACACTTAAGAAAACGGACGTATCCTAGAGGTACCAAAGATAGGTCTTTATGGAATTGTTTTAAGCACTTGACTTACTTTGTAATTTTTTTATCTTTGAAGAATTCTTTCTTGTTATATTCCTTTTCTGCTTCTGAAATAATCATACTTCTTTCCGTCCTCTAATTAATTTAAAACTCTATGTCTTCATCAACTGTGCAAGCCTAGAAATTAATATATAAAAAGTAAGAAAATATCAACATTTTAAAAACGTTGGAGACGTTGAAGACTGCCTTCTAGTTCACTTAGGACATCAAAATTTTGGCACTTTACTACTTTGAACTGAAGAAAAAATATTTGTGTGTGCCCTGGGGCGTATGGTGAATTTGAAATGGTTGGGCCACCCTAATATCACAGTCTTATATCGTTAGCCATAATATTTAATTCAAAAGTTGAAAAAAGCATTTAGGTTACTCGTTAATTCAATCGGGAAATCGGAGCTCTTATTAAGAATAGCAACTGCATTCATATTTATATCTTTCGGAAATTAAGTAACAACTCTTATACATGTATGTATGTATATCATTTTTAATATACGAGTACGATAGTTTTTTATTTATTGCTTTCTTAAAACAAATTTGTAAGTTTTCTGAAATAAGCTTTTAAAACAAAATTGAAGTGTTGCGTGTAAATAAAATGAAAGTTTGCGAAATAATCCTAAAACAATATTCGTGTTTTTTTTTGTCCTTCAAAAACTAATACATGTCAAACGTTACGTTTTTTTTAAAGCCACAAGTTAAGGCTCAGTTAGCCGGGAGTTACAGTAAGCGAATCTTACAGTAAACAAGTAAGACCAATCTCTTTCTCTTTATTGAGACGTAACATCTTACTGCTTACTATAATCGTTCCAATTGATTTACATGCAACAAAATTAAGAAGTTGAGTTGCAACGTTACTGTTACTTCCGGCTAACTGAGCCTTTACAAATTGACTTAACTATAAAATTAAAACATTAAATTTCAAAAATGTATACCAAGGTACATTTACATATTATATTGTTTAAGCCGCAAGCGTTCCTACACCCTTCGCTTCAAATCTTCTGATTCAATATTTCTGTGCGACATGTCGCATAGTGTAGAGTAAGTAATTGACAATAATTAATTGTTTTATAGAATATACATTTTTACGAAGGATCATTAATTTTACCATTAGAATTATTTATTCACAAAAAAAAAATGATTAAAATTTAATAAAACAATGCTTATTTATGCTTATTATTATGGAAAGTTATGGTATCTTCTGTTTTTGGGGTCGAGGTACCCATGTCTTATATTTATTTTTACCTAAAACTCACGATAGATGGCGCTGTCATACAAATGTTGCTATTTCTTGTAGATTGTCATAGAAGAACGTTGTTTTTACTTTTTTGGGGGCTAAGAAAAAATTGAAAAACATATTTCAGGGGTGTGCTGAAAATCGCAAACGCAAAACGCAAGAATTTGGAAGTTGTTTTTAATAAACTTAAAACCTAATTCTTATAATTTTTGGTTTAAAATCCTGTTATTTTTGGCGTTGCGGTTGCGTTTTACAGAATTAGGACCTTAGTTAACAAAACAGATTTGTGCCATACCATAACTTTCCAGGATAATAAAAATAATTGTTAGACAACGTTCCAAAATCACAAAATTAAAATTCGTATAAAAAATTCTAGCACTAAACTAAACTAACCCCCATATGCAAAAAAATATTTTTTGCTTTGATCTCTTTTATAACAGTATATATGTAAATAACTTTCTGTTCTTATTGCACCATGATGAAGGGTATATAAAATTCGACATAGCCGAATTTAGCACTCTTACTTGTTTTTTAATAAATCCAAATTTTTAAATTGAATAATGTAGTTTTGACGCGGCTGATTGGAATGTTATGTGCTCTATAGGAATAATCACGTTTTGATTCTTGCCTTTGCGAATCAATCTTGTTTTGCTGAAACTTATTTGGTTTAAGACATTTTATTTTGAATAAAAATAACCTGAGGTTCAGCTTTAAATCAATAAAATTAAAAAAATTAAACAAAGTACGTTTTTCTATATTTTTGTTGATTGGCCAATGTAGTTTTTTTATTAAATTAGATTTTATTTTAGCTAATACGGCCTTAAGTTCTATATGTAACTTAAAATGCATTTAATCCATATTTTTCCAACGTGAATGTTATGTATGTATGTTCACTTTATCAAGGGATTCGTCTATTTAAATTAAAGAAAATATATTTAACAATATTATTACAACAAACATTTTTCAACAATTAATTATGACTTACAATAAGAGAAATTAATTTTTTATTACGTTGAACAATAATTTGTTGTAGACAAACATAAAAAACATTATAAGGGGGTAATTTTGTTGTTCACTTCATCTGAAAAATTAAACATGAAAAATTAAATTAAACACAAACTTAAAACTTATATCACAGGGTAGTTGTTTTTAGATATTACAACACAGTAACTGACATTGATGTTTTGTGTGTCTTCTTTTAAGTTCATTGTCTTTTTTTATTTTCTGTTGTATCCAAGGCGAATTGACTTTCAGGTGGCGTTGAAAACACAGCTGTGCTACTTTTTTTCTTAATTAGAGAGAGGAACGTCAAAAGTTACTTGTGTTTTTGACATATCGGCCAACGAAAGCAACAAAAAAATACATTGTTGTGTTTTTGGTGTTGTTACTTGTTGTAGTATCGACACCACCGTTTACATGAATTCGCCTTGGTTGTATCCTTAACGTATCTATTGTGAATCTTTTCTTTTCGATTCTTTCCTTATCTAATATTCGTACTCTGTCAAAATCTGCCGTATGATTTGTATTTTTTATGTGTTGGGCTAAAGCAGTACTTTCCTTCAATTTGTTTATTTCCATTTTATGTTCTGTTATTCTTGTTTAAAATTTTCTATTTGTGGCCAATATAAATCAAATCGCAGCTTTGATCTTTTTTCCTTTAAATGGCATTTCGTAAACAACATTGCTTTGTTGTTCTTTGTTTATTGGTGTTTTTATGTTTGTAAATATTGAGCTTAAAGTTTTGTTAGGTTTGTAAAGTTTTTTTTTATTTTTAAAATTTTTATAGCAATTTCATGTTCAAGGCAATCACAATCCTCTGATTGACGTTAATAATGGTTAGATATGCCTTTCAAGATATACTAGAAGTAGAGTTTTTTCCAGGCAAAGCGGGAATTTTTTTTTAATTTCCCGGGATCCCGCTCCATATTCATTTGTATATTTGATCTCATTTTTTTTTAATTCAGGAGTGAGAAGTGAACCTAACGCGATTAATAAATTTTGTCCAGCTAGATTTGCGATCTACCACACTGCGACTGTCAAAAAATCTAATTTAACATAACAGTTTGTATTCATACCATCACACAAAGTATAAACACTCATACATAAAAATAAAATGCAACCCTTATCCAATGAAGTGATATTGTTTAGAAATTTTTCAAAAAACTATGAAACCGTATGGCATGTCAAACTTTTTTTCATAATACTTCTCATTTTCATCACACGTGCATTCACACTATAAGACTTTTACATATTACTTGAGTTTTTGAAATCTATTAGTACAAAGTACAATAGTGTAAACTAGCCTTAAATGCGAGTTTCTTACATCATATATCCTCTTTTTTTTTTATTTCGGATGCTTTTGTATTCCAATTTCATTTTAAAAGGTTTTTGTATTATTTTCATCATCTGACGCAAATATGTAATTTTGAAAAGTTTTAATGCGACATTCCAGTTTGTTTCTATTATTAGTGACTTTAACAAATGTAACTCGTTTTTAAATACCCGTAATTATTTTGTTCCAAAATATATACATCTGTATTTAAAATGAGTAATGTAATTTTTAAGTAGAATTATCTACTTTTGACGAAATCATGCCTTTTATTAAATTTTTTTTATGTGTAATTATAGAGTTTCTTCCTAATTTTGTTTTCGCAGAGTTTTTATTTCAATGTTAACAAAAAAACAAAGTATTAAAAACTATTTATGTCGAAAGTGGAATAACCAAGGTTTGCAAAAGAACCTCCTTATATGCCCTTTTACCTTCGAAATTAAAAAATCTGTTATTGTTGTACGATCAGTTCAAATATGATGCTTAAAATAGACTACGCTTTTTTTATAAAAACATCCACAATGCAATTGCTTTCAATCAGCATAACAATGAATGCATTAATGAAGAAAATTTATACACAGTTATGAACTGTAAATAGTTCTTAAGCAATTACCAAACAAATTAAGTAAATTTCGAAGCATCTACCAATTCACTTTTTTCAGCTAGATTACTTTGCGTCAACACTGCGCGCTGTAAAAATATCGTGCTTTGGTTTAAAAATAATTTTTCATATGCCCCAATTTGAAATTAATAACAGCTTTGCTTCTGTGGAAAATGTTTAAATAAACAGTTCTTAAATGTGCATTACATTAAAGCAAATCAATCTTTTCAGTGTACCATATGCCAATAGTCTGTCAAAATTTTAAATAAAAGTCAACGCCAATTTGTTCGGTAAAACTAAATGAAGGTAGTGGTGGAATTCTTTCTTAAAGGTCAGTTAAATTTTTCAATACATGACCAAGGCGAATTAACTACAGGTGGTGTCGAAACGGCATCTGATTTTTACAGTTCCAACTCATTTGTTTTGATTTGTTAGTGTTTTGCTAAAAATGGCTGACATTTCGAGCTAATAGCACTAACAATTCAATGCAAAGAATCCTATGTTGTTTCTGCTGTTTTTGGATTGTAGTAGTTCCGATACCACCTGTAGTTGAATTTGCCTTGTACATGACCAACGAATAACTAAAGGGTGTTTTTTACCAGATAGAACTTACAAAAGGGTTGGTTTTCAAGCGAACTGTCTGCTCTCACTTTTTGACATTTTAATCAGTAAACTCTGGCAAACCAACATGAATATATTTAAGGCTTAACCATAATATGGATAGCCTTGCTTATCCTACTGTCAAAAATTAACAAAAAGTCTTAAAAATGTATTGAAAAAAACAAAAACCAAATAAAAAACATTTGATTCCGTACGGAATGTGCGATTAGATTCGCACCTTGCTTAAGCAAATGATAGTTTCGTTAAACTTAGCAAAAAGAGTCCTTAAGTTCAATATGGTTTGCTTCATATAATAAACATGTATTCGCACATTTGCCTAAGCCAACTTAAGCACATTGTGGTTGGGACTTTACGCTTGAACAACGCTACGAAATTTTAAAGTTTAACTTTAAAAAATTAGTCATCGATTCACGCAACTCTTAGACGACTTCGACTGATGATTTGGGGCTTAACGGATTTATTAATAAACAAACAATTAATAAAAAGAACAACCCACAACAGACCCTAAAAACTCCATTGCATATAGAAAAATGCCCCGTTTTGTGACGCTGGTAGTAGTTATTTGACCTTATTTCTTTAAAAATAGGACGACCATAATGTACCTACTTCGTCAATTTTATACAAAAAAATTTTTTTTGTGTTTTTTTTACAATTTCTATCGGTCTTAAAAAATATACCCTTTACATGACAAATTACAATATGAGTAAGAAACAAGTTATTCAAGAATTTGTCAAACGGGTCGGGTTGAAATCTACTGTCAATGATTAGTATAAAACGTAATTCATTCGAGTGAAGAACATTTTATTGCAAAATATTCCTAAAACCAATTGCAAAAACGTGAGTTAAAATTAAATAATAAAGCAACACATAAAAAACTACTGAAGAAAATTAAAATTATTAAACAATAAAAATTAAAATCATAAACAAAAACAGAAACAGAAATTTCAAAGCAATGATATTCCATACTGAGGTCTAACTAACATTCAAACAATAAAAATTTAAAATTAATTAGATTTATAATGGAATATTTGTTGTTTACACAAGGTTATCCAGTTAAGAATAAAAGAAAAATACGTTTGTGTGTATGTTCACTTATTATTTTAGGTAATGTGTTGTGCATGTTTGCTCGATTTTTTTTTTTTATTTTACAAGCAGTTTTCAAAGAAAATTGAGAGAATGAACAAAACGTATGAATGGTAAAGATAAGATAGAAAATAGTATACAGCAATATAAACTATAGAAATTTTTACTTGAATGCTACATACATCAAAGCAATACGTCCCCTAAATAGGAAACGTTTCGAGGCGAATTCAACTACAAGTGGTGTCAGAACTACAACCATATTAGCTTTTTTCGAGCTAAATTTAGCTTTATTTTTTCGTATTTAACTTTAGATATTTCATTTAGCTTTAAGCTATTTTTAGCCTTTTTTAAATTTTAATTTCGTGTTTGTTTATACTTCAAAATAAAACAGTTTACCCAAATAAATTTATTTGTTATTTAGTTAAAAGGGTAATAGTGTGGCAGTTCAGAAGTAATCGGTTGTGCAGATTTGAACTACAGTGCTGCAGGGGAAGAATAAAAAAGTTACGCTATTTTTCAAAAAAGTTAAAATTTTTTGTCAAAAGTTACAATACAAAATATTTCTTGAATAAATAGTATGTTTATATGATTTGTAAAAACCAAATACATATTTCTATTCAATATTTCAGTGATAATAGCAAGACTATCAATTATGAATAGAACAAAAGCATTGCTAAGAGTAAGTTTCAAGTATATGCCCACTGCATGAAAATTAAAAAAAAAGGTAAGTTTCGTTCCTAGTCCCAACAGGTTTTAGTCACTTTAGCGATTCCAATTTACTTATCTGTTTTGCTGCCGTTTTAAGTAAATTTGGTTTAGGATTTACATGATTTAGCGATGTAAGCATATTTGCCATATATTCCATCTATAAGCGGCCAGCAAAGACAAAAGTAAATCGAATTATGTGCATTATAGTCACATTAACATAACGTTCTACCAGATAAAAGAACTAAGAATTCAATCGTTTAATTTTTGGTTTAGGTATCAGGGTAAAAATATCTTGTTTGGCCGACGAACATTTTACTTACATATGTGTTTTACATTGTCGTTGTCGGTATTTTGAAATCGACAAAAATTCCAAACGACTACGACTTCGATCACGACAACGACTCGTCAACTTTTTTTTTAAATATTTATTGAAAACATCTGATAGTAAAATTTTTACCAGCAAGAATTATTTAACCTGTTTCATATTATTATTAAAAAAAAATTATTTTCAAAATTTTTAATTTTTTCAAGGTGTGCTCCAGTCTCTTGATCAGCTGTCAAAAATAATGTTTGTAGTTTTGTTTTGCGAACAAATGTTAAGTATTTTAAAAATAATCTTTTATTTCATTGAATTTGAAGATTAATAGCAAGACTCAGTTGACAATTGAATTGGAACGTGTATGGGGCGCATAATAGATAGGTTAATTCATGGTGAAATAATAAAGGTGGCAGCACTACGCCAGATGACGATTTTTGCTCTTGCATTGTGTGTCTAGTCTTATGTCAAAGTTTTGTTTATGGTTACAAAAAGTCCACGTTTTGTGCTGTAATTATCGTATTTTATTAAAGTTTTTGATAATGTAATAAAAATTGGCTAAAAATTTATTTCATCATGTTCAGCGGCACGCTTTGGTTTTTGTTTAAAGTATTTTTTGACGTAAACGGTGATATAATTTCCATTTTTGTTGTAATGTTGAATTTGTTGCCGTAATGATGTCACCTGCTTATTCCACCATGGGTTAATTTGACTTTCTCTCTAAACAAAAAATTTCAAATCAAACTGAAGATTGCGAACAAAGGGTGTAGAGACGCTTGCGGGGTAAACAATGTCGCACGAAATATCTATTCAAGCAACATATTGGGGTAATTCCATGTCAAATCGACCAAGAGTGGGACACGACCCCTTTCGATTTTAATGAAATTTGGTGAGAAGGTCCCTTTTATCCCATTAGGAACATGTATGAAAAAAAAATGTTTAATTTTTTTTTTTTTTTTTCAAAAGTTATGTCATATTCAAAATGTCATAATTTCGCCGAATTAGCCAAATGTGTTGAGCTTATTTCTTCAATATCTTGAAAACTACTTTACATACGACGTTGATTTTGATGTCATTTTAAAGATAATACTTGGGGCTACAAACCATATATTTTTTTTGAAAAAATATAATATCTGCAAAATATTAAATTTTAAAAACGGACTAAGTCAAAAACTTATTTTTTTATTTGGCAGATTTTTTTTTATATTATACCTCAAACTGTTCTTTAAAAATCCTAAAACTTTGAAGGAGGTATTTTTTTTTTTTTCTTTTTTAAGTTATGATTTTTTTTCTTTCGCGACCTTAATCGTAAAAAAGAATTTTAATATGGTAATTTTAAGCAATAAGTACACTGTGCTAGTTGCAAAAAACAGACAATGCCGGGCACTTAGCGTTTTAACCTAATTCTTGCACGCTGAATCCAGTGGTGCTAACCGTTTTTTCAGATTAGCTCTTGTTTTCGGGATATACAGTGGAAATGGAGGAGGCTGCCCAACATATATTCGCGTAACTCAAAAACGGTTTAGCTTATTGAAATTACTAAAAAACCGAAATTTCGCAATAAATAATAAAGTGGAGTTGGTCATAATTTGACCCATCTAGGACCCATATATGTTTCTAATAGGATAAATGAAACTTTCTCACCAAATTTCATTAAAATCGAAAGGGGTCGTGTTCCACTCTTGGTTGATTTGACATGGAATTACCCATTGATGGTTCTCTATCATATAATTTGTAAACATTTTTAATTAATTTGACAAATTCTAAAAACTTTGTGTTGTTTAAAATGTAGTAGAGCGACTGGAAGTGTTCTTTCGCATTTCGTGAAATTTGCAGTACGACTTAAACGTCAAATTGTAGCTTGTATCTTGCAACAAACCACGTAACGTCTAAATGCTTACGAGTTTTTGAAGGGACACCAAAATAATATATGAACATTGTTGCAGAGACATGTCGAATGGTCTAAAGCAGGTATTAAATCACGCTACGTGACAGTTTGTTGAACAAATGTATCTGACACATAATCTTTATGTAAAATTGTCCGCTGAATCCCAATATGAAGTTAGAATTGACAAGAGTAGAACAGTTTTCCATAATAACCGTTATTTGTGTTTTTAATAAAGATGATGTCACTTCAATGCTAATATCTACAAAAATATAAAATTACTTGTGAAAATTGGTCAAGAAAAATGTTTATGATATTTTAACATTTTGTTCTTTTGAAATTATTTTTTGTGAGCCAAGCAATGAAAAATTTACCCCACAACTACATTTACAATTGACAAAAAATCAACCAATTGTAGTAGGGATTGTAAGAAAAGATAAACTAACTGTTTATTGTTGTTGTTTTTGTTGAAGCTTTAATATTGTAACAAGTAAAACTGGTGTTTATAATTCTTATTCGCTTAACAGTTTTATTTGTCTTTATCTTTAGTTTTTCTTAAATCTTTGGATGGAGTTTCCTGATGATCTGGGCTAAGCAACCAGTGAAATGCGCATATGAATAGCTTATCTCATCAACAATAAATTTCAGTTTATCAATAGTATAAAATGGAAAATTAGCACACTTAAACAAAATCTTGTTGAATCTTTTTATCAAATCAAAAACCCAAGGAAATTGAAAAACGAACGCTGTTGATATAAGAAACATTAAATTTTGTAAAAATAAAAATATCACTAAAATAGCTCAACTGCGGTCCATGTCTAAATTACTGGATCTGGTAAAGTACGAACAGCATCACTGGAAAATATGTGACGATTTTTTTTAATTTGTTGCCATGGTGACTGATTTGCAACAAGGCTACATTAAATATTCTTATTTTTTGTGTAAAAGTGGGATAGGCGAGCGCGAAGAAACACTGCTCTAAAAGATTGGCTGGAGAGAGTAAATTTTGGGCTTGGCCAATATAATGCCATATGCAAAGCTCTGGTAAAAAAGGACCATATAATTTTGCCACCGTTACATATAATACTTGGCTGATTCAAAACTTTTGTCAAAGCTTTGCTAAATAGAGGAAACTGTGTGGCATTTAAATACCTGAAAACGTTTTCCCAACGTATCAGATGCCAAAATTTAAGAAGGGATTTTTGTGGGACCACAAAATTCAAAGCTACTGAAAGATTCTAAATTAGATTTTGTCTTAAAGACTAGGCAAAGACATGGAAGTCATTTGGTTCGGTTGTATATTAATTTCTGAGAAATTTTAGTAATCCAAATTATGAAGACATCATTCGAGATTTGTAAAAAAAACTATGAGAAAATTGGTACAGCTTTAACACGATTTCGTTTTTTTTATTAACATTCATTTTTATATCTTTAAAAAAGGAGCTAATATGTCTTTAAAAAATACACCTTCTTCACTTAAATTTCTTTCCAAATAACCTTGGCAATGAAAGTGATGAGCATGGTGAGTGTTTCACCAACAAGGGGCGTATTATGAGGCGATGTTGGGCGACTATTGTTGGTTCCTTGTGCGACAAGAGACAGAAAATAATCACAATAGGCAAAGAAATTCAAAAGTTTTAAGTCATTTTAAATATTTATTGTTACTAACATTTTGCTTTGTATATTTACTTATGTTTTTTTTTTAATAAAAATGGGACAGTGGGATAATTGAATTAATCTTCTGTGTCTTTGGCATTTTTCTTAAAATTCTTAAAATAGCCTTATTGCAGCATTTTTAAGCTTATGGCGCATATTTTGCCTTTTTGACGAATATTTTGATACAGTCAGGAATGAATGATTATCAATAACAGTTTTAATTAATTTTCATGTTGTAAAATTCCTTTCTTCATAAAAATAATTTAATGAAAATTAAATTTGGTGAACTTAAACCTGATTATAAATATTGAAAATTTGGATTAAAAACCATAAATAGTTCAACAAAATTACAACAATACTAATTTTTGAAAAAATATATTAATTGATATTTAAAAAGAATTTGTGAAATTGGACATAATAGATGCTCAACTATTTAAAAGTAGTTTTAAAAAGCTTGTTAAATTTAATCAAATTTCAAAATTTTCATTTTATTTTTACTTTTATTTTTTCAATTTATTAGAAAATAAATATAAATTTATTTTTTGTTTTTAAAATTTTTTTTTCAAGTCGTCAATTGTACTTTCCGATAGTTTGACAAATTGATTAAAACCTTTGGTAAAAAACGAATTTACATCTACCCAAGTATCGCTACGTTTTACATCATCGAAAGCAGAAACAATCGGCGGAATTGGGTTATAATTATCGGCAACATCTTTGACAAAAGAATTGAAATCGTTAGTGAAAAACGATTTAACACTTGTCCAAAAACTCGTTTCTTCTTGTACTTTATCTAACGAAACTTTTACATCCTTCTTATTATTAGGCTTTGGCAGATTCATTTTAATAGAGTCCTCTTTCTTGAAACTATCATCGAAATCAATTTTAAAGATAATTGGCTCAAGAGAAAATGATTCATAGTACTCATTATTATTTAAGGGCGGATTTTTTGATTTTCCGATGAGCTCAAGTAAAGTATCCCAGTCTTCATCGGTTAGTTTCCGAGTAGGAAAAGCCACAATATTTTCTAAAATTGCTATAAGCAACATTAATTGAAGCCATTGCTTAAATTTCTGCAATAAAATAAATTTTAGACTTAATTTTCATTTAGTATCTTTTGTCTCTCTTACCATGTTGTTGTAAAATTTTGTTGTGATATCCTCGAGTTAAGAATTCAAACTAATTTGAAATTTGTAAATCCTTATTCTTTTATAGGTTTATTATTAAAAAAGATTTACGACTTCTTCTTGATTCCACATGGTGAACAAAAAATTTAAGAATGTTTTTCCACAATTCATTAAAATGTAATTATATCCTAACATATGTGTCTATTAATGGTTTTTCCTTTTATCATTGCCTTAGGTACCACCGGTTCTGGATCATATCAATCTACCTGCGAAAAGAAAATGAGTGAAGAATATACCGACTCTGTAGCTGTTTGTAATGTGAGTGATCTACAGGAGCATGACATGAAACAATTTGATTTTGACGAAAATACTAGAGTTCTAGTGATCAAACAGAATAATCAAATTAAAGCCCTTGGCAGTAAATGTACCCATTATGGAGCACCTTTGCATACCGGTGTATTGGGCGATGGTCGCGTTCGTTGTCCTTGGCATGGAGCCTGTTTCAACATTGATACCGGCGACATTGAAGATTTTCCCGGTCTTGATTCTTTGCCATGTTTTAAAGTGGAAGTTGAAAAAGATGGTCAGGTTAGGTTGAGAGCTAAACGCAAGGATCTTGAAAGTTCAAAACGTTTGAAAAACATGGTGAAGCGCGATTCGAAAAACAATCTTTGTTATGTTATACTCGGTGGCGGGCCTGCTGGGGCTGTATGCTCGGAAACTTTACGTCAAGAGGGCTTTACGGGGCGTATTGTAATGGTTTGCAAAGAAGAGTACTTACCTTACGATCGCGTTAAAATCTCCAAGGCAAGTGATATAAAAATCGAAACAATTCAATTCCGCAATCATGAATTTTATGATGAGTATGGCATTGAAGCTTTAATGTCAACAGAAGCCACCAAAGTTGATTGTGAAACCAAGACTGTATATTTGTCTAACGACACTACGCTTAAATATGACAAAATGTTCATTGCAACTGGATGCAGTGCTAGCAAACCTCCAATTAAGGGAGTCGATCTTAAAGGTGTAGCCGTGGTTCGTGAATATGAAGACATCCAGCGGATTAATAATTTAATCAATCCCGAAGCCAATGTCGTATGTTTGGGATCAAGTTTTATTGCCTTGGAATCTGCACAAAGTTGGTTCAAGAAAATAAAAAGTGTAAGTATTCGACGAAGTATGACTATGATACTGTATTTATCGCTTGTATGAACACGACTTTTAGGCAATTAGCGCTGTTTTGCTTTCCAGTTTGTGCAATTGTGGTTGATATTTAAAAATGCCGAAATTGTTTTATTTATAAACATATTGCTTATTTGCATATCTCACATTTATGTACCACAATAGAATTAAATTTTCAGTAAATTACTTTCAAAAGCATAGTGAGAAACAAGGCATATTCTTAAGGTTCATATGTATGTGCGTAAGAGCGATCGAGGCCTATTCATAACTCCAAATTGTAAAAAGTTGTTTTTATTTCTTACCAACTTAACAGATTTTTTGTATAGAAAACCAAATTTTGTTCCCCCATTAAAAAAAACTTTTGCTTTAACCGTTATCCAGATAGTTGGAAATCTATATTGTCATTGTTTGGGAGGTTCCACGCCCACTTGTCTAATCTAGCCTACTTTTCGGCTGATTTTGTATGTAGATAATCAAGTTTTTTGTTTTAAATTTGAAAACTTTTACTGTAACGGTTCTCCAGATATAGGGTAATGCATATTATCTTTGTATGGAAGATGCCACACCCACATATCCTATTTAGCCTACTTTTTTACAGGTTGATATTCATGATATTTGAACCAAATTTGAAAACTGTTACTGTTCATCAGATAAACAGAAAACCCTATTGTATGGAATATGCAACGTGCACTTGTTCAATCCAGCCAATTTTTAAGAGATGTGTATTGACAACGAAGTTATGTATTCAAAGTTTCAAATTTGAATACTTTTATTATAACCCTTCTCCATAAATAAGGTAGTTAAAATTATCTTTGTTTTTTGCAAACATTTATAGCAATGTTAAGCACCGGGGTAATAAGTGCAAATAAGAGGGGTTTTATAGAAGCATTTCTCGTTTAAAAGCACCAAAAGTTATAAAATGATAAAAAGCGATAAAAACTGTATGAATTATATAATCTTTGTATCACCCTAACAACAATTAACTCCTAAATAATTTTGATTGATTGTACGTATACATTTATTTCAGATGACAGTCGTATCACGCACAGAATATCCCCTAATGGCAAGTTTTGGATCGGTCATTGGTGATCGAGTATTACGTTTATTCCGGGATCAAGGTATTAATATGATTATGAGCAGCGGCATTGTAGAAGCAATTGGTGATGCGAATAACAAAATAACCGAAGTAGTGTTAACAGATGGTACAAAAATACCCTGTGATTTACTCATTATGGGTACTGGATCTAGGTTTAATACAAAATTCTTAGCTGGATCTGGTTTACCAATCAACGCTAATGGCTCCATCGATTCCGATATGTATTTGAAGTCGCTGGTCGATGATATTTATGTAGGCGGTGACATTGTTAATGCTCCAGTATTTTCAAATAATAACCAACGTGCCACAATTGGCCATTATCAATTGGCTCAATATCACGGTCGTATTGCGGCCATAAATATGATCGGTAATGCTGTTCAAGAATTACGTGCAGTGCCTTTCTTCTTTACCATGCTCTTTGGCAAAGGTTTCCGTTATTCCGGCTATGGCTCATATTCTGACGTGGTCATTGAAGGCGATTTGGAAAATTTAAAATTTGTTGCCTATTTTATTGACGGGCAAGACAATGTGGTGGCTGTGGCGTCGTGTGGTCGTGATCCGATTGTGGCACAATTCGCTGAGTTAAAAAGTCAAGGCAAAAGCTTAAATCGTTGTGATCTGCAAAATCCAAATGATCCTATTGCTTGGACTAAACTTTTAAAAGAACCAATTAAGTGTTTTTAAACGCAAAGCATGAATTAAGCTTACAAATATTTTTATTAGTAATTACATTTAAAACTACTGTAGCTTTGTATTATTAATATGTATGTTATTTATAGAGTATACCTTTTTCTTTTTGTATCTACAATTTCTTTATATAAATTGTTAATAAATATTGTTTGCAAATTATAAAATTGAAAAATTTGTTTTCTGAAATTTCTAAATGGAATACGATGTTAATTGTAAGTAAATTTTATACTGAAATTTATAGTTTGCCATAGTAGTAGCTTATTAATATTTCTATCTATGAGGGGTACTGCTCCTCCTCTGGCTACCCCGCCCATTTCTATATTGAAATTTATAGTTTACCATAATAGTAGCTTTAACTACGTTTGAAGACTCTCCCTTTAATAGTTCTTCAGTTAAGCGATATTTAATATATGCATCCTATGGGAGGTTTTCCCCCCTGCGCCTACCCGCATTATTTTTATTTTCAAAAGTGTAGTCACTTTTATGGTATGACTTCCACAAAGTTTGAATATTCTCACTATAACAGTTCATAAGATATGCGATATTAAGCATTGGCGTCCTATGGGGGGAACCACTTTCCCCGCTGCTATTTCAATTTTGGGGCTCAGCAGATCCTACTACAAAAAGTTCAGCAAAATGCGTCCAGCGGCTCTTAAGATATCCTATGGAGGTACCAATTCCCCTGCCCCTATCGAAAAAATAAGTAGCCTATATTATTTTTAGGGCTCACGTGATGTTACTGTAAAAATTTCAGGAAAATCGGTTCAGTAGTTTCGGAGTCTATAAGCCAACAAACAAACATACAAACATTTTTTATTTTTATATATATAGATAAAAGACCTTAATAAGCCCGTTTAGAGTTTTCTTAAAAAAAAACATAACAACAGATTAATTTTTAACACATTTATTTAATTTATATATTAACCTTTTGTCGTGTGCACCCTTTAAGGGGTTAAGTAGAATGCATTGTTGGCAACGCCAACGTTGGAAATAGGAAAAGGACACAGTCAGGGCTGCCAGATTTGACGATTTATCGGCATTTTGACGATTTTTTGCTCCGAAATCATATACATATATATAAAAATATAAAAAGTGATGATTTGCTTAAGTCTCCAAAGTCTGAAGTAAACATTAATTACATTTTCTGACAATTTCGTTTTTTAATCTTGGAATTTTCAACAGCCGTATCTCAACATGAGCGGAAGGAGGAACGTTGTTTTCGCTAAGCTTTCATGCTGATATGCCATACCTAGGCAAGGGCATCAACGTTGTGTTACGAACAGTAGTGATAGCTTTCTTGTTTAATAAAGCCCGAAAATTACATATAAAAATAGAGATAAAACCGCTAGACTGACCAAAGATAGCTAAATTGACATTATTAATTAACAACTTTACTATTAAACGAGCTGTTAATAAAATACTCTAATAAAAAAAAATAATTGCAGCACAAAACGTGGACTTTTTGTAAACATAAACAAAACTTTGACAAGACTAGACAAACAATGCAAGAGCAAAAAATCGTCATTATTTCACCATGAGGGAAAGAGATATGAGTAAATAAAGAGGAAGAATTTGTCGAAAAGGTAGACAAACAATGAGAATTTTAATAACTGAAAATTTTGTTTGAAAAAGTAAAAATAGGTGGTGCAAAGAAAAAAATTACGGTCCTTTTTATTTTTCTTCCTTCAAGTGGTGGCATAAATGGTTTAATTTTCAATAAAAAGTAAAATCAAAAAGACAATTCTATTTATAAAAATTCCAAAGAACAAATGGTTTTTACTAATTTCTATTTTATTAAAAGAAAAGTGAAATGTAATCATAATGTACTATCCTTCCACTGTCTTATACACTTTTTTTCTCTCAATTTCTTTCATTCCAATCATTATTAATGTTCTACAGATACGATAAGCACTATCTTCAATATAGGTTTTGCGCACTTCTTGTGAAGTAAATATAGGCATGGCAGCAATCATATTTGTTTAGGTACACGGCTATAATATGCAAGTCTTAAGAAAATCTTTAAATGATTATTTTTAGAGTACAGCAACAACAATGATACACTTTGTTTATCTTTCGTCAAAACATCATCGATTGAACCTTTTACGACGCTCTGTATAATTTATATTTTTAACAATTATCAATCACAATCACGAGTTGTTAGATAATATCTACATGAGTCTCATACGATTCTTGACATGAAAGTCTCGTTAGATAATCTTTACACATGTCTTAAACAATTTTTGTGAGCAATTTTCTACGATTAAAGACGCTCTTCATGAGATTCCTAGTAGCTCTTACACGATTGGAAACGCTAGCTGAAGTAATTATGTTTTTGGTTGAATGTTTTTTTTTTATAAAAATCGAATTATTAAAAAAAACTAAATTTAAGTTGTCTGAATTTTTGACGATTTTTCGAAACGTGAAAGTCGGTTTCTTTATTTTTTCTCTGGAAATTGACGATTTCCTCAAAAATGTATCTGGCAGCCCTGCATATATATGAAATCGCATCCCTGCAAATAATAGGACCAGTCCAAACACGCGTGTAAAGAGTAGTCCACAAAGGACCAGGACTAGTCTAAAAGTAACCCAAACGTATGGAAAAACCCTGGTCTATTTAACATTACGATGTCCTAGGAGAGGATCATATAACCCACCTTTGGACCACTAAGGAGTAGTTTTAAAACTAATCCATGGTATATAACCCACCTTTGGACCACTAAGGAGTAGTTTTAAAACTACTCCATGGTATACTCAAGAGGATTAGTTTTGAAATCGTTTAAAAACGAAAGCACGTCGTTAAAAAACGAAGACATGTCGTCTCACTACAAACACTTTTTAACAATGACATGGTCCATGCTTGCATTACATCGGACCAGTCCATGGAGTAGTCCATTTTATCAAAATGGGTCAGGTGGTCCAATTTTATTTGCTGGGATGTGGGTAGAAAAATAACATTCCACATGACAAATACACATATGGGGTATTCACAAGGTGGGCTATCATGTTATATTGTCATAATGTTCTAAAATTTTACAATGGCTTAAGCGGCTCATACACTTGCAATAAAATTGTTTAATTTTACGTATTGTACATTTACATCGCCAATGTCAAGGCGAATTCATTTTTCAGGTGGCGTTGATGCATAGAAATAGCTTATACGTTTTGGCTGCCACGCAAGTGAGTGTAGAAAGGTCATTTTCAGCACTCAGATTAATATTGGGAGATTTGAGATATAATTTATCTGAGGAACATTTAAAATCAAATATGATGTTAAAATTGAACACCTGAAAACGACCTCTTAACACTGACTTGAATGGCAGCCAAAACTTATATGCTATTTCTATGCATTCATGTTTTTATGGCTGATAATGGATAAGTCACATAATATATTATATTCATATAGAAATTTGAATAAGGCAGAATATTATGATAAATACGGCATCAACAAATAAATAAGAGTTTTGAATTGATTTTTATTATTGATATAAAAATAAAAAAAACTTTTATTTTTCATTCAAAAATATAAAAATCAAAAATAACTTTTATTTTTTATTTAAAAATATCAAACATAACTTTTATTTTTCATTTAAAAAAATAAAAATCAAAAATAACTCTTATTTTTGATTGTTAAAATAAAAATCAAAAATTTATGTATCATGCAATATTTTGGATGCATTTCGCATAAAAATCATGATGGTGTAATTAAAAGTTTTCTACGATGTTCATTTATGTATGATTTATTTCTTCAAAAATTTAAAAATAACTCTTATTTCCGGTCCCTGAATTCAACACACCAATATTTATAAAATTAGGACAGAAGTGTTTTCTTATATGTCCATAATTTTCTGGAAATTTCTGATCAATATCAAGGGATAAATAGTGGCAGTATTGCTATTATAGTAAAAGAAAAAAAATTGTTTTTTTAAAGCGTTTCCGGGATTGGGAATTTGGGGTATTTCTTAATCAAAAATGGGGCTTTCAGTCAGTTACCCCTGTGAAAATAAAGCTTTATATGTCTTATGATGATTCCCAAAATTATTTTTTTTTTTCTAGCATTGACCATCCGTGAGCTGGACCATTTTTAAAAAAGTTATTTTTTCAGTTTTTCGAATTTGTTTTGTATTTTGCTCCAAGACGACATAAATAAAATTTGGTATCATCGAAAAGAGTTTTTGAAGCAGCATCCAATAGTATATAAAACTTGACCATTTGCGATTTTATGGTGCACCTGTCATGAAAAGATTAATATGTTTTTAATTAAAAAATTAATATGTATTAAAAAACTTAAATTTATCTCACAGAATCCAGGGTTTGAAAACGGATCTTTTGCTTATCACCAGGTTATTATAATTGAAAAAATTTGATACCCATATTGCCTTAAATTTAAAAAAAAATAATATATATCGCGATTTTCGCGTTTTATGTGAATAATTACAAAAAAAAATAAATTAACATTATTTTAAAACCGATTCAATTTGAAAAGCAGAACATTATTTCCACATACGTAGAATTTGTATAAAAACCTGAAACGAAAATATGTATTTAGTTAAATATCTCAATTAGTAGGTCGCAAGTGGTCAAGTTTTATATACCACTAGTTGAACATATTACCACACGATTTAAATTGAGCTTATAAAGAAATTTACGGCCTTTAAATAAAAATCAATGGAATACCTATCATAAATTTTTTTATAAAATAACTTAGATATGGGCTCAATCAAAAAGGAAACGCATGTATTTAAGGCAAATAAGAATTTATATTTATTTATTACGGGAGCAAGCCACATACAACTGGCCGTGTGAAAATCATTAATTTTCCAAAATAAGGCCAGCAATAGTCAATGATTGGCCTTGTGCTTTGTTGATGGTAATAGCAAAGGCAAGACTCAAAAGGAATTGGAGCCGCTTGAATTGGAATCGTAAATCATCGGAATTCGTGGAATAAGTACGTATTCTCCTTTTAATCTGTCACCGATGATTGTTGCCACGATTAAATTTGGTGAACAGTTTTTGGTGGTCAATCTGGTTCCGTTGCATAACTTTGGTGCGTTTAAGTTGCGAATAAGAATTACCGGTAATCCAATCTTTAATATTAGTACATGAGGTGGCAATCCGAGCATTTGATTAATTTACCGGGCAGTTTCAATTGAATTTCCTCATTGAGCTTGTTGACATCATCATTTTTTGGTACTAAAATTGCACGTTCGCACAGCCAATCCGGGGGGTCTAATCACCGCATTCGATACTATCGTATCGAATAAACTATCGAATGTTTTTGTATACGATAGACACTGACGTATCGAATGAAAACTCGAGAAATGTAATGTCGAGTTACTCGATATCGAATGCTATTATTTCAAATTTAATAAATTTCATTCAATATCGAGAGTCATGATTCCAAAATAAATAATTTCGATCAATTTTTCTCGATATCGTATGCGGTGATTAGACCCCCGGGGGATTTTTGTAGGAGGTTGTTAGGCTTGGGAATACCTTGTCGACAAGGGCTTGAATATTCATTTTCATTCGACAGATTTAACTTATTATCGAATGATGTCAATATTTTGTAAATAAACCGAAAACTCGGATATTTGAATGCAACATTTCGAAAGTTCTAAAATTTTGATATTGGAATATTATTAACATAGGTTTTTTGTAAATATCTTCGGAACAACATAACCGATTTAAGAGTTTGATACATATCTCGTTTTGAAAAACATGACAACGGCTTTCAAAAAAATAAAATTAAAAAAAGCAAAAAATAAATATGTATATCGTTACTTTAATATAGAAAAGCCCTAACTAACATTTTCCTTACTTAAAATTATATAAAGTAACGATATGTATATGGCATTGGTGGTGCAATATGAAAATTGGATTTTGCCACATGCGTATGATAATTTTTATGCATTTTATGCGTTTCTAAATTCAAGTTACATGTCATTCGTTTTATGCGCCAAATTTGTTTTTTTTTATCAGCTGTTGTGCTAATATGTTTATCAATTAAAAACAATTTTGCCAAAAATGGAAAGGGTAATTGATATTTTAATAGAATTTATTTAAAAGAATTCATAGAGGAGTAAGCTTTTATTATAAAAATATTCGTGGTTTTTTACGGTATCTACAAGTTTAAAGTTAATGGCATTTGTTAAAAAAAAAATACTACAAACTAAAATTTGTTTTTGCTTTCAATACAAATATACGAAAGAAATGTTCTTGTCGACATCGTGGGCCTGAGCCTAAATATAGAAACATAAAAAAACAAAACAGGTGATTGCACTTCACTTAAAATCACATTTGATAAAAAAAAAAGTAATTTGGTAAAACAAAACATTAATTCCTAGTTTTAAAATTAGATCTGATAAAAAATCAGTAAGAATGAATACATAGTTTAAAAACATGTTAAGTAAGCACAATACTAAATACTAAATATGAAGTAACACTGAACAGATTTAAATTGTAAATTATACACAAAAAAAAATCTATTTTAACCGAGGTGAAAAAAAATTCAATTGTGAGAAGTCTATATTCTTTCTTATACACGTACCATTTACTATAGAATGATCATAATTTTTCTTCAGAATTTGTTTCTTATAGAAGAGTTTTTCTTATAATCGAGTTTCTTTTATGAGGATTATTTAGCACGCAGATATATACAAATGTGCATGGTGTCTGAAGATGTCTTTCTTATAATTGAGTTTTGCTTTTAAGCGAGTTTCTTATATGCGTATTGTACTGTAAACACAACAAAGATGACACTCAGAGCATAAAAGTAATCGATAACTAGAATGGCAAATTTTTTTCGTGGTAAAATTGTGCTTAAAATTAATTTGAATGTATTTTATTATTTAAAGTTTATACAATCTTTATTACGAAAGCTTTTTCTCTTATTCAAAACCTTTTTTAATGCAATAAATAGTAAATAGTAATCAACCACACAAACATATTTATCGATAACATTGAAAATAAAATATGATTTGTCATCAATGGCCATCAATAAAGCTGGAGGTCCACACCACGCGTTACTCGCTTTTTCGCAGCACACGCAGCTGTCAAAAAAGTAGAATCTGTGTAGTTATACGTAGTAAGTTACATGCACAAAAGCGTAGATGCTTTGAGGCGAAAAGTATGTTTACTACTTTTGTAAGCGTCACAAGCAGCGTTCGAGCAAATCAGCTGATTTTGACAAATTAAATTTTATTTTTACTTGTGCTGCTGCTGCATAAAAAGCGTTGCATGTAACTTGAAAAGTAAAACGCAAGTAAGGTTAGAAAAGCACGCACTGTGTGGAGGCGAAAACGCGTGATATGGACCTCCAGCTTAACAGCTGACTTTTTTTCACCACACATGCGACGGATACAAAAGTAGAAAGTAAACCTACTTGCATGCGTTGTTACAATTATGCATTCTATGCGATTTTCTGTGTAACTTGTCATATAAAATTACACTGATTCAACTTTTTTGTCAGATGCATAAAATGGACAGACGCATAAGCGCATAGAGTGAACCTTCAGCTTTACTGCCGGCAAGTTATGTTGCAATAATTGTTAGTCCATTTTTGTTGACAATTATTCCTAATATAAAACGTCAATAATTAAATTTAAGAATTTAATAAACACTAAAATAAAATTACAAAAATAATTTTTATTAATATAATTTTTTTCTAATTCGATCTTTATTATTTAAATTTATATTAATTTGTTTAAGCTTGAGTTCTTTTTTATAGAAATATTAATTTTATTTTAACAAAAAAAAATTAATATAATAAAAATTAATATATTTATAAAAAAAAGGTCTCAAGCATAACCAAATTAATATACATTTAAAAAATAAGTCGAATAATAAAGAATTTATCTTAATTAAAATAATTTTTGCAAGATGGCGGGAGTTTTTACAATGCACCTTTTTCCTTGATTTTTTTCAAATTATGAGTTAACATAATAACGTTTTCCCATGCCTTTATCATAAGCTGAGCAGTAAGAAATATTGCTCTGTTATTCAGCCGACGTTATTGCCATTTAACATAAATAGCTTTAACTTTCTTTTAAATGCTAATATTAATAAACAATTTAGCGGCCGTCCCTAAAATCCCTTTAAGACACAAAATCTCATATGGATGTTAATATTTAAATAATATTCGGCACAAATAACTCTTATATGAATTTTAACCTCTTAACATATCTTTGGTTTTGTAAGCCGATAGCTTCCAAATAGGGTAAAATTTAGAAATTTTTTAACAATTTTCAGCGCATATTTTCAAGTTCTTACTGCATAATTAATGGGCATAAAACGTGTTTTAAGAGCATATTTCTGGTTTACCTGGTTATAACACTATTTTAAACGTGTTCTATTTACAAGTAATAAGTAACAGTTTTGTATAAATAATTGAAATAAAAATTTTATGCAACAGTTTATAAACATTTACTTGCAAACAAGACATTTATTTTCACGATATATGTTTAAGTTTTCGATGAAAATAATTTTATAAATACATGTTTTTTTTTTTTTTTGGAAAATTTTCCTGTTTTTAAAGTTGTCCCTTTTTTTTTGAAATCCCCTTTTTGAAAATTTTCTACGGTAACGCTGTTGGGCAACATAATAAATAATATTCACTTTTATTCTGGTAATACCGCAGCATCTTTATTCACCTCGTCGACATGGCCACATCATACTTGATGGGGGAAAAATGTCCGCCTCTTTGCCACTTTACTAATGTACGGCAACACTGTGATATGTCAAAGTTATCAAAATTCACAACTAATCAAACGAAGCAAAAAAATTTTTTCAACTAAACGCCCAAAAAACCAAATTTTTTGTTAATAAAATTGTATTTACGCAAAATATTAAACGTTGCAATCATTCCTATTGTTAAGAGAATTCTGCGGGTAATAGTAAAAAAAAGAAATCGAATATGAACTTTTTGGGTTTTGGACAATCGGCTGAAATCGATATTGTTTTCGATGGTGCAGAAAACAAAAAAATGACAGAGGTCAAGGGAGAGGATGGTAAAATTGAAAAAATGTTACTTTATTATGATGGCGAAACAGTGTCTGGCAAGGTAAACTACAAAGGATATTTTATATATTTTCGTTAGGCCAATAGTATAGATTATGTAAATTTAATAATTGTGCGTTTGGCATAGTTTCTATACATATAAATATGTTTTGTTTGTGTGTTCAATTACAATTGTCGTTGCGCTTGCATTGACTTTTTAAGTCACATTACCACCGCATCGAACCGTACAGGGAGCGGGCAGCGGATACTTTTATCATCATCAGCAACGACCACTTGTTTGTTAATTTATTTGTGTGCAATTCTGTTTATTAATTTTTCTGATCATAATGTTAGAAAACATTTCTATAAAGATTCTTAACTAATATATGTATATGTATATAGATAGGTATGTTAACTTTCTAAGATGCTGCTAAAAACTGCAAACAAAAATATGTTTAAACGGATGTCTACATGATTAATTTTCTGATATTGCTGACCCCAATTTAAAATGTGATAATTTGGTTTTTTTGTTTGTTTTAAATTGTTTACCAAACACTGCGGAAATTAGCGATAAAATGCAAAATAATTTGAATTTTTTCTTTTATAATGTTTCGCATGAACCGGTTTGATTTTTATTCAAAGTTTGCAAGGTTTGTAATACCGATCTGATATTGGAATTCACATGCACATTTGGGAGATAACTTTTTGCAAATGTTAATTTCTCAAGGTAAAACCGTGTAGGGCATGGACAAATATTAAGAACTGCCATTGTAGATTTGTACGATAAAAAATATGCCATCCGATTCAGAATAAAAAAGAAAAAAAAACAAAATTAAAATTTAAGGGGGCAGAGACCCGTGAGGCCCCTCAGGAGCCAAAAAACTGACCCGCCCACTCAGTGAAGTGCGTGGGTACTCAAATTAAAGGTAATTTGCTTACGATTGCAAAAATGTGTTTTGTTTTTGTTTTCGCATATTATTTTACTCTCTAGGTTAATTTAAGTATCTTTTAGGCGCAGAAAATCTTTACTAAGCGAAGCCGGTGCTTGTTATACCATAGAGGAGAAAAGCCTTGCGACGTAAAAAGGCCGGATATGCAGAGAAGCTTTGTTATACCACAAAGCAAAAAATCCTCGCGCCCGACCGAAGGCCGGCTATGTAGAGAAACTTAAGCTAGCGAAGCCGGTTTTTGTTATACCATAGAGGAGAAAATCCTTGCACCCGGCCAAAAACCGGCTACGCAGAAAATAATTCTTTAGCAAATCGGAAATAGGCTATTAGTTACAAAAACAATTTAAAAAAAATCGAGCGTAAAACATTAAAAAATACAAAATAAAACAAAATATTTACAATCGTGATAATTTGAGTACATACATACACATAGATATGAGTGGATGGGGGCACTTTTTTTGACCCAGAGGGCCAATCTTGTACAATTACTTTTAATTGAATACCCACACATTCCACTAAGTGGGCGGGGCGGTTTTTTGGACCTCAGCCCCCTTAAATTTTAATTTTGGTTTTTTTTGTTTTTAATTACAGAGGGGGTCAAATATTTTTTATTCTTTTTTTCGTACGTCCCTAAAACTCCACTTTTGCCGAGAAGTTTTTAATAAATGCCTTACTTTTTAATTGGAAAAATATAATATTTTAATATAAACTTTCATATTAATCGAATGTGTTTTCTATGTCAAAATACACTCAAAAAACTGAGTGTCACCTGGAAACAGCACATTAATCTTATTTGGTTTTTATAATGCTTAATCACAACGGCTTACTGATTTAAGTTTAAAATGCAAGTGGTTCTTTTCTGTTGAACCAAAAAATAAATCAAGAATTTTATGCTTGACTACAGAAAAATAAAAATTGCAGTTTATACAGTTTTTTTTATTTCAAAATGTGTTGGTTCTAACTTGATGAACCGCAGTGTATAAGAAAGAGGGATATTTGATGATAATGAGGATTATAAATGTCCACAAAATATTAATTTTCTGTTGCGGACGTTACATATCTAATAACTTATTTATGTATATAAAACAGGGATAAACAAAACTAAAATTGAGGTTGTATTAGTGAGAGAGAATTACCCAAACAAACACAAAGTGAATCATTTCAAATATAATTAATTCAAGAAATATTTTACCCTTTGCCAATTAAACAGATACGTATTTGTATATATTAAGGCCAGTTTACGCGGTAATACAATGAATTACGACTTTGTAGAATCAAAATAATATGACATTCTCTCCGTGTTTAAAAGAAAAAAATAAAAATTGGTCTGTCTGGGTACTTTTCCAGTAGCAAATACTCTGTAAATTTTTTTGGGATAGTAAGACCAATTTTACTCTGTCGGCTGAAAATATCTCAAAAAGTACGCAGACAGTATCCAGTGAAATCTTGCAAAAAAAAAACAGCTGATCGGTGTGTAAACAATTGAAATTATAAACGTAAGCCAAGATAGCGTCGAATTTGGGAATTTAAAAACCGGGAAAACGAAATACCGAAATTATGGTGATTTACAGAATAAGAACAAAAAGTTAGCGTCGAATTTAGGAATTTAAAAAGGGGAAGTAAAAATAACTAATATTTTATATAAAAATGCAAAAAATAGTTAACACAATTTAAAAAATACACTTTTAGGAACACACTAAGCGATGTTCGGTCTGTTTCCGAGATATTTGGGTGCATCCAAAATGGTCAGTAAATAGCGTTGCTGATTTATCCCATGGAACACAGGCTTTTGCACGGTATAAACGATATATATTCGGTTAGGAAGAAGAGGGGTAAACAAAACGACTCGTTTTGTGTTTTTCATGTCGTTTTTTATATTTCTCTTTTAACTTTTTCTTTTTACGTTTTATTCTTTTTCTTACTTTGAAGTGTGTGGTTGAAAATACAGTGATTCCTCGATTATCGATAACAGACGGGACCGGCAGCATTATTGAATATAATTTTTTTAGTGTGTTTCATATTTTATATAAATATGTAATGTACTATTATGTAAACATGGGGAAAAAAGTAATTGGCAGAATATGCTTCCAGTATGTTGGGAAATTCTCTTTCTTCGTTTATTTAAATTTGTTTTGATTGTTCAAAAGTAAACAAACAAAAATAATTTGCTTATAATTTCGGATAACAGAGGTTATTTAAATCAATGCAAAAAAACAAATTATCGAACGACGGATAATCAAGGCCATACTGTAAATAAAAAAAAGACATGCAACCAAAAATCATCATATGAACGCAAAGAGATTTTGGAAGTTGCTGTAAAAGGGAATCAAGATAAAACGACTTCGTAAAAGCCCTCATGTGAATTGAGTTTAACACATTGTAAAAGGAAATGCTACTTGCAAAAAAAAAAAAGAAATAAAGATATATCGATTGTGCTATTCATACTATAACATTCAAAATATCTTACAGAATTGATACATACCAAGTAAGGAAGCCAATCCGAAATCCCGGGATTATTCTAAAAATTCAAGTCTCGAATCCAGTGATTTTTATGTAAAAAACAGAGATTTGGGATTTAGTAAATATGTGTTTTTTTTATCAAATACAACTACATATATTTAAATAAACGTGAGTCACCCTGTTAAAAATAACTTCAAAAATTTAATATTAAATCATACTGGCAATGAATATAATCTTTAACTGGTTACAAAAAAAAGTCGCAAGTGATTAAATGTTACATGCAATGAATTTTGTACCACAGAAAACAAAATCAGAAGATAAAGTTTGTTGTGGTCTTTTTTCTAAGTGAACGATAATAGAGCTGCACACGCAAAATGCAAGTTGTGGTCTTTTGGCACATATTTGTTTGAGATTATTTTATTAGATTAATACTTGCATATATATTTGAGATAAAATAAATTAAATATTGTTGAATGCGAACATTGGTTTCGCCGGAATCATATGTTTGCAATAAAATAAGGCATCAACTATCAGACGTCATTAATTTGTTTTAGAAGCTTATTAAAATATAAGTTTTAATACATCATTTTTCCATATTACTTTAAAAGAATACATTAAACTGTCTTATTTTGTAGTAAGTTTAATTTTAAAAATTGGCTTTTCTATTGTTAATCCCGAAAACCCCGATCCGTCTTCAGTATTGAAAAGATGTTTAATACATTGGGCAACGCTTTAAAAAATAAACGCGAGAAAAACAAAATTGTCTAAAAAAATGTAGCTTTTAAACATTTCATTTTATTTACTTAGTCGAGCCCATAGGGCCATATATTATTACAGTAATATATGTATAATGATCACTTATTTTAATTTGTACAAAAAGATTCGTATTTTTTAAGAATAAGAATGAGAAAATTAAAAATGTTTTTTTTCCTAATCTATGAATTATTTAAGTATTCCAAAAATATGTTTGGCAAATTTAATCTAAATGTAAAAATAATAAGATTATTTATAAGCACAATGATTCTATTCCAAAAAGAAATTGGTATTGGGGCAATGTGGGGTTATGGACCTATTTTTATTAGTCCTTATGAGATATTTATAAAATGTCTTTCAATTATCTCTAAAATTGCGACCGGTACTTTGCGCGCAAGGTTTAAAAAGACAGACAGACAGCCAGTCAGACGTACATCCATTGTTAGATTGATTCAGAAAGTGATTTTTAGTCGGTATCAGCACTAATGCACCTACGGTGGTGTGAGTATAAAAATAAGGGATTTCCATTGCACAAAATTAATTGTGCTGTTAGAGACAATGTCATCAACATGATTGTTGCATTTCAGAAAACTCTTGAAGATTCGGAACACTTACAATGCTTTGTTTACACCAATAATTTAATATTCGATTAAAAAATTGTAAGACATTGTAAGTTTTAGAATAACACACAGCCACTTTCAGTCGAGTGGCTGTAATTGTTTTTTCCCCAATTGTTCAGATGATTTAACAAGTTAGAGAAATTGTGAAAACAGTGAAAGTGAATTCTACAAATTTCAATAGACTTTGGGATTCAAATTTAATATGCGTTTTAAATAGAAATGTAATAATTAGGATAATCACGATGGCCATTGTGCAAATTTGCAATGTGTAAATTTGCAGTGCATATTATGATTGATCGTGAGCATACCACTTTTATTCTTTGTGCAAATTTGCTATTTTTCTAAAAATTTATTCTGGCAACACTAAAAAAATCTGCATTTGTTTAAAATTATACACAAGCAAATTAAAATGATTTTTTTCTTTTTAATAAATTTAAATTCAATTCTTTATTTTATATCAAAACCCCACGAAAATGTTCAATTTATACGTTTCCTTAAAAAAAATATTTGCAATTTAGCAAATATGCACTACTAATTTTGCTCATGGTTTTTTTAGTGCAAACCCCAATAAATGATTTTTAAGCAAATCAAACGCAAAACTTAGATTTTTAATTGTTTGTTGGGTATGAGTAATAATATCATATATAGTATATATATATATATGTATACAGTCGAACTTCTATAACTCGAATCATCATTATCCCAAAAAAAACTTCGACTTACGGAGACTTCGAGTTACAGAAAAAAATTTTAAAAAAATAATCAATTGCAAGCACGTGTCTATAGTTTGAATTTCTTATTTAAAACAGGTAGTTACTGAAAACTACATACAAAGCTACAATGAAGTAAAATATTTTGAAATTAGTGACTGAACATTTATTTATTTTTTGTTATTTTCAGTAAAAAATGACTCTTACTTGTTTAAAGCCTTATAGTGCTCATCAGTTGTAGTGTCATTCGTATTTAAATATAAATTCAATGATGGAAAAAATTAAAAAATAAAAAATTAAAAATCGTTGAGACCGTCCTAGCTGAGATACCATATTTATCAGCTGCATCCTTTTTCTTTAATCCACCTTCGACATCTTTTATTAGTTTGTATTTTTCTGCAATTGACAAACATTTTAAAACACGTTTAGTTGCCATGATAATAAAATGCGATTATAACATTTATCATCTAAGGCGAATGACATTTATGCAAAGTACTAATACTTACCCAAAAAAAAGAAGCACATGATGTACAAAAAGGGATTTCCCCGAAAAAAAAGCAAGCAAAAGAAATCAAAATAAACCAAGCAAAAAGAATTCGTATGTATGTATTTCTTTCGAGTTATGGAGAACTTCGAGTTGTGGAAGTTCGAGTTACGGAAGAAAAATTTTATGTTATTTATTCTCTTAACGCTACTGCCAACCTAATTAGTTCGAGTTAAAGAAAATTCGAGTTAGAGAAGTTCGAGTTATGGAAGTTCGACTGTATACATATATATATATTAGGGTGACAATGAAACATATGGGAAAAATTTTTTTCCAGAATTTTAAACAAAAATGTGAAGATTCTTTTGCCACTTGGTCTAAAACTTACTTGCTAGAAATTTGAGCCAAATCGGATAACTCTATCCCGTGCACCTTTGAGGTCAAAGTTCAAATGATAAAAAAAAATTTCCATACAAGCAAACAATTTTTTTTTCGATTTTTTTTTTTTTTATTTTTTAATATTAGTTAGTTTTATTAGCTTATTAACAACAAAAAATTTCATTTCGATCGGACAAGATTTTCAGTTTCAAAAGTGACTGAAAAAAAATTTGAGGCTTGTTAGGGGCTTACTCTAAAAAATTTTCAAAAAAAATTTTTTTTTAGTTTTGATAGTAGCAAGGGCTACTATGATCATAATTTGTTTCGCTTCTCAGTTTTATTTTTACGAATTTCAGGATTTTTAAAACGTATAATCTGAAACCAAATCGAATATTTCATACAAGGATGTTCTTTGAGGTTTCAAACATTTTGTTTCCTCCATAACATTTTAAATCCTTAAAATTTGTTGGTGCGTTTTCAATTTTAGTATCAAGCTCAGTAAAGTCTTCTATTCGATGTACGTTTGAGCGGAATTGATACAGCGCTTTAGTTGTCACAAAGCGAAATGTGTTTGGAAAAAATTGCCGCTGCACGCGCCAGGGTTGAAAAAAATTATTTTTTTTTTGCACTTTATCAATTTAGTCCGTCGCGCAGTATCTATTAAGATACCTAAACATGATCCCATGCCTTGTTTTGATATAAAAAAAGCTTAAAAAATTTGTTTTTTTTGCAAAAATTTTCAAAAGTTCATAAAATGTTTGCGTTTAAAAATTTTAAAGTGCGTTGTCGCCTCGGAGGTGCCCTTTACGAACTTACTCACAAGACGCAAAAAAGATAAATTTTTAAAAAATTTACGCTAATTTCCTTTAAGTTTGTGATGTCCGTGATACGTTATTGATGCGCTGACACCAACTTGATATACCTCAAACTTTATAAAATCACGCAGTTTTTTTAATTTTTATTAAACGGCGCGAAACCCCTATATAAAATCTTCAATATGTTCAAAATTCGGAAAATTTTGGATTCAGTTGTAATTCACCATGCAACTTTTCACCCAGCAGCGATATCAAAATTTTTTTTATTAGATATATCCTCCAAGTATTAGTCACTTCGGTTGGATCTGAAAGCTAAAAACTATTGCATAGAAAACGGAATGGATAAAAAAACTCTTGCAAGTTTCAAGTCAATTTTTAAGGTCAAGACTTTTCAACGTAAAACTTTGTACGTCATATCCTTCAAGTACAGTCATCCAAACCCTGTACAACGTTTTTTTCAATTCATAAAACTTAACGAAATATGAGCCACAGTGTGTCGGTTTCAGCAGGTGCATAACAAATTTGAAATAGCCCATATGTATATGTCATTGGTGGTGCAATATGAAATTTGGATTTTGCCAAGCCCCTCCGCTCGCAGACCGAAAATCAAACATCAGACTTCACTGTGTCACCCGCCTGAATATTCTGAAGATTCCCTGAAAATTTCATCAAAATCGGCCCAGCTGTTTTGGAGTCCATACGTTACATACACACACACATCCTGTTTTATATATATAGATAAAGATAAATTGATCTTTCAAACTGCATTGTTGGGTTGTTTCATTTTCATAAAGATTTTAAAAGTTATAAAGCGTTATTTACAAAATTTATGGTTGGTGCGTGAACTTTTTTGACCTAAGCGAAAAAATAAATATACGTTCCCTTATAGTTGTTTATGCTCTATCGGACTGTGCTATGCCAATTTTGATATTTTAAAAATTGTTAAAAAGTTATATCCCTACTGTCCATGTTTACCAAAAATATTTTGTGGCAACCTAAATCATATTAATTTTATTGGAATCGGTCTATATTTAACCATATCTCCCGTACAAATATACTCCCGAAAATAGCTTATATGTAGTAAGTAACTTAGAATAAGTAAAATTGCTTCTATGTCATATCATAGTAGTTAGCAAAGTAATAGCGGTAGATACTTACCCAACAAACACGGTGGTTTGATTTCAAATTGAAAATGATTTGAAAACAAACGTTTTCTCAAACGACAAACGTTTGATAATGATTTGAAAATCATAGCGTTCTCAACAAAATGGGGAAATTATTTTCAAATTGAAAAATGCCTTTATTTTCAACTTGCTTTCAAACGTTATTCTCAAATGTTTTTCAAATGTGGATTATAATACAATGTGGAATATAAATAAAACTATTTAATTTTTTTAATTTAAATTTATTATTTATTTAAATAAACTTTGAGATACACATTCGGTACCATAGCTAAAAGATGAAATAGTGTTCTTTCCGTCCTCTAATTCTTGGAAAGACAAAATACTTGGCTCCCTTTTTTTTTGAGGATTGTAGCACCGCGATCGTTCAACAAACTTTCTTCACTTTCCCGTTTTATTATTTTTCTTTTTTTTTCGTATTTTTAATCATTGTAATTTCTTACAAATAATTTTTATTTTTCACAAGAAATAAACTGTTCACTTTATATTAAAACTTATTTTTAATAGTAAAACACATGTAACCACAAAGTAAAAAAATGTAACTTTAATCGCCGTTTTTAATGCTTACATTTATTTTTTGCTTAAGTATTGCCAAGTTTATTTTTGATTTGATTTTAACATTTGACAAACATTTGACATCAAATTGAACATTTGATATCAAATGTTTATTTTCAAATCATTATCAATTTGAATTTAAATGTTAAATCAAACAATTGAAAAACGTTTGAGAATTGCGTTTGATGTCAAATGATAAAGTCATTTCATAATAAAGGTTTGACTTCGTGTTTGTTGGGTAGATAACGCATTGCACAAAAAACTCATACATATATGAATCTTAACCTCACAACTTTGGCTGAAAAATAATTTCCCATGGGTCCTAAATACCTAAATACTATTTATTTATTTTTTATTTATTTATTGTGTACGGTTGGGCTTGAACGACCGTTTATACTATATATTTTTAAACTGTTGTTTACCGACAAAAATCGTTAAAATTTCATTACAGAATAGCCTTTAACGACAATCATCGTTAACTTACGAGTCTTGACTACTTAACGGCAAATGTTTATCGTTAAAAAGCTACAGAATTTCAGTACTGGGGTCTAATCACCGCATTCGATACTTTCGTATCGAATAAACTATCGAATGTTTTTGCATACGATAGACACTGACGTATCGAATGAAAACTCGAGAAATGTAATGTCAAGTTACTCGATATCGAATGCTATTATTTCAAATTAAATAAATTTCATTCTATATCGAGCTTCATGATACCATCTTGAGAATTTCGCTTTGCTAATCACTAACAGCATTAAGAATTTTATCATAATTTTTTTTACTAAAGAGTTAAATTATTTTTATCTATGAATCTTTTTTGACAAAACCGAAATTGCGTGTTAGAAGAATGCTGTTTTTTCTGCTGATTAAATGCCCAAAATTCTTGATTCCTTACACTTAAATAAAAATTCAGCATTTGTAGCACTTGCTCGTATAGTATTTCGCATACTTTATGTGAAAAAAATTCTCCTATTTCGGTCGATAGAGAACAACCAAATAACAAGTAATATAAAAATTTAATCCCCGAAAATCTAATCTGATTCGTACTATTTTTTAAATAAATATGTATAAATGTAAGAAAATAAATATGTATTCTGAAAACAGATATGTACTACATATGTACAACATGACTGCATTTATAAATTAAACTTTGTATGCGTAATAGAAACTTTATTTATATACGAACATAAATATTTAAAAAAAGATTGCGGTTTAGTACATATATATCAAAGATTTTTTATTTATTTACAAAATATTTTGCAAAATAAATTTATAAAATATCACAATAAGCAATTTTGCTGGAGATCAAGTGCAAAACAATTGATATTCAAGTTCGAATTTCAAGTTTCAAGGGTTAATATATACTTTTGTTACACTTTTTTTCAATAGCGTTCTCTATGTAGTAAAATAGGAATTTAAAATTAAGTGAATATAAGTAAAATATTTGGAAACTTGAATAGCATTTAAAAATACGTTTGAACTCAAGTTTATTTCCAGTAAAATTTTAAGCACTTTAAATTTAATTTTTGAGTGCTAATTGGGATAGGGAAAAGAGCGCCGGTAGCAAGACCATATGTGGAGGTCCATAACAAAACGCAGCAATTCCACTTTTTAAGTTAAATGTTTTTTTTACACATTAAAACCCTTATTGTCATTGTCTTAACGAATTTTTTTTTACTTTGAAGCGGATCAAAACGCAACTATTTCACATGCATACATGCATCGTACTGGATTAAATTCATCTTTTTTTTGGTTCGTTTATCCAAAAACTGTAAAAGTGGAATTGTTCCGTTTTGTTATGGAGCTCCTCTTATATGCGCTTGTACTACATACAAAAAAAAAAAATAGTAAAAACAAAATATATTAACATAATAACAATTCAATATTCAAATTAGTTCGATAATGAATCCTTAAAGTGTTAGGCTATGTTCACACCTATTAAATCTTTTACGTCCTACACGTAACCACTCCAGCCATTGTCATACCTCCTCCAGCGATTGTCCTATCCCCGAGACTGGGCAAAATGGTAGCAAATAAGAAGCGTCAAGTATTGAAACATCCCAGGCTGAAAAAGACAATCAGCACGACGCTGTGCCGACGTTGATGGGGGTACTATCAACATTTTTACAACGTACTGTTTACCAAATTTAAAATGAAGTCACAATATTGAAATTATAACGCCGAGTGTACGTCTTCCGAATCTTTTTTTGTGTTGCCACAATACTGTAAATTTAAATTTACCAAATTTACAATGAAGTCACAATATTGAAATGATAACGCCGAGTGAGTGTACGTCTTCCGACTCTTGTTTTTGTGTTGCCACAATACTGTAAATTTAAATTTACAATATTGGATTTACAAATTTACAACGTAGTCACAACATTAAAATGATAACGGTAAATAACTGTCTTCCGACTCTTGTTTTCAATACTGTCACAACACCGTAAATTTAAATTTACAACATTGAATCGATAAACATAAAAGTTAAAAATTAATCTTGATCTGATGTTGATAAACTGAAAGTATAATTCCCATACAAGTTGTATATTTGCAATTTTTGTACCCTAGAAATACCTCTTAAATCTTAAATCAGAAAACGTTCTATTTTAAAAGAGCATCAATAAAAGAAGAAACAGAAGAATAAAATAAAATTAAATTTAGTATGTATGTACAAATCAGGATACAATTTTCCCTTATTATACCATTTGAATGGAAATGCTCAGTTCTCATTAGGAATTATTAAGAATCGCTCGGAATCAAGAGCTTGTTTTTGCTCTGTAAATATGTGTGGTTTTAAAATGACAACAACCTATCTTGTAGTGCGATTCTCTATTCAATTTTAACATAATTTAAATTGTTAAAAATATTTAACAGCAAAGTTAACGTAAATTTTATTCAGTAACTTTTTTAACAATAACGTTTACTGCTATGTTCTATTTTAACTTCAGGTATTTAAGTTATCTTAACGGCAAAATATTTTTCATTGTTTATTTAAAAATTCGTAGTTATTTTTCAAAAAAAAAAAAACACACAAATTTTGGCAAATAAAAGAAAGCCACAGTAACATTTTTTAAATTCACATTTTGTACATACATTTTGTCAAAATAATATTAAAAAGTTTGTTTTTTTGGGTATTTATAAAAATCATTAAAAATATAACATTTTAGATGCAGCTTATGGAATCACTAATTGTGTTTTCTGTTCTAAACCAAAAATAAGTGGAAGACTTTCCTATCATGCCACTGTTAGCAAATTTTTGCGAATTTCCGCTAACTTAGAAATTTTTTGCCATTCCTTATAGTTTTAGTGACTACAAATCAATTTCATGGTTTGAACGAAATATTTTTTATATATTCGGAAAAAAGTTTTTTTAAGCGATTTAGCGATTTCAAATAAATTTTACGGTTTTTTTCCAAGTTTGCAATTTTTCGCGAATTTTAGCCCTGTTCGCGATATAAGCGATTTTTTCCTGTGGTTATTTAGAGCTTTAACGATTTTTAATAAATAGCCGCTGTTTGCAAATTTCCGCTAATTTAACAATTTTTACAGAATTTTTGCAATTCCTTATAATTTTAGCTACTTTTGATCAATTTTATAGCTTGTTTCCAGTGTTACCGTTATGCGACTAAAGTCGCATTTTTGCCCCTTTTTGACTGCCGTGCCACTTTTTTGACCCCTTTGTTTTAAATCCCCTTTTGTATCATTTTGTAGTTTTTTGTGCCCCTTTTGCCACTTTTTGAACCAAATTTTTTTTATACTGTCAATCAATGAATCCGAGCTCAATTTGAAGAGAAAATAGCATCTAATTTGGAAAAAATTAAAATAATTCAGGAAGGGCTATCTATTAACAATAAAATTTACCTCAAATTTCTAGTATATGTATTAAATATTATGAATAAATTAAACCTTAATTTTCAAAACGAATCATTTTAGTTTCATCCAAGAAAGATATTGTATTAGAAATTTTTAAAAAAGAACAAAATATAGAACAAATTGATTTTGTTGATATTCTGCATATAAAAGAAACTCTTAATATGTGTATATATCGGCCACGAAGCCGAGCTAGAAATATGTACTAACAACATCTTAAGTAGTGATATTGTAGAAATTAAAAACAACATTTTACTTTTTTACCAAAAGCTGTACAAAGAAATTTTATCAAGAATTAGTATTAGCGTTAAGAGGCTGAGTTCATTAAAGGTTTTAGATCCAGTATTTATTAAGTCAGCTGAAGACATAAATTACTTTGAAATTGTTACCGTTTTTATTGATATAATTTCTAACCCAGATGATTTTGTAAAAGAGTTCAAACTTTTAGAAATCAGATCAAACGATAAAAGCTATGAACCAATTTTAAATATATCTAAGCCTGAAACATTTTGGTACGAAATTGGCAATTTAAAAAACTGTTTGGGTGACAATTTATATCCAAACTTGTATAAATTTGCTTCGTATGTTTTTACTTTACCACATAGTAGTGCATCCGCTGAGCGTATTTTTTCTAAGTTAGCATATTTAAAAAATAAAGTGACAAATAGACTGAAAGTAGATACCTGTCAGTCTATGTTATCCGCTTTAAATTTGTATCAAAATGACTTGGAAGATTGGATTCCAAGTGATGAATTGATTAATAAATATAGATTTACGTTTTCAAAAAAAAATAGATATTTAATAGTTGAAGAAACAACATAACACTGCAATTTATAAAAAAATGGATCTGTACCTGATATTAACTATCTTCCTATCAATACTTTTATATGCTTTTCCTCGAGGTTTTTTCGTAACTTAATTTTTTTGGTAAAAAAGTAAAATAATCCAAGTGCCAAATATTTATGTACATATACTTACATATATAAATATCTCTATCTATTTAAATGTAAAGTTTTTTTGTATCAAATCATATTATGAACTATTTTTTGTTTTTGTAAGTATTGTTATTACACTATTTTAAGCTCGTTTTATTTACAAGTAATTAGTAACTGTTTTTGTATAAATAATTGAAATAAAAATTTTATGCAACAGTTCACTATCGTTTACTTGCAAACAAGCCATGTATTTTCACGATATATGTATATATGTATATATATATATATATATACATATATATATATATGTGTGTTTTCCCAAACAATTTGTATTATATACCTATAATGTATTTTTTTATAAATACATATAAAGTTTATTTTTTGTTATGTTTAGTTTTCGATGAAAATAATTTAATAAATACATACGTTTTTTTTTAAATTTTCCTGTTTTTAAAGTTGCCCCTTTTTTTCTCAGAATTCCCCTTTTTGTGATACTTTTTTTTTGAAAATCCCCTTTTTGTGCCCCTTTTTGAAAATTTTGAACGGTAACACTGCTTGTTTCATATATTAAAAATTTTCGCTATTTTTGCAAATTTTCGCAATTTTCGCTAGACTAACAAAACCTAAATAGGGTTTTGTTAGTTTCGAAAGTACTTTAAGTCGTTCCATACGATAAATAGTTTGCACTCGAAGATAGTGATCGTTAAATATACTAATAAATTAACAAAGATGTCACTTGATTGAAATTTTTAACTATGTTGTTAAAATTGAGTTACTGAATTGCTGTATTGTTACCGTAAGCAATAAACTGTGCCGGTAAAATTAACGTTAACGTTAATCGTTAAAAGTTAGAGAATTCCACTACTGATAATATGTATATGTTTACTACAAAATGGATATTTACTCAAAGTCACAGAAATTGTGGGCAAACAATTTTCCCAAACAAACCTATTGAAATTTTTTCAAAAGGTAACATTGTTTGGAATATGGTTTCGAAAGTGGTTTCATCAAAAGAAATCTGATTGTATAACGTAAAAAAACTAGGCAATAATGTATGTTCTAGAAATCAAAATGAAGTGACACTGAAATCGATCGTTAACTAAAATTCAATTACTATTTACAAAATTACCGTAGTTTTTCGTGGTTTCAGTGTTGTTCGTATAAAAATAATACATACTCAAAGTATGAAGTAGATGAAATGGAATATTTTTATGAACTTTTATTACAGGGTCGTTTTTAAAATTTGCTCGATTTAAAATTCACTTCATTTTGATTTTTAGAGCACGCCCGTATTTTTTTTAACAAAATAGTTCATATCTTTCTCTTTTTGAATAGGTTTGGTTTAAAAATATTGTACGAAGGATAAATCTAATAATGCTAAATGTAACAGATGTCCAAGAATGTATTAACGTAATTGTTCTTCAACAACTTTACTAATTTACCACTTACACAGTGACTAAAACATAATACTTGAAGAAGATGCTCAACCAACAAAATCAAAGGGTATTCAAGTGGTCCAATGAATAAATATTTTAAACAAGATACTTCGATATATTCTCTAGAGGAAATTATTTGCAGAAGCATAGTAGAGGATGGTATGTCCGTAAAAAGTTTAAAAAAATTTAAAGTTATATTGAAAATCTAAGTGCCCGAAACTGAAGCAACAATTTGGAGCTTTATTAACAAGTTTTATTTGTAAAAGAATGCTTATTTACACAAGTACTAATTTTTTGTGAATTTTGGATTGAATTCAGCATAAGGGGGTCTTCTGACGTAATAACACGATCCTTTGCATCCAAATAAATAAAACTTTAGATTCATCTGTCCAAAGAACATTGCTCCACTTTTCAGTTGGGCATTCCAAATAAGTTCTAGTAAACTCCAAACGTTTTGCAACATGCTTATGTGAGAGCAGGGGCACTTTTCAGGGACTAAAGGTATTCAAGTTGTTGTCTCGCAATCTCCGACGTTTAGTTTCAACGCTTGGGGGCCCACTTATTTCCTTTTGTTAGCTTTGTAACTGGCATAAACGGGGTCTTCTGCATTGTCTGACCAAACGCTTAAGCATTAATGGTAGCAAAACTTTCTTGCGACTACCTGTTTTCGACTTTTGAGTAAATTTTATTGTATTTACAATCATTTTATTTTAGCACCCAATCAAGTTTCTTATTTCAGAATATGATTTGTGCGTATAATAACACGTTTTCAGGTGTACAATGCTTTCCACGTCCCATTTCTATGAAAATAAATAATGAAATATGCGATGGGTTATTTCATTTAAAAAATATCTTATCTTTAGATTTTTATCCTTTTATTTCAACTATTAAATCACTTTTAATATTTTTTAAAGAATTTTTGTCATTCGGTGCTATTTTATTGACTGCATTGATGCAGAGCTTTTCTTATAATTCCGATCTTTGGAAAAGAATCGTTAACATTTTTTGGAAAAATAAAGACGCTCAAAAAGAATACACATAGTATAACAGTATTGCATACTTAATTTAAAATAATACGCACAAGATATTTATTTTTTTACTAAAATTAACATTGGTGCTATTTTTTGACGATCACTGTACAATGTTGCAGCGGTATATTTTTATTGTAAAAACGACATTGCGAAACTACCCAGGCAGAAAAAACAATCAGAATGACGTTAAAACGATGGTTTGGGGGTATAACTAACATCAGTTGTACATCCTATAAACCAAAATGTCAATGCATTCACAGTACTAAAATATTAACGCTAATTGGCGGTCTCCTGACTCTGGTTTTTAATGTTACTATGATAGTATTAATTTAAATTTACAATGTAATCACAAGGTTAAATTAAAAACTAAAAGACCGAAGTTTGACTATTGCGTTCACGTTACTAAAACACAAGAAATACAGGCTTAATGCGTTAGTTCAACAAATTGAAGACATAAGAACGCTGTAAATATAACAAGGAGAATGTTTAACAATAACCTTGATCTAATGTTGATATATGAAATAAATAGTTTTCACACAACAAAATGTACATATGCAAATATTTCTTGAATAAATAAAACTATTGTTTTTCTTACTTAAAAACGGATTTGTTTGTTTTTAATTGAAGTTATTGTGAAACTAAAGTAATTTTTTTATTTTTATGGTGTCGTAGGAGTACAGGATTTTTGTCAACTCGAAAAATAAAATTATTGCCAAATTTTTGTATTTATAATGTTGTAGGTACATATGCAGGAATATTTTTAATATGTTAATGCAAAACTTAAGTCATACTTTTGTATAAGTAGTATTGTGATGACATAACATTTAACGAAAAGACTTAATTTTGTATTTATAGTGTTACTGCAGTACTTAATTTTTGGTAAAAGTCACAATTTCTGCCTGGACAAAGTCGTGTACGATTTGTAATTAGGGTGTTGTACCGGTGTATAATTTTTGTAAACCCAGTGTTAAAAAACTAAGGTTGTTAATTGGTGTTGTGACGGTACAATATTTTTTAAAAAGTCAAAATTTGTATTTACAGGGTCGTGGCGGTACATTATATTTAGAAGAGTCGTAATTTCTACCTGAGATCTTGGTGGTTCAGTTTTTCATAGTATTGTTTAGAGTTAAACACACATTTACCTACCCTTAGACGGGCTAACGTTATACATTCAGACCTGATTAAATTTCCGGTTTAACCGGGTCTCGTTGAAGACACGTTCTTTGTTGTATTTTATTATTATATGTATGTATATCTATGGCATTTTGACAAAACTTCTTAAGTCGAGATAAGATAGCAAAAAAGTTCTTAATAAAAACTCGGTGAAAAAATAATTTTTATTAAAAAATAAAATAAATAAAAATTTCGTTAATAATACAAAATTTTAATAAAGTTAACAAAAATGTTTTTTGAATGAAAATTCATATGAATAAAAATAGTTTTTTCAGCTTTTTTAAATTGACTTAAGATTTTTTGACAAAATGCCACAGATATATATTCCTCAAACTCCCACTGGAACATTTTATTATCAAAAAATAATAAGTAAAAAATGAAATTAAAAAACATTATTTATGTACAACTAATTGTTTATGTGGTTGTTGTTATGTTTTTGCTATTTTGCTTTTTCGCAAGGGTGCAATTACTTTAATATCTTCGTAAGAATGATTTAGTACTAGGCATTGGTATTATTTAGTCAATATTTGCAATATGAGCAATATGCGTTATTTGAAGAAAGTTTTTTTTAACATAAACAATTCTGCAATATTTACAAAAAACAGGACTACAAACGAATTCTTTACTTTGGTTAAATTAAAAAAAAGAGTATACCTTTTTATTGCTATGTAAAATATAAAAGTAACTACGAATGTTTCTTTCGTAAAATGTTGCTTGGATTATTTTCAGTGAAAGTTAACATAAAAAATCAGTTGGGTGAATGCGTATTCCTGTTTAGTTAGCCTGATACAAACTAGTTTTAAGTTTGAACACTATAAGTTATAATTGGTGTATCAATCTAAATTAAAATCAATCTAATATTAAAAGTTTTTTATATTTTTTTTTAGGTAAATGTTACACTGAAAAAACCTGGGAGCAAATTGGAACATCAAGGCATTAAAATCGAATTCATTGGCCAGATTGAACTGTTTTACGATCGTGGTAATCATCATGAGTTTAAATGCCTAGCCAAAGCGCTAGCACGTCCCGGCGATCTCATTCAATATAGTAGTTATCCATTTGAGTTTCCAAATGTTGAGAAACAGTTTGAAATCTACAATGGATCAAATGTTCGTTTACGTTATTTTTTACGTGTCACCATAGTACGCCGCATCAGCGACATCACAAAGGAAGTTGATATTGCTGTTCACACTCTTTGCAGTTATCCGGATGTAAATAATCCCATTAAAATGGAAGTGGGCATTGAAGATTGTCTGCACATTGAATTTGAGTACAATAAGAGTAAATATCATTTGAAGGACACTATTATTGGTAAAATATATTTTCTATTAGTGCGCATTAAAATAAAACACATGGAGATCGCCATTATTAAACGGGAGTGCACTGGCAGTGGATCAAACGTTTTTCAAGAAAACGAAACCATTGCAAAGTTCGAAATAATGGATGGAGCACCTGTTAAAGGTGAAAGTATACCAATACGTGTGTTTTTAGCGGGTTATAATCTTACCCCCACAATGCGTGACATAAATAAAAAGTTCTCTGTTAAATATTTCCTTAATTTGGTGTTGATGGATACGGAAGATCGTCGCTACTTTAAACAGCAAGAAATAACGCTGTGGCGTAAAGCCGATATACAACGGTATCATGGACACAACCAGCCACAACAGAATGCAGTGGCCGGCCATAATACTCATCCTAAACATGCTCCTCCACACTTGGTAAGTGGTCCTCCAGCTCCTATTGCAGCACCCCATTTAACAAACAGCAATCCAAACGTGAATGTAAATGACATGGGGGTAGCAGCGCCAGCAATAACATCCGGGTCTGTAACATCTGAAGGAAAAATGGGTCTGTTTACACGAGAAAGTCCCAACCAGGAATTCAGTCAACAGTCACAGGACTCATTACCTACATCGCCAATAACACCCACAGCAATCCCAATCGAGCGTGGCATGGGAGATGGTGCAGCTGCTATTAGCACTTCACCAGTAATGCTCTCGTCAACGCCGCCTCCTCTGCCATCTACTGCAGCAAATGCTGCAGCAAACGAACACAAGGAAGAAGCTCCCGGTGACTTCATAGAACCGACAACAGAGGTTTCACTGAACGCCAAAGTTGATGACGGCGAAAATGATAACGACGACAAGCCACAAGTGGTACCAGTAGCTTCAAGTGATTTTTTAGATAGTGATGATGCTGTTACTAGTGGAGCTTGATGTTATGGCCCCAATTGAGTATTTATTTTTATACGACTTCAACAACCAGAGTCGTATAAATATTGTATCAAGTGCTTAACTTAGAAAGTGAAAGTAAAACGAAAACTGACATTTTTATAGAGAAATAGACACGGACCCTTAGACATCCATATAAGTAACACATCCAAACAAAAATAACTACGTTATTAAGGGCTTTTTTAAACAAATCGAAAAACTAAATAAACTAAAATCCAACCATTTAATTTTTTAAAATTAAGTGGAAAAAGAATAGGAATTATTTACCAAACAACACTTTAACTTTCAGTGTAAAGAATAAAAAACTATTTTCAACTTAAATTAAAGCTCGTATTATTTGTTTATTTTAAATTGTCAAAAGATTGTAAAAAGTATTAAAATATTTCATTGTTTTTTTTTCGTAGACAAAACAATAAAAATTCAACACATGTTGTTCATACACGGACTTACATAGAAATATTTAAATATTATTTAGATTATTGGAACAACTAAATTTAAAAACAGACTAAAGTTTAAGCCCTTTAGTATAACTTAATATCACAGTCCTCACTCTAGTTGTTTTGCTCCCCAAACAAACTCAAAGTAAATACGAATATAGTAAAAAAAAGAAATCTAATCTAATTTTATTTTTCCTTTGTCGCACTTGTTTGTCTAGATAAATTTTCATTTTTATTATTATTTTTATAACGTCAACATTTTATTTTCTGTTTTTGGAATGATTTTTCCTATTCCTTGTTTTCTATTTGTTTATGTATTTAAATGTTTAATTCTTATTTAATAATTATTGCATTGCAAATACACGTAAAAACACACATACATACATACATCCACCCATACATATGTAGATACTATTGTATCCAAAGTTATTTACACAACTTCTATTTGTCCTGTTACAAACTTTTTCAATTGCAATTTATTTAAAATGTACTTTATTTTATAAGAATTAATAATAAAGTGAGATGATAAAAAGATAACAATGCGTTACGCAAATAATAAAAAAATAATAATTCTGAAAAATATGTATTATGAAAACCAGATATTTTTAAGAAATCATGAAAGCGATTAGCGAATATTATTTTCCAATAATGAAACAAAATAGAATTAAAACAAAAACAACAAATATACTAAATCAATATTTTTATTTCAATAGTTTTAAGGTGATACAAGTGAGAAAACAAAATCAGAAAAAAGCAAAATGATATATTCAAAATATATTATGTATTAACCAAGTTATTAAAAATTTAAATAAAAAACAATAAAAATTATATAGTTATGTTTGTTCTCAATTCTTAAAGCTGAAAAATAAAAATGTTTCTCACACTCAGGGTTTTTAAATGAGGCAGGAAACCAGCATAAGCGTTTATTTAACACGCATATCGCTCTTGCTCAGCAATACTGCATTAACTTAAAAATCAATAGCTCCAATTTCACTTTGCCACTTGCGCAACAAAATCCAGGGGGCAAATTACGGCATTTAATTCCATTTAAACTGTATTGTATTTTCGAGCGATATCGAATGCCGTAATTTGCCCTCAGGAGTATCGTTTATATATTTGAATGCCTTACAATGTGAGCACACTTTGGTCATTGATCCAATAGCACGGGAATTGTCTGGGGGGTTATTATGTAATTCGATTCGAAACGAAAATACTTTCGAAAGAAATTTCCGTATCGAAAATGAAATGGTATTTTCTAATCCGTTCGAAAGCCCCACAGATTTGTATTTGTTAAAAAAAAGGGAAAAACAAAGTGCTGCCAAATTTATAGCCGATAAATTTGACAGTACCTGTCAATATTGACAGAAATTTTTTGAAAAACAAGCGTTAATTAAAAAACGTTAAATTTTCCGCAAAATGTAAATATAAGTGAAAACTTCCAAACAAAATAAAATAACAAATAACACTACGTGACAATTTTTTGACCAAATCAATTTTACACCTAATATTTATGTAAAATTTTCCGCTGAATCCGAATATGAAGTCAGAATTGTCAAAAGTAGAACAGTTTTTGAGATATTCCAAAATAACCGTTATTTGTGTTTTTAAAAAAGATGCTGTGACTGAAATGCAAATATCCAACGAATTAAATTTTAGCATATTTCAATACGAACATTTTGTGCCCAATAGGATCCAGATCGGTGCAAAAATGATAAAGTTACAGAAGATTAATTGAATTAACCCACAACAAATAAATATACAAAGCTAAATTTTTAGTAACAATAAATATTAAAAATTGCTTGAAACTTTTGAATTTCTATGTGGGTTAATTTACTAAATCTTCTGTAGCTTTGTCATTTTTGTACCAATCTATGTCTTGTTGGGCGCAAAATGTTCATATTAAAATAATCTAATGTCGCATGCAATAAAACATTAACAGAAATCTTATTAAAAACGACGTTTAAAATTGTTGCGTTTTACGTTTGCTATTTCCAGCACACCCCTGTAAGATTTTTAAATCATTGGTTAAAAAAAATAACTTGAAAAGAGCAAAATTGAACAAAATCATAAAATTTTCAATGAAGCTTGAACTTTTGTCCCCTGTAACTCTGTCATTTCTTGACCAATCTTCACTAGCAATCCAGGGTTATTTTAGAAATTTTATAACCTTTCACTAGAATGAAAGAATTACATAATCCGTTTAAAATTTTTTAAGATATTTGCATTTTTTCATTTTTCATTTCAGAAATTTTATAACCTTTCACTAGAATGAAAGAATTACATAATCCGTTTAAAATTTTTTAAGATATTTGCATTTCAGTCACATATTTTTTTTAAAAACACAAATAACGGTTATTTTGGAATATCTCAAACAAAAGATTTTATGATGCTGGGTTTTATTTTGATCATAAGTACAGGGGAAAAAACAGGATATTTCAAGCGTTAGATGATACATATCTTCAGGATTAGAGATTGGAGTATGACGCTGTATAAAAAAGTCAGCTGGTTCATTAACAAAAACAAGATCCAGTATTCTACTAAGGGAATTTTTAATGAAGTTGATTTGAAAAAAACAATTATCAAGTAAACCGTATATAAATTCAACTGATGAGTCAGAAGAGCGGGATGGAACCAAGTCATTAGAGTCAGGATTACATTGCCATAATACAGAAGGCATGTTAAAATCACCAATTAAGATTACTCGTCGATTACTAGTCAGATGATTTTAAGTTATTAACGATTAAATCAATTGCCTTCAGATGATCTTCATAAACAGTAATAGGCGAATTAGGTGGAATGTATGAACAAATAATGTAGAGGGATATATTATTTATTTTTACTAACACAGATATCATCTCAATATGTAAAAAATCTTTTAAGATAATTTCTTCGGAAGAAACCTCATTTGATATGGCAATTAAAACACCACCACCAGATCTTTTTTCCTTATTTTCCAATTGATTCGCATCAGACCCTGCTATGCAACTTTCTCTGTCTTTACGGAATATTTGATATTTAGGACAAAAAATCTCTGAATTATTAATTTTTTTACTGAGCCAGGTTTCAGTGAATATAATTATGTGATTATTGAAGCCAAAACTATTACAGTAAATTGATGAAAGTTTTGAATTTATACCCCTTACGTTTTGATAAATAATAGAAATTAGTTTTTTGAATTTAAATTTGAATTAGGAAGGCGAGCGTTATCCTCTTCACGATATTTGAATTCACGTTCTAATGCATTTTTAGGCCAAAAATCAGGACTGACAATTTGTTGGAATAGATTTTCAGGGACAATTATTTTAACTGATACCCTATTTCTAGAATTAATTTTATAAACATTAATATCTTCTGGAATACAATTTTCAATCTTTGACACTATATGAAATTTCATCTCATCAGCTTTAATATCCAGTGCAAAGCGAGTAGCAAATATTGTTTTTTTTTTGGAGGAATAGTCCTGAGACCCCTAGGCAATGTTACCGTTCAAAATTTTCAAAAAGGGGCACAAAAAGGGGATTTTCAAAAAAAAAGTATCACAAAAAGGGGAATTCTGAGAAAAAAAGGGGCAACTTTAAAAACAGGAAAATTTAAAAAAAAACGTATGTATTTATTAAATTATTTTCATCGAAAACTAAACATAACAAAAAATAAACTTTATATGTATTTATAAAAAAATACATTATAGGTATATAATACAAATTGTTTGGGAAAACACACATATATATATATATGTATATATATATATATATATACATATATACATATATCGTGAAAATACATGGCTTGTTTGCAAGTAAACGATAGTGAACTGTTGCATAAAATTTTTATTTCAATTATTTATACAAAAACAGTTACTAATTACTTGTAAATAAAACGAGCTTAAAATAGTGTAATAACAATACTTACAAAAACAAAAAATAGTTCATAATATGATTTGATACAAAAAAACTTTACATTTAAATAGATAGAGATATTTATATATGTAAGTATATGTACATAAATATTTGGCACTTGGATTATTTTACTTTTTTACCAAAAAAATTAAGTTACGAAAAAACCTCGAGGAAAAGCATATAAAAGTATTGATAGGAAGATAGTTAATATCAGGTACAGATCCATTTTTTTATAAATTGCAGTGTTATGTTGTTTCTTCAACTATTAAATATCTATTTTTTTTTGAAAACGTAAATCTATATTTATTAATCAATTCATCACTTGGAATCCAATCTTCCAAGTCATTTTGATACAAATTTAAAGCGGATAACATAGACTGACAGGTATCTACTTTCAGTCTATTTGTCACTTTATTTTTTAAATATGCTAACTTAGAAAAAATACGCTCAGCGGATGCACTACTATGTGGTAAAGTAAAAACATACGAAGCAAATTTATACAAGTTTGGATATAAATTGTCACCCAAACAGTTTTTTAAATTGCCAATTTCGTACCAAAATGTTTCAGGCTTAGATATATTTAAAATTGCTTCATAGCTTTTATCGTTTGATCTGATTTCTAAAAGTTTGAACTCTTTTACAAAATCATCTGGGTTAGAAATTATATCAATAAAAACGGTAACAATTTCAAAGTAATTTATGTCTTCAGCTGACTTAATAAATACTGGATCTAAAACCTTTAATGAACTCAGCCTCTTAACGCTAATACTAATTCTTGATAAAATTTCTTTGTACAGCTTTTGGTAAAAAAGTAAAATGTTGTTTTTAATTTCTACAATATCACTACTTAAGATGTTGTTAGTACATATTTCTAGCTCGGCTTCGTGGCCGATATATACACATATTAAGAGTTTCTTTTATATGCAGAATATCAACAAAATCAATTTGTTCTATATTTTGTTCTTTTTTAAAAATTTCTAATACAATATCTTTCTTGGATGAAACTAAAATGATTCGTTTTGAAAATTAAGGTTTAATTTATTCATAATATTTAATACATATACTAGAAATTTGAGGTAAATTTTATTGTTAATAGATAGCCCTTCCTGAATTATTTTAATTTTTTCCAAATTAGATGCTATTTTCTCTTCAAATTGAGCTCGGATTCATTGATTGACAGTATAAAAAAAATTTGGTTCAAAAAGTGGCAAAAGGGGCACAAAAAACTACAAAATGATACAAAAGGGGATTTAAAACAAAGGGGTCAAAAAAGTGGCACGGCAGTCAAAAAGGGGCAAAAATGCGACTTTAGTCGCATAACGGTAACACTGCCCCTAGGGGCAGATGATGGCACAATATCAGTAACAGACGGTAAAGCAGGCAGCATTGGGGATGACGCTTCAAAATTAATTAATCGACCGGAGTTAACAGTATCAGTACGCATGTTCTGAGTATTAGCAGTTATAGGCAACGAAGAAATAGGATTTGCTGTTTGCATATTAAGAGCACTATTATTAGCTGTTGTAGGTATCGGAAAAGCAGTATTCACATTTAAGTTTAAATTAGGTGCAGCTTCATTAATTAATATTTCAACATTGTTCAATTGACAACTAAATACTCATTAGGAAATATTAAGGAGAGCTCGGAATCAAAAACTTGTTTTTCTTCTGTAAATATTTGTGGGTTTAAAATTACAACAACCCATCCTGATAATATATGTTTATTACAAAATGGAAATATGTATACTAATAGTCACAGAAATTGTGAGTAAACAATTTTCCCAAAACAAGCCTAATGAAATTTTTTTTAAAAGGTAACATTTTTCTTGAAATTAATAAATTTTTCGAATATCCGCTTTCATCAAAAGAAATTGGATTGTATAACGTCAAAAAACTTGACAATAATATCGTCGAGGTTAATATACAAGCAGTTGAACAAAAATGTATTCTTACTAAATTTAATGATGAAATAATAGCTATTACTCTTTTACATTAACAATTACATATAGTGTAACTACATAAGTTCGATAAATAAACAAGCAAAAATTTTTATATTTTTTTACCTAAAATAGTTTTTTTGTTTTCATTTTAATACGACACTATAAAATTAAGACAAAATTTTTGTATATACAGTGTTGTAGCGGTATAGAATTATTATAAACACGGTATTGGGAAATAAAGGTTTAATTAGTGTATATACAGTGTTGTAGCGGCATAGTTTTATGGTTTATACGACTTTAAAAAACTAAAGTCGTATATTTGTATTTCGGGTAGCTTGCCATCATCTAGTTCACGCCGTATATTTTCAGATACATCCAGAAGTTCAGAAACACAACTATGATTAGTACGAAACCCTGATTGTTTATCAGACAACAAATTATTGGCACTGAAATACATATGACGTCATTTGAAGATGAAGAATTTTCTCCAGTACTTTAGACAAGTAGCACAAAATAGCTATTGGCCTAAATTCAGAATCAGTTTAAAAAGTCTGACAGAAAGAATTGTCTATACATTATTTGAGTATAGCATTGTGATGGTTACTAGCAGGAAAACCATAAACATGCAATTGCATATTTTTCCTTGTGCGACCAATAAAGGCAAAAACAATATATTTACCCGTTTTAGAGCCTTTAATGAATTTTGGCATCGATTTGTTAGTGCATATTTTACCGTTTGCGTTTTTTCAAAATTTATTTAAAAGAGCATTTTTGTAACATATTTTAAGTTTATAGCGCATATTTTTCCTTTTTAAGGTATAATTTGATACATGTGGAATTTTTATAGATGCCTACAGGAGCTTTCGTAGCAACGTTTTGCTTCAATTTCGCCATCTACATTTAATTTTTACTCTAAAATTGTTTTTTAAAGATACATGTTCTTTAAGTGATCTTACGATGTCCATCCTTCCGTCTAACTGGTTGTCTGTCCATGTATACCTTGTGAGCAAAGTACAAGTTGCAATTTTGTAGATAATTTGATCAAGAATCGGTCTATAATTTCACATATTCCCCTTTAAAAACTTCTTTCCAAATAAGACTCTTTGTGTCCGTAAACTATCTAATTATTATTAACCCCAAAAATATTTTACTGCAAATTAAATTATTTTTGAACTGGTTTACATTTGCCCAAAGCTTCCATCCTTAAATAGCTTTAACTTCTTTTTAAATGTTAACATTAATAAACAATTTAGCGACCGTACCTGAAATCCCTTCAATACAAAACATTTCGTATGGATGTTAATATCTAGATAATATTCGGCACAAACATCTCCTTTATGAATTTGACTTCCTGTTTTTAGCAAACGTATACAAGTGAGTGAGAAATTATATTGAAAACAACAATAAAAACGAAATTTTGTTTTCAATATACATACAGGGGTGTGCTGGAAATCGCAAACGTAAAACGCAAGAATTTTAAAAGTAGTTTTTAAATAAGATTTTTGTAATAAAAGAATTTTATGACAAATATTAAGCAAATATTTCCCTATTAAACAGGAATTTAAACCAAAAATTATAAGAATTAGGTTTAACGTTTATTAAACAACTTCCAAATTCTTGCGTTTTGCGTTTGCCATTTCCAGCACACCTCTGATAATTTCTTACTCACTTGTTTACGTTTTCTAAAAACAGGCAGTTAACCTCATAACATAAAACTTTGTTTTTGTGAGCCCATGACTGCCCACAGTTTCCAAATAGGGTAAAATCACGAAAATTCGTCCGTTAATACTATGGTGTTTGGGCTTTACCGATTATAATTTTAAGATTGTTTTTTTGACGCAAATGTTATTAAACTGTTAAATATTTCGTTTTAAAATGAGCAATTGTTGATTTTTTTGGAGCATATTTTTACAATTTTTAGGGCATATGTTGAAGTTTTTACTGCATATTTAATGCGCATAAAACGCGTTTCTTTTTTCAAAAAAGTAAAAAAAAACGGTTTTTTGGCTAATATGTATCTTTTCAGTCAAAAATAAAAGTTACAAGTTGAATTATATTTTTTTAGTCAAAATAAAAATTAAATTTGACTGATATTTTTGGAGTCAAAAATAAAAGTTAAAATTTGACCGGTATTCTAGAGAGCAAAAAAACAGTTAACAAATATTCAACTTCTAATACTCAATGTTGAACAGGTAACTACGCTTTATTTATGTTGTAAATAAATATTTATACCCACACCACAATAGTGGAGAGCGTATTATGCATTTGTAAATGGGTCGAATCGAAGGATCACGAGGGTGATAGGGGGCAATTTTGCCTCTCAGAAACTATCAAACCAATTTTAACCCGCCGTTACTACCGCATTTGTTTTTGCACGTCGTTACTCGCAGGGTGCTTTTTACACCCCAAGATAAACTGCTTATTTTTCACAATCGTAAGCAAATAGAGGTTTAAAATCAAAACTTTCTTCGAAAAAAGCTTAAACTCTACACATACAGGGGTGTCATGAAAATTGAAAATGTAAAACGAAAGAATTTAATTCTTTCGTTTTACGTTTTCGATTTCCATGACACCCCTGATAATAGCATTTTCTAAGTTATACACAGGGTTGTCAGATTTTTTTGAGCTCCATCGCCAAACCGGACAATGAGGACAATGAGATTAAACAGCACACTAAAGACTGCTTACTACCTCCTTCGCCTGCATATGGGTGTGAAGAAAACAACGGAAATGCTTTGACCGATATATGTAGAAGAAGTGTCCCTTTGGTCAACATATTCGTCTGTGGAAATTACTTTTCTGTTATTGAAATAAAAATAGTGATACTGATGTGGTTTTCTTCACACCAAATGCAGGCGGCGGAGGAAAGTAAGCAGTTTTTAATATGCTGTTTAAATGATTTTCCACAGATTAATTTTTGTTTATTGAATCGTTCATACCAAATAGAGTTTGTAACATGCTTTGGACATGGAACTTTCGGCATCAAATGATAAATACATTGCCGCTGCTTTATCATCACTTTTAGTTTTTTATTTATTACTTATGTGCTGTTTTCACAACACAAGTGACTGAACGTGTAGTAAAATTTATATGAAAAGCACTCAGTTTTTTGAGTGTTTTCCATATAAATTTTACTAAACGTTAAGTCACTTGTGTTGTGAAAACAGCACATTAAATATAATTATTATTAAATATAATTATTAAATTTAATTTCTATTTTCACTATAAGAAAAATAATTTTTTGAAACAAAAAATCATATTAAAAAAGTAAATAATTTTCAAAAAACACAATGGCTTTAAAAAATGTAAACAACTTTTGACATTTTGCCCATTTATGCCTGTGTTATATTATTTAAAACACAACTCTGCAAAAAATCAGCAGGCGTTTCGAGCAGACCTACTAATTTTTTGGCCATGATTTTTGACTGAAAAATAACAGTGAAAAATTAAGCTTCAAAACTATAACGGTCCCTGCTTTCTACTACTCTACTCTACTCGTTGCTCTGCAGTTTGATTAGATCGACAATGCGCTCGGTTTTCAGCACTGCGAGTTCTGAAACCTATATTTTTCCGTCTTATTGGCAGCATTGTAATGCGACTAAATTCATTCACTTTAATCTTAATTTATAACCGTTTTTCACTTCAAAACTTGCCGTTTTTCGTAGGTAAATCTATAAATTTGATAAACTTTTCATAAACATGCGCGATGAACTTGCAACGGAATCACAATTTAAAAACATCGTTACGAAAATTCACTCTTTTGGAAACACTATAATATTTTTTCATTGGGATCACAATTCAACTGCGTAAATTTCCCGTCACTATGTAACCGATTGGCTATTGTTGGAGGATAAGATAGTTTCTATGCCCATTTCACTGGTTGTTTTGGGCAAGATCATCAGGAAACATTCTTCCAAAATTTTTTTAGAAAAGCCAAAGATATAATCATACAAAACTTTAGAGTGAATCTGGCCTTAGCAACCAGTAAAATGCGCATAGAAACTAGCTTATCCTCATAACAATATGCATTTTAAAAAATATACTACAACTTTACAGAATATATGTATGTGTGTACATACATACATACATACAAATTTACGAAATAAGAAAAACAATCATTTTATGCTTTATGGAATTTAAACATAAAGAAAAATTAACAAATTGTGACAGAGAATTAAATTGTCTACATAACCTCGAAGAAGGATCAGCAATAGCGTAATTTTCTCTATAAAATTTAACAAAAAGCAGATTATAATGACGCGTATTGCGACAAGGTATATTAAATATAACAGACTCTAACAGAAAATCACAACAAACATTACCATTAATAAGATTAACCATAAAAGAAACATTTAACATTGTACGACGACTTTTGAGCGATGGCAATTTTATTAATGCCAGTCTACTAGCACAGGAAGGAAAGTTTGTCGAGTAACTCCAATGAAGATCACGTAAACAGAATAATAAAAATTGTTTTTGGACCGATTCAATACGAGAATTGTGAATGTATTTTACAACAAAATACAAATGATTGACCCATATTCTAAGATTGGTCTAACGGGTGATACGTAAAGTTGCTTTTACTGGATCCTAAATTAAACTTTGTTTCTCATATTACATTAACTGTAAATAAAGCTCGAGGTGTTCTTGGCTTTATTAAGCGCTGGGCTAAAAAATTCACCGATCCATACATTACGAAGAAAATTATTGTTGTTATGAGAAAAAGAACGATACAAACAGAATTTTAAACAAAACATGTCATCACCACTAATGGTAATTGATAACAGCATGGGAACATACCTTATCTGTTGTCGTGGGATCAGACAAAAATAATTTGATACAAATATTATGATAAATGTTAACCACTCTCTAAATCATTTGTTTTATCTTAATTGTTTAAATTTAAGGCGATACGAACAGTAACAGTGCTTTACTCGGCTTTGCCGAATCTTTTATACCCTTCACCACGGTGCGATAAGAACAGAAAGTTATATAAATAAATAAATATAGGTACATACATATATACTAGGGAGATCTATAATTCGACTTTTTTCAATAACCGGTTTTCGAATAGTTGCTATTTTAAAAAAACCGGTTTTCGGTTAAGCATTGAAAATAACCGGTAAACCGGGTTTTAATTCGAATACATAGAAATACAAAAATCAAATTAGTTTTTGTAATAAAAAGTTAATTAGAATAAAAACAAAACAATTCACGAAGGTAACTCACTAACAAAATACATAGATAGGACTTAAGGTATGTTCAGACCTAACAAATATTTGAAGATAAAATAAAAAAAAGCGTGACCAGTAAATTGATTAAACTTAAGTTTTATTTTAAACAATTTCTATTTATTTGCTAAACTTTATGTCCAAGATGATAATTGTATTTATGTACCTACATATGTAAAATGTAATTGAGGAACCGTTAAATAATGTTTGCTCTAGCCAAACGTTTTGCAAAAGCAAACAATTCTTTAAGAAAACTAGTGGTTTCGTGTAGGACGTCAAATATTTAATAGGTGTGAACATAGCTGTAGAAATTTTGGTTTTAAAAAATTATAGGAATTTAATAAATTTATTATTTGAGATTTTCTCCCAAATATATTTTAAAGCTTCGTTCACAATCACAGTTACATTTTCACTTGGTTTTCATAATAGAGCAACCATTTCTTTTGCAAACACACACTTTGCATCAAGAAACCGTTTGCAAATTTTAGCCACAACAATATTATGCATTTATTATTATTTTTTACAACATTATGTTAAAATTTTCATTCAAAACCAAGGCGAATTCATCCCAGGTAATCTCGGTACTACAACAAGTACAAATCGTACAAAAACCACACGCAATTTGTTTTTGTAAAATCATTGTACAATGTCAAAAACAGAAATAAAACAAAACCGAAACAAAGAAAATAAAAGAGAATAAACAAAATTTTGACATCCAACAGTGATTTTAGTTAATATCAGCAGGGCTCTTAAGACCACCTGTAATAAATTCGCCTTGTTCAAAACTAAATAAAATTAAAATTTTAAATTTTGTATTCCCAAAAATTGATTTTGATACTAAATAAAATTATCTTAAACGTCAGAAACAATTTCATGTTGCTGAAGTTCTAGTTAAATCAAATTTTCCAAAAAAAACTTAAGTTACATTTTCATTTATAGAATGAAAGGAAAATATATGAAATACTTTGTGAAGAAATAAGATAGAAGAAAAAACGAAATTGTTGCTCTGATTGTGAATAAAGCTTAAAGGAGTTTTAATTTGTTGGTGGCTAAGCATGTCTATATGAATCACTGATGGGATTTGTGGTACAATTGTACCAAATTTGGTACAATCGAAACTTCATTGGTACACTGGTACAATGTATCCCTTTTTGGTACAATTTAAAAAAAAATATCGACGAAGTTTTATTATTTATTTGAGGTGGATTAACTCACTTTTCTAAAATAAAATTTTAAATAACATATTTCCAGCCGTGACCAGAACTACCAAAAATTGTATAATTGTTAAATAATGTTCGGATATAATACCAACATATAAAGTACATACATACATAGGTATATGTACTCGTATGCCTGCAGAAGACTAGGAGTAAGTGCCTCCAAATCACTACTTTAGTCCATTGTTTTGGTGACACTGTCAACCAAGAGAAATAGAAAAATGTATGCTTTTTCATAATTTTTATACCCACACCACAAAAGAGGAGAGGATATTATGCGATTGTGCTGATGTGTGTCACACTAAAAAATAATACTTTCTGAGTCTATTTAACGATGTCCCTGCTTCCGGCTGGCAGGCTATCGTTCATGTTACCTTCTGCGTAAAGTAGAGGTCGCAATTTTTATGGAATTGGTCCATATTTGCGACTACCTTACAAATGTTGGTATTGATATAAAAATTAGCGGCAATAACTTTTACGATAGACACTTTGTAAAGACAAAATATAGCGCTGGCGGGTTCAAAATTATCCATAGGTCCGATATAAAACCTTTTCCTAAAATCACTTTAAGGCAAATAAATCTCATATAGATGAAGATATCTTAATAAAAGTCGGCACAAAAACTTTAACATAAATCTTAACCTCATAACATTTTGTTCTGGCGGGTCCATGATTGCCCATGGGTCTCACTCTTGATCTGTGTACACTGTTGTGTAGAGAATCAAATGCTTGGGCTTGACGGACTATAATTTCTTACTTGTTTTGTTTTTGTTTTTATTAAATAAAAAAGTGCTATGAATTCTTACTATGTATGCTTTTTTATTATATAGCGAAATTTTGGTACAATTTATGTCAATTTGGTACAATTTTGCCATTAAGACGGTACAATTTAAGAATTGCCAGATTCCAACAGTGATATGAATCAGTAAACTTCAGCCATATTTTTGAAAAGTTGCAAACAAAACCTCTTGTCCAGGATTATATATTTAAATTGTTTCATTTGTTTCACCATTATAGAAAAAATAGTAATATGAATATGCTTTTTGTATGAAGTATCTGTCAATTCGTCGATCACAATTCAAGCCCTTCCATGAGATTGTTATCATTTTAGGGCCGTTTAAGCAGCATTGCCTTTTGAAATAGTTCGATGTTGTCACCATAGATGACATCTTTATAAAGATATATGTATGCATATAGTATTTAGAATACTGTCAAATTGCTAATTACTTTTTAAGCTGAACTTTTTTTGTAGTATTTAGAATTGTTTTTGGGTTTTGTTACAAGAACACACGCTTATACATATAAGCGATTTGTATTTACATTGCTCATAATGTTTTTTTTTACTAATATTCAATTAGAAAAATACTTAAATTACGGGTACAATTATAACAAAAGTAAGGAAAACGTATATAAATTACGCATTACTAAAATAACCGGTCTATTCGATATTCGAAAAATGGACATTTTAAAATATTAGACTTGGGCAAAACTAAAATAACCGGTCGAATACTATTCGATCGATCTACCTAGTATATACATACTATGTATACTTACATATTGATAATATAATTATAAAAAAGGGTATGTTTCCTGAAAATACGTATTTCTCAAGGAAAAATTATGTTTGGGCCATAACTCTTTTGTTTCTGGACAGATTTTTCCGACTTTCCCAAACAAATTTTTGCTTAAAACACTTTTATTTGTGCAACTCCTTCTATTAAATTCATTTTTTTTTTTCATTTTACTTTAAGAAAGATTTCTTTGCATACTAGAGTTCTACAACACAAAAATAAAATCTTTACGAATAAGGTGTCGACGGTTCGGCGCAACTAATCTGTAACAGTGCTTTTTGCTGTTTACATTGTTAAGTCTAATTGTCTGTTTACTTCGGATAATTTACAATATTAAAGATAAATTTGCTGTTTTAAACTTTTTAATAATGGATACTTCAACTCAAAAAAACACAATTAGTAAGATTTTGGAAAGACAGAAGAAAAGAATGAAAAATTTAAAGCGTTTCAAGTAAGATTTTAAAATGTGGTGTTAGGCAGTAATTAAAAAAAAAAATTTGGCTAGTGTCGGTTAGCAATAGGAAGAAGAAAAACCAAGTTAAGGAAAACGTGATAAAAAATGGTAGCAATGATAAAGAATAAAACTAAAACTGGTAAAAATATTAAGATTTTATAACATTTTTAAAAATTACTAGGTATAAGTATTTTTTTTTATAGATAAAAAGAATCAACAAAAAGTTGAATCACTGGAAGATGCTGAAATGCCAGCTGATTTCGAAAAGGCAATTGCGATAGCTGGATTCGGAAGATTTAACATATTATTATTGTTGGTGGCTTTTCCGGCTGCTATGGCATCGGTTGTTGAAACGGCTGTTATATCTTATATCCTTCCTAGTGCTGAATGTGACTTAAACTTAAATCTTCTTGATAAAGGCATTCTAAATGCTATAACTTATTGCGGTATGTACAAAAATATTTACTATTAGTAGAAAGAACATACAAACTAGCACATTCCTACAAGCCAAACTTGCCACCTTAGTCAATTATTTTGGTGACACTATCAGCAAAGCGTATACACTTTTGTCTGCCATTGGGGAAAAAGTAAAATTTTTTGACAGCTGTAAAGCTAGAATTAGCATCGGTAGTACTGGTCAATAGTCAACAGTGAATCATTACATTTCCTGCAGAGTTATTGGTGAAATTGGCCGTAAATACAATTTTTATAGAAAATTGAATTCACAAACCTTTATTTAAAGGTAAATATTTTTATGACTACTCAATTACTTACGACTCGCAGATTAACTAAAATAAAAGCTGCAAGCGTTTTTCCTATTACTTGTTAATGTCATACACCTTTTTGAAAAGTCCTTATGCAGCACGAAAAAAATCCGTGTTTTTCCCTACGCGTTCAAGAAATTGTTCCTACAAAAATCCCTACAACTTTTAAATGATAATCATCCCTATTATGTAAGTCATCGTCGACATTAATTTTAAATTTTTGTCACATCCAGACGACGACTGCATGCATCACTTCGACGTTAATTTGGTTTTTTATAAGAATGTTGTGTCGACGTCGACTAGTTATCGAAAATTTGACTAAAAAAAACCCATCTCCAATAATATTTTTTATTAGTTTGCTCTTCACCTTCTTTTTAAGGCTATTTATGCTATTTTCCGACATATTTTTTTAAACGATTTAGCTTTTTGAAACAAAGTATAGAGTTTGTTTCCAATTTTGAATTTTTGCCATGTTTTCGATAAGAGATATTTTTATTACAAGTTTTCTGATTCTTTATTGCTTTAACATTTATTAATATTGTTGATGTTGTTTTGTTTAAGCTTTGATATTATTACAAGTAGAACTGTTGCTATAAGTCTAATACGTTTAACATTTTTATTTGGTTTAATATCTTTAGTTTTTCTAAAATCTTTATGGATGAAGTTTCCTGATGATCTGGCCTAAGCAACCAGTGAAATGCGCATAGGAATAGCTTATCCCATCAACAATAAATTTCAAGTGTTTTTATCAATAATAAAAACTGGGAATTTAGCACGAATAACAAAATCTTTTGAAGTTTATTAATAAATATAAGAAATAATCATGCCGCTGTTAGTAAAATTTTTACGAATTTCCGTTAATTGAGCATTTTTTACCGAATTTTTGCCATTCCTTATAGTCAGGGCAAGGAAGTTCATGCACTTTAAATCGCAAAATATGCGCATAAAACATGCATTAAAAATTGCAAAATATGCAAAAATAAAATTAAAAAATATGCATTAAAAATATATTTATTTAACCATTTATTTATTCATAAAAACGTAAAAAATTAACATAAAAAAACATAAATACATTATTTTTGATATTTGGCCAATTTGTTGTTTAATTGATTTGTTTTTTATTTAAGCTAATAGGGCCTAAGGTTAATTAATGTAAATAAAAAGCAATTTTTTATTACAGTTTTCCCGACGTTTCGTCGATTTTTTGTCGACTTTTTCAAGGGAGCGTCTATTTAAAATTTTTAAAAAATATATAAATTAACATAAATACAACAAATTACATTAAAAAAGTTAAACTTACAATATGAGCTTTTCACATTAAATTAAATTTCTCCTTTTACATGTAACATTAAACATATAAACATAAAACATAAATTTAAAGTTAAACACATATCAAAACAAGTATCACTGTAACTATTTAGTAATTGCAACCCTATAATTTGCGCTAATATTGTTGGTGTCTTCTTTGACATTCATTGTTTTCTTTATGTTTTCTTGTATTCTTAAGGCCTCGTTACTCTTACGTAAACGTATACGTTGCTAATCAGCTGTTCCGGTTTCCTTACCAAGCTACTGTGCAAATAGGTACTCTTACGTAAACGTAACGTTGCGTTGCGGATGAACCTGATAAAATTAAAATTTCTCTCCGTTTTTACGTATCAGCTGTTAAGAATTGTATTTTTGTTATGAAGCAGTGTTGTCAACAAAACTTATTAACCAACGGTTTACTTTTAAATTTTATTAATGAGATTCTCATCAAAACATTAATTTAAATTTGATGTAATGAAATTCAATGTTATGGGTTTGTTGTTCGAACTGAAATTAATGTTGGCTTTATGTGTCACAGAAACCAAAGTTATCGGGTTTTTATTATAAATAAAAGAAGCAGCTTACAGCTCTTGTTTATTTGTTGGAAATAAATATTGTTGTTAAAAGTTTAATTTTTTATTTTATTTTATCCAACAGTTAGATTATTTCCGTAGATAGAAGTAAATAAAATTGATAAATATTAAAATGGTATTTTTGCATGTTTCCGGCAGCGGGCTGCTGCAAATTTGCAAAAGCCTTTTCTCACTTTTTCTATGGTCATTTTATTTATTTATAAGTTTGAAACAACAAATGTTTTTGTATTTTAACTAAATTCGCTATATATTTACAAAACAATAAAATTACACAAATATAAACAACAAATGCAAGTTATACAACGATGGCATTTATTTCATATGTACATTTGTATGTTTACTGTATTTCTACTTCTTATTTTCTTATCTATAAATTTCATTTACATTTACAACACAAGTTTTAACAATATTTTAACGCAAAAATCATAATTTATAAAATTATTAAATAAAAATTTGATTAAAAGCTGTAAACACATGAGCCAAAACATAAAACAGCTGATTCGAATATTGATTTTATTGTAAAATACTTATTTGCATACATTTTTGACAATGCAAATAGAAAAAAAATAATAGTTCCGAATATTCGCCTTAACCTTATTATATTAAATATACATATTATTTATTGTTATTTGACCTTTCTTTTTTTATAATTATTTTGAACTATTTAAGCTTGAGGTCTTTTTTAAAAACATACATATATTATATTTATTTATTTTTCTCATTATTGCGCTAACCTTTGGTTAGCATCTTTAGAAAATTAAATTAAGTTTACAATAAAATATTATAAAAAAATTTTTTTTTCAATTTTTGCTTAAGGTACGTTCAGACTGATGAAATATTTGATAGCAAACATCAAATATTTCATTAACGTAGTCTGAACACAAAATATTTTTGAGTGTCAAATAAAATAACAGCTGATTTTGAGCAAATAAAAGTATTTGCCGGCAAACAAATATTTGTCCAATGTGAACATAGTGTGAACACAAAAAATCAAATATTTTAGTAATTTTTGAGCAAACATTTATTTGATATTACAAAAAAATTGTAAGAGGAAACAACGACAAATAATTTTAGCCATGTGCCCGATAGAAGCAATTTTTCCTGTAAGTTTTCGGATTTTTTACAGTTTTAAAGATTTTTAATAATTATTAGACTTTGCTAGCATGCCGCTATTAACCAATTTTTGCGATTTTTTGCTAATTTAGCAATTTTCACCGAATTTTTGCAATTCCTTATACTTTTAGGGACTTTTAATCAATTTTATGGCTTGTTTGAAATATCAAACATTTTCGCGAATTTTCGCTATTTTTGCAACATTTTTTTATTTGGGTTTTCCCCGACATTTTGTTTTTTTAACCGATTTAGCGCTTTCAAATAAATTTTAGGGTTTGCTATTAGCCAATTTTTGCGAATTTTTGCTAAGTTAGCAATTTTCAGCGAATTTTTGCCATTCCTTATACTTTTAGGGACTTTTAATCAATTTTATGGCTTGTTTGAAATATCAAACATTTTCGCGAATTTTCGCTATTTTTGCAACATTTTTTTATTTGGGTTTTCCCCGACATTTTGTTTTTTTAACCGATTTAGCGCTTTCAAATAAATTTTAGGGTTTGCTATTAGCCAATTTTTGCTAAGTTAGCAATTTTCACCGAATTTTTGCCATTCCTTATACTTTTAGGGACTTTTAATCAATTTAATGGCTTGTTTGAAATATCAAAATTTTTCGCGAATTTTCGCTTTTTTTGCAACCTTTTTTTATTTAGTTTTCCCCGACATTTTGTTTTTTTAACCGATTTAGCGATTTCAAATAAATTTTAGGGTTTGCTATTAGACAATTTTTGCGAATTTTTGCTAAGTTAGCAATTTTCACCGAATTTTTGTTTTTATTTGCGTGATTGTGTCTTCTATTAGTGTTGATATAAGTTTGTTTGGGAAACTATTGCTTTTAAGGATATTAAAAATTATATGTTTGTTTTTAGTGTGAAAAATTTTTCATCGCTTATGTGTAAAATCCTTGAGATGAAATTTTTAGCAGTGTTAATTATTTGATTTTTCGGTTGGGTTGCGTGGAAATTCATTATCCTTCCTGATGAGGTCTCCTTAGCGAACCAGTCAAAAATTATGGAATTTTTCCTTCGAATTAGTTTGGTGTCCAGGTACGCTATTTCCTGATTTTTCTCCCTTTCAATTGTAAATTGTATCTTAGAATGATACTTGTTAAATGTGGACAAAATTTCTTCTTGGTCGTCTGATTTGATGATCGCTAAGATATCATCTACATATTTAACTATGTATTTGATAAAAATGTTCTTATTTTTCAATTCTTCTATCGCACTGTCAAGCAGGTTGTCAAGTATTATGTCTGCGATTGTGGGGGATAGTGGGTTTTATCTTTGTATATAAAATAATTATTATCATTGAGACAAAATTGGAGAATTTTAAGAAATTGAGAGCTTGACATTTTTGTGTAATTTTTTATTACGTTCCATTTTCCCATTATTGTTCTTATTGCCGTTCTAACTGGAATGTTAGTAAATAATGAGATGACATCAAATGATACAATTGTTTCCGATCTATCAACTTTTATGTTGGTGAGTTGTTTTTTAACTTCTATTGAGTTTTTTATGTTATACGTTTCAGAGATTAAATGTTTTAAAATTGTTCCAATGTATTTTGACATGTGGTAGCACGGTACCTGGACTGATGACACAATAGGTCGAAGGGGGGTATCAGGTTTGTGAATTTTTGGTAACCCGTAAATTCTGGGTGCCGTAGCGGCGGAACAAAAAAGTTGGCGTTTTTGCCAAGAGTCTATATGGTTGTTTTTAAATAAATCTGAAACAATTGTGTTGTTTTCTTTCTGTAGTTTCAATGTAGGGTCTACTCTTATAGTTTTATATGTGTTTTTGTCTTCTAGTAGTATTTCCATCTTCTTTTCGTATTCTTTTTTATACATCAGCACGGTTTTGTTTCCTTTATCGGCTTGTACAACAATAACGTCGATGTGGTCACGTAAAAATTTTCTCGTTTTTTCAAAAATTGTAAGAATGAATTTGTCCTTTTCTGTGTTTTTAATGTTTCTTTTAAAAGTTGTTACCTTGTTTGCTACTTTAGTTCTAGCGATGTCTTTCTCTTTATCTATGTTACTGTCCAATGCCTGGATACATTGTTCTATATCCGCAATGACATGTAGTGGTGAAAAACTCAACTTGTCTACCGGAAGTGAAAATTTTTTCCCCAGTGACAAAATCCACTTGCACTCTATTGGAATATTATATTCAGTTTTATTTTCAAACCAGTTATCATTAAAAACAAGTCCATGTAACCTAAACTGATTTTCTTTCAGTGTATTTATTTTGTTGATTTGTTTCTCTTTAATATTTTTCGTAATTTGTCTTGTCCTGTCTTTTTGTTTGTTAAAAAAAGTTGTGTGGTCAGCTGTTGATATCATATTTTTAATACCAGCATTGAGATGAAAGAGTTTACGTTTGGTTAAAGTGATATTTGTGTTTGTTTGTGAAATTTCTAGATTTAAAATTTTCTTATGGAAGTTATTTTCTATTTTTTCTAATTTATTTTTAATTGTGGTGCATTTAAAGAGATGTGTCACCTGTTTTGTAGAATTTCTTGTGTGTTTTGGTATTATGCCATAACTTCTACACGATAAAATAAATTTCAGCCTTTCTTGTTGTTGTGCTAGTTTTTTAACTTCGTTACAATATTCCTTTAACGTTCCGCATGTCTCACTGTTATACTTCAATGCTATGTGTTTAAAATAACCCTTCATTTTTATGTTATTGTTATATAAATACATTTCATTCAGTCTTAAAAAATTAAAACATATGTTGTTTAAAAAGTAGTAGTAGATAAAGATTTATTGATATAAATAAAGAAGTTTTTTTTAAGTTATCAAATCGCACTTGTTCAACAATATTGTATTAACTCAAAATTTTTCTCTTTTCTTTTTTTGGAAAAAAAACGAAACGTTTTATATGTATTCATATCTAACCGCTGTAAGAATATCATGCATATTTAAAAGTGGTAAGCTCCAAGTTTGGAATTTTCGCGAATTTTAGCCATGTTCGCGATAGAATCAATTTTTTCTTATACGTTTTCTCATGCTTTGCAGCTTTAACGATTTTTAATAAATGTTAGACTTTGCTATCATTTCGCTGTTAGCAATTTTTTGCGAATTTCTACTAATTTTGCAAATTTTACCAAAGTGTTGTCATTTTAATCAATTTATGGCTTTTTTGATGTATTAAAAATTTTAAAACATATTCGCTATTTTTTCAAACTTTTCCGAATTTTTTCAATTTTGGCTCTTGGAGGCGTTAGTCTTAAATTAAAATATTTTCGCTATTTTAGCAAACTTTTCCAAATTTTCGCGTTAAATTTACTAATAAAATTTGGGTCCATAACCTTTTTTTTTCAAATTGCATTTTTTATTTTAAAAGTATTCAATAAATATGATTACATTTCATTTAAAATTTCTTTAACTTTCATTTTAGTCGTCGCAAAATTTTCTGTCGACTAAAACAGGGACAATACTACTCGAAGTCGACTTAAAAGCGCCCCAGAAAATATCAATTGACTGTCAATTGTAATCGATTATTGTCAATAACGACTCAGAAAATACCATTACTTTTCAGTTACCGCCGATACATCGATATACACGATATATCAATACAAATAAAACCATTTGTATATATATTTTATTTAAAATTGTTCCCAAATAGCCCAAATTTTTTGTAAAAATCACCTTTAAGATTCTTGTCAGATCACTATTGATGATTAAAAACTGATTAATCACTTGGGCGATTGAAAAAGGATTTATAAGATTCATTGGCGAACAAAAATAAAAAGATTAACTATAAAAGAAGCCCAAAAATTATTGTCAATTAATGAAAGTGCAAATGACTTCTTCTTTTCTTTGCGAGAACCAGAAAACTTTTGTTTGGTTGAAAATAAAATTTATTCAAACAATCAAATTTAAAAAAAAGAAAAAATAAAAACATGACTCTTGAAAATATTTAAAATATATTAAAAAACTATATAATTTACGATCGAAAAATAAGACGGAAAATACTTTAATAACTGTTTGGATACTAAAAACATTCCTTATTTGTCCGTAGACATTTTAAATGGTGATTTCGTAGAACTCATAGAGGTATAAGGATACCATTTTTTAAATATTACATTCGTCTGGTAAACAAATTAAATATACAAATTGAAGATACAATTTTATGACTCATTTCTTTCCTTAGAGATCATAGAAAAAAATCCGTTAGTTATCTGTATTGGCATGTGCCAGTGATAAATTATTAAAAATTTTCATTATTTCATTATTTTATTCCCAAGAATCTTTGATACCCTACAAGTAATTTATAGTCTTATAAAACTATGGCTGACCAAATTTTTTTATAATAGAACACAGAATAAGAGCGTTACGGTTTTACGCGTACTAAAGTTTATATGCTTTACATGGGGACAATGGTAAGGTATCGACCGATCGGCACGAAAGTTGACAGTGTGATTTAGATGTTTTTGATTAAGATGTTTTTCGAGAATGGCCTTTATATGGATCCTATGGTAAATTATGGACTGATAATCATTAAAATTTACAGTGTGATTTCTAGTCATATAAAGCTGTTTTTTGAGTGTGGGCTTTATATTGGGCCTATCATAAATAATAAACCGATCTTCACGAAATTTAACAGTATGATTTTTAGTCATTTAAAGAAATCTAATATCAATATGTGCATTCCGCCACTAGTTATACTAGTTTTTGTAACAAAATGATTTCTAGTGTGGCTGTTTCACATTTTTTTGCTCGATTTTAATCCCAAACTGCTTAGAAGAACTAGAAACAATTTGATACCAATATTTATGTTTTCTTTTAGAGTCGTGCGAATTAGCTAAAAATGTTTTGAAAATATCGCTAAAATCTAAATATTATGTGAAATGTTTACACAAATCTAGATATTGGATTTCACTGACTCTTTCAGTCCCGCGAACGTACAAAATGTGGATATTCATACAATATTCTGGGATTTGTGTTGCATTAGAGTTAAGTGCACTTAATATAGTTTTGGTTATGATGCTAAACATTTTTGACCGTAGACCAAGATCTAAAAAAATTGCTAAAAGAAAGAAGGAAGTAAATGCAAGACAATCGATTTGAAATTTTACACTATTTTATATTTGACATATATTTACATTTACTTTCTGAGGGGCATTACATAATTCAAAAAGGTTGAAAAGGTTGGATAACATGGCCACTACTGCTTTATAACGTTTATAATTTTTAAAAGTTTTTGCTGGCCATTATTTTAAACATTCATGCTTGAAAACTGTTTACAATCCTAACAAACGAATAGATAATTTTTGTTTCGCTCCGAAGACTTCGCATAGATTAAAAGATATTATTTTTTACTTTTTTAGGAAAACAAGAAATAAGGTTTGTATTCGTTAACTTAAATAAAAATATAGAGGAATTTTGGCATATCTAGTTACAAGCTTGCTTATACTAAACAACAAACTTATATAAGCCCATGTAAAGGCGTAAAATGGCGCTTTTTTTGTTGTTATTTAAAGCATCGCAAACAGTTTTTCTTGAATTCGAATTACAGTACGTTGTTTGGCATTAGGTTTGACAACCGTGTGGAAGTTTTATCCGAGGGATAATAAAAAATATTTTTAATTTATTTATTTTTTTTTTTGATCGATAAAAGTTGATAACACTGGTCTGCCGTAAAAATTGTTTTAAATAAATTCAAGTGCGTTTTCCGGTTTTTTTTCTATCATGTCTAGTTTTTTTTTTGTGCTGGACAAATATTTCGCATGAAATAAACGGTTATTTTAATACATTTCAATTAAACTTCCTAATAAGAAAATTTATAAAATCTGCTTAAAACGTTGTAAAATTTTGTATTACGGAAACAAATTTAATTTCCACAAAAACAATTTTTTCTTATCACTTAATTACTTTAATTGAAAACAAATATTTTAAATCTCTTATTTTGAAATAAAAATTGTAATTTTCAAGTGCCTAGAACAAAAATTGTATTTTCGAATGACATTAAAAAACCGCTAGATTTCCCGCTAACCGCCAAAACGGAAATTTTACCCCGATTGACACGTAAAAACCGCTAGAATCGCGGTAAAACCGTCAAATTAGCAACAGTGATAGATTGATAGGTATTAAATAAATAAATAAATAAACGAAAGACCAATTTCTTTAGTTTGTTTCTCATAAAATATGTAAACAAGAAAATACCTTTGCCAGATTGCCGATTGATTAACACCAAGTTTTTAAGATTTCTTGATTTGACGTTTTTTTTTCAAAAATAATTTTATGACACTGAATTCATTTAAATTTTATACCACTGACAACCTACCATTACATGGGGTCTTCACCTGATATAATATGTGAGAGAACGTCGGCAGAATGAGAGAACAAATTTCTTCATATTAATCTTGATCTTAAACAAGGGGAACACGTATGTTATAAGATTTCATAATCGTATGATTCTCTTACAGTAAACTCAAGGCCCATCTATCAGGTCTGCTTACTTGTACAAAAACAAAAAACGATTCTTTTTAGATGTCAAAAATTTACTACCACATATACAAAGCAAAGGAAAAAACGTGTATGTGTGGCATACCATAAATGTAAACAAACGTATACATGCACATGTAAACAACTTTTGACAACTAAAAAGAACATAAACAATGATCATCAGGCTTCTTGCGCAGACCTTTACAATGGGCCTTGAGTAAACTTATGTCGTTTTTATTATAATTTTTAGTTTTTTCTATTTTTTAGTTAAAAATATTGTTTTTTTAAACATTTATCACAAGATTTTCACTATTTGCACTAAAAAATTAAACAATTTAATGAATGCGTCTTATTTTTGTTTTATATGTATGTATGTATGTGTATTTTTGACAGCTCATCTTATAAGATAGTTGTTATAAGATTTCTCATAACAACTGTCTCATAATATTTATTATAATATTAATATTAAAACTATTTGAGAGTCTACACGCCAGATAATACTCTCTGCGATTGAATTTGACGTTTGCTGATATACAAATCTTATATCTTATCTCACATGGAGACCCTGTGTTAACAATGGAATGCTTTCTTTTCATTTTCCTATAAAATAATAGAAAAAATAACTATTAAAAATTAAAATTTTTACTGTCCTGATAAGAGGCGATTTGTTCCCAACTTCGTCTGATAGCACCATATATAAACAGAAGCCATTTCTTTACAGGGCATTATCAACGCTCTCTTTTTATACGGGGCCTTATGACATTTAAGGGTGATTTTTTTAGAATAAAACACGCTGCCCTTTTAGAGAGCAAAGCATTTTTAAGAAACGAACACAAAATTGCATTTTGTTTAAATAAAATGTGACATTTTTTGTAGAAAACAAAACACCATTATATTCTCTTCCCCAAATCGGTCAAGTTTTATGTAAAAAAATACAAACAAATTTCATAGCGTTAAGTTGTGTTTTAGGGGGTGCGTCCGCTCCTCGAAGGCTTCCTTAAAGCCAATTTATTCAAATGTAATTTGTTTGCATATGACTATCGTTTTAAAAAACATTTTGCAAGAATATGATATATGGTAATCTTTTAGCTCTTTTAGTTGACAACATTGGCCTTAAAGAAAGTTTTTTGCTAAAATTTATATTTAAGAAAGTAATGAAGAAAATAACCAACAAAATACCATAAATTATAAGTACAGTAAAATTCCGATATTTCGGACACCTGCTAATCCGGGCAGCGCGGTAATCCGGACACTTAATATTTTACCATTATAGACTCTATAATCCGGACACCATCATTTTTTCTACCTCTATTTCCCGTTTTCCCGGGATTTACCTTGCGGGATCCCGGGAAATGAAAAATTCCTCATAATTTCAGAAAACAGCTATTTATACTTTAAAATTTAGTTTTCTATTCTCTAAAATTTAGCATCTGTGGATGGGTTGCGGATGTCTCCTGAAGCAATAAATCTAGTAAAAGCAGAATGAGCAGTGCAACAGTTGATAGTTATTACATTTAGTGAAGTGAAGAGTTAATAAAGTAAATTAATTCAAAATAAGATGCTGGCAGTAAAGTTTCATTGTCCATGAACAAGTCTTAAAAATAGAAGATACCTAAACATATCGCTCCTTTATTGCAACATAGTCATATCTACAAAAACAAACGATCTTGGCAAAATGCGATTAAAGTTTTCAAAATGTACCGATTTAAAGATATATTTTGCTATAACTTCGGTTCAGTTTGAGATATAATACGAGAAGGTGTGAAGGAAAACTTTGCTAAAGTTACTTAAAATTTTCGATTTTTTTAGATATGACTATGATGCAATGAAGGAGCGATATGTTTATTAGGTGATAAACACAAATTTTTTCAATTTGTGTTGGTTTATATAACAGTGAAGTGCGGGAAAACCGAAATAAAATAACATTTTGGAGACTCGTGTAAGATACTACGAAATGCAACTTGAAAAACATTGGCATGCGTTTGACAGATAAAGACGTTGTTTATATAAAAGAAAAAATTGCTTCTGATTGTGAATCCGAAGCATGCTACAACGGTGCACTTTTACCTATTTGTCCAACCTCGGTAAAAAATGATCGAAATTTTTCAGTAACATGATAATTCGTAAATATAATCAGAAATATACTTTTTGACGACTTACTAAGCTCTTTGAGTGTGTCAGAAAGGTATTTCCTAAGCCGTTAAAGTGTTATATATTTATTTAAAATATTTTATCTATTTTATTAATTAACTTTTTGATCTCATATCTTGAGTACCTCAATTTATATTTTGTTTTTATTATTGTTTTATGAATTAAATTCTTATGTTTATGTTATATTTTTATCTTGTATCTAGAGCATAATAATACGTATTTTTATAAAAGGTTTTTTCATTAATTAAAAACAAAATTTACTTTGTATTATTTATATGGAGCGGGATCCCGGGAAATTTAAAAAAATTTCCCGCTTTCCCGGGAATCGAAAAAGTCCGGGGAAAAAAAACTCTAGTTAAAAGTTATTGCATCAGAAAATTAACTGATGCAATAATTGCCAATATTTGCTGCAGAGCTGCGGCATCGCTGCATAAAAAAACTTTTGACATATGAAAGTAATACCAAATTTCTTACAAGATGCATTTACGAACATTCAACTTTACTAATGCGCAACTGATGCGCAGCAACTGCATTTACGAACGTACCCAGGCTTTTGAAAATGAAAAATACAGCTGACTGTTTTGTTTTTATTGTTTTATTAATAAGAAACTTAAAAAAAAGGTGTGCGACTTTTATTTTCTCAAACGATTTTTTTTAAACGACCATTTGTGTAACCTTTTAAAAATTCCTAACGGTAACCCTGCTCTCTTTTACCGCTATTTTGCTGCGACGTTTGCGAGATAATGATAAAAAATTCAACTTGCAACAGTGTAATTTAAAATATTTATGAAATCTCTGACCGAATTTTACGTAAAATAATTTTATACATAAGTATATATAAAACTTATATATATATAATTTTAAGCATTTTGTTGTAGATATATTTTCTTCATTACTTTATTAAATATACATTTTAGCAAAAAACTTTCTTTGAGGCTAATGTTGTTGACTAGAAGAGCTAAAATATTACGATATGGGCATTTTCTGGGGACACGAACTTACGTTCTTACGATTTTGATGTTCATATGTACAAATAATATAGAAATCAAAACTTTTCCTAGCTTTTATTTGCGATTCGATAGCATTTGGGTAGCTCTATGTTTATTTCAAAAGATGGATTTCATCGAGTTTAAGTTTTCATAATGATACATAGTTATAAACAGGAAAATCAAAAATATCCAATTATGTACATGTTTTTCTTTGTGCGAATAATGAAGGCAGAAACAAAATATTTATCAATTTTAGAGCTTTTTATGAATTTTGGCATCGATTTTTGCATATTTTACCGTTTGGAATTTTTTTTTGCATAATATGAGGAAAGAATCTAATGGGCGATCGGAAGTTTTGCCCCATATAAATCCCCAGGACCGGATGGCATTTTTCCTAAGATGCTGCAGAGCGCACGGAGGTATGTCACTCCCTGGTTGAAGTTAATGTATAGACTCTGCCTATCCCTCAATTATGTACCAGCTAATTGGAGGAGGGTAAAGGTGGTTTTTATACCCAAAATCGGAAGGAGTAGTCATGAGACTGCGGGGGACTTTCGTCCAATCAGTCTATCATCTTTTCTGCTCAAAACTCTGGAGAGACTTCTGGACTCACATATAAGGCATCGACTGGAGGGTACATCACGACTCTCATGTAGTCAACATGCCTACCTCAAGGGTCGGTCTACGGAGACGGCACTACACGAAGTAGTAGGGACCATAGAACGATCACTGGAATATAAACAATTTACTATGGCCGCCTTCCTGGATATTGAGGACGCTTTTAATAACGTCACGATCACTGCGATCGAACAGGCTCTAACTGATCTGGATGTCCAGGAGTACATCATTAGATGGTTGGTGAGCATGTTGAGGTCAAGGATCGTTACATCATGTCTTGGCGACAGTGTGAGGTCAAGGAAAGTTAGTAGGGGTTCACCCCAAGGTGGGGTGATCTCTCCTCTGCTCTGGCTCATCGTTGTTAACTCGATTCCTATTGGCCTGGATAACAGGGGCTTTAAGACGGTAGCCTATGCGGATGATGTGGTGTTACTGGTATCTGGTGCGTTTCTGGATGTGATGAGTGACATTATGTCCAGTGCGTTGGAGGCGCTCAGCAACTGGGCCGCTGAGTGCGGACTGGGAGTGAACCCAAGCAAAACGGAACTGGTACTATTCACCAGAAGGACAAAAATTCCGGCTTTTAGACTTCCACGGCTGGGAGGTTGCGAACTCCCCTTGTCGAATCACGCGAAATATCTGGGAATCATCCTGGACTCGAAACTGTCATGGAAATTGAATACTCAACACAGGGTTAGGAAGGCTACGGTGGCTTATTACGCCTGCCGTAGAATGTTTGGCACCAGGTGGGGCCTTAATCCTAGACTGGTCAAGTGGCTATACACGGCAATAGTACGGCCCATTCTTACATATGGATCTCTGGTATGGTGGACCGCGACGGGAAAGAAATACATCGTGGTTCAGCTGGGCAGAGTACAAAGATCAGCCTGCATTGGAGCAACAGGCGCTCTACGTACTAGTCCTTCAGAGGCTCTGAACACTATACTGCACCTTGTTCCAATTGAAATACACCTTATGGCCATATCCGTCAATAGCGCGGTCAGGCTCTCTTCATCGGGATGTTGGAAGGCGAGGACGTACGGTCATGCAGGGATCTTACAGAAGCAACCCACATCTCTGAAACGACAAACGGACTATATGATACCCCGTATGGACTTTGATAGGAAATTCAAGGTCATATTCCCGTCAAGACGGGAATGGAGCAGGGGTATCCTGGCCGAGGAATACCGCACGAGGGTTTACACAGATGGGTCAAAGATGACTTGTGGTGTCGGCTCCGGGGTCTTCTTTGGAGGAACTACATGTGAACCTCTCTTTTCGTCTGCCGGATTGGGCCAGCGTATTTCAGGCTGAAATACTGGCGATCAGAGAGGCATGCGGAACGCTATACGGTAGGAACATCAGCGGCAAAATTGGCATCTTCGTCGATAGCCAGGCAGCTCTGATGTCACTGGAGTCACACAAAACAACATCCATACTCGTCAACCAGTGTAGGGAAGAATTGTCCAGACTGGGCAGTCTATCTGACATTACCTTAATTTGGATCCCTGCGCATAGGGACCATTATGGCAATGAACAGGCGGATGGGCTGGCCAAAACTGGAGCCGCTCTTGATATTTCACAGGCTGTGCCAGTCGCAACACCCCTGGGAACTATTAGGAGCGAAATCTTCAGGCACTATCTAGATATGGCTGACGATAAATGGAGGAATCTGGATGGCTGCAGGGCTACCAAGGAAACGTGGCCCACATATGACATAGGTCGCTCTGAGCGACTTCTGAATTTCAGTCGGAAGGACGTGTCAAGACTTACATACGTGCTTACTGGTCATTGGACGATCGGCAAGCACGCTATGAGACTCGGCCTCCCTTTTAATGAATGCTGCCGCAGCTGCAGGGAACCTGGAACTGAGGAGACAGTATTTCATCTTCTATGTGATTGCCCGGCGTTTAACTCTATGCGACATGTACTGTTCGGGAATTACCTTCTACAAGGACTCTCGGAGATATCGCAGGTGGGACTCAACAGCCTGCTGAAATATCTCAACGCAACGGGCTGGCTCTAACCACCTCGACATTGCCCCTGGGTCAAGTTTGATCGGGGGGTTCCGAATTTCTTGACGAGTTGTGTGGTGTCAAAACGGAGCCACCGTCGGCTCTACTTGTTGCGCGCCTGGACCTGTGCGTGCTACCACGTTAACCAACCAACCATGATTGAAAGAGCCTTGTTGCAGCATATTTTTAGGTTTAAAGCGCATATTTTGATACATGTTAAATTTTTTAGAAGCCTACAAGAGCTTTCACAACATATGTATGTATAAACAAAAAATTTTTTTTTCGATGACGGCCCATCGTTTCCAAACAGAGTTTTTATTAAATTAAACTGTTTTTAAATTGTTGAATATTTTGTTTTCAAATAAGAAATTTTTGAATTTTTTAAGTTATATTTTTAACAATTTTCAGGGCATATTTTCAATTTTTTTCTCTTTTCCTGGTTATAAACATGTGGCAACGAACGTATGCAAAATATAAAAATTTGCAAAATGGAACGGAATATTCAAAAGTGATTAATTTATTTTAAAAGAGTTTTAATGAAGGTCTCTATTCAGTATTTACACAATAGGTATAATAAATATCTATATTGGTTTTAGTTTAATTGGCTTAAGTACCGGTCGCGAACGTACGATTTTTCCGTATGTTTTTTATTATTATCACCATGCATTTTCCCATAAATATCTTCCTTTGTAAAAACATATATTTTTTTTTATAATAATTTTTTTTATTTAATTTAATTTAAGTCTATGGACAAATTCCTTACAGACTATCTTAATGTATTAACATAATAATTTATTTATTTAAGCAAAGAAAGAACGATTAGCATAAACATTATTGATATATATATAATATGATATTTCTTTTTATGATATTTATGTTCAGAGAATAGTCAATAAAGTTATACATTTCATTGAAACAGCTGCATAATTTTCTTATTGGATCTGACATCGCAAAGTTTGTTCGGCATGTCCTGACATATAGAGGGTTGAAAAAACGAAGTGAACGTTGAGGAATATTAAAACTAACGTTACTCAACAAAAATTCGGAATGTTAACTACCATTTATAAGATTAAACATAAAAGATATATTTAGCATCATTCGCGGGCTTTTTAACGTTGGTAAATTTATTTCAGCTAGTCTTGTTGAATATGAAGGTAATACTAGGCATCCTCTATAATCACTTCTTAAGCAGAAAATAAGAAATTGTTTTTGAACTGATTCGATACGATCATTATGAATATTATAGATCGGGTCCCAAATAATGCTGCCGTATTCCAAAATTGGTCTGACGACCGAAGTAAAAAGACGTTTTGTGATTAAGGGATCGTTGAATTCCTTTGCCCATCTTTTAATAAAAGCCAGAACACTGCGGGATTTATTAACAGTCATCGTTATATGTTGAATAAACTCAAGTTTTTTGTCTAACAATATTCCCAAATCCATTATTTCACTAACATATTGTAAAGTACAGCCATCAATAACGTAGGAGTAAGCACACTTTTTTACTCTGGAAAATTGCATATGTATGTAATAAACAATAAAAGACGATGATTATCTACATTTTATTTTTCCATCCTGGTTGACCATTCTGAGGAAATGCCCATGTATCATATTCTTGTAAAATGTTTTTTTAACAGTCATATGCAAACAAATTACATTTGAATAAATGAGGCGGACGCACCCCAGTTATAAAAATTTCGAAATGATGCTTAATGGTTCACTGGACTTTAAACATTATGATAAGCTTTTACCAGTCATTCATTTTTTAATATTGGTATTATTTATAACACATCTTAGGCATGATAACATCGGCCATTGGCTGGGGTTATTTGTCTGACAAGAAAGGACGTAAAAAACTATTGGTGTTCGGTTTCATTATGGATGTCATTTGTGTTCTCTGTGGAGCCATGAGTCAAAGTGTCTTGCAGCTTATGATTTCAAAATTCTTCGGAGGTCTTGTGTGCGTTTTATTTCATGTCTAATTCTTGCACTATAATACATAATATCATATTTTCTATTCTACTAATACTAGCATGTGCGGTCCATTTGCTATACTGATGTCTTATTTAACCGAATTCCATGGCACTAAACATAGACCCCGTATAATGATGTTAATTGGAATTATGTTCTCTACGGCCTCCTTATTATTACCTGTTTTGGCTTTGCTTATTTTACCAAATGAATGGAATTTTCAAGTATTCGATATGAATTGTAAGTTTAAAGCGTTTATTACACATACATACATACATATACATATGTATATATAGAGTTTCAAAAAAATTTATATAACAAAAACATTTCTTACAATTTTTTTTCTTTACAGTCCATTCCTGGCAGGTTTATTTGGCTATTTCCTGCATTCCAAGCCTGTTAAGTGGTATTCTTTTAACATTATTTCCCGAAAGTCCTCGTTTTTTAATGTCCCAGGGTAGAAATGCAGAAGCCTTAAAAGTCTTCCAAAAAATATACGCCATTAATAAAAGGCAGCCGCAAGAAAATTATCCTGTAAGTTGTCATTAAATGTCTTATATCCCTGCAGATAATATTGGACTACGTGATCCATTTTGATGAAATGTACTACTCCCTGGACTGGTCCAATGTTGTGCAAGCATGGACCATGTCATTGTTAAAAACTGTTTGTAGTGAAACGCCATGTCATCGTTTTTAAACGAAGTTAAAGAGTATACCATGGAGTAGTTTTAAGACTACTCCGTTGTAAAAGTGACCCCCTTTTAACCATATATTTGGAGTACTCCTACTCTTTATGGACTACTCTTTCCATGCCTGTATGGACTAGTCATGTTATCTGCAGGGATAATTTTTAATATTGAAATTTTTGTTTATATTTTACTTTTAAAACTGTTTCAGATTAAACATCTCGTTAACGAAAATCCCAATCATAAGGACTCTGATCCTCCAGATAACGTTAATATAGCTACTATAGAAGCTGCAATTAATTCTGCCAAATTAGATAAAACCAGTGAATCCGCCGATACAAACAACAATAACAGCAATATTGAGAAATATGTTCCCAAACAACCTTCTGGCTTTAAGCCTCTTTTCTTCAAGCCCTATTTAGGATTATGTTTAATTGTGAATACATTAAACTTTTTTATTTTGTTAGGGTAAGTTATTTAGACGGGTTTTGTAAGTAATTGCACAAATTGAAAAATATAAATTTTTTTACTTTGAATTGAAAAACTATACACAGCAAAGAGTTTGAATATACATATTAGTGTACATTAATACGTACTCAGCGGTTAATATTAAGAGGACCGCAAGTGGCAGGCCTTTTTGAAGGCCTCTTTACTTATTTCTAAAAGATTCACTTCGCATGATATCTTGCCTTCAGAAGTATGCCTTCTAGAAGATATACACTTCTTTCTAAATGACCTTCTAAACTATTCAGTACACATTCGCTACTCCCTTCTTTGAGATGGGAGAAAGGATGTTGTTCAGTTTTATTTACTTTTTATTTTTAGTGACCTTCTTTGGGAAGGTATCGAAGTTAATATTAAAGGCAGTGTGGGAGGGCTTGCTCCCAATGACAACCTGGGTAAAAATAAATAATTATAGAATGCGGCGAGAAGGGCTTATGACTGCTAAATAATGCCTTCTATTATGCCTCTTTACTCATTCTAGTTACCGCTGGGTAGTAACAATTTCACTCATGTATATTCAATATAATAAGGGTCCTCATGATGCCGCTTAAAATTGCCATTTGTGCAAATGCGCAAACTTACGAGTCTTGTTTCATGAAGCCCCTGTTTTTACTTTTGTGTAATTTTAAACAATTAATGTCAGTTTGTAAGAAACGTCAAAAGAGGCTTTGTGCTCATAAGCCATCTTATTATGTTGGTATTTAGATTAAAATTGGTCGATCCTCAAAATCACTTCAGGAAATATTAAGTAATCTTAACCTCCATTATTCCACAAGTGTTCCAAATAGGGTGGACTGGCGATAATTTGGCTCTATATACTGTGGTGTAGGGAATCATATAGTCGGACTTCACTAACTAGGAAATTCCAATCGAAAATCGATTTTTCGCAATCAAATTTACGTATGCGATTTTTTTTATTGGCTTTTAAAATCGATTTTTGCAATTCTTAATTTTAATGTTATTAAAATTATAAAAAATGTGCGTTCACTATACAAGTTAACATTTTTTGAGTGCAAATATATACATATGTACGTGTGTATGAATGCTTATGCAGTTTTCCAAGTTAAAAAAAAACAACTGTAGTTTTTAGTATTACCTATTACCTATTAGAACCGTTGCTATACTTCCAACTTTTATGAAGGGCCTCCCTCATGTTCTTCAGAAATTAAATGAACAGTGAACAAAACAGGCCTAAACCAAACACTGAAAGTGAGCTATATAAACTTTTAGAAACGCAACAGGTGAATCAAATCATGGCATTCTGTTGAATTACGCTAATAATAAAACTGATAAACAGACCAGTGTGTGAGCGATATTTAAATCTGGTTATTGGCAGAGTGCCAAACAGAAAGTAATTTATCTGCACAAATACGAAATTGCAAGAGAATATTTGCTTTCTTCCGACATCAATGAAATGCAAACGTTTGCTTTCTAAAGCTAACGTGATAGTCACTAAGAATCCTTTGAAACATACATTGATTAATTTGCAATATTTTAATTTTTTTTTTTTTAATAAAATTTAATCAAGAACACAATTATAATAATTGAAATACATACATACATATCGGTAGGGTTACTCTTAAGGAAGTCAACTCAAGATTTACAAACAGTGATCATATCTACCCATAGTAAAAATATTACTGCCTATTTTAGATGTGCGAAAGAATTCTTTCTTTCTTGAAAAAAATCAGTTATTTCCCCTATGTGATGTATGGTTTACTTTTTGCAAATTTATCTTAAACGATTTTGAGGTCGATCGCAAAATCGAAAATCGATTTTGGAATACTTACCATTCCCTATACCGAACCAAACATTGAAAGTGAGCTTTGCGAAAATCAGCATAATATTAAGCGGCTCATACACTTGCAATAAAATTGTTCAATTTAACGTTGTGACAATTATAAAGCCAATGTGTATGTGATATTTGAAGGTGGCACAATATATCAGAAACAATCAAAAGGCTTTTAATTTTTATTGCACAACAAAAAGAGAGTGAAATGTGTTGGTTATGTTCACCTTTTTATTGAATAAAAGTTGATCAATATTTAAAATGAAAGCATTGTGTGACTTATTGCATAATATAGGACAAAATGGAAAGCAAAATGTCTATAGCACAAATCATTGTTTTCTCTGCAGTTGGCCAGTAGTACCGGTCACAGAATCAATAGTGACTGAGTACAGTTTTATTATTGGCATATTCTATAGTTTAGGAAAAAAATCGATTTATATTATTTAAAAATGTTTTTAATTTTTTTTCTTTGGTGTTTTTTAAATGTTTAAAAAAAAATATTTTATATTGTTGTTTTCAATTTTATTAAGCTCTTAATTAAATTTTCGATTAATTTCAGACAAAATACTATGCGGTTGTGGTTGCCTCAGCTTTTTGCATCGTTGCATGAATTTAAGGAAATTTCAAGGGAAGCCACCAGCATGTGTTCGATTCTGGAATATAGTGTCAACAAGACTGAATTGGTACAAAACTCGGAAGACAATTGTGTTGTGGTAATAAATAGTATATTTTAAATAATCAGGTATGTAATGGAAATCGATTTCAAAAACAAAACGATATTAAGCCGATAACTCAACTTTCAGTATTTTTATAACTGGTTTCCAACACATTTTTGTCTAGTTACCTGTCTAAATTCTTTAAAATTTTATATTAAATATGCTATGGCTTAAACATAATTGGGACGAAGGACGAATTTTTCGCAACGTATTTCGTATGTACATATGTGTTTCGACGAACAACGACTAAATTGGGACAAAGTGACCGTTTTTTTTTAATTTCTTACAGCCGTGTTCATGACAAGAAGTAAGCCACACCTTGTACACTACGTACAACGAGCTGCTAACTATAATGATGATTAAGCTTAGCAGTTTAGTAGCACAGAGTTTATTCATAACAAACTTTTATCCGTCTGCTAACTTTCAAAAAATCCACTCTGAATTTTAAGGATGCCACATTATATTGCTCAAAAATTACACGCTTCTCATTAATTATCGCTGGTTTTGTCGTTTCATCTTTTGTTTTTCCCACCATTTATCAATATTTTAAAATTACAATGACCAAATATAATTATTAACCATTTTAACAAAATGAGGCTTGTTAACACGGATAGGCTTATACAGTACTTTTCGCTTATAGGATAGTAGTGGAGTTGCACAACTTTTGTGGACTATAAGCGAATTTGGACTATATCCGATTTTTTTATAAGCCATTTTATGGATAATAAGCACTACCTAGTATAATCAACATTTTGTACTATATACAAATTATTTTCTTCAAAAAAACCATTTTTTTAAACAATAGAAAAGTTTATTTAAAATATAACCAAATATTAATTAAATTTCAATAAATAGTTAAAGCTAAAATCTTTTTTAATAATTAATTAAAATGCTTTAAGGGCACTGCTACACGTTCAATAAATATCGTGATACTAGAAATATGCAATATTGATGGATCGCGATCATATCGCAGAATGGCCTAAATTTTAAATTTTGAAAGTGTAGCATTTTCATGATATTAATGGCGTTTTCTTTTCTGAATAATATTCTGCATTTATTCTGCCTTTTACATTTTTTATGTTCTTTTCTGAAAAACATGTGTTTTTTTAAAAGTGTAAAGCGTTCTTTTCTGATGATGTTCCCTTTAAAATTAAGAAAAATGCTACATGTTCAACACCCATTTTAATAAAAGCGACATGAGTGCAGCACTAGATCAAGGCAAATTCAGTACAAGGTGGTGACAAGTTTCGAGCCGTAAACACTAAAAATGCAATACAAAAAACATCTGCTGTTTCTGGTGGCTATGGATTGTTGTAGTCTTGCCACCGCCTGTAATTGAATTTACCTTGCGCTAATTGTACTTTTTGTTTAAGCCGAAGTTTGTATTCTTTTGTAAACGTAAAATATTAAACACTTTTTAAAAATTAGGGGAGCATTTAAAAATGTTGCCAAGTCACTTGTAACACTTATGCAACACTTTTTTTTAGAAAAGAAAACGCCATAAATCATGATAAGTCAGTTAAAAGTGACAAATAAAAGAAATAGAATAAAATACGTAGTGGAAAAAACTAAACCAAAAATAAGTAAAACAATTGATAAAATTTGTGTAAAGTTTATTGTAATAAAGGGTAATGGCAGAAGACAGCGAAAGCTCATGCCGACAAGTTTGTTATGATATGCGAAGTTCGTCCAAATTTTGTTTATATCCATAATTGAACTATTTATGTATGTATGTATGTATATTTCGAAGAAAAATTGTAAACCTAAATTTAGAAATGGCTTTTAAAATCGTTCAAAATTCGTCACACCTTTTAAAATTGATCGGTTTTTATTACATATGTACCTGAATAACAAAAAAAAAAAATAACAATTAATCATTTATTTGTAAAATTTAGGTCATCACGCCTGCTACATATACCAATAATATTATTGTGGCTGCAACCGGATTTTTCGCTTATTTAGTGGCTGGTTCTCTCATTAATGCCTTGGGGAATAAAATTATACAAGGTAAAAAAGGACTTCAAAAAACAATTATTAAATGGGCTTTAGGAAATAAGGTGTCACGGTACTGTAATTCAAAAAGCTTTTACATACACAAATTTATAGTTAAAACCAATAGAGTAGTTCACGGTCCATATTAAATTTAAAACCCTTTAATAACATACGACGATTTTAATATCCGCATCAGTCCATCTAATCACGCTTTCCTTTTATTTCTTTTTGATACATAGTTTCCTTTTTATACCCTCTACCACCACTAGTGGTGAATGAGGGTTTCATTCCGTGTGAAACTTTTTTATCATTCATCTCAGACTCCATAATGTATATTCTGGCTCCTTGAGTAATTCTCAATCGATTTAGCCATGCCCATATGTTTGTCCGTCTGTAGAAAACACGCTCACTTTTAAAAACTCGAAAAAAAATTAGCAAACTTGGTGTTAAACTGCTTGTGGTTATCCTTAGCAGTTTGGGATTGAAGTTCAGCAAAATCGGTTTAGTAGGATAAGACTTATGAATCAAAATGTGGAACCACTAATATAAAACATTGTTAATTTTGTTACAAAAACTAACATATGTAAATGGTGTTATAATGCACGAATTGATATACGATTTTGCAAACGAATTTCTCTTTATGACTAGAAAATAAACTATTAAATTTTGTGAGGATCGGTTAACCATAGCCCCCATAGCCAGTGTTGCCAGAACTTTTAGAAGTAACATCAGCAAGAAACCATAATTTTTCATCAAAAAATCTGCAAGATCTGCGTTCAGATTTTTAAAATCTTCAAAACACATTTAGTAAATTTTTTATGTACATAGTTAATTTAGAGAAAGATATAACAATTCATTTAAAAAGTAGTACTGTGGTGCGATTCACTAACTTTTACCGTAATATATAAATCGTAATATTTGTCGACATATATATTCGCTTGCAGTAACGTTAGTGTGATTCTGTAACTTTTTTTAACGATAGAACCAATGCGAATTTTTTACAGGTGGTCTTAAAAGCCCTGCTGATGTTTTTTTTAGCTAAAATCATAGTTGGATGTCAAAATTTTGTTTATTATCTTTGTTTCTGTTTTTGACATTGTACAATGATTTTACAAAAACAAATTGCTTGTGGTTTTTGTACGAGTTGTACTTGTTGTAGTACCGAGATTACCTGGGATGAATTCGCCTTGGATAGAACGTATTTTTGTAACATCTCTGTCTACAAAATGTTAAAAGAAAGCACAAAGAGAATAAAATAAAAACAAATGAAATTGTTCTTAAGGCCATGCCAGATAAAACTTCATCGCTTTGCGTGAAATTTCTAAGTTTGACAGAAAAGTGTAACGCAAAAGGTGTAGGTCACAATAAACACTTTGACCACACACACGAATTGTTTGTTAAAAATAAATAAATAAAAAAATTTTACCAGCAGACTCTTAAAGCGCGCAAAAAGCTGAGAGTTGACTAACTTTTCGCTTTGCTCTGCGTTAAAAGTACTTTATGTGACATGTTTCGTATAAGTATGAATATTTCATCTTGGATGTCAAAGCGAATCTCTAACGCAACGCAATGCGAAGCAAAAGTTTTATTTAACATGGCCTTTAGACCTCCGTGTTACGTATATTTTTTCATTTAAAATGCATGGAAAAAGCTTTGGCCAGACTTATGAGTAAGACGAAGGGTTAATTTGCTTTTTTATGTTTTTTTTGTGAATTTTACATTTAGAATTTTGTTTTTGTTCATACATATTAATATACATATCGAGCCCTAACCCCAAAAAAAGTGTAAGCGGCATAAATTTCAGTTTTCGTTTTTTTTTAATAAATGACTTTATTGGCAACACTTGCATCATCTCCTAAAATGTCATGGTCACATTAGGTACCGATACGATTTTATAGCAAGAACAATTTTATTGTAAGCGACAAATTTCATACAAAATTTATATGAAATAAAATAAAAAAGCTCTCACCTTTAAAATTTGATTTTTGGCGCTTACCCTATTTTCGCGATTAGGGCTCGATATGTTTGTATGTAAGAAGTCGGGCCTCAGCTCTTTAAAACATAAAATACGCTTTATCGATTTAATAAACACAAAGCTGCTTCTGATTTTGATTTTTTAAACTTATTTTAAAAAGCAGAGAAAAGTAAAAGCATATTATTTCGTGTAAAATCAGATAACATACATATGTAAATCCGGCAATATTAATGTGTCAAGACAATGCAAATTTTTTTATTTTAAGGTATCGTTTTTGAATAGAATTCTAACTAATTAATCTATTTCAAAATGTTTCTTACGTGAATGGCGCATATACATATGTGTTTCGTTTATCAATGCAAGAAGTGGAAATAGTAAAAACATAAGTGACAATCAGTGCTGCCACAACCAATTCAATTTTTACAGCAAACATTTTTGAAAAATTTACCAAATGAAAAAAAATATAACCAAATTTAAAATGCCTTTTATTAATTGCGAAAATCATTAAAATTTATTTTAAGTTGCATTGCAATTCAAAGGTTATTTGTAAAATAATAATTATAAATCAAAAAACCAAACATGAAATGTAATTCATTTACATATTATAAAAAATAACCAGAAACTTACCTGTAGGAAGTCAAACACATTTTAAAGTAATTTCAAACTGGGGTCTAATCACCGCATTCGATACTATCGTATCGAATAAACTATCGAATGTTTTAGCATACGATAGACACTGACGTATCGGATGAAAACTCGTGAAATGTAATGTCGAGTTACTCGATATCGAATGGTATTATTTCAAATTCAATAAATTTCATTCTATATCGAGATTCATTATACCAAAATAAATAATTTCGATAAATTTTGCTCGATATCGTATGCCGCACACATTTAGTTGATTAAGTGACTTTTTTCCTTGTCGACGACTCATTATTTTAACATGGGCATGTCATAGGCAGTAGTCAATTGGCCATCTTTGCATGACTTTTAAACTGACTACTACCTACTTATTGTTCAACCTATTTGTAGTTAATTAATAGTATAGTCAGTTTATAATAAATTATTTAAATTTGAAATAATTTTTGTCAAAAAAATATATGTTCCTATGAACAAACATGCTTGTTTTACTTATTTTGCTTTTATTTGTGTTTTACGTGTGCCTCTATGCAATATGTTTGGTTGATATCTGCATGTGAATTAAACCAATTTGTAGTCATTTGAAAAATAGTTAACTTATAGTTTGTGTTTTCTGCAACTGACTATTTAATTTACTGCAGGGTTAATTAAAAGTTTTTATTTATTTAAGACTTTTTTCGTGAAAAAAACAGTAAAATTTCCATACAAAATTCAGTATATTTAAAGATAATAATGGAATATTTTTTAATTTGCCAGTTATAAATAACAAAAATGGAAAATTGTTTTCCGCTTTTTAGCTGTTATTGGCGATTTCTTAATTTCGATGGAAATTTTCGTTTGGCGATATGGCGAAATTGAAAACGATTGGCGATATGCGAAATGCATTTTATGTAAATATTTTCCAATTACCATTTATGTATGTATGTATCTAAAATATTATAAAAACTTAATTCTCTTGTTTGTAAATTTTATTTAATTCTTATTATAAATAACTGTTTCGAAATGGTTCTTTTTGATATATTTTGTAAATCATTGAAAAATATTGTGGCGAATATAAACAAATTCGCCTTTCGTAACTTACATTCAATGGGTAAAAAGTATATGACTGACAATCCAAAGTTTTTTTTACCAAACAATTATTTTAAAAAATATATATACCGACAAGTTATCAACAGTAAAATTTCAAATTTCTTAAAACTTACAGCCATTTCTTAAAGAAAATTCCATACATTTTTAATCCAAATTTTATAATATTTTATTCAGGCTTAAGTTCATCAAATTTTATTTTCATTAAATTATTTTTATATTTACAACATGAAAATTAATTAAAATTGTGACCTGAGATTCGAACCCAGGCGGCTGGTTACCATGACATGTTTCGATCGCAACCACTCGATCTCCTCAGATGGATTTGCCGTCTTACACTCGCAGCCATCGACGACTGCTGACGTCAATAGTCATATATCAATCCTTAAACCAAATTGTATTTTTTTTTTTTTAACTTTTGGTAGATCGAAATTTGCTTTTTTGAATGATTATCCATTTTTAATTGATTTTACATGTTTTTCCTAACTTCTGTTTTTTCCGTACTTATGTCAAGAATTCTTCTTGAAGTCCAAAGTACATTTTTTTTGTTTTTTTCATTTTGTCTTTCTTTTTCTTGTTGACCTTTTTCAGCACAACTTGAAGGACAAATGTACACATAGAGCTCGTGCCTTAGCTTTAAAATTTTATTGATATGTATGTGTATTTTCAAATTTGTATAAAAATATACTTCTGAAAATAATCTAATTTCAGAACATTAAACTTATTTTCAGGTTTTTAGAAACACTAAAACGAATTTTCTGAAATCGATTCCTCATGATTTTGTGCACTTCCTACCTTAAGTCTTTACTACTCTTAAAATCAAAAAGATGATGCGACAGAAATGCAATTATCTTCAAAAATTTTAAACGGACTATGTATTTCTTTCTTTTTATGGAGAGGTTATAAAATTTCATAAATAACCATGGGTCGTTTGTGAAGATGAGTCGTTAAATGGATGAGTTATAGTGGACAAAACTTCAAACTTTTGTTCAATTTTGCTCTTTTTAAGTTATTTTTTTTGTCCGCTCTCCTCTGTAACTCTGTCATTTCTTGAACAATCTTACCAGTGATTTTCGTAGGGATTTTCTTCTAAAAAAATAGCCGTAGGGAAAAAAGGACAGATTTTTTGAAATCATTCAAATGTAGGGACTTTTCAGCAATGTTGGAAAACCATACGTTTGGGAGCTTTTTTCGATTTGTGATAGCAATAAAAATTGTTAAATTTGATTTTAACCTAATTTTGTGATAAGCTCTTTTAGAAGAAAGGAGATCTGTTGAACCTTATTTTCTAGAGCAAGAAATATATAATACATATGTACATATGTAAAAGATGGGAATCAAAACGTTTTGGAGTAAAGTCGAAATAGTAAAGTGAGTGTGAGAAAATGGTACCCTAGCGATGAATCACCTCAAAGAATAACTTGTGATACAATCTGATCTCTTTTTGAGCACTTTAATGGTAGTTTGATAATTATTAGTGAGTATTTATCATCTTATTTTTCAATCGTTAATTATAATGTTTTTGATTATGTTTTAAATAAATTTTTAATCGTCATGTTTTAAATTTGCTCTCCGATAAAAGCAGCACAATTATGGCTCTTGATTATTTGAACAAATTTTATTTTGAACAAAACAACAAAAGTTATAGGGATCTTGGAAATAAAAGAAGAAAACATTCGTAATTTAATTTATTTTCATTAATTGACAATAATTTTTGGGCTTCTAGTTTCGCCAATCTTTTTATTTCTTCGTCAATGAATTACGTATGAATCCTTTTTCAATCGCTCAACTGATAAATCAGTTTTTAATCAACAAAAATTATCTGAGAAGACTTATTCAGGTGATTTTTTTAAAAAATCATCATCCAAATGCATTCTGGGAACAACTTTAAATAAAATTTATATCCATTAATACAAATGGATTTATTTGTTTTGCTATATATCATTTGAAAGTTGTAGGGATTTTTGTAGAGAAAAATAGGGTTTTTTTGGGACTGCGTAAGAACTTTCAAAAAAAGTGTATAACATCACTGATCTTCACTAGCAATCCATTGTTATTTTAGTAATTTTATTGCCTCTCAATAAAAAGAAAGAAATACATAGTCCGTTTAAAATGTTTAAAGATATTTGCATTTCAGTCACATTATCTTTTTTAAAAACCGAATAACGGTTATTTTGGAATATCTCAAAAACGGTTCTACTTTTGACAATTCTGACTTCATATTCGGATTCAGGGGAACATTTTACATAAAGATTAGGTGGTAGATTCATATGGTCACGACTTTGTTTAAAATTTGTCACGTAGTGTAATCACCAGGCAAAGAATGCGTAGATATGTGAAAATGTGTTATTTTTTAATTTGGCTTTTGCGGGATTAAATATTAATGTTAAAGAAAACTAATACAGACCAACATTGTTCATAAGAAATAGCCCTAGAATATTTGTGAATAAGATTTTTCTCTAAAATAAATATTACTGAAGTTATCAACAATTATAGCGAAACATAGTGGGAAAAATAGCATTTTTAGTAAACTTTGTGGGCTCAAGGCACGCCCAATAACTATGCAAACGATCTAAAATTTTTTATATATTATCTAAGGGGTTTGCCAAGTGAAAATACGAAAAAAAATTCTCCATATAACTTACGGCCACACTAATGTACACGTATAAAACCAAGGCGAATTATAAAACTTTACAGTTTGAAATACTATTTATATAGCGAAAAATGTGCAAATTATCCACAAACAAACCGATACCAATATTCATAAAAAGCTCTTAAACGGACAAACATATTGTTTCCGCCTTAATTGGTCGCACAAGATAAACCCATGCAATTGCATATTTACGGTTTCCATGATCATAAGTTTGAATGTATGAGTACGCTTTTGTTAGTAGGATATGACAGCACATCCCAAAAAGCCTTACAGATAAAATTTAACACAGCAAATCTCATTTCTTTTAATTTTAATTGCTATCTCATTAGATTTAGCTGATACATGTAAAAATTCCTATGCCCATACTTTTTTCATACATCAAAGTTAAGATATCTAGTAAATAAATACGTTTAAATCTGGGATTAGTGTTTATCAGCAACTAAACGTGGTCAAGCCATATAAATACACTGGTGGGACAAATTTATGTTAAACTAAGAGCCCTGTGATCCGTACAATACTTTACATCGCTGAATGTTAGAATCCTACTTGCAAAAGCTTATTTGGTTCCAAGCCTTGCATACGGACGCGAGTTGTTTTCTCATTGTGATTCTACTAGTACAAAAAAGCTTGAGGTATTATATAACAACATCATTAGATATATATGTATATGGGCTTAAAAGGCGTGATTAAGTTTTGGCATACTCGAAAACTCTCTATGGAGTTTCATTCGTAAGCCTTCTTAAGATAAGGGTTCTTTTTTTTGCATTAAGTGATTTACACCGAAAAGCCGAAATACCTTTTTGAAAAAATAAGATTTGCTAGATCACCAAGGGGTAAAAGCCTAATATTTCAGAAATTTCAATGCCTAGTTTCCGTTATAATTTCTTATGTTAAAATTTTTTATACCCTTCACCTCAGGTGGAAAAGGGTATATATAAGTTTGTCATTCCGTTTGTAAGTATATATATACTGGGTCCTTATGAGGACAGAAGTTGATTTAACGATATCCGTCCGTCTTATGTTTGATATGTGTTTTCCGGAGACTCCAGACATGATAGCGGCTAGGTTGTTTTACATTTATGTCACATATAGTCTACCATCGGTTGCTATTGAAATTCAGCAATATCGATCCACAAATGGCTGAGTTATGAGCAAAAACCACGACTACCTCTAATATTTTCCAAAAATCCCTTGTGGTTGTTGTAATTTTATTACTTTTTGCTGTATATCTGGGGAACGGCAAAAGCCAAAGTTTCCAAATTAGGTAAACACATTTAGGTAGCCAATACACACCATCCTACAAAATGTGGGCGGGATTGGAGAAGTGGGCGTGGTACCTCCCATAGATCTCCGCGAGTCCAAGCTTTATAACTCAGCTAAATGGTAAATTTCTTTTTAAACAAAATACTGAATTCCCAAAAATTACTCATTTTTATTTTTTATAATTAATTTTGTTAAAATATTTACAAGTGTATATAAATGTTATTAAATTATTCCTTAACACGCCGGTATATAAAACAATCAAATCGGTTAGATAATGGGATATTTATTAGCAAAATACTCCAAAAATGGGTCAAAAAACATCAAAATTTTTATACAATCCTACATTTTAGGGCTGTCATATGACCTATGAAAACGACTTATGTATCAAAACATTTTTTTTTAGTAGAACATATTTCCCAAAAAATTGGTTGTTAAAACGCAACATCCGACATAACGTGGACGGTTTGGATAAGTGTGCGTGGCACAAAATATAATTACACACTGCTACAAAAAAACACTTTTTGTCAGAACTTGAAAACCGACCTATTGGGGGTTGTAGGCCTAGGTGAGGACATACAAAAACCGTTTTCAAAAATTTGGAAACACCCTCAAAATTTTGAGTTATTTTCAAAAAACTGTTTTAGGGTAGGTCGTAGCACTTTAGTACCTCTAACTCATACATTTTTTGATCGATTTCAAAATTTTAAACAGTTTTGAAAAGGCAAAGAAGTAAGCTTTTATGAAATGTATTCATAAAAAATATATTCCAGGAAATTAGATGAGTGTTTATCAAAAGTTTCTAATTTTTTTTAGTTTTTTTCATAATTTTTCAAATTCAACAAGAGTTATTTTAATTTTTTTCTATAAAAACCTATCTTTGTTTGCACTGTATTTTAAAGATAATTTTGTGTAGAAAAAAACGAGATATCATTTGTTAAAATCGGCTTATATTTACAAAAGTTACTAAAGTTTTAAATCACGCAAAAGATCGCAAAAATATGCATTTGTCACAAAATGTGGCTCAGCCGATTTTGGTAAATATTCCAGATTCATCTTCACTTTGTTTATGTTAAGTTTCATTACATTTAATTGCACTTAATACTGGCTTAGTAACAGTTAACACATTAGCATACTTAATGCTATCACGATTTTTATATTGATAACCAGTGATGTTTGTTTGGCAAAAATAACAGTCTTGTGGTTTATGGAATATTTGATGATGCCAAATCATTGGGAAAGTTAACGGTAATGGCTGGCTTTTAAACTTTTCGGACTTAGTTTTCATAAGCATACTGGAACAGCTTGTACAAATACTTTCGGGTTCATAACATTTGCTAGAACAGTATGAGCAGTTAAAAACTGTATTGAAGGCATTTACCAAGGCTTTATTTTTCTTCAGATCAAAGCGATGTTTTTTGTCAGCGAATAAACCGCAAACATATGTCTGTCTGTCCGTCTGTTCGTACGTTGAAAACACGCTCACTTTCGAACAACTCAAAAGAAATGAACAAACTTGGTGCCAAATTGCTTGCAGTTATCCTAAGCAGTTTGCGATTGAAATTCAGCAAAATCGGTGCAGTAGGACCAGAGCTATGAATCAAAATGTGGAACCATCACCTAAAAAAAATTATAACTTTGTTATAAAAAATAACATAAATGGTGGAACAAGGCACGGAATGAGATAAGATTTTGCAAAAATTTGTTTTATTCGACTGGAAATCACGCTGTAAAATTTCGTGAAGATCCGTCCATAATTTACCTTAGGCCCCATATAAACACTACTCCCGGAAAACAGTTTAGTACGCCTAAAACCGATAAAAATAATGCTATCATAACAAAATTTGGTACGTCACAGTTTTTTAGGACTAGAAATAACACTGTGAAATTTCGTGAAGATCGGTCCATAATTTACATTAGGCCCCATATAAACCCTACTACCGGAAAACAGTTTAGTACGCCTAAAACCGTAAAAAATAATGATATCATAACAAAATTTGAATTGAAACTGTTACTCAAGCTAATTTAAATTGCTAAATAATTTAATATAGATCTAAACCTCAAACCAACTAATTTTAATGCTGATGTCTGTTTTTATAAAGATAAATTAATAATAAATAGACATCATATAGATATCCCTCCTGAAATATTCGAACAGTCGGTGGAGGGTATTAAAAATTCGGCACAGCTGAATATAGCACTCTAACTTGTTTTTATTCATATTTTTTGCGCGGAGGGAGAAAATACTAAAAATTTGTGTTAATGAAAAGTTGAATAACTTATACAATTTTTATCCGATTTGAAAAATTAAAACCATGTTTTGTTAAGAACTAAATTTTCTTCATACGCTAATATAAATTTTAATAAGTTTTCATATTAAAATAAGCAATGAAAAGCTACTAAAATCAAAAAAGTTTATAATTTTCGTTATTTTTGTAGATATTCTTAACAAAAACAATACTTATAATTTACAAATGTATAAAAAAATGCACGTTATTTTAAAGCGTAATCAGTTTTCTTTCCAAACCCGTTAAAAAAATTAAAATCGGACAAGAACTGACTGAGTTACAGGTCGATAAGTTGACGAACATCACTGAAAACGGTTTTTTTAAAATAACTTCTGAATTTGAGGGTGTTTCTGAAATTTTTTGACACAATTTTTTATGTACTCAACAACACCAATAACCCACGCTAGGTCGTTTTCCAAGTTTTTTTACACTGTAGCACCGTGTTATTTATATCTTAAGAATGGTGTTCACATAATTTTTTTTTGTTCTTATTGCAATAGCAAACCGTGAATTCCGCTAATGTCGTATTTGAAATTTGAATAAAGATTAACCCATTTAATTTAAATTTCAGTTTTTGGTCTCGTAATTGCTGGTACATGTGGAATCGCCCTATTTTGGTCCTCATCGGCCTTAACAACTTTAATAATAACAGCATTATACGTTTGTATGGGGAGCATATCATCAACATCGGCTATTGGAACATCTGTTAATTTATTTCCTACTTCATTAAGGTATCAAGTTTTATTTTGAAATATGTTTTTCATTTGAAACAAAAACCTTAAAATTAAACAATTTTAAGTCGCATTTAAATTTTTTGAAATACATACATACATACATATGCTAGTATATATTTTTTTTTATATTTTTTTAGAACCATGATTGTCTCATTATCAATGATGTTTGGACGCATGGGATCAATTACGGGTAATGTTTTATTTCCAGTTTTCATGTCATTTGGTTGCATTCCACCATTTATAATGGTTGGTGCTGTGATGTATAGTAAGTTTCAGAATAAATTAAACTATCAAGTATAACATTTGATGAACTCTTTCTTTATTTGTTCTTTCAGTTGGAGCTATTTTGTCTGCTTTACTTCCAAGTACAAAAAAAATTATTCTTAAGTAAAAATAATTACTAGTTAAGTTAATTGTAAATATTGTTTGTTATATAAATATGGTTTTTGTGTTATTTTTTTTTTCATTGTTTTTTTATTGAATCTTAATATATTAAATATGAACTAACAATAATTAATCAAATCTTATCCTCATTCTTTATTTATGTCCTGCCAGTGCCAGACAAAAATTTTTTCTTCTTCACGGGTTCTGTTCACATATATATGTAGGTGCTTATCGCTCTTCTAGTTGGGTAAGTGCTGCAGTGTCTCTTCTTCTTAAGCGAGTGTGGCCGCCATGATTTAAAATATTTCGAGCTAGTGGATTTGGGTGTTGTTCAAGCCTTTTCAAATATTTTACCGCATATTTTGTAATCATAGTTTTTACTAATGGCACATTGAGATCCTTATGAATGTTTGAATTTTTGACGTACCTTCGACGCCTTTGAATTTTTTCGATATTAGAGGCCGAGGCAGTGCCCCATAGTTGAATACCGTAGCACCAGATAGGCTTTAAGATAGAGTTGTAAAGTAGAAGCTTGAAATCGAGACTAAGGACAGAATTTCTTCCAATAAGCCAATGAATTTGAATGGCTTTAAGTTTCATTTGAGTTAATTTTGCCTCTGTGTTTTCTTCTAAATCCAAACTGATGGTTTGGAATACATCTATTGTCATTTAAAATTGGTGTTAATTTTGAAACTAATAATTTCTCAAACAGCTTTGACATATTTGATAATAAGCTAATAGGCCTATATGACTCAACTTTTGTATGATCTTTCCCTGGCTTTCGTATCATGCTAACTAAGGAAACCTTCCATTCTCGCGGGTTGTATTCAAGCCGTAAAATAGCATTAAAAATAAAAAGTATGATTTTCTTTGCTATGCGAGGTAGCTCTAAAAGCATTTTATTACTGATCTTATCAATACCAGGTGCATTCTTAGTGTTTAAGTCACAAATAGCCTTTTCGATATCTCTTATTTCAAATCTTATGGGATTAGCTGGTCTAGCAGCAACAGGTGGTAACTCGACCGCAATATCGTGAGATATATTTGGTGTAAATACGTTTTTCAAGTGACTCACAAACAGATTTTATTTTTCAATATCGTTTCTTGCCCAACTACCATTCAAGTTTCTTAATGGTGGCTTTGATATAACTGGCCTTTTTAGATTTCTAGCTGCACGCCATAATGAGTAGTCAGATTGTGGAGTTCCATCAAGTTCCTTAAGATATTTTTCTAGAGAAGCCGTTTTCTGGGTCTGTAGTAGGTTTCTAAGCCTTTTTGTGCACTCTTTTAATAAATTCATAAGTTGCAGAGATCTGTGCAATTGCCACTCTCTTCGAACTCTTCTTTTATCAGACAGGAGACGCTCGACATCTGTGGAATATATTTTAATATTTTTTGTTTTTTTGGTGGCAGTACTGGAATGTTGAACAGCTAGTTTCAGAAAACTGTCAAAATTAACAATAGATCGATCTACATTCTCCGGTGTACTAATTTGAAATGAACTTTATTAATAAGTTGATTTTTTCTGTAAATTACTACAAAATTTTCATATTTTACAGATTTGCTTTTCGATAAGGTAAACAAAATTAAAAGTTAAGAAGATGTTATTAATTCTTTATATCCCCTCTTTATATGTGAACAGAAAGCGAAAAACTATTTAAATTTATTTTGCTATTATTAAAATAAAATAAAATATTGACCCAAGGAATGAAGAAGAGTTAAAAATGTTCAATATTGGCATTAAAGTACGAAATTCATAACTTTAAGTTGATCGGAATTTCATAACACTGCAAGCATTTTATGAAAATATTAATCATATTTGAGTCATTTATGACTCCTCTGCACTATTAAAATACGCATAAATAAGCTCATTTTCTGATCATAAATTATTGTTTTCTCGGGAGGAAATGGTACCCTACCCGGGACTCTTCTTGAGGAGTCTTTTATTACCCGCTTTTCTTTTTCAGTTTCGAATCAGTTGTGACTCATATTTTTAATAATTTGCGAGTCCTTTTTGACTCATTTTTAGTCGTATTTCTGATCGTCTGAGAGTCTTTTTCAGTCCTAATTCAAAGTATGCAACATTGTTTTGCGTATGTAACCAAACCTCACATGTATTTACATAACTAAAAATAATTTTTTTTAATAAAAAAGAAAGTAAATATGGATAAAAAACTGTTGCCGGTTGTGTTATTTAAATTTTGTATTTCTTATTTAATAATCAGTTCATACTTTTTTGCTTTTGTTTAAAATTCCACGTGAAATAAGTGCAGCTTACGTTAGGTGTGATCCCGTACTCAACTTTGGGAGCCTGCGGGATCCAAATCTTACCGAAAACTGTTGCCGTACTCAAAGTTTGGTAAAGTGAGAAAGCTTTTTCTTTGGGCTGATTGGGAAAACTGTTAAACAATCAGCTGTGTCCGAAAATAAACAATAAAAAATTACAACCAAGTATTAGTAAAAGAATTAAAATACAAAATATTTACAAAATAAACAATAGAAAATGTTGAATTTTACTTTTATACATGCTAATGTGTCATTTATGTATTTATTTAAACGTTTTCATAGTATCGTTTTGTTCTGGGCTACAAATTTGGGTTTTATTGTTCCCGTACTTTTGCACATTTTTGTCAATTAGTGAGATAAATTTTTGTTTACTCTCATTTTACCGAACTTTACCCAAAAAGTACGGGATCGCATATTATTTCGCAGTTGAAAAAAAATTTTTGCCAGAAACATTTCGGAACTTTTTCACAAAATAAACATAGTACAACCCTATCAACATTATTTTATAGATGTTCCGCACAAGTTTTATTCATATTCGTTTTGACAGCATTTCCATGAAATGTTGAACAGAATACCAGGATTAGTATAAAAATAAATTTATAAAAGTTAAAAAGATCCATTTTCGATTGCTGTATGTTTTGTTATTACATTTTCAATAAATTAATTTTTAAGCATTGAACAAATCATTTTCGACAATTTTTTCAAGCGCGTAAGTGATTAATCAGTTTTTAACCGCCAAAAGTACTCGAGAAAGACTTAGTCAGATGACTTTTGATAAAACAATCTTCCAAATGCTAGCAGGGAACAATATTAAGTTTATTTATGGAGTAGTGTGATAACTTTTTTTAATTTATTGCTATCGACTTAAAAATATTTTTACTATTTATTCTGGCGTTTTTTTTTGAGGTAAGCACTTGTTTTCGAGATATAGGTACTGTTATTTCGAAAATGAAGGAGGTTGCACAAAATATATTCGACTAGCTCAAAAACGGTTTAGTTTAATAAACTGAAAAAACCGAAACATTTTAGAGATTTCCCCGCTTAATCTAGCGTTTTTGAAATGTCAATCGCGGGAAGAAATACGTTTTAGCGGTAAGAGGGAAATCTAGCTATTTTCAAACATCTCTCAGCGGCTCATTTTCGCTACAAAAACCTTTCTCACGTTATACTTTTTCTTATTAAGTTTTTTTTTTGTTTTCTGGCTAAAATCTACTTGTTTATATTAACAGTTTTACTTACTTTTGTAGTTTAGGTTGTGTTTATTTAATCGATAAAATGTATTTTATGTTTAAAATAACTTACATACATACAAAGATATCGCACCCTCAATACTAAAAGGTCACAACTCAAAATTCTTAAATTTTCAGTAGAGACAAAAAACGGGTTTCTTTTTATATGTACTCTAATACTACAAAGATGGATTAAATTGTATTTTCTTCGCAAAATACTAGAGAAATTGATCTAAGATTTCTATAGTGCATAGATATGACCACTGTGCATCGATTTATTACAAAAAGTGAAAATTGAAAAATTTCGAGTTGTGACCCTTTAGTATTTAGGGTGCGATATATTCATATGTATATGTATGAACAAAAACAAAATCCTAAATTTAAAATTTACGAAATAAGCAAATTAGGAACAAAAACAAAATTCTAATACTACATTTACACCTACGCAAAATCTAGTACTTACGAGATTTCGAGCCAAATCTAGTTGTTTTTGACTAGATTTCCCATACAAAACAAAATCTACTTCCTGACTAGATTTCGACGAAATCTACTCAAAATCTAGTAGTACTTAATGATGCAACTATGGTTTTTTCAATATAGTAGTAAAAAATGCTTTCCTGCACAAGAAAAAATGACATTAAAAAAAATCAAAACAAAAATTGTTAAAAAAAATTATTAAAAAGTTTTATAAAAATTTAAAAAAAAATAAAAAGGACGAATAATATTGATAAAATAAATATCGTTGATTATTAATAAAAGGTAATGCAAATTTTTTAAATTATTTATCTTTTTGTGTTTGTATGTGTAACGAAAAAACTTTTAGTCAGTTGTTTGGTTATAAAAGCAAAATCTCGCTAATGTCAAAAATGTATAATGTAAACGCACTAGATTTCGAAGAAGATTTTAAATCAAATCTATATGATTTCGGCCTAATGTAAATGTACTATAAATGTAAAATTCACAAAAAAATATAAAACCACAAATTAACCCTTCGTCTTACTCATGAGTCTGGCCAGACCTATGTCAATGTATTTTGAATGAAAAAAATGTGTAACACGGAGGGTTAAGAACAATTTTATTTGTTTTTATTTTCTTGTGCTTATCGTTTTTTTTTTCAACATTTTGTGGACAGAGATGTTACAAAAAACAGCTGTTAACAATCGTTAAAAATAAGTTACTGAATCACAATATCGTTACTGCAAGCGAATATTTATGTCGACAAATATAACGATTGTCGGATCGTTAAAATAAATAAAACGAATACATATCGAATATGCTATTCAGTAAAATTTTTAACGATATTCGTAAGCAATTTTTTGTTGATATTTTAGCGACAATAATTAAGGTTGTGTTTATTTAATCGATAAAATATATTTTATGTTTTAAATAACCCAGCGGTAAATCTCAGAAGACCTTCTTACTTCAGGCCTTTTAAAAGGCCTGCTTAAAAATTGTTTTGATTAAATTCCTTTTCTTATCAAACTGCTAAAGAATGCCTCATAGAAGGCCTCGGCTCTTTGGTGTAAAAGATAAGATACACCTTCCACACTCGCTTCTATGAGAAGGGAGTAGAGAAGGAGTAACATTTTTTGTATTGTTTTTTTTGCACAAGCAAAAGCAAAACAATTATTTTTTGATCCCTTTGTCATTCTTATGTACATACCTGCTAAAGAAGCGAGAGCGGAATGCCTTCTCCGCAATGACAACGTGTGTAAAAAAGATATGATTATGGAATGGAGCGAGCAGGCCTTGTATATCCAAAAGAAGGTGTACAGAGGCCTTCTAGAAGGCATCCGCACTCCTTCTTTTTCCCGCTGGGAACTTACGTACATACAAAGATATATTCATATGTATATGAACAAAAACAAAATCCTAAATTTAAAATTTACAAAATAAGCAAATTATGAACAAAAACAAAATTCAAATGTAAAATTCACAAAAAAAAAATATAAAACCACAAATTAACCGAATATGTACATCACTATAATTTTTTTTATTTTTTTGGGAATAAAATACCTAGGGAAGTTGAAAACCTAACTATGTAACGTATTTGCGAATCATATACCTTTGAAAAAGCAACCTTTATCTAGAATTATATAAAACTTTTAAAAATGTTTGGGTTTATTTTATTTATTTATTTGTGTCTTTCCTATGCAACAAGATTAGATCTTATTATTACAGCATAGAAATTTTAATTAGAATAAACATGTTGATTATAAATTATTCTAGAGAGTTTACATATAAATACTTATAAATTAATTAGTTTAAAGATAAAAAGATTATTATTCAAAAGTGATGTGAAATTGAAGAATTAAAATGCAGAATCTTTGTCTAAATAAATGAAAAATATGATAAATAACAGTATAAAAGTTAAGTTGTAGAATACAATTTTAAAATTTCTTTTTTAAACTTGAATGCGTTACTATTTTGCTGAATGTTGTGAGGTAATGAGTTCCAAAGTCTGATAGTTCCGGTGAAAAAATGCCAGGAAGAGACAAGAGTTCGGTATCTCAAAGGAATTATCTTATTTCCCCTATTTGATCTTGTGAATGAAATCGTTCATAAAGGTAGGCGGGTACTTTGTCATATATAATTTTATGTATACAAATGAGGCTTCTAATTTTGAGAAAATTTTCAAAAGTAACTCCGTAAAGTTTAGTTTTATGCGAAGAAATACTGTCATACTTTTTCAGAACATAAACATATCTAATAATATTATTGTTTACCATATTAAGTTTTCCCATGCTGGTCGAGTCGCAATTGGCAAATAATTCACAGCCATAAAGTAAACAAGGCATTAGATAAGCCTTCGCAATAAGAATTTTTGTTTTTAGTGGTGTAAAATAATGTGTTGACCATAATGTTCGTAGCATGCCATACATTCTGCCGACAATTCTATTTATATGATTGCACCATGAAAGAGTGTCATTAATAATTATGCCAAGATTTTTTACCGAAGTAACAATTTCAAGAAGAACATTAAAATCTCGATTTAGATTAAGGGTTCTTTTATGGATTACCATGCATTTAGATTTACGAGGATTAAGGCTTAGCCCATTTCCCGAAGCCCAATGATGAATTCGATTTAAATCATCATTAATTTTCACTATCGATTCATCAATTGACTGCACAGTGCTATTTAAGTAGACCTGTACATCATCAGCATACATATGTATTTTGCAGTGCCTTAACTGTAAAGGGAGATCATTAACTTACAAAGCGAATAGAAGAGGTCCCAATATTGATCCCTGAGGAACACCTCTCGTTACAGATATAGAATTAGACGAGTTCTTATTCATGCATACAGATTGGGTGCGATTTGCAAGGTATGAAAACATTAATTTACATGAGGTACTTGAAAAATTAAACATATTCTTAAGTTTGAAACATAATATATTGTGGTTCAAAAAACGTCCTCTAAATAAAATTGATTTTATTTCTCGACCGCATTCTCTGGCATAATTTTTTGTCAAACTGTATGAAAAACATCGTTCAGTCCCAGTTCTGTTTCATCATTTAGACATAGTAAAAGCGTAAACTAACGGTAAATGAAAAAAGCCTTGAAATTGTTTTGTTTAATTATGGCATCTTCATCAAAACTACCCAAATTGGATCGTCGTCACAAAAAAGAATGGGAAAACGAGGATTGGGCAAAATATATATATACTTGGATACCTACTTCTTGTGACTGTTTTTTTATATTTAAAATTTTCAGGTTGGCTGAAATCTATTTCTGAAGCACCTTTAACTTGCCAAGCAACTTGTAGCCCAATGAACACATCGTGGTGTTATGGATGTAAAATTTCTTTAAGATCTCATAAAGTTGATCTTAAAAAACATGCGGAGTCAATTAAGCTTATCCTAATACATTATATATGTCCAGCCAGTGCCAGACAAAATTTCGTCAAAACGGTTTATGATCACATATGTGGGTGTTTATCGCTCTTCTGATTCGGTGAGTGCTGCAGTATCTCTTCTTCTTAAGCGAGTGTGGCCGCCATGATGTAAAATATTCCGAGCTAGTGGATTTGGGTGTTGTTCAAGCCTTTTCAAATATTTTACCGCATATTTTGTAATCATAGTTTTTACTAATGGCACATTGAGATCCTTATGAATGTTTGAATTTTTGACGTACCTTCGACGCCTTTGAATTTTTTCGATATTAGAGGCCGAGGCAGTGCCCCATAGTTGAATACCGTAACACCAGATAGGCTTTAAGATAGAGTTGTAAAGTAGAAGCTTGCAATCGAGACTAAGGACAGAATTTCTTCCAATAAGCCAATGAATTTGAATGGCTTTAAGTTTCATTTGAGTTAATTTTGCCTCTATATGGCATTTCCACGTTAATCGCCGATCCAGATGTATACTGAGATATTTTACATGCGAATGTTGAGGAATTATTTGATTATTGATTTTAATAGGTGGGCAAGATTCCCGGCGCAAAGTGAATTTTATATGTACGCATTTTTGCTCATTTACCATTATCCTCCATTGTCTTAGCCATATTTCTAGTTGAGTTATATGATCCTGTAAATAACGAGATGTTTCATAACTGTTTTCGTGGACGCTTAGAAAAGCTGTATCGTCGGCAAATGTTGATGTTTGTGTGTAGTTGTTCGTTGGCATATCCGATGTATAAATTAAGTATAATAGAGGCCCCAGGATGCTGCCTTGTGGGACTCCAGCGCCAATTGGCTGAGGTGAGCTTAAGAACTTTCCTTCTTTTATAATAAATTGACGACCGACTAAGTAGCTTTCTAGCAACTTTTGTGTGTTTTCTGGCAAATTTTGCTCAATTTATATAACATGCCTTCATGCCAGACTTTATCAAAAGCTTGAGAAACATTGATGAAGGAACAATATCAGCGGAACAATATTTTCTTTCTTCAAAGGCTTTTCTTATGGCGTTAACTATTCGATGGGGTTGTTCAATTGTGCTGTGTTCTCTTCTAAAGCCGAATTGATGGTAAGGTATACACCCATTGTTATTTAAAATTGGGGTTAATTTTGACGCTAAGAGCTTCTCAAACAGCTTTGATATATTAGATAATAAGCTAATAGGCCTATATGACTCAACTTTTGTGTGATCTTTTCCTGGCTTTGGTATCATGGTAACTAAGGAAACCTTCCATTCTCGCGGGTAGTATTCAAGCCGTAAAATAGCATTAAAAATAAAAAGAATAATTTTCTTTGCTATGCGAGGTAGCTCAAAAAGCATTGTGTTGCTGATCTTATCAAAACCAGGGGCTTTCTTGGAGTTCAAATCACAAATAGCCTTTTCGATCTCTCTTAACTCAAATCTTAGAGGAACAGCTGCCCTAGCAGCAACAGGTGGTAACTCTAATGCTATATCGTGAAATAAATTTGGGTTAAAAACGTTTTTCAAATGATTAACAAACAGATTTCCCTTTTCATTATCATTTCTTGCCCAACTTCCATTCAAGTTTCTTAATGGTGGCTTTGAGACAACTGGCCTTTTGAGATTTCTAGCTGCACGCCATAATGAGTAGTCTGATTGTGGAGTTGCATCAAGTTCCTTAAGATATTTTTCAAGAGAAGCTGTTTTCTGAGTCTGCAACAGCTTTCTTAGCCTTTTTGTACACTCTTTTAGTAATTTCTTAAGTTGAGGGGATCTGTGCAATTGCCACTTTCTTCGAGCTCTCCTTTTTTCAGACAAAAGGCGCTCGACATCTGTGGAAAATATTTTAATATTTTATGTTTTTTTGGGGGCAGTACTAGAATGTTAAACAGCTAGTTTCAGAAAACTGTCAAAATTAACTATAGAGCGATCTACATTCTCCGGTGTACTAAGCGGAATATTTTCTGTGCAATGGGTACTAAGATATTTTTATATTTTAACCAATTAATTTGTGTATCTGACGTCGCAAAATAACTAGTCGGAGATACAATTCTATTGGGGTTTATTATAGTAACAACTGTAGGTGTGTGGTCGGAGGATAATTCTAAGGAAGCTTCAACATGGATCGTTTCCATTGGGATGTTGTTAACGACGCCGAAATCGATGACATCGGGAATTTTTTGCTGATCAGTAGGCCAATATGTTGGTTGTCCGCTTGCTTGCCATTTTAGAAATTATATTAAATAAAACACGACCCTTTGGTGTTATAAGTCGTGACCCCCAGAAGGTATGTTTAGCGTTATTATCGCCAGCGGCTAGGAAACAGGGTCCTAGTGATTTATAATATTCACAATATTGGCTTTCTGATATTGAAAATCTAGGTGGAGAGTATAAAGATGAAATTACTATGTTTCGATTTAGCTCTTCAACACAAACGTTTGTTGCTTGCAGATAGTCCTCACGATGATCACACATTAAGTAGTGTTTGACTCGAGTTTTTATCAAAATGGCAGAATCTCCACAAGCTCTATCTCTAGAGTCCTTAGTATCATATAGTGTATAACCATTGATTTTAAACGTGTTTCGTGAGGTCAAATGAGTTTCAGAAACCATCATGACATCAATTATTTTTAAGAAAGTATTCTAATTCATTTTTATGTTGGCGGATGCCGTTTGCGTTCCAAAACCAAATCTTTAAACAGTTCATGGCTTGTTAATTACAGCTTGCAATAACATCGATTGCATTCTAAGAATTTCCGGCATCATATTACCCATTGTGTTCGTAAAATTATTTACTGTTTGCACTAATGTTTCCATCGTTTTTTCTAAACGACTCAAATTGGAAACTGGAGTTTCATCATTACAAGCACCTTGCATTGGCACATGGTTTGATTTTAAAACGTTAGCATAAGAGGTTCTGTTATTACTAGCCTGCGTAGCCCGAATGTCATTAGTGTTTACTTGATTTGTTACCTGCGTTTGAGGGGGGTTAGTTTTCGGCCCAGACGACTGCTTGACGATAGTGTATACAGGGCATCCTCTATAATTGGCAGTGTGATTACCGCCAAAGTTGCTGCATTTTTTTACGTTGGGATCGGTTTTAGACTTATCGCAAAGAACTGTACCATGTAATTCACCACATACTACACAAACCGGGGGTAAGTAGCAGTATGCCTTAGTATGACCAAATTCTTGGCAGTTAAAACACTGAACGGGTCCATTTCTTTTGTGCGGCTCCTCTATCGTGATTTTCCTGTACAGGATATATTTCAAGCTGTATATAGGATGGGTTTCGATTTTTTTTATCTTAACATCGCCGGGCTCAAACTCCACTCGAAATAGTGGTTGGGGAATTTTGCCCCTATTTTTAATATTAACTACATGTTTTATTTTGAAGCCTTTCTCTTCAAGGAATGTTTTTATTTCTTCAGGGTCCACACATGACTCAATTTCCTTTATCACTACTTGAAGACCTTTGCTGCTCTTCAGTTGGTATGTATAAAAACTTTTTTTAGTGCCGCAGGCTGCCACGCAGAAAAACTTTATAAAGCAAAGATTTTCAATATTGTTGCAGTTAAATTAATATTTGTGTATGCTTTTTTCCAGACATTTCCTTTTATATACATTTTAATGTCAAGCAAATCTTTTAATTGTTCAATAAAATATAAGAAGAATAAAAAATTTTATTGCTTCATTTAAAAAGGAATTTAAGTGAAATAAGACCTTTACGGCTTTATTTCACTTTCAAAGTGCAATAAAACCTTTTTGAAAATAAAGGCCTTATTTCATTTTCCATTGAGAAATAAAGCCTTAAAGGCCTTATTTCGTAAGGCGTTGTTGCACCCTATCTCTGAATAAGTATGAATAGACAAGGTTTAGTTACAGTCGGGGCGATTCACACAAGACATGAACCTGCCATACAAGTCTCGGAAATTATTGTAATTGAAGAGCCGACTGATTTCAGGAAAGTGAATTCGGTTGAATATTTTTGACGATATCTAACCTGTGGGTTAAATATCGAATAAATTTCACAGCGGCTTCAGCTGACATTTCTCACAGCGAATACGGTTGACTGTTCTCACAGCGAATAAGGTTGACTGTTCTCACAGCGGCTTCTGCTGACTGTTCCCACATATTGTACTAGCATGGTAGAAAGTAGCTTGAAATATAATTAAGGTATACCTAACACACACGACACAACGGAGCACGAGAATAGCCGATACCCGAACCTGACCAAATAGCCGACTACCCGAAGCTGATTGAATAACCGATTACCCGAACCTAATCAAATAGCCGATTAACCGAACCTGTTTAAATAGCCGATAACCCGAACTTGATCAAATAGCCGATTACCCGAATCTATTTGAATAGCCGATTACCCAAACCTGATCAAATAGCCGATTACCCGAACCAGTTCATATAGCCGATTACCCGAACCAGATCAAATAGCCGATTACCTGAACTTGATCAAATATCCGAGTACCCGAACCGAATTAAAAAGCCGAGTACCCGAACCTGTTGTAATAACCGACTACCCGAACCTGATTAAGTAGCCAACTACCCGAACCTGTTTAAATCGCCGATTACCCGAACCTGTTTAAATAGCCGATTACACGAACCTGATCAAATAGCCGAGTACTCGAATCGGATTTAATATCCGAGTACCCCAACCTGTTTGAATAGCTGATTACCCGAACCTGATCAAATAGCCGATTACCCGAACCTGTTAAGATAACCGATTACCCGAACCGGGTTATATAGCCGAGTACGCGAATCTGTTTGAATAGCCAATTACCCGAACCTGATCAAATAGCCGAGTACCCGAACCTGTTTGAAGAGTCGATTACCCGAACCTGATCAAAAGCCGATTACCCGAACCTGTTTAAATAGACAATTAGCCGAACTTGATCAAATAGCCGATTACCCGAACCTGATTAAATAGCCGATTACCCGAACCTGTTTAAATAACCGATTACCCGAACCTGATCAAATAGCCGATTCCCCGAACCTGATAGAAAAGCCGATTACCCGAACCGAACTAAATAGCCGTTTACCCGAATCTGTTTGAGAAGCCGATTACCCGAACCTGTATAAATAGCCGATTACCCGAACCTGATCAAATAGCCGATTAGCCGAACCTGTTTAAATAGTCGATATCCCGAACATGATTAAATAGCTGAACCTGTTGGAAGAGCCGATTACCCGAACCTGATGAAATAGCCGATTTTGGGAGCCCCCTAAAAGAGGTGATAAGGGGCAAGTATGTCTCGAGAAAATGTTAAGGACAAAAAATTAATTGAGGTCGGTTATCCCTTTCGGGACGGCTCTCCAATTGCAATGATATGTTATTGTTTTTGTAATTATTGTGTTATTTATGTTTCAAATGGATCATCTGTTAGGGAAATGTGTCAAGGTTGCCACGAGAGGACTGGTTATCCTTTGTACCATGGTACATACATAGGACTGGTGGTTCACATATGTACCATACCAAGCATTTTTTTGTATAAAAGCAAAAAAAATGTAAAATATACTTACCTGTTGTAAAATAAAAGTAAATCGAGCTTTTTTAGACCAAATATGTCGTTTTCGTTAACTATATTCCTAAGTCAAATCTTATAAAATTCATCAACTAATGTGGTTTACGTCCGACTGTGCCAACAAAATCTATAAACTGAGCACGTGTTTGCAATGATATCTAAAAAAATACAGTTTTATAGCAAAGATAACCTTGATAAAACGAAATGGTTTATCTGTGAACCAAGGAAAGTGAGAATTTCTACTTTTAGGAATGTTTAAACTTTGGTGGTACTTATGTGTACCACTCGTACCGAAAGGGTTATACATGTTATCTTACTAGGGGCGACCCCTGGGCATTTATGGGATTTTTTTCAATATATTTCTAGTCTGCATTGAACATTTTGTATGGGAGTCCTCTTTACGAATGGAGATAGCGGGTAGGTATGTTAGAAATAAATGATTAAGATGAAAAATAAAGTGGGGTTGGTCATACATTTGACCCATCTAGGGGTATCCTAGGCGCAGCAGGGGCCAAATTTAAGAATTTTACGTTTCTTAAAGGAAATTTTATGGCGGAATTTCGGTTTTTTTTAGTAATTTTAATAAACTAACTTTTTGAGTTACGCGAATATATGTTGTGCAACTTCCTCCATTTTTGAAATAACGGTTTATCGCGAAAACCACAGCCAATCTAAAAAAAACCGGCGAGCCCCACTGGATTCAGCGTACCCGAATTACGTTAAAACGCCATTTGCCCGGCTTGTCTGTTTTTCAACTAGAAGAGTGTAATCATTATAAGGGGTTCATTTACAAGTTGAGTGCCCCCACATAATTTGGTAGACAATATGAATTTGTTTGGTAAAGTTGTGCTCATTACTGGTGTTAGCTCAGGAATTGGAGCAGCATCTGCAGATCCCTTTGCTCGAAATGGTGCAAATGGTGTAATTGTTGGGCGCAAGGTTGACAATCTTAAAGCTTCTAAAATGAAATGCAAAGAAGTCAATAAAAATATAAATTGTTTATCAATTGTGGCCGATGTTCTTACCGATGCAAAGAAAATTATCGATGAAACTATTGTAAAATTTCAATGTCTCGACGTTTTGGTCAACAATGCTTGTATATTAGCCACTGGTGGTCTCCTAGATATTGAAGTAGATCAATTAGATAAAGTTTTAAATACAAATGTAACAGATCCACATTTAATCAATAGCCAAGGGAGTATTTTAAATGTCTTAAGTGTAGCCGGACTACGTTTATTTGCTGGAGTTTTGAGTTACGCTGTTTCAAAAGCAGCTCTAGATCAATTTACGAAATGTGTTGCTCTTGAAATGGCACCTTAAAATGTGCGCGTTGATTCTGTTAATTCTGGTGTAGTTGTAACTGAAATTCATAAGCGTAGTGGCGTAGCGACGATGCATATGCTCTACATTTGAACAATTGCAAAGATACTAACGCTATGGGTAGAGTGGGTAACGCATTTGAAATGGTCGAAACAATCGCGTTTTTAGCAAGTACTAGTGCAAGTTTTAAAACAATTTTAATAGTTTTAATAATTTTTCTTTATTTTAGGCATATCGATAAATATTAATTAAAGTTTATACATTTGTAATACAATTACAAATTTTGTAATGAATAAATTTCAAGTATCAAATATTATATTTTTATCAAGCCGAATTCACCGAAATACAATAAAATATATAATTGAGGGTTCAGCTGTTACCACATAAGGTTTAATGTGAATTTTCTTCTTCTGGTGGTGATGAATGCCATTCATTTGTTGGCGATGAATTCCACTCATTTTCAACTTCTTGATAAGGCCCTCCATGGATCATGGGCTCAACGATATGATTGGCGGGCTTCAATATAGTAACATGATGAGGTTGTTCAACGGGAACTGGAACAGGCACCTACAAATTTTAATTATTTAAAATAATGTTTAGTCCTTTTTAAATCAACATTCAATCAATTCCATAGAAAAAAATAAGTAAAACACGTCTCAAAAAAAAAAAAAAAAAAAACAAGTAATAAAGTAAAGTCGGACAAGATCGACGATATGATACCCTTTTCGAAAGTGTACCCAATTTGGGATTACCATTTGGCAATCATGAACCTGCCAAAAAAAATTTATATTACTATATTAGATTTATGTAAAAATTTTCAGTTTGTATGTATTCAAAAGTTCTTAAAAAATATCTGTTGTGCTTGAGAAATCGTAACGAGTATACTTAAGTAAATGAAATCACCCATATAAACATATGAATAGATCCATGTTTTTTCGTTTATTTTTTTTTAATTTAGTAGATATTAGAGATACAAAAAAAATTGTGAGTAAAAGTTGTTCCTCTGAGTTTGATCTATAACTTTTACTAACATTATTTTTTTGTAAAATAAATATTAACAAAGTTATTCACAATCAAAAACAAAAACCATGGGCACCCAATCCCCTCACCCGATTGAGCTCAAATTTTCAAGGGACTATTTTTTTTAGCAATTCGAACCAATCTGGGGGTTGGCGTGAATCAGATTACTTCAAAAAAATTTCCCATATAGATAATTGGCACCCTACTGTTTAGCTTCTTTCTCTAATTCGATTGAGGTTGATTTCCATTTTTGTCGAATACTAGACATATATGGATCTGATGTGCACAACAAAATATGTAGTAATAAAGTCTTCATTAGTACAGCATCTGGACATTTTTCTTGCATTATTCTCGCGGAAGAATCTGTACTCATAGTTCCTTTTTTCTTGCGCTTCTTCAGATAGATCTCGAATTGGAAGCATATTGTGTTGAACTATTTATTTCCCATACTACAGAATTTTATGAACTGGTGTTGGAATATGTATCCAAGAGTATTTTTTTGTTATAAAGAATTGCTGTTTCATTTGCATACCGACCAAATTTTTTTGCATTTATCTTTCTGCAACATGCTATAACTTGTAATATTATTTGGAATCGTCTTATCAATTCATAATGAACTCCTGTGATAGATGCTGAAGTTTCTGGATCGGAAAAGTATCTCTTTGCAGTGTTTCCATTATTTTAACTTTAAATTACTTAGAAATCTTTTTTTATATTATTTATTAATTGCGATTTAATGCACCTGGATAAATTTTAATGGAGCTATTTTAGGGCAATTGTGTATTGGAAGCCAATATTCAAGCCAACACTTACGCCACACGGCCAGATTTTTTAGAAAAAGTGGGCCAAAATTTAACAGAATGGACCGTGCAACTTGTAGCGTGGTAGAAATATGCCTGAAATCATATTTTAAAAATAAATGCCATGAAATTATCTACGAGATTATAATAAAATATTGCATTCCATCCATAGCTTGTCTTGTGTTATCATTTAAAGTTCTCGTGCAGATAAAAAAAATATCGTATGCATTAAAAATCACTTTTATACTTATTTGAAATATATATTTGGTAATTAACAAAAAAAATATGTAAAAAGGAGTTTAGACGAAGATTTTTTAGCTTGTTTTTTAGACTTGAAAATAATTTTTCCATATTCGCCGACAAATTTGGTACAGCAATTCTCTAATGTCTGGGAACATTAGTTCATTAATTTCATTTTTCAATTATCCAACCTTTGACCAAAATGTTTATATTTTAAAGCATTTGAAATTTTTTAATTGTACTAAAAATGTCATTGGAGTATTTCAGTACTTTTGCAATGCTAATAGTAATGAAAAAAGTACAATTGCACCGACTTTATCATCCCTGGTGCAGTATCTGTTCTGCACCACATACCATCCGGTTTATTCAGTATGATAGATTTTTTTATTGGCCTTTTAAGAAATTTGGTCACTTTCCAAAGAAGATGCTCATCGTATCTTGAGTTGTTGATTTTGTCAATAAATTTTGAAGTTTTTTCGTTTATATGATTTGAAACATATCGCTGGCCTAACATATAAAGGCCCTAAGTCCACTTTTTTAAGAAATTGAGATTTTAATGCAGTAATGTGCAATAAGTAAAAATACATTGTTTACAAAGAAAAAATTACAGTTATCTCATTTTTTGTTGTTGTTTTGTAATCCAATTTATCACAAGAAAAAGGTCTAAGTCCCAATTAAAAGTACAGTTTAACCATTTCTCTCAAATTGTTCCATCACAGGCTCCCCTGAGTTTTGCGACTCAAAGTAAAAAAAAAACTCCTATTGATATTAATTATAAGTATTAAAATTTCTTGCACTGTTTTTTTTTTATAAAAAATATATTTATGTTAATTTTACCATGAGTTCAAATTCAAGTCGTTATTAATGTTAATTTAAAATATTAGAAATATCTTACGCTGTTATTTTGCATAATAAAAAATTACTCCACTTGAGTCTTGTTAACTTGAAATAGAGTTCGAATTGAATATGTGAATAGCTTTCGGTATCGCCGAAATTTAAAAGGTGCGATTATGATTTGTTATAATCGACTTGCAAGCCCAACTTTGTATAAACAGTAAGTTTATAATAAAGCACGTTTATCTTGTGAAGATTGATCTAAAGCTAAGCTATTTTTTTTTTTAATTAAATGAAGTATCATAAGAATTTTTGTTTTACCTTAACAGTAACAGGAAACGGTACTGGTCTAGGTACAGGAAACGGTACAACTGGTGGATAAAATTTTTTAGCAATTAAAGCATGCAGCAATGATGCAACACTAAGCGTTGCAGCAGTATGAGCTGGTAAAATAATTGGTGTGGGAGCAGGAGGAGGGGGTGGTGGAGCAGGAGGTGGTACTGGCGCTGGAGCTGGGTATGGATAAGGTGGTGCAGGAAATGGATACCCAAAGGGAGCCCCAAATTGTGCACCTGGCGAATAAAATGGCAATGGAAATGGAGATGGAAATGGTGAAGGTAAAACGGGAGGAGGAGGTAAAGGCAACGGCGGTCCTATTGCAGGTGGGAATGCACCCCCAAATGGAGGTGGAAATGGTGGTGGAGGGAACGGCGGAGGAAAAGGTGGAAAGAATCCACCAAAAGGTGGTAGTCCTCCAAAAGCAGCAAACGGAGGTATTGCTCCAAAAGGAGCAAATGGTGGCGGCGCATAAGGATCAATTATGCTCCTGCGAACTTTTGTTTCACTTTCATGAGTCTGAGAGCTACATTCACACAATTTCAAAATTAAAATGAACAGCTGTAATTTGAAGAAAATTATGAAGATGCATGTTTATGTTAATATATCGACAGCTCATTTCCAAATCATTATATGTCGACTTAGCATGTTTTTTGTTTTTTACGTTTATGAATTTAGTACTGTTCAAATAAAATTCTATCAAACTGTGGTGCTTATTCAATCCAAATTATGCACAAAAAAGTACCTACTTGGCATACAACTGAATATTGTATCGTTCGTAAACTTTAAGTTCTTCTCCTGCAAAACTCACTTTTTCGACATAGCATGTTTTGGAATTGAGCTGTCGATGTGTGCATACAATATAACTTACACCAACAAACAATCTTTTTTGAAAATTTCCCAACATTTTACGTTTCACTTTCATTTCTTGAGCTGTAATCAAATTCGATTCACTAGCAAACACTAAATCAACTGAAACATCTTTTTTTTACTACTCACTATTTATACATAAATTACATTTTCCAATGTCAAGGTTTAGAAAAATTAAATCTGCAAATAGAGTACTAATGTGAACATTAAAGTGTGGTTTGAATATGAAAAAGGGTAAGAAAAAACCGAATAAAATTTTCAAGTCATTTTCATTGGTGATAATGCACTAAAATAATTTCACTTTCTCATATTCCTAATGATCATTGTATTGAAAAAACATATTTTTATGCATAAAATGAAAATGTTTATACATCTGTCATCTGCACAGGTGACTTGAACTATAAATAAAACAAAAAAGAGTGCTTGCTATATTTGGTTTTGCCGAATCTTATATACCCTTCGTCATTGCAGCTCTTTAAATTTTGGTCAAAAATTTTCTCTTATTCATATTTGAGTTTTTTAAATTTGAGGTGTTTTTTGCTCAAATTTTGAAACAATTTTTTTTTTTTTTTAATTTTCTAGGTGAAAAATTGAAAATCTATTCAATGGAGTTCAAAAAATTATAAAAATATATAAAAATAAAAAAATTTGTTATTACAAAAATTTATTTATCCATCTGGATTTTTTCTTTTCGAAAAAATTATGTAAATGTATAAAATCGTTTATGATATCTCCTTCTATATATATATATATATAAAAATGAGTGTACCCTTTGATGACACCACTAGGTTTTGCGAAGCTTGCACGAAATCGTCCCAATGGTTCCGGAGATATGGCATTTAGATTGTCCTGTATATTTCCATACAAATATCAACAAAATGCCTTCCATTTTCCATATGATTTTTTATTGTCACTTAAAAAGTTACCAAACCATGTATAGTAATATCTTATGTGTACAATGACATTCGGAGTAGGTCAAGAAGTTTATTTCATATCGATAGAGGGCGTTAAATAGGGCAAAACAGGTAAAATCCCCTCTCCCGATATCTTCTGAACTTATCAACCGATTTTCTTGAAATTTGGCCATCAATTATTGTAACATCTTGTAACGAATCTCACCTATAAGGCCTTGCCTCTGAATAGTAGTGGGCTATCTTATTTTACCAGCCGTGCTCAGTCTGGGGGTGGTTCTTTCCCATCAGAAGCAAATGATGATTCATAACATAAACGATAAGTTTTAAAGATAGCTCTTCAGCAAACAAAAAAAAATATATATACATACATATGTATATATAAAGTAAAAGCAAAACCAACAATTTAGTATATTGGGAATCATGGAAACTTTCGACTTATGCTCGCAAACAGTCGTATTTTTACCCTCCCTCCTATGACAGCACTACAATTTCCCATTGCTATCCCTCGTATATGAGGTTATCTGTTATAATGTCTCCCGCTATTCCCTTAACACAAATTATATAATATAAATATGTAACTACTAACATACGTACATAAATATGTACATACTTACTTTTTACTTTATTTCAAGAATTGCTTATGAACTTTATTTAGTTCACTATTAATAATTTGCATTATAAATATTAACAGTCATACATATATATGTACACACTTTAATTTACTTTATTCCAAGAATTGTTTATGAATTTTACCAAGTTCAATATTAATAATTTGCACTCCCACTAAATAAATGCAACTCCAGCATTTAAACACAGACAAATTTATTGAGAATTGATTTGCAACTATTAATTTGCAATCATCAATTTTTGATTATTAATTTATTGTTTTGCAATTGTTGATTTATTGGGAACTGTTTTTATTAATATGATGAACAAGCTTTTTAACTATAAGAACATAAACTGTAAAATTAGTATTTAAGAAAGCTCAAGAATGAAAATAAAGTTGGTCTTAATTTGGAAATGAAATAGTGAAAGTGTTTTTATTTTTTAACATAATTTTTTTTAATTCAAAAGTGGCGAAGTCGGTAGGATCCGTAAGTCCTATCCAACGTAAAAGTGAAAATTTTATTTTTGTGATAGTGCTAGGATTTTTATCCTTAATACGGAACTGCAAAATAAGGATATAAAGATATATCCTTAGAAAAGAAAAATATAAAAGATAACAAGAGTTATCTTTCAAAAAGAAGGAAAAAAGGATATAAAGATATATCCTTAGAAAAGAAAACATATAAAGGATAACAAGAGTTATCTTTAATAAAAAAAAAAAGGGATATAAAGATATATCCTTAGAAAGAAAAATATATATATATAAAAAAAAAAGAAAAAAAAAACACAAAATTTTTTTTTTTTTTTTCCCGTGTGAAAGTGACATTCGAAATATAAAAACAAAAAGAAAAAAAAAAGCACGAATATTTTAACATAGAAAAAGAAAAAATAAGGTGAAGAAGAGCCAAGATACAACAACATCAGAGAATAAGAAGATTTATCCTCATCAATATACATCCAAAGTGACCCAATAGAAGCAAATATATAAAAACATCCTATCAGCTTTAAACCCTCAGGAGTGGAAACAAGAGCCAAGATACAACAGCATCAGAAAATAAGAAGATTTACCCTCATCAATATACATCTAAAGCGACCCAATAGAAGCAAATATATAAAAACATCCTATCAGCTTTAAACCCTCAGGAGTGGAAACAAGAGCCAGGATACAACAGCATCAGAAAGTAAGAATTAGATTAACTATATTATATTTATTTATTAATATTATTAAATGTATGTAACTGAAAAAATAAGCATAAAGTCAGAAATCGAAAGAAAATTACTGTATACGTCCGGAGAACTAGAAACCAAAAAGTTACAGGAATTCCTATATAGAATAACCCTGATAAAAATCAAAGCAAAGAAAAATTATTTAAAACATAAGAACAAAAGAGAAAAACGCATTCGTGTATAAGTGAGAATTTCTTCTTCCTTTCCCAAATCCATTCAAACTAAAAATGGCAGTACAGGTCGAAAATCCAATAAACAGTTTAACTATAAACCCCTTGAAATACCTAAACAACTTACCTGACTTCTGTGGCGACTCAGGAGACTTACAGACGTTCACCACACTTATTGACCGAATACACCCACACCTACAAACATACGACGAACTGTCCCAACTACTTTTTTCGGACGTAATAAAATCAAAACTCAAAGGAAGGGCAAGACAGGCAATAGAAATAAACTGCCACGCGACTTCATGGACGGAGATTAAGAACATACTACAGAATAATTTTGGGGATAGACGTTCCTGCGAGGAACTCTTTGACGAATTACGAAGCGTGACCTTTAAAACAAATACCTTAGATTTTTACAATGACATGAAAACCAGGTTACACAAATTAAATAACAAGTTAGTAGTTATTTTAGGAGAAACCGAAGCAACTAGACAAAGTGCGATAAACAATAAACGCACCGCCCTCAACATCTTTAAAAACAAGATCCCTGAACCGATGAAATCCATCCTATTCTGTAGGAACCCAGAAGACTTAGAACAAGCTATGGACATACTGTTCCAAGCCGGATACGCACATGTTGGGAACAATACCGGGAACGACCCAGAATTTAAAACTCATTCAAGTAATAGAAATAATAACTATAGAAACAATACACAGTACAATAAAAAAGATAATAGGAATAGAACACAATACGGGAACCCCCAACCATTCACCAGAAAGAATAACGGAAGCCCCAAAATAACGGAAGAGAATATCAACAACCATTCCAACAACACCAACCATACCAACAACACCAACCATACCAACAACCATTCCAACAATACCAACCACCATTCCAACAACACAGACCATACCAACAACCATTCCAACAACACCAACAACCATTCCAACAACACCGCACATACCAACAAACAAACTCACAAAACTCCAGACCTCAAAACCAATCATCCCAGAGATCAAATATTAGAAACCAAGTAGAACCTATGGACATAGGAAAAATTGAAGTGGCTGAAAATTTTCAGGAATCAGCCTCAGGAATAGATTACCATTTATAATAATAAAGACAAGGATAGGTTTTATAAAATTTATAATAGACACGGGCGCAACAAACTCTATTTTAAATCCGGGGATCTGCGACCCCAAAAGAATTCATACAACTAGCCCACTTTTAATTAAAACTCTCCAACATCAAATTTACGTTGATGAAAAAATAATACCTATGTTCAAAGAATTCGGCGACATTGAAACAAATAAAACACTAGAATTTTATATAATAAGATTTCATAATTTTTTTGATGGTCTAATAGGTAATGATATCTTGAGACCACTAAATGCCTGTATTGATTATAGAAAGAAGGAAATAACCATCGGTAACCAGACACTCCCTATGCACTTTGAAAACGAAAACTTAAATAAAAAAAGGATAATAGCACCAGATGACTCTGACCTAGTATATTATAAGGAGGAAAACGATGGAAATATTGTAAAAGAAGGAATTTTAAACGTAGAAAATGGAGAAGTAGAGATAAACTTACTATCTGAAACTAACCGCGTGACTACGCAGAAGGTAGATCACGAAAATTTTAACATAATAGAGAATAAAGAATTTAAATCATTAAATGACCAAATTAGAATAGGACACTTAAACCCCGAAGAAAAATCACAACTATTACAAATTATAAACAGGTATCATAATATTTTTTACCAAGAAAATGATAGACTCTCGTTTACTTCCGCAATAAAACATAGAATTAGAACGACAAACAATATACCCATATTTTCCAAGTCGTACAGATACCCATACGTACATACAAAATAAGATAATTAGGAATAGTAATTCTCCCTATTCAGCCCCAATTTGGATCGTGCCAAAGAAGGCCGATGCCAGCGGGAAACCCAAGTGGAGACTTGTAATCGATTATCGTAAACTGAACGAAGTTACGATCGACGACAAGTTCCCCATCCCAAACATAGACGAGATTCTCGAAAAACTGGGAAGAAGCCAGTATTTCACTACACTCGATCTGGCTAAGGGTTTCCACCAAATCGAGATAGAGGAAGAGGACATCCACAAAACCGCATTTAGTGTCGAAGGAGGACACTATGAATTTCTGAGAATGCCTTTCGGACTGAAAACAGCCCCCGCAACATTCCAGAGATTGATGAATAATCTTCTCCAAGATTATATCAATAAAATCTGCCTGGTATACCTGGATGATATAATCATATTTTCAACATCCTTACAAGAACACATGAACTCTATCAGACTTATATTCGCAAGATTACAGGAGGCAAACCTAAAAATCCAATTGGATAAATCAGAATTTTTAAAAAAAGAAACAGAGTTCCTTGGGCACATAATAACAACAGAGGGAGTTAAGCCCAATCCTAAAAAGATAAAATGCGTCGTCAACTTCCGAATACCCAAAACGACAAAACAGATCAAACAATTCTTAGGGCTCACAGGCTACTACAGGAAGTTCATAAAAGACTATTCATCTATAGCTAAACCAATGACTAAATGCTTAAAGAAAGATTCAAAGATAACCATAAATGACCCAGAGTATGAAAAAAGTTTCAACACCCTCAAGACCCTATTAACACATGATCCAATATTAGCATACCCGGACTTTTCTAAAACTTTCACATTGACAACAGACGCGAGTAATTACGCCTTGGGAGCGGTACTCTCTCAGGATAATCACCCAATATGCTATGCAAGTCGCACCCTTAATACACACGAAATAAATTATAGTACAATAGAGAAAGAATTATTGGCCATCAAATGGGCTACGAAATACTTTAGGCCCTATCTTTTTGGTCGCAAATTCATAATAGAAACGGATCATAAACCATTAACATGGCTCTTTTCTATAAAGGAACCCAATTCAAAACTTGTTAGGTGGAGATTACGACTATCCGAATACGACTACGAAATCAAGTACAAGAAAGGAACAAAGAACGGTAATGCCGACGCCTTGTCAAGAATTGAAACTGAACCCAACATTAATACACTAGAATGCGACAATGTAACGATGAAAAGTACTAATTCACCAATTAATATGTTTAAAAACCAAGTGGTTATAATGAAAACAACTTCTGGATCATTAAGAATAAAAAATAAATCTGTTTTTAAAAATAAAAGAAAAATAATTTCTATGAAAGAAATGGACAGGGAAACCGCAATCACAATACTAAAGAATCATTTTAACCCAACACAACTGAATGTTATTTTTATCGAAGACGAATTTTATACAATGTTTAAAAATGTTTATGAAGAACTATTTTCAAATAACGCAAATTTTAGGGTACTTAGATCTACACTCATGATAGAAGACATAGAAGATGAAAACCGGTTAACTGAAATTATTAAAAATGAGCACCTTAACAAAAACCATAGGGGAATCCAAGCAGTATACAAAGAATTAGTTACGCGAATTTGCAATCCTAAACTGAAACAAAGGATAACTCAGTTCATAAATAACTGTGAAATCTGCAACCTAGAGAAATATGATAGAAAACCTCCAAAAATTCCTTATAAAATTACAGAAACTCCACATAAACCTCTAGAAATATTACACATAGACGTATTTTATACCCTGGATAAGAAACTCTTTATGACAACAATCGATAAATTTTCAAAATTCGCCTTAGCGTTTCAAATAAACGGTAGAAACTGGATGGAGTTCAAAACAAAACTATTACTAATAATCAATACCTACGGGAAAATGGATAAAATCGTCGTAGACAATGAATTAGGATTTAAGGCCATACCGATGCAGGAATTTTTGAAAAAGGAAAACATAGAAATTCATTATACCTCAAATAGTAACCATACTTCCAATGCCGATATCGAGAGGCTACACAATACCATCAACGAACACATACGCCTACTAAGACACGATACAGAAAACAAAGACGAAAGTATGGAAGATAAAATGACAAGAATTATAGGTTTTTATAATAATACAATACACAGCACGACCGGCGTCAAACCGATCGATTTTGTAAACGGCAAAATACATGAAGATAAATATACAGAAATTCGTAATCTTATGAGCGCAAAAAAAGAAAAGTATACCCGGAAATTAAATGAAAACCGGAAAGACTTTGAATTAGAAGGAGGACTAAATTATATTAGAGAGATAAGAGGTGGGAAAAACCACAGAAAATATAGGAAAGTTAGTACAGAAAAAATAGACGACGATCACGTACAAACGATAGGAACTGGACATAAATATTACAAAACTCACGTTAGACCTACTAAGAAATACCAAGACAAAAATAACCCCAAAATCAGAGCAACAAATAAATAAATATTTTTTTTAGATGATAAAATGGATCATAACGATGACAATTGTCCTAACCATCCCCAAACCATCGACGTACAAGACCTATCATACAATAACGGCTATATACCAATCAAAACAGGAGAGATCAAAATCGTCGGACACTACATCAAAATACTACACATAATAAACACAACAGAATACGAACAAACTCTAGAAATAATCAAAACCAACATGGACATCCTCAAAACATCCAGCACCGATTCAAAAAGGTTAATTGATACGGTAAACAAGAATTTCATGCTATTGAAGGCAAAAATAGAAAATCTTAACCCACACTTTCGAAGAAAACGGGCTCTACTAAATATTATAGGTAAAGGATTAAAAATAATTGCAGGTACAATGGACAGCGAAGACGAAGAACAAATAAGTAAAACTCTTAAATTACTATATACAAATGACGAAAACTTAACAAACAAAATTAACAACTTAACTTACATTAATAATATCATGAACTCCCAGATTCAGAATATTACTAACCACATAAATTACCAGCAAAAAAACAATTGGAAGTTATTTAACAAAATTCAAAAATATTATAGGAAATAAAATTTCAACTATCGAAGACGAGATAACATTTATAGAACACATATACCAGATTAACAACGACATCTCACTCTTACGCCAACATGTAGATGACATCGGACAAATTATTTTCTCAGGAAACTTGGGAATTATTCCTACAGACATTCTCACTCAAACCGAACTTAACCTAATCTCAGACTTTGACAGTTATACCAACATCAAAGTATCCATTGCACTTCATGACGGTAACATCATCATCATTCTCTCTATACCACAATTTTCACAAGACCCACTATCCATGGTGACATTCGTACCCATACCTGACAGGAATAATAAATCCATACAACTTAACCATTCCAATGTTCTCATAGATTCAGAAAACAATATTTATAGCACGTATATTAAAGAAAATTTCAAAACAAATCTAATAAAAAGCAATGACAATTGTTTAAGTAATATATTAAATTCTGAAGAAGCTAACTGCAAAATGCAAACATTTAATAAACAGGAAATAGTTGAAATAATTCCAGGCATATTAGTTCTCAAAAGATTCAATAGTAACATATCGCACAATTGCAATAAAGCTAAATTAAAAATTTCTGGAAATTACTTAATAAAATTCGAAAATTGTGAAATAAACGCGTTAAATAAAACTTTTACAAATGTTAAAATAGAAATACAAGACAAGTTGATTTTACCTAATCTCATAACAAAAATTAAAGACAATAGTAATACAACACTTGCAGACATAAAAATTGAATCTTTATATCTAAAACAAATAGAATACGAAGAAACACTCAAACATGTACTATATACAGATAAGAACACAAAAATACTTAGTTTTAGCATAGACATCTTAATTATTATATCAATATGTATCTTAATTATTTTAATATACTTCTTTAAGAATACAAAAACATATATTCCAAATGTACAATTAAAAAACGAAACTACTATAAATAACCCGGTAAAGATAATATAATTTCGTCGGAGCCTCAAACTAACGGTGGGGGTGTTATAATGTCTCCCGCTATTCCCTTAACACAAATTATATAATATAAATATGTAACTACTAACATACGTACATAAATATGTACATACTTACTTTTTACTTTATTTCAAGAATTGCTTATGAACTTTATTTAGTTCACTATTAATAATTTGCATTATAAATATAAACAGTCATACATATATATGTACACACTTTAATTTACTTTATTCCAAGAATTGTTTATGAATTTTACCAAGTTCAATATTAATAATTTGCACTCCCACTAAATAAATGCAACTCCAGCATTTAAACACAGACAAATTTATTGAGAATTGATTTGCAACTATTAATTTGCAATCATCAATTTTTGATTATTAATTTATTGTTTTGCAATTGTTGATTTATTGGGAACTGTTTTTATTAATATGATGAACAAGCTTTTTAACTATAAGAACATAAACTGTAAAATTAGTATTTAAGAAAGCTCAAGAATGAAAATAAAGTTGGTCTTAATTTGGAAATGAAATAGTGAAAGTGTTTTTATTTTTTAACATTATTTTTTTTTAATTCAAAAGTGGCGAAGTCGGTAGGATCCGTAAGTCCTATCCAACGTAAAAGTGAAAATTTTATTTTTGTGATAGTGCTAGGATTTTTATCCTTAATACGGAACTGCAAAATAAGGATATAAAGATATATCCTTAGAAAAGAAAAATATAAAAGATAACAAGAGTTATCTTTCAAAAAGAAGGAAAAAAGGATATAAAGATATATCCTTAGAAAAGAAAACATATAAAGGATAACAAGAGTTATCTTTAATAAACAAAAAAAAAAAAGGGATATAAAGATATATCCTTAGAAAGAAAAATATATATATATAAAAAAAAAAAAAAAAAAAAAACACAAAATTTTTTTTTTTTTCCCCGTGTGAAAGTGACATTCGAAATATAAAAACAAAAAGAAAAAAAAAAGCACGAATATTTTAACATAGAAAAAGAAAAAATAAGGTGAAGAAGAGCCAAGATACAACAACATCAGAGAATAAGAAGATTTATCCTCATCAATATACATCCAAAGTGACCCAATAGAAGCAAATATATAAAAACATCCTATCAGCTTTAAACCCTCAGGAGTGGAAACAAGAGCCAAGATACAACAGCATCAGAAAATAAGAAGATTTACCCTCATCAATATACATCTAAAGCGACCCAATAGAAGCAAATATATAAAAACATCCTATCAGCTTTAAACCCTCAGGAGTGGAAACAAGAGCCAGGATACAACAGCATCAGAAAGTAAGAATTAGATTAACTATATTATATTTATTTATTAATATTATTAAATGTATGTAACTGAAAAAATAAGCATAAAGTCAGAAATCGAAAGAAAATTACTGTATACGTCCGGAGAACTAGAAACCAAAAAGTTACAGGAATTCCTATATAGAATAACCCTGATAAAAATCAAAGCAAAGAAAAATTATTTAAAACATAAGAACAAAAGAGAAAAACGCATTCGTGTATAAGTTCTATTAGCATTGCAAAAGTACTTAATAACTACAAGTTTAATACAATTTTAAAATTCAAACATATTGTGGTAGGGATGGAAATTTCAAAATAAATTAATAAACTAATGTTTCCAGATTTTAGAGAATCGCCAAAAGTATACTGTCTATACCACATTCGCTCACTATCTTATATAAAACAAAGCAAATAAATCGCCTTTATGTTAATACTTTTTAGTTTGATTTAGGCGTTTAGGGGGATACTAAGTCCTAAAGAAATTTACTTTCTAAGATAATATCTTTTGGACTGGCTACTCGGTTGAATGTATTTTTCCCTATTCCACTATCAACTCTAAAATAACAAGTTTAAAAGTGTTCGTCTTAATTCCCTCTTACATATGTATGTTATTATTTTATTTATAATAATGTTCTAATTTTTTTTTGTAAATTGCCAAAAGTACATTCAAATTATGTAAAGAAGTATATGTAGTACAATAAATTATTAATGTATGTACGACGGTTTTTTTTATTCTTATATCAAATATAGTAAAAAATATTATTTGCACTTAGTGTCGAAAAGGCTAATAAAACTGAAAAATGTACAATTGTACTGACTTTATCATCCCTGATGTGTATGTATTATATTTTTTTGACAAGCTCACGATTTATTACACAAACAAAATGCTTGCTGTTTCTTGTATTGTAGTTGAGTTGCATGTACTTTATTAAATATACTTTGGTTTCTTGTTTTGTCTTTTGTTTTAGTGATGCAAGCTGGTTTTTTTTATTGCTAAAAGATTTACGGGTATTTGCATATTAGTGGTTATTTTATGTTGTAAATTATACGCTTTTTAATAAAAGCTATTTTAATAAAAACGAAAATACTTTTAAATGTTTATTAAGTTTATTTGCTTTTAATTTGGATGTCTATTTTTCAATCAAGTTTAGTAAGCGTCAATAAGTATGCATGTTTTAAATTATTCAGTATTCATATACCTGTACTCGACATAACATATTACACAGCACTAAAGCAGAACATGATAACACACACAAACAAACATTTTAGTTTATGAGTTTTGATTAAAAAAATTAATTGCGGCAAATAAAAAATTAATTGAAAAAATAAATTTACACCAATTAATCGTTTAATTAAACGAGTTTTGGGAAAAATTTTTTCTGTGTATTTATAAGAACATAAACTGTAAAATTAGTACATATTTAAGAAAGCTCAAGAATGAAAATAAAGTTGGTCTTAATTTGGAAATGAAATAGTGAAAGTGTTTTTATTTTTTAACATTATTTTTTTTAAATTCAAAAGTGTTATCCATTTAACATACCTTTCGTGATTAAAAGAATAGTTAGTTTATAAAAACTAACTTAATTTATTTATTTGCATAAGTTAAACACAACAAAAAAAAAACAAAGATAATTAATTTAATAGTCATTAACAATCTTGTTCAGAAAAAATAATATTAAAAAAAACTAGTTATAAAAAAAAAAATAATTTATCCATTAATATTAAATTAACAAAATTATTTTCTCGAGGGTATTGTCGAATATCAAAATTTGGATGTATAATTTATACGTATCAAAATGTAAAAATGTACTTACATTTCATTTGAAATCCACCGTCGACAAGCGCTTGCTGACACGAATTTTGAAAAGAGAAAAGAGAAAAGAGAAAAGAGAAAAGAGAGGTGATTATGATATTTTACTATAACGTTTCTTTCAAATGAAAAATATTTGTAAGTAAATTATTTCTTTTTAGATTACAATAACAAAAGTATAAAAAAAAGGAACAAATAATTACTTATACGTAATGTAAAACAACAAAGTTGGAGAGAATTTTCTCTTTGAAAATTAACTAAAGAACATTAAAGCATTTAGTAGAGTTCTAAATACATTAATGTTACCGTAATTAAAATGATTAAAGACGAATAAAATAATAAAAAAAAATAGAAACAGTTAAAGTTAAATTATTTAAGATCCATATTAATTTAAGAAAAATTCAGTATTAAATTAAGTTAAAAAGGCACTATTAAATATGGTTTGCTATTTATAACTCGTGGCGATAACAGTTAGTTTTGGGATCTTGAGTTTTAAGAAAGTTTATAGAAAGTTAAAGTAAGTTCATGCCATGGGATATTTTATCTTTCAGTACAGTAGCAGAACATTAAATACGCGAGTACACCGTTTGAATTAAATAAAGTATTAATTTGAATCCGTATTTTGTTCACCTTTGTGTCAACACACAGCTTGTTACGTACCCTGTTCAATGACAAAAGAGATTCACACACCTTGGCTATTTTTGAAACCTTATTCTTTGGAGATTAAAAATAAGATTGATTAGAGATTGGGAATGCTGTAGGTATAGAATACCTACAACAGCATTAATTCTGTTATCAATCCTTGAAAGGAGCTGAATTTTTGGAAATAACGAACTTCAAATCTCTATTAGCGATTAAAGAAAAATCCCAAATCGTTTCTTAATTTAAATTAATTTTTATACGCATTTTAATAATTTTACTCTCCTTGAAAATTTAAAAGCAAAGTTTAAAAAATGAAAAATTTTTCAATTAAAATATGAAATAAAAAATAGATTTAAAAAAAAATATTATAAATACAGTATTTATAAATTGCCCTCACAATCTGGAAGGAGCTATAGCCTATAATTTTTATTATTTAGGGAGTAAAAGTCCCTATATCTTCCTCACTTATCAACCGGTTTTCTTAAAATTTGGCATGCAGAAACTTTAACATCTAAAGGAACTTTAAGGTAAAAATTTTTTGGGAATTCCAACATTAAGGGTGTAATATAAAGAAAAACGGGTAAAAGCTCCCTCTACCCATGTATTCTTAATTAATTATTCGATGATAGTTTCAAGTCTTGAAGGAACTTATGCCGGAAGCAGGGAAGAAAATATTAAAAAAAAATTCTATTGTTTACAATTTGACAAATCTTCTTTGTCGTTTTTCTACACTCTGATTTTTTGGCATATGCGCCAAACCAATATTCAGCTGACGCATTGTTTTTTTCATCGTCGATCATGGTTTTAAGCGCGTCATTCTTTTATCTTTCACGATAAATAAGATATAAGTTAACAAACTTTTAATTAAAAATTGCTTTTTCACTTTACCTGGAATTTTCACAACTTGTGTCATGCGTCTACATTTCTTTGTTTAATTCTTGTGCGCGGTTTCTTCGTCATAGTTACCGCTAAAAAAATCAGTTTTAACAAGTCTTTGTAAAAGATAACTCAAATAACCAAAAGTGAAAATTATAAATAAACATATAAAAAAATTTAACAAAAGTGTTTTTTTATAAGAAAAACTAGATAATAAAAAATCTAGTAAGTGGCGCCCAACGTAAAAGGACAAATTAATTATAAAAATCCTCATAGTAAGGATAAAATTAATTGCCCAACGAAAAAGAACAAATTAATTATAAAAAATCCTTATAGCGAGGATAAAATTATTTGCCCAACATAAAAAATTAAAATTAAAATATAATAAGGATTAGGAAAAACATATTTAAAAACTAAAAGTGTATTAAGAATAAATTGATGATAAAAACTATAAAAAAAACTTATATGTATGGCAAAACAACGTTTGCCGGGTCAGCTAGCTTATCACAAAATTTGAAAATAAAAATAATTTTTAATTCTAATCCATGAATTAATAAATTAAATTAGATCTTTCCTGACTATTTTCCATTTTTCAGACGCAAACCACAAATAAATTTTATTTGGTTTGCTTACCAAACATCAGAGTCCTAAGCCGATCTAATTTGACGCCGCAAGTGTTTTGTTGCAAAAATTGCTAGCCGCAGGTTAAATTCTGATTGTTCACGCCAGAACAAGAATGGTTACCCATCCCTGACCTGGAGTGTGTGGTGCCAAGTCTTCATAGATGGACTTGACGTTCAGGGTGCACTGCAGTAATTGGAACCTATTTGTTTTTAACCTTTTTTCTTGAGAGTACTTCGGGCTACCATTTTTTTTTCTGTATCTATTGTTAATTCGTTTCTTAAGCCAGTCAGTCGTTTTTGTTCTGATGCGTTTAGTTTTACATTGAAATCCTGAATTTTTTAAAACAATAAAATTGTAAAATTTGAATAATCAACATAATCTCCTGGTATTGCCTTTATTTTTATCCTTTTTGTGGATTACTGTATCGAGTCTTGAGGTTCCAGTTTGGTGAAGTTAGCCGCCTTGACGCCGACGACACTTACATTCCAAAGAATTATTGGTCCAATCGAACCGGATTTCTAGTGGGGACCGCAAGTCAAAGTAAAGGTGATATATTTCTTTTGACATTTTCGATTCTTAATGAAGTTTTTTCTTATAATATTTTGCTCATTAATAAAAACAATTTTACGAGAACTAATACTTTCGGCACTTTATACAAATAGAAGAATTTTTTTTGTAATAAAGTTTTAGAAACACTGGATAATTGATCCCAGTATTTTATATAGCTTATTTATTTAGCTTAGACCCGAACCAACGTCTACATAAAAAAGAAATTTCGAGCCACCCTGCTGTGTTACTTTACAACTCTGTTTTTTGTACCTGGGTTTTTTGTCTTTCTGACATATCAGTGACATTAAGCCATTTTGTGAAAAAATTCAACATACATATATACATAAACCTTTAAATTTTAGTTGTGCAGTGAATTAAATTATTTAAATTAAAATATTGAAAAAAATGGACTGCTGTTACATGATCAATTTTATTAGTAAAAATTTAAGTTTGCATTAATTTGAAAATATATATACATACATATATTTCCACCAAGTTGCCCGGGAGTTTTGTAAGATAGTACGTTGATTGGATGTTTAAGACAAGCCGGAAAAATTAATTGATATTTTCTTTGTGCTGTCGACGTTTTTTGATACGAAAAGGTAACAAAAAGGATCAAACCTAGCCTCTGTTTAACCAGCTGGAGGTTCTCGGCGGTTAAAGCAAATTTTGTTCAGGTGTTTCCTATTTGTCAGGCAAAAACCGTGAAGTACGTTTCTTGCTTTATAGACGGTGCTCCAATCTAAATCTAAATAAAGCGTTTTGTTACTTGGTGAGTTGATTATATTATACATATAAAAAGTTGAAGTGGTATTTTACAAATATATATGTGATTGGTATTATTTCTTTTGAGAAAGACGCAGTACAAATTAGGGCTAGATAATCAAATGGCAAAATTACCACATATAATATGAACTATTACCCACACACAAAGCTGTTCTTCTGAATATTGGAGAAGCGTTTTGCCAACGGCTGTGGCCTTACTTGGAATCTTCAATTTGATAGAGCGGACAGTTTTTATATTAGGGCATATGTACCAAAATATGACTTATGTATAGGTGAGGTATGTGTGAATATATAGAAGTGTGTATATATTGTGTGAGTGATCATTGGTCGCAATATTTATAGAAGCGCTGTTAATTGTTGTGTTCGATATATTAGCTGAAGTTACTGTCGTCGGCTCTGGTAGAAGATAGCTTGCTTGAGTATTTACCCACTTTACCACCGTCTATATAGAAGCGGGAGGCATATACATATATTCTTGGGAAACAAGAAACCGATAGTACCGATTTTAGTGGGTAACAAACGTATTGCTTTTATTCTTGGACGGTTATTAAGTCTCTGATTTTTGAAAAGGGGCTTACATTTGTTAAAGTTTTTTATTTTTTGTTGAAGATATATTATATTTTTTGAATTTGAGTGGCTTGGGGGTTCAATATGGTAAAGTCGGATAATTTGCAAAAATTTGAGAAGTATGCGGCGCTTTTTCTTGAGCTTGAGAAGGACTTTAATGAAACTCATAAAAATAACCAGACATCTTTTACAATTGAACTCGAACAGGGGGAGTTTAAGGCCACGTGGGAAAAGGTTAGGGTGAGTTATGAAACTTTTGCTACCGCGAGTGGTAACGCTGATTCCGAGGAGGATGTCGAGGCTGCAAAATATCTCTTTAAAGAGTGTAGACTAGCCTATATCACTTGTGCTGCGTTGATGGGAGAGTTGTCACAATCATTCTTGAGTAGACCTACACTTTCTTCGACTCAATGTGTGGTCAATTCAAATGATGCCTCCAATGCGGGAAGTCATCATATTAGACTGCCGCCATGTACGACTGAACCATTCTATGGTGATTATCAGTCATGGCCGACCTTCCGGGATATGTTTGTGGCAGTGTATATAAACGGCACCTCACTGACTGCAGTTGAGAAATTATTTTATCTTAGACAAAATACCCGAGATGAGGCCTTAGAGATTGTCAAGAAGTCTCCTCTTACTAATGAAGGCTTTGAAACTGCGTGGAAGAATTTAAAGGACCGCTATGAAAATAAGAGGATTTTAGTTAATATTCAACTTAAAATATTATTTAATTTAGTAGAAATTGTATCAGAGTCAGCTGCGGAAATAAAGCGCTTGCAAAGAGATATTAATAATTGTATTTCAACTCTTAATTTGCATAACATTGATATCCGAAATTGGGATTCGATTTTTATTTTTCTTTGCTCTATTAAGTTGCCTGATTTAACCTTGTCATCTTGGGAGCAGTCAATCAAGGACAAAACGGAGATTCCAAAGTGGGAGGAAATGGATAGCTTTCTCACTTCTCGTTTTCAGTCCTTAGAAACCGTTTCAGGTATTAGGGCAAGCCCAGCGGAGTATACCGCAGGGGCTAGCTCCCGTGCGAAAGTTTCGTTTGATAATAATTCTCGTCCTAAAGGGGAACATCGCTCCGGACATGAGAGAAACAACTTTTCTGGCAGGAATATTAGAAGTTACCAAGCAGGGATAGTAAAGAGATATTGCCCCTGCTGCTCGAAGGACCATTTGTTGAAGACGTGTCCCTCATTTTTAGAATTAGGTCCGGGGGAAAGATTTTTGGTGGTCAAAAGGAACAACTTGTGTATAAACTGCCTGGCTGCTGGTCATAGACTAAACACGTGCCAAAGCGCCTGCAGTTGTTCGGTGTGCAAATTGAAGCACCACTCTTTATTGCATAGAGAGGTGGTGAGTGATAGCCAAACTGACGGACCAAGCACTAGTCAGGCTGCGGCTCATAGAGCAGCCGTTCAAAACTGTTTCGCAACGACGGCACGACAAATTCTGTTGGGTACTGCTATAGTCGACGTGGTCTGTCGTGGCGAGGTATTTTCTGCGAGAGCTCTTATTGATTCCGGATCGCAGGCAACTTTCATTTCGGAGGGTTTGCAGAGAAAACTTGATTTATCAACTAGGGGCGTTAGAGCCCAGGTTTCCGGACTAAATGGTGCTTCAGCGGGTTTAGTTCAGAAGCTTTGTTCGTTCGAATTGGCCACTCCCTTAGATAGACGATTAAGGATAAACGTGGAAGGGATGGTCCTACCTAGATTAACAGGAAATTTGCCTGCAAGGTCTGTAAACGTTTCACATTCTTCATTAATGGGTTTGACACTAGCCGATCCCAGTTTTGCAAAGAGCGGAAAGGTGGATTTACTTATTGGAGCTGACATTTATTCGAAAATTATGAAGGATGGTGTAAGACGCAATATTATGGGAGATTTGATGGCGCAGGAAACAATATTTGGGTGGATTTTGACTGGTTCTCTTCCTGATCGTGGCAATCGGACATTTACAACATCTGTCTCATATTTCACAGAATTAGACTTAGATAAACAGCTGGAAAGGTTTTGGGACTTAGAGGAGCCTCCAAGTGCGCCTAAGTCTACCCCGGAGGATGAATACTGTGAAGAGCATTACAGAAACACTACAAGGCGAGATTTGGACGGTCGGTATATAGTTTCCCTACCCTTTAGGGCGCAATACTTGGGTGACAGTGGGCTCGGTTCATCTCGGGACAGGGCTCAGCGCCAGTTTTTAAGAAATGAAATGTCTCTGTTAAAGAGACCGGATTTTAAGACCACCTATGACAGCGTTCTTTCAGAGTATGAAATTTTGGGTCATATGGCTTTAGTTGTGAACGATGAGATGAAACCCTCGGAATCGTTCTATCTGCCGCATCATGCTGTTTTCAAGCCTGAGAGTTCGACTACGAGGGTCAGGGTGGTATTTAATGCATCATGTCGCTCGTCTTCTGGGTTAAGTCTTAATGATGTTTTGTATACAGGTCCCATTCTGCAGCACGATCTTACGTTATTAATAGTAAAGTGGCGCTTCTTTCGTTATGTGTTTAATGGGGATATTGAGAAGATGTACCGCCAGATTTTAGTGGATGCAGGACACACGAAATTTCAACGCATTGTCTTTCGCCGTCATCCAATGGATGATTTATTAGACTTCGAATTGAAAACCGTCACATTTGGGATGAATTGTGCCCCGTATTTGGCGATTAGAACATTGCATCAATTAGCCAGTGATGTTCAAAATCAGTGGCCGCTGGCCTCTCAGATACTACGTAATATGATGTATGTTGACGATGCGTTAGCCGGAGCTCATGACATTTCTGTTGCGATTGCAGCTCGTAACGAGTTGATATTGGCTTTAACGTCAGCTGGATTTTGTATGAGGAAATGGACCTCAAATGATAGGCGTATATTGCAGGACTTACCAGCTGATTTTCTTTTAAAACAAAATTTTCTGGAAATTGATGGGGATAGCACCACCAAAACATTAGGTATAAGGTGGAATGCTAGATTGGATGAATTTTACTTCTCCACGTCTGCTCTTATCGCGAAAGAAAACTTTACTAAACGGGATGTTCTGTCTATCATCGCTAGGCTTTTTGACCCTGCTGGTTGGCTAGGACCGATCGTCATAATAGCAAAAATGTTGATGCAACAGATCTGGAGGGAGAAAACTGGCTGGGATGAGACTATATCGGCGGAAAGCTTGGTAAAGTGGCACCAATTTGTAGCGGACTATAAAGACATTGATAACGTCACGATTCCTCGTTGGTTGGGCTTCAAACCCACTAGTTATGTCCAAATCCATGGGTTTGCTGATGCCTCTGAAAAGGCTTATGGCGCCTGCGTATACGTACGTATTCAAAACGAGATAGGCGCCATTCGATCTCACTTGTTGCTAGCGAAGTCTAGAGTGGCTCCATTGAAAACTGTTTCACTGCCGCGTTTAGAGCTGTGTGGTGCTTATCTTTTAGCAGAATTGGTTAGTACTATTCGAACTAATTTGGAACTGGATGGGAGTCGGACAAGGGTATATGCATGGAGCGATTCCATGATCGTCTTAGCGTGGCTACAAAAGCCGTCTAATACCTGGAAAACATTCGTTGCGAATAGGGTGTCGAAAATCGTAGAAAAGGTTGGCAAAGGTGAGTGGCGGCACGTTGGTTCAAATGACAATCCGGCGGATTTGTTAAGTCGAGGTGTCCGGCCACAGGACCTTGTTAAAAATAAGCTTTGGTGGCATGGTCCTCCATGGCTTTGCTCGTCCTCCGATCGCTGGGAGAGAGCGTCTATGGGCGGTTCTCGGCGGTTAAAGCAAATTTTGTTCAGGTGTTTCCTATTTGTCAGGCAAAAACCGTGAAGTACGTTTCTTGCTTTATAGACGGTGCTCCAATCTAAATCTAAATAAAGCGTTTTGTTACTTGGTGAGTTGATTATATTATACATATAAAAAGTTGAAGTGGTATTTTACAAATATATATGTGATTGGTATTATTTCTTTTGAGAAAGACGCAGTACAAATTAGGGCTAGATAATCAAATGGCAAAATTACCACATATAATATGAACTATTACCCACACACAAAGCTGTTCTTCTGAATATTGGAGAAGCGTTTTGCCAACGGCTGTGGCCTTACTTGGAATCTTCAATTTGATAGAGCGGACAGTTTTTATATTAGGGCATATGTACCAAAATATGACTTATGTATAGGTGAGGTATGTGTGAATATATAGAAGTGTGTATATATTGTGTGAGTGATCATTGGTCGCAATATTTATAGAAGCGCTGTTAATTGTTGTGTTCGATATATTAGCTGAAGTTACTGTCGTCGGCTCTGGTAGAAGATAGCTTGCTTGAGTATTTACCCACTTTACCACCGTCTATATAGAAGCGGGAGGCATATACATATATTCTTGGGAAACAAGAAACCGATAGTACCGATTTTAGTGGGTAACAAACGTATTGCTTTTATTCTTGGACGGTTATTAAGTCTCTGATTTTTGAAAAGGGGCTTACATTTGTTAAAGTTTTTTATTTTTTGTTGAAGATATATTATATTTTTTGAATTTGAGTGGCTTGGGGGTTCAATATGGTAAAGTCGGATAATTTGCAAAAATTTGAGAAGTATGCGGCGCTTTTTCTTGAGCTTGAGAAGGACTTTAATGAAACTCATAAAAATAACCAGACATCTTTTACAATTGAACTCGAACAGGGGGAGTTTAAGGCCACGTGGGAAAAGGTTAGGGTGAGTTATGAAACTTTTGCTACCGCGAGTGGTAACGCTGATTCCGAGGAGGATGTCGAGGCTGCAAAATATCTCTTTAAAGAGTGTAGACTAGCCTATATCACTTGTGCTGCGTTGATGGGAGAGTTGTCACAATCATTCTTGAGTAGACCTACACTTTCTTCGACTCAATGTGTGGTCAATTCAAATGATGCCTCCAATGCGGGAAGTCATCATATTAGACTGCCGCCATGTACGACTGAACCATTCTATGGTGATTATCAGTCATGGCCGACCTTCCGGGATATGTTTGTGGCAGTGTATATAAACGGCACCTCACTGACTGCAGTTGAGAAATTATTTTATCTTAGACAAAATACCCGAGATGAGGCCTTAGAGATTGTCAAGAAGTCTCCTCTTACTAATGAAGGCTTTGAAACTGCGTGGAAGAATTTAAAGGACCGCTATGAAAATAAGAGGATTTTAGTTAATATTCAACTTAAAATATTATTTAATTTAGTAGAAATTGTATCAGAGTCAGCTGCGGAAATAAAGCGCTTGCAAAGAGATATTAATAATTGTATTTCAACTCTTAATTTGCATAACATTGATATCCGAAATTGGGATTCGATTTTTATTTTTCTTTGCTCTATTAAGTTGCCTGATTTAACCTTGTCATCTTGGGAGCAGTCAATCAAGGACAAAACGGAGATTCCAAAGTGGGAGGAAATGGATAGCTTTCTCACTTCTCGTTTTCAGTCCTTAGAAACCGTTTCAGGTATTAGGGCAAGCCCAGCGGAGTATACCGCAGGGGCTAGCTCCCGTGCGAAAGTTTCGTTTGATAATAATTCTCGTCCTAAAGGGGAACATCGCTCCGGACATGAGAGAAACAACTTTTCTGGCAGGAATATTAGAAGTTACCAAGCAGGGATAGTAAAGAGATATTGCCCCTGCTGCTCGAAGGACCATTTGTTGAAGACGTGTCCCTCATTTTTAGAATTAGGTCCGGGGGAAAGATTTTTGGTGGTCAAAAGGAACAACTTGTGTATAAACTGCCTGGCTGCTGGTCATAGACTAAACACGTGCCAAAGCGCCTGCAGTTGTTCGGTGTGCAAATTGAAGCACCACTCTTTATTGCATAGAGAGGTGGTGAGTGATAGCCAAACTGACGGACCAAGCACTAGTCAGGCTGCGGCTCATAGAGCAGCCGTTCAAAACTGTTTCGCAACGACGGCACGACAAATTCTGTTGGGTACTGCTATAGTCGACGTGGTCTGTCGTGGCGAGGTATTTTCTGCGAGAGCTCTTATTGATTCCGGATCGCAGGCAACTTTCATTTCGGAGGGTTTGCAGAGAAAACTTGATTTATCAACTAGGGGCGTTAGAGCCCAGGTTTCCGGACTAAATGGTGCTTCAGCGGGTTTAGTTCAGAAGCTTTGTTCGTTCGAATTGGCCACTCCCTTAGATAGACGATTAAGGATAAACGTGGAAGGGATGGTCCTACCTAGATTAACAGGAAATTTGCCTGCAAGGTCTGTAAACGTTTCACATTCTTCATTAATGGGTTTGACACTAGCCGATCCCAGTTTTGCAAAGAGCGGAAAGGTGGATTTACTTATTGGAGCTGACATTTATTCGAAAATTATGAAGGATGGTGTAAGACGCAATATTATGGGAGATTTGATGGCGCAGGAAACAATATTTGGGTGGATTTTGACTGGTTCTCTTCCTGATCGTGGCAATCGGACATTTACAACATCTGTCTCATATTTCACAGAATTAGACTTAGATAAACAGCTGGAAAGGTTTTGGGACTTAGAGGAGCCTCCAAGTGCGCCTAAGTCTACCCCGGAGGATGAATACTGTGAAGAGCATTACAGAAACACTACAAGGCGAGATTTGGACGGTCGGTATATAGTTTCCCTACCCTTTAGGGCGCAATACTTGGGTGACAGTGGGCTCGGTTCATCTCGGGACAGGGCTCAGCGCCAGTTTTTAAGAAATGAAATGTCTCTGTTAAAGAGACCGGATTTTAAGACCACCTATGACAGCGTTCTTTCAGAGTATGAAATTTTGGGTCATATGGCTTTAGTTGTGAACGATGAGATGAAACCCTCGGAATCGTTCTATCTGCCGCATCATGCTGTTTTCAAGCCTGAGAGTTCGACTACGAGGGTCAGGGTGGTATTTAATGCATCATGTCGCTCGTCTTCTGGGTTAAGTCTTAATGATGTTTTGTATACAGGTCCCATTCTGCAGCACGATCTTACGTTATTAATAGTAAAGTGGCGCTTCTTTCGTTATGTGTTTAATGGGGATATTGAGAAGATGTACCGCCAGATTTTAGTGGATGCAGGACACACGAAATTTCAACGCATTGTCTTTCGCCGTCATCCAATGGATGATTTATTAGACTTCGAATTGAAAACCGTCACATTTGGGATGAATTGTGCCCCGTATTTGGCGATTAGAACATTGCATCAATTAGCCAGTGATGTTCAAAATCAGTGGCCGCTGGCCTCTCAGATACTACGTAATATGATGTATGTTGACGATGCGTTAGCCGGAGCTCATGACATTTCTGTTGCGATTGCAGCTCGTAACGAGTTGATATTGGCTTTAACGTCAGCTGGATTTTGTATGAGGAAATGGACCTCAAATGATAGGCGTATATTGCAGGACTTACCAGCTGATTTTCTTTTAAAACAAAATTTTCTGGAAATTGATGGGGATAGCACCACCAAAACATTAGGTATAAGGTGGAATGCTAGATTGGATGAATTTTACTTCTCCACGTCTGCTCTTATCGCGAAAGAAAACTTTACTAAACGGGATGTTCTGTCTATCATCGCTAGGCTTTTTGACCCTGCTGGTTGGCTAGGACCGATCGTCATAATAGCAAAAATGTTGATGCAACAGATCTGGAGGGAGAAAACTGGCTGGGATGAGACTATATCGGCGGAAAGCTTGGTAAAGTGGCACCAATTTGTAGCGGACTATAAAGACATTGATAACGTCACGATTCCTCGTTGGTTGGGCTTCAAACCCACTAGTTATGTCCAAATCCATGGGTTTGCTGATGCCTCTGAAAAGGCTTATGGCGCCTGCGTATACGTACGTATTCAAAACGAGATAGGCGCCATTCGATCTCACTTGTTGCTAGCGAAGTCTAGAGTGGCTCCATTGAAAACTGTTTCACTGCCGCGTTTAGAGCTGTGTGGTGCTTATCTTTTAGCAGAATTGGTTAGTACTATTCGAACTAATTTGGAACTGGATGGGAGTCGGACAAGGGTATATGCATGGAGCGATTCCATGATCGTCTTAGCGTGGCTACAAAAGCCGTCTAATACCTGGAAAACATTCGTTGCGAATAGGGTGTCGAAAATCGTAGAAAAGGTTGGCAAAGGTGAGTGGCGGCACGTTGGTTCAAATGACAATCCGGCGGATTTGTTAAGTCGAGGTGTCCGGCCACAGGACCTTGTTAAAAATAAGCTTTGGTGGCATGGTCCTCCATGGCTTTGCTCGTCCTCCGATCGCTGGGAGAGAGCGTCTATGGGCGACTTGGGGACGAAAGAGGAGGAGCGCAAACCCCAGGTTTTTTTTGTATATTTTAAGGAATTTGATGACTTACTGGGTCGCTTTTCATCATACTCACGAGCACTTCGTATTCTGGCATTAGTAGTAAGGGGGTGGAAAGTAGTTTTAAGGCAGGAGCGGTATTTTTCGGGCTCTGAGGTAACTTCAGCCGAAATCCTCTCTGTGAGAGAGAAGCTTATTATCGTATCCCAGAAGGCCTTTTTCGCTAGTGAATATTATAAATTGTGCCATGATCAACCTATTAGGGAAGGAAAACTTGTGAGCTTGTCACCCTTTTTGGATGAAAGAGGGGTAATTCGTGTAGGAGGACGGTTGGCAAATGCACCAAATCTGACATACAGTGAAAAATTTCCCATAGTATTGCATTCACAATGCCGATTCGCCGTATTGTTTGTCGAATTCATTCATAAGATCACGCTGCACGGCGGCAATCAGCTAATGTTGAGAGCCCTACGTACAGAATTTTTTATTCCCCATGCTAAAAACTTAATAAAGACAATTATAGGTCGTTGTAAAAATTGTGTTTTACAGAAAAAAGCTACTCAAAGTCAAATTATGGCAGCACTTCCAACTTCTAGAACAGTAATTCATCGACCTTTTAGTATTACTGGTGTGGATTTCGCTGGCCCTTTTGATATTCGGAACTATACGGGTCGAGCTTGTTTAATCACAAAGGGTTATGTTTGTTTGTTTGTCTGTTTTGCTACGAAAGCGATTCATTTGGAAGCGGTTAGCAGCTTGTCGACCCCAGCTTTCTTGGCGGCCTTTGAGAGATTTGTTTCCCGGCGAGGATTGCCCAAGGAGATGCACTCTGATAATGGCACAAATTTCGTGGGTGCTTCGAGGATAATAAGGTCTGAATTTCGTAACTTTCTTCGCAGTTCAGGTTCTGCAATTAATACCAAGCATGGGCTCCAGGGTTTTTGTTGGCGTTTTAACCCCCCGGGATCACCTCATATGGGTGGCATGTGGGAAGCGGGTGTAAAAAGCGTCAAGCATCATTTCAAAAGGGTTGCTGGAAGCGTCAAGTATACTTTTGAGGAGTTTTCAACATTGTTGGCACGTATTGAATCCTGCCTAAACTCTCGACCCTTATGTCCATTAACGGAGAACATTGAAAGTTTAGATGCTTTGACTCCTGGTCATTTTCTGGTTGGAGGCCCCCTTCTAGCGTCACCTGAGGTAAACATTACGGAGGATCCACTGTCCATCATAAATCGGTGGCAGCGAGTAAAAGCATTAAACCAACGTTTATGTGCCCGGTGGAAAGATGATTACTTAAAAGAGCTTCACAGGCGACATAAGTGGAAGTTTATGGAAAGGGATCTAAAGATAGGTGATTTAGTTGTGATTCGAGAGGATAACCTGCCAACGAATGAATGGCGCATGGGTAGAGTAGTAAAAGCTCATTTAGGGAAAGATAACCACGTCAGAGTTGTAGAGTTGAAAACAGCACGGGGCTTATTAACGAGACCAATTGTTAAATTGGTACTTCTTCCAAAGTATTAGTGTTTCTTTTTTTCCTTGTATTATTTTTTATTTTTTTGTTATAGTATCATGGTTTCGCCCAAAAAATATGCCAATGGTGGCCGTTCCGGCCAAAGCATGGTTTGCCGGATATGTTTAGAGAGCCATCCCTTGCGGTTTTGCAGGAAATTTCTCCAAGTCGACATAAAAGAAAGAATGGAGCTCGTTTCTATTTATAAATATTGTGCAAGTTGCCTAAGCCACGACCATACCTGGCGTACTTGTGAAAGTAAGGGAAAGTGCAAGCGCTGTGGTGACATGCATCACTCACTTCTACACAGACCGAGCAAAAGACCAAGTTCGTCTAGCTCAAGGAAAAATAAAAAGCTGAAGCGCTGCCAACGGGGACCCAGTTCGTCTTCCCGCCCTGAGAGTAGAGGACCTAGTTCGTCCCAAAACTCAGCCAGGGGACCTCGTCCGTCCGGTGGTCTGGGGGGCGAAGGACCTCGTTCGTCTCGAGCCCTGGTTCCTGTTCATTCGAGGAACCATGAAGCAACTGCACAAAATAAGGAAGTTGAATGGAATCGGAACAAAAAATCTGTTTATCGTTTGTCTACACATCAAATTTCGGAAGTGGTATTGTTAAGATCTACAGCAATAATCAAGATTGTCACCAGCACTAAGTATGTTATCGAGAGAGCTCTGATCGACCCTGGTTCGGAAAATTCCGTGATGTCTGATGAAGTTGTGCAGCGTCTTAGAGCCAGGACAGTTCGTGTAGGACAAATTGAGAAGTGCCTGATTGTTTTAAGAGGTAACCATGGTAACAGCGAGACGGTTGAAACGTATGCTACAGTTCAACGGAAGTTTAAGGTGATTTCGCCTTTAAAATCAGTTCACCCAAGAATCGCTGATGAGTTTCCAGGTCTTCAGTTGGCAGACCCCCAGTTCTTTGTATCGGCTCCTGTGCAGATAAAGCTTGGATGTGATGTATACACCAAAATTATTAGAAGCGGCGTTTTTGGTGGGTCTCTGGGAAAGCCATTGGCTCAATTCTCTATTTTTGGCTATTTGATATCTGGATCCTGTGCGCCATGAGCACTTTATAAGTATTTTTATATTTGTCTTCTATTGCCTTTTACTTGAACTTCTTTATTAATAAATGAGGCCTAAAACTCCCACACCGTGAATTCTAGTGGAGGTTTTCCGAATAGTTTTGTTTTTTTTCCCAACGTTAATTTTTTTTCAGATATTGATGCAGCTCAGATTGCAGTACTGCAAGGCGGCCGGGATGTTCACGCCAGAACAAGAATGGTTACCCATCCCTGACCTGGAGTGTGTGGTGCCAAGTCTTCATAGATGGACTTGACGTTCAGGGTGCACTGCAGTAATTGGAACCTATTTGTTTTTAACCTTTTTTCTTGAGAGTACTTCGGGCTACCATTTTTTTTTCTGTATCTATTGTTAATTCGTTTCTTAAGCCAGTCAGTCGTTTTTGTTCTGATGCGTTTAGTTTTACATTGAAATCCTGAATTTTTTAAAACAATAAAATTGTAAAATTTGAATAATCAACATAATCTCCTGGTATTGCCTTTATTTTTATCCTTTTTGTGGATTACTGTATCGAGTCTTGAGGTTCCAGTTTGGTGAAGTTAGCCGCCTTGACGCCGACGACACTTACATTCCAAAGAATTACTGATATTAGCCGGATAAAACTATACCATCAACGGCTACCAAAACTAATGCGGTCCGGCTCAGCCGCTCAGCGCAGGTCTCTTATGATTAATTACGACAGCACAATTAACATACCAAGCAAAGTTCTATTTATTTAAGACACTTTTTGTTAACAAAGCAACAAAAATTTTTTTAAACCATTGTAAATTGTTAGAACAATATAACATGATAGCACACCTTGTGAATACCCTAATAATAAAAATGTGTTGTAAAAAAATATATAACGGAAACAGTAAGATAAAATAATGTTTATATGCACATTTTCAAAGGTGCCATACACACACATATTCAAGGGGCGGTGTTGCCAAAAGTTGGTGACCAAAAATGGCTAAATTTACGGGAAAAAGGCTAAAAAAATTTCAAGTAAAAACACTTTAAAATTCAATGACAGAACAGAAAAAATTCATTACAATTAAATCGTAAGTTGAAATCAATTTGTTACATAAGAATAAACGTTAATTAATGTTTAAGCATTTAAAATCAATAAATTCAATGATCATCTCATAGGAATCACTCGTGCCTATTAGTTTTAAATATTTTGAAGGTAAATCATAATCATGACAATTTTTACAAAACCTTTTCAGTCAAGATCTAAAATAAAAAAAAAAGTATAGTCGGTCAAACCCGACTATACATATATTACCCTACTCCACATTAGAAATTTTTCAAATTATCACCAAAATTGTTTGCTTGCTAACCATATATGGCCCAGAGGGCTTGGTTAGTTTTTATTAAAATGAAATAAATAAATAAATAATATTGCAACCTGTACTTTGCGCTCAAGGTTTACAAGGACAGCCAGCCGGACGGACATCGGTAATCGGACTCGGGAGGTGATTCTGAGTTGATCGGTATACTTTATTTTAAGGTATTACAAATAAATGTCAAAAAAAAAAAAGGCTGCTTTCACTTCTGATTCATTAAATGTGAACAATCGCTGTCAAACCAACTCAAAAGGCGAAAAGTTATACACAAATTTAGGTTTTTGTTCGACAGTTTTTGGTTTCGACTGCAGTTTTTTAAACCCTGGCTGTGGGTATAAATATTTTATTGTTTTGGTACAAATATTTGTCTAATCGGTAAAATCGAATTAAACGGTTGCTAAATCTAATTTTCAAATTACTTTCAACGATGTTTACTGGGCTAAACACCCTCTCTACTTCAGCATTTCACCATGGAAGTGAGAGCAACTTTATAGTAAATTCTGTGTTGTCCATATTATATGTTTAATATTGGCATACTTTTTCTTTATTTTTAAAGATGTTTCAGCGTCATCCTTTATAGTAATTTTTAACATTTTAAAAAGTTGTGATTTAAATGCGTTTAAATTGTTAAATAGGTTTATTTTACTTTTAAAAATTTCTATAAGAAAATAAAAGTTATTTATTTAAAAGAAAACACGGCAAAAAAAATTTTTGCCTAAACAAGTTGAAAAAAGGCTAAATCTAGCCACTAAATGGCTAAATTGGCAACACTGCCGAGGGGATACAGCTAGAAAATAGGCGATTACTTCTAATCGGGTGTACCGATTTTCTTTGAACAAAGCTAATGCTATGTTCATACGACGATATAAACCACTGGTTTCGCTCTCTGAAACTAGATTGCCAAACATGCTGTTCATACGATTCGTTCTTGTTTCATTTTAAAATTTTTTTTGTGTAGTTAGTGTGATTCTTTTTAAAATATATAAAAAAGTAAATAAAACTTAAAAATATATTATTTAATACTTTTATTAATATTATTAGGTTATTATTATCACTTTATTTTATTAAACATCAATTTTTATTTTGTTGCTGTCTTTGTTTTGATTTTTTTTTTGAGAGCTATTTCAGATAACTAACAATAACTGTTATCAAAATTGGAGATGATAGTACATTTTTCCTGTTTCGCAGCCTGTTTCAAAATGAAACGACCTGTTTCGCTCTCAAAATTTTAGGTGTGTTCCACAAGATCTCGGGCAAGTTCGGACTAATGAGAGTAAAATGAAAATTACTCTCTAAATTTGCCGAAACTACCCAAAATTGCTGGAACGCAAAAAACCATTTTTGAACATCTTCAAATACTAATGCTGCTTACTTTTCAAATTAAGATCTATTTACGTGATTTAAGACGCTTAAAAGTCATAACATTATAAAACTAAAACATTTGCATCATTGTCATTTTTTATATTTTGTTTTTTTATATTAAAGATTAAGGGAAATATGTATGTATGCAATAACGTTTTAACCACTTTAATTTTTCACAAAAACCTTACATTTTGCTTTTTAATATGTTTTTTAATTAAAACTAAACTTTTCCTTTTGCTTGTAAATTTCCTGAATTATTTATCAGTTTCATGTGTAAACAAAAACAGCTGTTTGTTTTTTCCTGTCCGCCGAACTTGCCCAAAGAAAAATTTCGTGCAAATTTGTACAGGAAATGAAAAAAATTACTCTCTCAATTACTCTCTTTATTGCACAAAAATTGTTACGTTCGCCAAGATAGCAACGATTAATAGCAACGCCGGAAATAAAACCAAGGGGAATTTGAGGGCTTAAAAGTTAACAATTATGGAAATCTAGTGGCAATGAAAGTTAGCAACGATTTTAAAAATTGTTAAAAAAGAAAATTTATCATCCTTTCATACCCACTTTTCTCTGGAACGGCTCTGACGATTTTTTCCAAAATAGATTTTTTTTAATCTTTAAGTGGTATTTTTCCATATTTCAGTTAGCTTATGCCGTGACACTGCCTAGTTTGGCTGGCGTAAATCAGCAACGATTTTTAGTGACCATTTTGGATGAACCCACTTTTCTCTGGAACGGCTCTGATGATTTTTTCCAAAATAGATTTTTTTTAATCTTTAAGTGGTATTTTTCCATATTTCAGTTAGCTTATGCCGTGACACTGCCTAGTTTGGCTGGCATAAATCAGCAACGATTTTTAGTGACCATTTTGGATGAACCCACTTTTCTCTGGAACGGCTCTGATGATTTTTTCCAAAATAGATTTTTTTTTAATCTTTAAGTGGTATTTTTCCATATTTCAGTTAGCTTATGCCGTGACACTGCCTAGTTTGGCTGGCATAAATCAGCAACGATTTTTACTGACTATTTTGGATGAACCCACTTTTCTCTGGAACGGCTCTGACGATTTTTTCCAAAATAGATTTTTTTTAATCTTTAAGTGGTATTTTTCCATATTTCAGTTAGCTTATGCCGTGACTCTGCCTAGTTTGGCTGGCATAAATCAGCAACGATTTTTAGTGACCATTTTGGATGAACCCACTTTTCTCTGGAACGGCTCTGATGATTTTTTCCAAAATAGATTTTTTTTTAATCTTTAAGTGGTATTTTTCCATATGTCAGTTAGCTTATGCCGTGACACTGCCTAGTTTGGCTGGCATAAATCAGCAACGATTTTTACTGACTATTTTGGATGAACCCACTTTTCTCTGGAACGGCTCTGACGTTTTTTTCCAAAATAGATTTTTTTTAATCTTTAAGTGGTATTTTTCTATATTTCAGTTAGCTTATGCCGTGACAGTGCCTAGTTTGGCTGGCATAAATCAGCAACGATTTTTAGTGACCATTTTGGATGAACCCACTTTTCTCTGGAACGGCTCTGATGATTTTTTCCAAAATAGATTTTTTTTAATCTTTGGTCTATATCTAAATATTTCTAAAATGATATCCAAAAGTTCCCTTCATTTTCATTTCCGGCGTTGCCACTAAATCCCTTGATTTTTAATTTCCGTAGTTGCTATCTTGGCGAACGTAAAATTGTTATGTGGAACGCTTTTGGGTAACTTTGGGCAAGTTCGGACTGTTTCGTTATGCATGTGGAACAGAGCTTTTGTATGGGAAAACATGTCGTTTCAATCATGTTTGGGGCGCGAAACAGGAATAAGAGAGCGAAACACGAATATTGCTGTCCGTGAGAACATGGTAATACACCTTACAGAATCAGCGTTACCGTTGTGATGCAAAAGTATCAATTTTACCCTATTTTGACGGTCTTGATACCCTTTATGACCCATTTTTCGATACACCCTTTTGTATCACATTTAACTATTTTGTGCCACTTTTTGGAAATAGAACTCACTTATGGTTTTTGTCAACACTGCTGAACAGTAGTGCTTCTGCTAAACAAATGTTTTCGAATCCATTTTTATTGGGTAGTAACGTATTAATGACATATTTAAAATTAATTTCAATTTAATATTTGTTTTATTTTAGTGTTAATATGTATATTTATTTGTAAATGGTAAAGAGGAAAAAAGGAGGGAGGAAAAATTAGCTTTTATACATTAGACCAACTCACAAAAAATTGTGATTGTGTTACATCTCTTAAAATAAATCCAGGTTTGTTTTGTAACGATTCCCAAAATGTTGGTCCAGCGCTGTCCGATTGTAAGATATTCTTTTTTTTTAGTATTTTTTTAACGGGGTTTTGCTAAAGAGTAAAAAAAAATAAAATAAAATTTTGAAAAATATGTATATAAAAATGTTTTTGACTGTACAAAAACAGTTAAATAAATATGAAGCCTCACTGCAGGCAAAGTAACTAATATTTAACTAAAAATAAACTCACTGCTGACAATAAGCTTCAGACATCATCAGCCCAATTATGAATAAAAATTTCTCGGGAGCATTTTCCTTCTCCCATTTTTGCAATTTAAATTCAATTGTAAAAATGTGGAAATGGAAAAAACTCCCGGGATTTTTTTATTTATAATTGGGCTGTTATGTGACGCGCAAAATAGAAAGGGACCTAAGGGTAAAAACCGGTTTTGTTCAGGAGTGTCATTTTAAAGATTTAAATACGTGTATCATTGGTGTACCATCACTTCATAAAACGTGCATATCTCTGGGAGGGAATACTTTTGGGGCATGGGATCGGTCTCATTCGATGCTCAGATGTTGTCCACATCAAAAAAAAAAGTAAAAATTAATTTGTTGGTCCCTTTCTCTATGTGCTGTCAAATAGGTTTTTACATATTACCGAATAAATCTAAATCTTAGTGCTGGTTTACACTCTTCAATTTTATCCTTCAAGTCTCGAGCTTAAAGGAAAGAAGGAAAGATAAATGGCACTCTCTTTACCCTTCTCTCTTAAAAGCTCAAGACTTGACGAGTTAAACTTAACGTGTGTGAACCGGCACTTATTATTTATTTTCCTGGTTCACATGTTTCACTTAAGTTGTAATCCCCTTTGTCTACAGATGAAATCTTCATAACACGACACCAGCAGAACATCCCGATATGGTTCTCATAATTATTCTACTTTGAAAATTTTATATATTTAGCAAAACAATTTTAACAAATAGAAATCGGGAATTTTCCCTCTTTTTATAAATAAATTTATTTTTAAAACATGAAAATAATTTGTCAACTCTGAAGCCTATCAACAATGCATGTTTTTTGTAGTTGTTTCTACAACAAAGCTCGTCACGTATAAAGTTGTGCAGTTGAAAGTTCATAATTTTTGACATTGCTAATAACATCTGGTAATTATGTACATATGTATCTTGCCCAAAACGTAACTAGTCATATAAGCACTAAACGGAGCATCAGAATACCTTATAAATACTACCAAAAATGTCATAAAATGGACAGCACTAGAATTAAACTATATATTACTATCATTATAAAACAAACCAAGGGATGCAACAAGCTCACTGTTTGCTCTTCATACAAAGTGAGTCCATATACTATACATACATACATACGATTAAATAAATTAATAGGATAAGGTATGTATGTATGTATGTTTTCTATACATATAAAATAGATAAAAAGATACAAATTTACATAAGAATAATTAGAAATATAACTAGATTTATTTAATATTTTTTTTAATAAATATAGACATACACACACGATATATTAAAGGTATTCACGTAAATTTGTTTACCCTTGCAATTGTGCCAAAAGGCATAGTTGCACTTATTCTAAGTAAGCAACCCATTTTGTTTGCACCATCAATTTTCACCTTTTCCGAAACAACGTTTTAAACAACGCACCTTCCATTTGACAATATCCCAAGATGCATGCACTTGCGATTATTTTAAAAATGTATTTTGATAAATTTGAATCGCAAGTTCATTGAAAAATACACAAAAAATATTAATTTACAAGACGAACTTGAAAAATTTTTTTCAGATAAGTATGTTTATCAGTGTTTTTACATTTTTGGAAAATATAAACAAATTATTTTATTTAATCTTTCATATTTGGTTGTTTTTTATTTTATTTGATTTTACTAATTTGTGGCGGGTTAATTTATTCAAAAGAACATGAATAATTGTTTGCTATTTATTACTTAAGTGCCCAAGTACTTAACACTTTTACAACTCTAAAAAATTAACATAACAAAATAAGTTTCAAAAGTTGGTATTTAGCCAAATAATTGCTTCACAAACAAGTTTAATTAATTTATATTTATTCACTTTTTGTTTAATTTTTTTTAACTTTTCTTTTATTTAACAATTTTTTTGCAATTTGTAAGCATTTTGTTTGATTACCTTTTGAAACATTTGTTTTTTTTTTGTTTTACTAAATTTTATTGGAAAAATTTCTGCAGCAAAAATTTGTAAATACTCAGACAAGAACTGTCACTTTACGCTCTCAATTTGTGTTCTCATTTACTGTATTTTGTGAACGCGAACGCAATTTTGTAAAATGCAGTTAAGTTCAGAAAAAAAATAGTAAAAACTTTTGTGTTCTCGATCGCAGCTGCAAAATTTTTATGTTTTTACTCTGATAATCTTGCACTTACTTAGATCCTGACAATTTTGCATCGCTTGTGCGAAATAATTGTCTGTGTGGTTTTTGTTATGTTTATGCACTTTTGCTTTTTCGCAAGAGTGCAACTTTTGACGTGAATACCTTTATTACGTTACAACATATTAAAGTATTTGTGATATACCACAACTTCGTAAATGTCTTCTAAATAAATTTAATATGTATTTAAAACGACTAATTAGTCTAGCAATAGTGAAATTATTATTATTTTACCTTCGCATTACCAAAGGTTTTTAGGTACATCCTTTTTTAATACCCACCCGGCGATGAACAAGTTTTCTTTATAAAATTTTTTTTTATTAGTTTTTTCAAAGAACTTACAAATTTATTCAGTGAGTAAAAATTTCCCTTTTACTAAACCAAATTTAAGATATTTGTTTAAGAAAGAAACCGAAATTATCACCCGGGTGGGTATTGGTAAGGCGAAGGTTAACATTTCTTCAAGCTGTCTCATAATTTTAATGCAGATCTGGTTCCTTAAAATATTTATAAATCACGAAAATGTCGTATGGCCAAATCGACCGGCAAATCAAAATCATATTTTGACAATGTATCAATGGAACGTAAAGCATCGCGAAATCCAGTGCATGCTACATAACTCGAGTTTGTATAATAATTATCGACTAGATCAGTGCAGCTTAGTATTAAGTTCAACCATTCCACTAGCTGGTGACAGCTGAACAAATGAAACAAAAACATAAAAAAATAATTATTTACAATTTCTTAAAATGCGACAGGCAATAAACTTACTTTAGTCCAGCACAAACAAATGCTTTAAAATGGGCATTATAACTTCGTTTATAAGGACGATGCATGGCAATAATACTGCCCACAATACTAAGCAAATTCTGTTTTGCTGTCACCACCTGGGAATTGACAATATCCAAATTGAAACTTTGTGATAGTTTACGAGCCGGAGTGTTATTGTATTCATCACCATGTTTAAGATAATAATATTCCAATATCAATTCCCAAGCATGCATAGGCCGTGTTCCACCTGTGCTAAAAAATCCCCCGCTGCCACCACCTCCATCAGAATTCCAATTATTGCTTGACTCTGTTCCTTCGTTATCATCATAGCTAAATGATGCTGCCGATGACATGAATGAAGAGGCGTCAAAATCACGAGCACGATAACTATGTTCGGCCACAAAAACAGGGGACGGATTGAGGCAGCGCATAAACGGAACTATAAGACTTGATGTTACAGGGGGTATTGATTCGACTCTTAATCCGTGTTGCATAAGTTTCAATAAGGTCATGGCAAAGTTTTTACGCACAGCAGTTGTAAGTTCTTTGCTTAGAGTATTAATGGTATCACCACGAACTCGAGCGCACTGTACCATACGTCGGTTGTTTTGTTGCTGCCAATCATAATAATCGTACGCATCCAAATCCTCATCGTCTGAACCGGAAGATACGGTATAGGATTTAAGCTGTTTATGTGTACTTATAGTTGTCATTTTCGACCGATTTTGACTGCATGATGGAGGGATTGTTGTTATGATACCATTCTTCAATGCAGCTTCTTCGATATCAGCAAATGTTTTCGATTTCTTCATAGCTGTCCGTAATTTAGTTAATTTTTCTCGATCAAAACTTAAGGTCGCAGCCAGCGAAGCTACTTCTTGTATATCCACTTCCAATTGTGCACGTAAGTCACTGAAAAAGGTACAAATTATGTCGGTATTAGAGATAAATAATCATCCTTACCGTGTTTGGCGAATTTAAAATACGCCTAAGTCTGTTTGGTAATAGATTAAAGCAAATGAGTTCATGTTCTCTTTAATCTATTACCAAGCAGTCGCAGGCGTATTTAAAATTCGCCAACCACGATAAGGGTGAATAACAGGACACGGAAAGAAGTTTATGTTGCAATGTAATCAGTTTCGTTTCTTAAAACAAGAAAATCCGAAATCTAAAAATTATTTCTTGATTTTAACTTATTTTGTTCGTATTTAGTAAAATTTACCATAATAAAGAAACATTTTGCTTAGACCAATTTTTCTAGTATTGTGCCATACAGGGGTGTTCTGGAAATCGAAAACGCAAGAATTCTAAACGTCGATTTTTAATAAGATTTCTGCAATAAAAGTATTTTGTCACAAATGTTATACAATTATTTCTCTATTTAACAGAATTTTATAACAAAAATTATAAAACTTCGATTGAAAGTGTATTAAAAACAGCTTCCAAATTCATGTCTTTTGCGCTTTCGCCTTCCGGAACACCCCTGATAGTATAAGAGTACATACATATAAAAAGTAAAAAGTTTTTTGTCTCTACTGAAAATTTATAAATTTTGAGTTAATCCCCCTTTAGAGGAACCAGTGCGATATATTTTTGGCTAGGCTAAATTTTCTTGGTTTAAGCCATATTTAGTTAATAATTCTTTCCGTGGAATATACGATTTGTTTGTTGGTATTAAAAATAAAGAAAAATCTAGAATTTATTAAATTCAAACAAAATTAAACTAAGGCTGGTGGGAGGCATTGAAGCTGGCTAGTCGAAGGGAACTTCTGTCTAACAGCCTGTTTTTAGAGCGCTTACATTTAAAACAAAAACAAATTTTGGTTTTGTTTTATTACACAACCGTATTAATAAATACAAATACATGTTCGGAGGTAACCGTAATATTGTTTTGGCTTCTTGATCGATGTCTAATTTAACCATAATGTGACAATAATATGGTTAAACTAACTATAAAATGTTTAAAAATTTCAGTTAAAAATAGTTTTATTTGAAGTGACCATATTGAGCAAAATTTTTTTCCCCGGGTGTGCGCAACTGTCTTCCAGACCTATCATTTATTCAACGTCGGACGAAGTTCTCAATAATCTTGGCATTTTCCATTACTTTAAATAAATCACATGGCCAACGTTGGTAAAGGATATACATAATTGCCAAAACCCGTTTTCAGTTATACACACATAATTGTTGCTTTCCCAAGAGTGAGAAACAAAGATGATGTGTACTTAAAGGTAAAACGCTGACAGATAAATGCGCTTTCATATTGATGATGCCCTAACATCAGAATTGTGACATCAATGTTATGACAAATGGCATCAATGATGCAAAAAGTGACATCAATCCAGTGTTGCCAGTGAAATTTCGAGAAAGATACATTTTCCCAAAAAGATACATTTTGAAAAAAAAAATTGAATATGCGTTTTTAACGTTTAACATAGCATTTTAATTTCATATTTAATGAATATTTTAAAGAAAATGATCAGTACCTCAATTCAATTACAATTCTGTAACTTTTTTAATTTAACTACCGATATCGTTAAGTAACGAGAAATCTCGGTTACTTTAACGAATTTGTTATTCTCTATTTTACCTAGGGTTTACACTTGCAAGTGCAAGTTCGATAAACTCAATACACTCACACTTTTTCACTAACACCATCACATTTTTCGTACTTGCAGCCCAACTTGCAAGAGAATTTGCTTGCAAGTAAATATTTGACACTTGCAGCAAGTAAAATGACAAATGAAGAAACTGTGTTACCGTGGATGAATTTTGTATCAATTTACTAGTACTTAGTAATATAAAAGAAATGTTTATAGCGGATTTTATGTGTATTTATAAAAAATAACAAATAAAAAAAAGCACAACTATGCAACAACGCATCTTAATGGCAATGTTAATCATAAATTTTAAGCATTTTGAAAAAAAAATTGTTAATCAACATACATATTTTCTCAGTAATATTATGACATCGCCACTACGGCAATACTGGAGCCACATATTTTATAAAATAAACATAATTGTTTCAAGATGGACCAAAAATTAAATAAAAAAGAAATTATTAAATATATTTTGTTATATCCTGGTAATGTTTTTAACCTGGTAATGTTTTTAAACCGAAAAACAAATCTTTTTAATAAGATGTTTTCGCTTCGAGAACATTTGAAGAATGAACTTACAACTGACTGTGTAAACACTCAAGCTACTTGCAAGACTTTCGGATTTTTCTTCGACATTTTCGTTGATAATACGTATGCACTACTTGCAAGTAATTACTTGCATGTGTAAAGGCAGGGTTAAATAAGCAAATATTTTTGCTTAGAAATATTAACGACAAATATCGGTAAAATATAAGAACTTCAAAGTTGAAATTTTTTGAAATTAATAAAAAATATAAAATAAATTTGCTTGTAAAAAATTTATTTTAACAAAACATGAATGAAAATGATTAAATATTGCTTATATTTCTAAACAAATATGTTAGTTAGTGGGCAAATTGCAGGTCGCGATTTTGGAAATAATTTGATCAAACTTGGCACATATGCGTTTATTGTCAAACGGTCGAAGCCTTTTGAAAAGCGGAGAAGCGGTTATTTATTTTTCATAGCCCAAATGCAAACTTTATTCCGGAGTAGAGTTTTGTGCCCATCTTGTTTTATAGACATTTGGGTTTAATTATGTAGGTCCAAAAATATTGAGTTGTAATATTATGTTGTAAAATTGAATTGAATTGAAAATCAGCAGAACAAATTTAATTAGAACCTGTCCATATTTAACCACAGCTCTCACACGAATGTCATCTCATAGTTATAGTAGTAGATATTTAGTTAATATTTGGCACAAAAATCTCTTATGTTAATCTTAACCTCACAACATACTCTTTTTCGCGGAAATATAATCGCCCAAATACTGTAATGTAGGGTCGGGCTTGATCGACAATACGTTTTTACTTTTTTTGTGTTAAAAATTGACATCCTTGCTCTATATTTTTAACCTTTTAACCGTACATTTATTATCGTTATTATTTAACAAGAACTTTTTTTGTGCCGTAAGCTACCGACATTATTTGCCGATAAAAATTGTTAAAATTTCATTACAGAATAGCTCTTTACGACAATTGATGTTTTGTCAAAAGATTGTCGTTAAGTAGTCAAAATTCGTTAGCTAACGAAAATTTTCGTTAAGAGCTATTCTGTCATGAAATTTTAACAATTTTTATCGGCAAAAAATGTCGGTAGCTTACGACACAAAAAAAGTTCTTGTTAAATCATAACGACAATAAATGTACTGTTAACAGATTAACAGTCTAATTCATAAACGTATCATTGCAGCTTAATAAGTCATTAATAAGCAAAAGTCGAAAAAAGAGTATTTATAAATGTTTAATAGCCTATTAAACGTTTAATAAACATTTCATAAATTTGAAATATTTATTGTAGCCTTTACCCTACTTTAAGCGTTTAATAAAGTGACAATTTCAATGATTGTAAAAATAAAATTTTTATAATTGCACGAAACATTAAACATTTTTTTCTTCTTATTTATTTTAATAAAAAATTATAATACGCAAAAAATTTTTTTCTAGAAAAACGATAACTAATGTTTGAATTAAGTTTAAATATAAACTGCTCGATAGATTTGTTTGTTAAAAATAACGTGGGTCGCGAATTATCTTTTCTGTGTAAATTTAAAGTCGTTATAACTTTTTGCATAAAGTATTAAAAGCTATTTAGATTTATTTCAAATAATGCAAACCTTTTTTTTACCATTCATTACTCTTACATTTTAAAATGTATTTTAATCGGTTAAGTATTTGTTCAAGCAAACACAAAGTAGAAACCACATAGTGTATCGTGTGTTGGTTACTGGTTTGGCCCACGGAACAAAAATGCTTTGAATGGAACATGCAGCACAACAATTACAAACAATAATATTTAAAATTTTGCAACGAAAATTTGCTTCATAGCACAAAAAGTGAAGAATGAAGCTAAACAATGTTTAGAGAACTGTAAAATTAAGGATATCAGGCAAAGCTAGAACCCGATATCTCTTAATATATTCGAGATATCAAAAAAGGGATTACATGTTAAAAAGAGGGTGCCATTATTATTACAAGAATTGATTTAAAACTTGATAAAATTTTGAAAAACTGATTGAAGTTAAAAAACAATTTGTAGATTAAGGATGATGCGGCAAATCTTCATGGGTTTTCTCAAGCAACAGTGTGTAGAATTTCAGCCAGAGTGGCTCGTGCCTTTGCTCGCTGTGGCAATAGAAAAATTAAAATGCCTTTATCGCATATAGAGGAAGCAATCCTAATGAGAGAATTAAGACATTTAAAAATTTCCCAGAAGTTATTGGTACGCACATACGTATCAAAAAAAACCGACGGGAATTTAGCCCAATATTATATTAACAAAGGGTTACTATATCCTGAATGTTCAGGTAAATTATGTTTTAGAAATACATAATTAATAAATCTTTTACCACTTATGACTGTCGTATTTTAAATGAGTCAACTATCAAACTTGAAAGCGGAGAGTTCAAAGGTATTTTGTTATGAGACTCAGGCTATAAGCTGCAGACTTATTTATTCACCCCACTATCCAAACCACAGAACGAAAAGGAAAACAAATATAATGCTGCACAGATAGGCACTAGAAACTCTGTAAAACGTTGCTTCGGAGTTTGGAAACAACGATTTCGATGCTTTTTAGATGGGTTGGGGGTTTATTTGGCAAAAGGAAAAACATTAATTATAGCCCTAGCATTTGAACCTAAAATATTTTGGGAGTTATATGTGGCTAAAAAAAAATTTGTTAAAGCCTGGGAGGTTTTATTTTCAAAACATCTGCGTAATGTTTAATAAAAATTTGTTAAATTATTCATTAAACATAAAGCTGTATAATCTCTTTTGGAACCTACAGTAAGCAGTAAATTTTTGATATTGCTAATAAATGCTTAACATACATATTTCGCTTCTATTTCAATAGTATGTATTTTATTAAAAAAAAAACATACAATTATTTAAAATATTACGTTTTAAAAAACAGATATTCATTTTAAATTAAAAACAAAACAGAAATTCACATAAAATTCGTCCGTTGTATCGTTTCATCCCTAGTTGTATGCATCACTATTACAAAAATTACAATTAAAATAACATGTTGTTGCCAACATAAAAATACAAAAGGAATATAAACGTTTAATAATTAATCCACTCCTATTAAGCGTTTATAAATCAGATTTTTTATTAATGGTTTATACAACAAAAAGTGTTTAATAACTATTGTAAGCATTAAAGCTGAAACAAGAAATTTTTATGAATTAGACCGTAAAAATATAGATTTAAGAATCCAATTTTTAACACAAAAAAATTAAGAAAGTACAGTCGATCAAGCCCGACTCTACATTGCAGTATTTGGGCGATCATGTTTCCGCCTAAAAGAGTATGTTGTGAGGTTAATATTCACATAAGACATTTTTGTGCCAAATATTATCTATTTAAGTATCTACTACCATAATTAAGGATACTTATTATAAGTGTATTCGTATGGGAGGTGTGGTCTAATATGGACCGATTCTAAAAAATTTATTCTGCTGATTTATGTATGTAAGTTGCGACAAAATATTTTTGGATCTATTGAACTCAAATGTCTATTAAGCCAGATGGCTATTAATAGGCACAAAACCCTATTCCGGAAAGAAGTTTTCATGTAGGCTATGAAAATTAAATATGTAACTGCTTCTCACCATTATAAAAAGGTTTCGACCTTGTAACAATAAACGCATATGTGCCAAAATATATAAAAATATTTTTAGAATTGCGACCTGTAATTTGCGCACAAGGTTATCTTGGACAGACAACCAGCCAGCCTGATAGAAGGACGGGTTCATTAAATGGATTCTGACATTGTTTCTGAGTCAATCGGTATACTAAGAGGTAGGCCTACAACCTACATATCGTCATCTAAAAGACCTAATAACCTATCTGCAAAAATTTCAAAATTGATTTTTTTATGGATTTTTGTCCTTATATCATAACGCATATGTGTGCAAAATTTTGAACATATAATATTACAAATGACAAAGTTTTTCTACCTAGAGGACCGTTACGCACAAAAAAAGAGAAGAATAAATCATCAAAAATCACGATAAAAGTTTTATTTTGTTGCATAGTGTAATTTAAACAAGCATTAAGTACTTGTTTTTGCTTAAACCAGTAAAAGAAACTACTACTTTAATTATTTAATGTATATAATATTCATGTGTAAAGAAATTTTTATTTATTATACTAATTAGTGCTGCAGATAGGTTATTTTATTTTCAGATTTTTACAATTCCAAAAAACCTAAGTGTCATAACATAAGCTGTGATTAGAAAAACAAAATTTTCTCACCCGATATATATTAGTGCCCATTCACATTATACGATTTTTGTCGTTGCGATTCTTACTTTATAGGCAAGAGGGGTGAGAGGAATTAAAAGGGGTACACAAGCGAGTGTACTCTTCGATTCGTTTTGTTCGCTCATTCGTTCTCTCAATGTTCTCTCATTTGACGAAAAATGTATTGAAGTTCGGTTGCACAGAAAAAGTCGTAACGACAAAAATCGTACAATGTAAACATCAGACCGACTTCAAAGAGGAAACGGCAATAATCGCAACGACGAAAATCGTATAATGTGAATTGGGACTCACTGGTTTCATTTTAATCAATATGTGTAATTTTCGTTTCAATATCGTTAATAGTTCCAATTTTATAACGTTTTTTCCCACTCCTGTAAACTTTTGAAAACTGCAGATAGGTTATTTCGTCTTTTAGGTGACGATATATTTAAATGTGTTATAGGGCCCATACACAACACCATCATGATTGTGCAATCAAGTGATTGTGCCAGCTGATTGACCGTGTATGAGTTTGTGGTGTGATTGTACCAGCAGATGGTGCTTTATCAAAAGTAGTTTGATATATTTTTGATTGTACCAGCATGGTTGTATCGTGTAAAGTTAGCTCATAAATGTAAAATCGTCAAGGCATAAACATCAAAAAATACAAAATTTAAAACATGAATGCCAAAGAAAAAATATTTTGGGGAGAATTTCTCGAACTTATAAAACAATGCCTTGCGTGTGGATAGTTAAAAGTACGGAATTCTGTTATCGTGATTTAAAAAACCAATGCTACAATAAAATGGTAGACAAATTAAAAGAGATGGACCAAGAAGCAAATAGAGACAAAGTGGTGAAAAAAAATTTCAATAACAATAAATGCTATTTCCTTAGAGTGACTGCCAACCGATCATATGGTGAAATTGGATCCCTCATTATTGTTTTTTGCTTAATTATTAAAGGCGTAACTTTGTTTAGTAGTTCATAAAAATTACATTTATTCATTCTTAAAAAATTATTTAAATCATCTTCTGCGCTGATTGTCAATTCTTTTAGAAGTTTAGTATGACCTAGTTCTCCTTTGTTTATTAGCAATTTCTTCATCCAAACACGTTTTTTTACTCCTTATTCGTTTCCGTTTTAGGATAATAGCAAAAATAACAGCAGCACAAATTTTATCGCTATTCATTACAACCTTTTCCACACAATTTTTGGTAAAAAATGAATTTTGTACCAGCATGCTGGTGTGTTGTGTGCTGCAAGCTTAATTGCACAATCACATGATTGTACAATAATGATGGTATTGTGTATGGGCCCTATTACACACATTTGTACAAGCACAAAATATCCTCTTCACATACAGTAGTGTAGGCATAAAAAGTAAGATCAGAATGTTGTGCTAGAGTGGCTCAGCCACCTGAAATTATTTTCCTATGTTTTAAAAGATTTAAAACCAACATATTTGTTGAGAAATATAATTAATATTTACACGTTTTCATTCATGTTTTATTAAAATAAATGTTTTACAAGCAAATTTTGTATTTTTTTTATTAATTTTAAAAAATTTTCACTTTGACGTTCTTATATTTTTACCGATATTTGTCGTCAATATTTCTAAACAAAAATATTTGTTTATTTAAAGCTAAGTCTACACTATATGTTGAATCAGCAAATTTATCAGGTCTGTTCTGAAAATCACGTGATTTCAAATCACATGTGCTTTTAAAATCACACGTGTGATTTTGTGGTGTTCTGTAAATCACACCGTTTTTGTGTTTTTCAGTGTGATTTTCAATTGTCGAAAGCACATGTAAGCACAAAAGGTTTGTTTTTCAAAATTATAGCTAATTTTTAACGCTTTTTATGTTATTTTCCGACAATTTGTTTTTTTAACCGATTTAGCGATGTCAAATTAGTTTTAGGGTTGTTTAAAATCTTGTATTTTTTCGAATTTTAGCCATGTTCGCGATAAAAGTGATTTGTTCCTGTAAGTTTTCGGATTCTTTTCAGCTTTTAACGATTTGTATTAAAAAGTAGACTCTGCTATCATGCCGCTGTTAGCAAATTTTTGCGAATTTCCGCTAATTTAGCAATTTTCACCGAATTTTTGCCATTCCTTACAGTTTTAGGGAGTTTTAATCAAAATTTTCGCTATTGTGCAAATTTTTTTTGTTTTATTTTTCGACATTTTGTTTTTTAATCCATTTAGAGATTTCAAATAGATTTTAGTGTTAGTTTCCAAGTTTGCAATTTTTTGCGGATTTTAGCCATATTAGAGATAGAAGCGATTTTTTCGCTGTGATTCTTTACAGCTTTTACGATTTTTAATAAATATTAGACTTTGCTTTCATGCCGCTGTTAGCAAAAAAGCGAACTTTAATTCAACTAAAAAAACAAACCTGAAATCACAACAGAAGTCACAAAAGCAAATTTCATTTTGTAGTTTCATCGAATTTTCTTAAATTTAAACGATTTGTTGTAAATAAAATAGCTTATTGCATAAAAAATTAATAAACAACACATGGAATATTTTATTTAAGAAATTTATTATAACGGTCAACTTACAATAGTGGCAAAAATAACAAAGTGATTTCAAAAAGTTGTTTACGTAGCTGAACATTTTGAAATCACAAAATAATACGCCCAGAACACCTTTCTTGTGATTTGAAATCACTTTCAATAAATGTGATTTTCAGAACAGGCCTGATAAAAATATAAATATTTATTTATTTATTTATTGATTCCATTTCTTGTACAACAAGACTGAGTCTTATATTTATAGTACAGGAACGTATTACGTTACAAAACAAACTTGATATAAGTAAATATAAAAATATTAATAAATAAAAAAAATCAAAGTTTAAAAATTATAAATTAAAATTAAAAAAGTAAAAGTTATTTAAAAAAATTGAATAAAAATTTTTTGAAACTATTAGCATTGCTGTTTAGTTGTTGACTTTGTGGAAGATTGTTCCAAAGACGAGCGGCATGTACATAAAACTGCCTTTCAGATACAAGTAAATGATGTCGAGGTATTACAATATTTCGATTTCGTGGCGATTGAAAAAAACGTATTTTATCGAATATATATTTAGGTGTTTGAGTGTTGATTATTTTATGTAAAAAAGTAAGAGTGCGAATTTTTAGCAGACTTTCAAAGGATACTCCATAAAGATTATTGGCAAGAGAGGAAACATGTTCAAACCGTCTTAATCCATACACATATCTTATTATGTTATTAAACAAGACATTCAATTTTCTCCTACTAACTGAGTCACAGCTTCCAAATAATTCACACCCATAGATCAAGCAAGGAATCAAGTATGATTTAGCAAGTAAGGCTCTTATTCTTAAGGGTGTGAAATATTGTGTGGACCAGAGAGCTCGTAACTTTACATAAGTTTGACCAACCAGTAAATTAACATGATCATTCCAGGTCAAATTGGCATTGAAAATGATACCAAGATTTTTCGCTCTGTTAACAATTTCAATTTTCTCGCCATTTAAAACAATATCCTCAGGGAATTAAGCTTTTTTTACATATAACAATGCATTTAGATTTGTGAGGATTTAAACAGAGACCGTTTGCACTAGCCCAAAGGTAAATTCGGTTTAAGTCCTCATTTAGGTAGGAAATCCCCAAGGCAATATTTTGAACTGGGTTACTTAAAGTGAGCTGCACGTCATCGGCATATAAATGGATATTACATTTAGTGAGTTGTTTTGGCAAATCATTTACATATAATGAAAATAAAAGTGGACCTAGAATAGAACCCTGAGGCACTCCCCTAGTCAGGGATAAGCTATCCGACCATACATTGTTCACAAACACCGATTGTGTGCGTTCTGAAAGATAGGATAATATAAGTTTGGTTGACGTATTCGTAAACCTAAAAAAGTGTTTAAGTTTTCGGAAATAATAAAAAAGAGTATTGTCAAATTTATATTGTATAATTATTAAACAAATGTTCTCAATACTCAACATACATATCAACATACGAAATTCAACATATCGTGTAGACACAAAAATTGTATGCTAACTTATATGTTGAAATATCATTTGCTGTCAGATGTTGAATTTGAAAAATTTAGTATTTTCAGCATATCGTCTAGACACCTAACATATTGCATATGCTGATAGAGGCATTTGTTATTATTTTTAAACATATGAGTGTAAGCATACATTTGCTGATTCAACATATCGTCTAGACTAAGCTTAATAGATTAGTTTTTAAATTGGAAAACCTTTTTTGTATTTCATTGAAAATTGGTTTATGACTTTTTGTTAAATTTATTTAATTTGTTAAAAATTGTTATTTTTTTGTCAAAAATTCAAAAAAAAACCCTGAAGAAGGCACACAACGGAGTGCCGAAATATTGGTTTAATAAATTTAATATTTTTTAAAAAAAAGAGACCTCAAGCTTAATTAAATAATAATAATAAATAAATAATTTCAGGTCGGAAATTTAAACCATAAATGTAAAGAAAATATTTACTCGAATTCAAATAAATTCTTTGCATTTATATTTTCTTCACCCCAAAGTTAGTGGCTTCAGCAAAACGAGTGTTTTCGAAATTAGCATTGCTTAAAAATAAACTTTGGAACAGACTTTGTTAGAATCGGATCTGGAATAATGAATTCAAGTTAAGATTTAACAACGAAATATAGAAGCGTAAAAAGTTTTTCTTAAAGAATTTTATATGGAAAATAGTTCTAAAATTAAAATTTTCTATGCGAACGTTAACGTTTGAAATCGTTGAGCAGGTAATTAAAGTAAAATTTTCCTTATGACATAACTAGGCTTGTAAGATATGAAGTCCAAAAAGCCAGAACATCGAGGACAATTTTATTAACTTAAACTTGAGCAAATAAAAAAAAACTGCTCTATATAAGGGAGCTTTTTAAGTATACTTAATAAAAATTACTGATTCTGATGTATTTTCTGCTGATGACGATGATGTCATTAGTTTTTCCCTAACAGCTTTAGTTTTAAAGATATCGTGACATATGTATATTATTTGAACAATTTTCTGTTTTACTCTTTCAGTTTTTCGCGAGCGGTCTTTCAAACCTTAAAAGAATTTCTAGATTATCAAACTACATAAAAATCTCTCCCTTTTAAGTAGGCTTACATTATTGAATTTATCAGGATATCTCAGGTGGTATCAGTGAGTATTGCAAAGATATTAAATTTTTTGTATTTTTAGTTTAGTCCTTAAAATTTTTATTTAAAAAAAAAATCGTTTAACTATCCTTTTTAACCCCATTCAAAATAATTAATTTTTATGTCAAATTTATCATGAAAAACAAAATGGCTACGAAGAAAAGACTTAGTGAAAATAGTCCAGACTGTTTTGTGTCAATATATTCTTACACAATTATTTTATTTTCAATTATTTTAAAATTAATATTTCCAACTAACTGAGCTACCTAAATAAGAGCGGCAAGCGTCTGTTTTATGTCAAAACTTTAAATTTTTACACAGTTTATACGAAACATACCTTTAGAACACGAATTTAACACCACCCGGCTGGGAAATCTTATTTGATAAATCGCTTGGTCGTTTTATTTTATTAAAAATGTATTGGCAATAGAATTCTCATGCTTAAAAAAACGCTTGCCGCTCTTGTTTAGGGAGCTCAGTAAGACAAACAATAGGTGCTAAATACTGTTCGACAAAACTACGCAGTGTAACTCGTATAATTCGTAACACAATTCAATATGGGACACCAATGAACTGTCGGGGGCCCCGTATTCATTCTGAAGCTTCTAATTTTTTTTTTTTGTGGTTACACATTTTAAATTTTACATTTGAAAGCTTCTACATGTATTACGACCCTTTTAATAGGTTTAAAATTTTGTTACTAAAATAAGTTCGCTAGAATATCTAGCTTGTGCATACATACGTTGAAAAATGGAAAGAAACAATTTGATTTTTTAAAGTTTTAAAGACTTATCTAAAAATACATACATTACTTTGAACATACTTGCAATACAAGTTAGATTCTATTCAAATGAAAGAGATTTAATTCATGGTGTAAATTATGCAAAAAGTAAATGTCGCTATATCTTTAAAACTAAGGGTGCGTACAGAGTGGCCGCTTGTTGCCGAGCCGAGCCGACTGACGGTTTTTGCGAGAACTAGGGTAGCCAGATTTTAAATTCTGAAAAACAGTACATTGAACACAAAAAAAAAGTACAATCAAGAAAACAACAGTACATTTTTTTTTTGCGAAAACAACTATTTATTTATATTATTATATATTTAAAACTTTTGATTGAATATGCAACAATTATATAACGAAAAACACTTGAAATGTGTACGTCAAAGGAATGATTTCCGTTTTATGGCATTTTATACGTATACGAAATTACTCAATTTGCGTTAAAAAAAACATTAAAACGAAGTATTTGGCCTAAATGTTTTTTTATTAATTTGAAGACAGCAAAACCATAACATTCCTGTAAGCCATATAGAAAGGAGAAAAGCCTAACTTAGCTTAAATCAACTAACTTATTGATTGTGTAAGTAGGAATTTCTTTAAGCATATTGGTAGTTAAAGCAATTTTCACCACACACATAGTTGCACAAATCATATAGAATTTGAGAAAATGTATGTGTCCTAAGTTAATTTCCCAATTTCAAAAAATTTTTAAACTATTTACGGACAATTTAACCAAGTTCAGCTATAATCTATAAAATCTAAAAAACATAGTTCGGTGTATTTTTATTTAACAAAATCTGAAAATATTAAAATAGTAAAAAACAAGTTTCAATAAAATTTATACGCTGAAGATTTTCAATAAAATTGTTGTAAAAATTAACGTAGCTTTTCTTTATTTCAAAAGTAGTTTAGGTAGAGAAAAGTGGTCCTGAAAAATTTCACGTGATTTCGATTTCCAGAATTTGCCCGAATATTAAAAAAAATTGTAGGAATTAAAGATAATTGTGTTGGAATAAGTATTTATTTAGTATTTAAAAAATATAATATTTTTAACAAAATTTCGAATTTGTTTTTGTCTTTGTCTTTCTCAGGTGTTTAAAGGAAAATACTATTGGAAGAGGAAGCCATAAAATCATATGTCTTTAAAATAATAACATGAAAATATACAACTGCTGAGAGTCACCCATTATAGTTAAGATTTCTACTGCGTATTTATGAGAAAACAATGACCACAGCGTAAAAAGTCTTACTATTTTAGAGCTTTTTTGTTTGGAACACAACATTTTTTTTAAGCTATGTACTGTTAAATATTAGGATATTTTCAAAATATGACTTAAACAGGGGTTTTCTTAATATCTTGGTTTTTTGTAGACTGGACAAAAAAAACAGTACAAAAAACAGTACAAAGTGTAAAAAACAGTACATTTGCGTACTGTTTTGGACATTATGCATAAAACAGTACAATTGCAAAAAATCAGTACATGTACTGTTAAAAACAGTACGTATGGCAACCCTAGCGAGAACCAATGCGAGAAAACTGGTACTAAACAAATAAGCGTAAACAGGTCATAGTGGTCGCCGAGCTGGTCAGAGCACAAAGATGCAGCGTTGCCAGAATTAAGATTTTATCTTATTTTTAAAAATTTTTTGATCAAAATAAGATTTGAAGATTTTTTTTCTCAAATTAAGATTTTTTATTTTTAGATTTTAAACTTTAAGTTTGTGCAAAATACATAATTTTTTACAGTTTTTTAAACAGTAAATTTTTAAACCATACACAAAAATACATCATTATTTCTGGGCATACAAAATATTAAAAAGGCATCTTAGATAAGCAGTTGTTCGTTTTGGGAATACTGATGAAAAAAAAATTATTTGTGAAAAGAAAAAAACGCGTGTTTATAAAGTTTCATATATTAAAGAACAAAAAAGTTCAGGTATTTATTACCAAAACGCCAAACTAATGGTACTTGAAAAACTTTTAGTTTGAAAATTCAACATTCCATGCAAGGTATATTTATAGCAGGTAGCCGCGAGATTACAACAATTGTACAATAAAACAAACAACAGGGCTTTTTATTGTTGTTATGCGATACGAACTGTCAAACAGCAAAGTGGTTGATAAGAGACAAAAAAGACAAAAGATAAAGACAAAAAACTTGTTTACTTGTTTACTATACAACATTTGACAGTTCGTATCGCAAACCAAGCATATAAAAAATAAACAGCTGGCTTTCCGAGACTACCTGCTATAAATATACCTTGATTCCATGCTAATGATAATTTTTAAACAAGAATATCTTTTTAAAAGGTGTACCAACATTATTTTAATAACAATTCCATTAGGAATATATTTCAGAAAATCCATATATTTTCAATGAGCTCTATTTAAATACAATTTTCTCTAAATGCATTCGATATAAAAACGGTGCCAACAAATATAATCACCCCTATCGTGAATAACAAGTGGAATTTTTGTTCCCATGAAATTTTCATTCCCCTCGAAGGGGAAAAATCAATCACGAATCTCATGTAAAAAATTTTTCACGCTTTCAGTTCCAGTGAATGTAACAAAAAGAAGAAAGATTAGAAAATATTAAAAATCAATGAAATTTATGTTCAAAAATATACACGTACATATATATTTTAAAGAAAAGTTAAAATAATAAAGCTAAATGATTAGTATTGGAGGGATAGGCTGGTTGTAACGTTAGTTTTTTTCACTTTTTAAATTGTATGTAGTAAAATATTTCCCAAAATTCTGCCACCAAGTCTTTCGAAATCTTCACAAATCCGCAGACAATCGACTTGTTGTTTTGCATTTTGTTGACCAATATATCGGTTGGTGCCTTATTAACGGATCTAGCTCTTAATATTCGATTTATAGGAGGAACTACTTACATACATGTTCTGTTCCCTAGCAAAACTAAAGTGAGAAAATCTAAGGGAAATGTGAACAAATTACGAGGGAAAAAACTTTTTACGATAAGGGGAATTTATTTCCGTGAACATTTTTTCACGTTATTATTCTCCTTTGAATTACCTTTTTTATGGGAGTTTTTCATGATCCCAAATGTTTGAAAAGGGGAAAAATTACGAGGGAAATATTATTCACGATAGAAGTGAATATTAAATTAAGAACCCTAAGAGTTTATATGAAGTATGAGCTCCAAAACTAAAATTTTCTTGCTCAAAATTTATTTACATATCTCTTATTTTAGAGTTTAATTTCATTGAATGAAACTTCTTTATTAAGATAAACTTTTTTAATTTCTTATTTATTAAAAATTAAATGGATTAAAAATTTATTTTAGAGAGAATTTTATGAAAAAATATTGCTTAAATACAATTTAAACCTACAATCTAATTTTGTATAAATACCGCAATTATGTTTTTCGAATTAAATATTTTCCATAATAAGAAGTATGTTGTTTTAAAAAATTAAATTTTTTTTACTTTTTTGTTGTTATAAAAATTTTAAGATTTTCCTTCCAAATCTTCTGGCAACGCTGCAAAGATGATTGAATGCCATGGTCCAATTAGTAGGTCTGCTTGAAATGCCTGCTGATTTTTGCAGAGTTGTGTTTTTTACGTGCAATTGTTTTTGTAGTAATTGCTTTTGACATTTATACCATTTTTTACACTAACAATTGCTTTTTTTCTTGACATCTTTACCATTTTTCACACAAACAAAATACGTGTTGTTTTTTCTATTGTTGGATTGTTGCAGTTGCGCGCAGACCTACTAGTTGGGCCCAAGGCCCATTGAAAAGGTCTGCGCAAGAAGCCTGATGATCATTGTTTATGTTCTTTTTAGTTGTCAAAAGTTGTTTACATGTGCATGTATACGTTTATGGTATGCGGCACATACACGTTTTTTCCTTTTGCTTTGTATATGTGGTAGTAAATTTTTGACAACTAAAAAGAATCGTTTTTTGTTTTTGTACAAGTAAGCAGACCTGATAGATGGGCCTTGGTTGGGCCATGATTGAATGCGAGAAAACAGCTCCAAAGCGTTTTTCAGCGCCGAAAACATTGTTTATCTTATGTTATGATTTTAACTTGTATGGAAAACATATAAAAAAATAACATAAACAAAAATTTAAGAAAAAGTAAATAAAACACCAATTAAAAAAAATAATAAAAATTAAATAGAAAATTCAAATAAATAATAAAAATTAAATAAAATCATAACAATTATAAAAAATTAAAAAAAATTTATAAGCAAAATTAAAAAAAAAGTAATACAAATTTCAAGAATAATTGAAGAAATGCGCAAGGTATATTTACATAAGGTAGACTCGTTGCTACAACAAGTACAACATGACAAAAACAACATGCAATTTGTTTTTGTATTTTTACCCGAGAGTTCAAAAAAAGAGCAACACTGTGCCTTCAGAAACACAAAATAAAAACAGAAATTAAAAAAAAACAAAACAAGACGTGAAGGAAAATTATAAAAGTTTTATTTTAATTGGTGAAATTGTTGTAAGTATATACCGTAAAAAAATCTGAAAATTAATATAATAAGATCTTTATTATAGATTATCGTAATATGGAAGATGAACAAACAATGGCTGTTTCACAAAAATACATATGAAGATATGTGTACCTTTCATAAGTAAGAATGTAAATATTGAACTTAACGCCAACAAAAGCAATATTTTGCAGGTACTACAGTGGGGAATTGAAAGCACCCATATTAACTATATTTATAGGAGGTAATCATGGAGCTTAATTGCTAAATTAGCGGAAATTGACAAAAATTTTCTAACAGGGGCATGATAGCAGAGTCTACTTTTTAATATAGATCGTTAAAGCTGAAAAGAATCTAAAAACTTACAGGAACAAATCGCTTCTATCGCGAACATGGCTAAAATTCGCAAAAAAATACAAGATTTTTAACAACCCTTAAACTAATTTGACATCGCTGAATCGGTTAAAAAAAAACAAATTGTCGGAAAATTACATAAAAAGCGTTAAAAATTACCTATAATTTTGAAAAACAAATTAAAAAAAAAATTAAAATTGAAACATAAATCAAAATTTTTTTCACAATCTTTATGTTTTTATTTTAAAATTTAAACAAACATGAAAATATGTAAACAAAAATTAAAAATATTTGACATTTGGGGCTTAACTGGGGTAAACAGCTGACAAACATATGCGTCAACGAGTCTACCTTGTGTACTTGTACCATGGAAATGCGTTAATAAATAAAATTTTGAAACTCAATTTAAGTTTTGTTTTCTCAACAAAACAAAACTCAAATCATAATTACAGTATACGCTCGTAAATTATAACCACTTTGTTCCTGGGTTAGTTCTAATTTTCGAAAAATTATAATTTCCAAAGGTTTTTTTTTTAATAAAAAGTATCATAAAAGTGCATTTTCGTTTAGAAAATACACAAAAAACACTCATACAAACGACTTTCCATTTTTGGTTATTATCCATCGGATAGGATTCGAATTAGTAAGAGTTCCAATAATAGATAATAGACAAATAATAGATGAAATATCAGCGCTGATTCTCGCATCCACTATGCACACTCAAACTTGCTTGTTTTTATATATATTTTTCATTTATTGAAATAAATAATCAGGTATTACCTGCCTGAAATAAATATTTTTTGTTTGTTTATAGAAAACTTGGATTTTTTAAATGCCCTTTTTGCGGCCGCTTTATCGGTAAATACTGCTTGCAAAAAACCTGAGCCTTTTTTACTTTGCAATACCCATTTTTTTAATATCCCCTTTATGTGACCCTTTTAGAAAATTTCCAACGGTAACCCTGCATAGGGAGATAGAACCCGAAGTTAATTGGAAAAAGGTTTTAAAACTAAAAAATAATGTGAGGGGAAAATATAACAAAAAGTAATAAATTTATTTTTATTCTTCCATTTTTTAATGCTTCAGATGAGAGAAAATTTAGCACCCTTAACCTTTATAAAACTAATCTAAGGAACAGATTATCATCTGAAACCATTACTGGAACTTTTACTAAAAAGTAGTACAAAGAAACGGCAATAAATACATCTAGAGAAGCCTCAATGCTACCAAATATGGAAGTATTATTTTAAGTTTTTCATTCTATTTCTTATAAGTCTGTTTTAAGTTTTATGTCATTGGCATTGCTTTGTATTAAATATAGGATATACAGGGGTGTCATAGAAACCAATTTTATTGGAATTGGATTTGAAACCGACAAAAAAAATACGTTGGTGTCATGAAATCCAATATTGTCGGTTCTTGGTTCGAACTAAAATTATTGTCGGTTTTAGGTGTCACAGAAACCAATATTATCGGTTTTTTATTGAATACAAACCAAGCAGCTTACAGCTCTTGTTTTTTTATATTGGAAATACATATACATAGTTGTTAAAAGCTTAATATTTTTATTTCATTTATTCAACAGTTAGATTTTTTGCATGTCTCCGGCAGCGGGTTGCTGCAAACTCGCAAAAGTCTTTCCCTCACTTTTTCAGCAAATATGCAACAATAGCAATGTATTACATGTTATATAAATTTTATGGCTTGTTTGAAATATTAAAAATTTTCGCGAATTTTCGCGATTTTGCAAATTTTTTTATGCTATTTTCCGACATTTGGTTTTTTAAACCAATTTAGCGATTTCAAATAAATTTTAGGGGTTGTTTCCAATTTTGCAATTTTTTGTTAATATTTTTTAATAAATATTAAACTTTGCTATCATGCCGATGTAAGCAAATTTTTGCGAATTTCCGCTAATTTAACAATTTTTACCGAATTTTTGTCATTTCTTATAGTTTTAGGGACTTTTAATCAATTTTATGGCTTGTGTGAAATATTAAAAATTTTCGCGATTTTTGCAAACTTTTCGAATTTTTGCGCAGCTTTGCTGCTATTTTAAAAAATTTGCTTCATATTTTTACAAAACAATAAATTGGCAATTATTTTATATGTTTACTGTATTACCGTTCTTATTTTCTATTCTATAATTTTCTGTTTATTAAAAACAAACAAAAATTGCATTTAAAGCAGTAAAAACATGTTATAAAACATAGAACAGATTTTTCGAATATCGGTTTTATTTGTATTCGAAAATAACAAAACCGACTTGTTTTCATGACACCAAATGAAACCAATATTGGTTTACAAAACCGACAAAAAGCAAAACCGACTTGGATTCTATGACACCCCTGATAAGAATATACCTAGTACGCAAGGCGAATTTATTACAGGTGTTCTTAAAAGCCCTGTTAAATATTAGCTAAAATCACTGTTGGATGTCAAAATTTTTTATTCTCTTTTATTATCTATGTTTCTGTTTTGTTTTATTTCTGTTTTTGACATTGTACAATGATTTTACAAAAACAAATTGCTTGTGGTTTTTGTACGAGTTGTACTTGTTGTAGTACCGAGATTGCCTGGGATGAATTCGCCTTGCTAGTACGTTTTAATTTGACATAAGCAAATGCATCCTACGGTTAATCAGTAAATAAAAATATATTTTTAGCTACATACATATGCAAACATACATATATTGTTTTGAATTACACCAAATTCATAGAGCAATATCTTACCCCCAGTGGTTTCCTTTATGTGTTTTCTTTAAAGTATTCTTTTGAAATTGCTCTTCTTTCGATCCAAAGTGGGTGGTGGCAAACATCTGCATCAGTATCGAAGCTTTATCCAACAAACCGTGTGCTTTGCTATGAAGACTTTCTTTCACCCTTAAGGAATCAACAGAATTTGTATTTTTCTTTACCTCTACATTTAAATTTGGAAGAGTGGGTGGACGAAGCGTATTTATATCTGCTCCATCTGTAATTTTTTCCCTATCAACTTTGCATTTATTCGATTCCTTTTTCTTTTTTGCAGCATAACTGTTGTAAGCCTCGCATAACTTTTCGCTGCCACTAAGAGTTTTCATTTTGCTCTCATCCGTGTCGCACTGCAGGAAAGCAATAAAACGTTCAAGATCTGTAATTTGTGTTTTCAGTTGAGCGACTAATTGCTCTTTCATTTTCAAAGGACCCACAAATTCTCCAATGGCATTATCGACTTGAGACTTCAACTCTTCTGCCGTAAGCTCGGGCAATCTGTTTTCGTCGACTTTTAAATTGAGTTTTTGTTTCAATTCATCAATAATAATTTTTTGCTTTTCTAGTAAAATATGTTGAGGCAGTACGGGAGCTCCAGATTCATAGGCAATTTTCTCCAATTCTGTTAATTGGTTTTTTAAATGATCAATGAGTTGAAATTGATTTTGTTCGCTCATACTACCTCTGGCATTATCTTCGCCATTTTGATTATAAGCTGAAGATTCACTTCGGAATGCCGCAGCTAATTTGGCTGAAGGAGTCTCGGGAATTCCTTGAAAAGCAAATTTTTCGAGGTCTTTCAAGAGTTGGTCACGTTCGTTGGCCGGTGCTTCAACAATCTGTCGAACTCTCAACTGTACGTGGGCAAAGTGGGAAGTAAGAGCCATTAAAGAAGACGTAAGCATTTCCTGCTCGTCCTCCAATCCTTTTAAACGTGATATTTCTACATCATCATCCGTATGCTGAAGAAAGTCATGTTTGTCCTGACTATCGGAACTCAACAGTTCTAATTCAGACTCTGGACTTAACAATTCAGATGATGGAGTCACTGCATCATCATAATTGGCTCCCAAAGGTGACCAACGTTCGCTTAAAGGTTGTAAACCATCGTCAAAATCCAATTGGATTTCGATACCATCAACATCCGCCATTGCAACTAATTGTTCTGGTTGTGTTATTTTTTGTTCTTTGGCTGGTGTAAACAGTAAAGCTGTGCAAGTAGTATGTTGCGTGGCTTTTAATGTGTCCATTCGTGTAAAATTTGCGGGGGCGTCAGTTGACGTGGTGGTTGTATTGATGTTTGTGAGACTGTTAAGAACTTTTCCCTCGACTTTTTCCTCACAGCTGTTAAAATGTTGCAATGAAAATTCGTCTCTAACATTAAAATTTTCGAGGTCCTTATTTTGTTTTTCGTTTGCCTCAAACGAATCAACCTTGATAGATGACATCTCCGTCTGTCCATCATCCTTTTTCAATTCATCAAAGTTTGCATCGAATTTACCTTGGAAACTAAAGTCTTTACCCAATTTACATTCAATTTTTTCACAGTCCGTTGTATTCATAATTATTTTAATAATTTAAATAATTGCATTATTATATTTTAATTAATTTTACCGACTTTTGCATCAATTTCACTTAAAATTTTCACTTTTTATTTCATTTCCCGTAAAAATCAATTTTTTAAGTACATAAAATTCAGCTGTGTGTGTTTTTCCTACTTTCGCATTTTTCATTCAATTAGTGTCAATATTACTGTTATAAACAACAGAAAATTATTCTGAACCAAACATACAAACATACTTTCAAACATTTGTGTCACAAGCACACATACATTTTAAAAACAAATGAATCAAAATTATCTGCAAATATGTTTCACACCACAGCTGTAAATTTACTGTTATATATGAGTAATATTATTCTTCGATCTTATTTCCTGTCACTATAATAGATTCTTATATGTCAGTTATTTTCTAAATAAGTTTCTTAAAATTTTACAATAATACAATAAAATTTATGAAACATATAAACTGCTATTGTTATTTTGTATGTTATTATTATATGTATAGGTATTTAACTTTTTAAATCAATAGTAATTCGAAGGTTGTTCCGATAACAATTAAAATAAGTGGTAGCACTGTTTTCTTATTTAGCAAAGGCAGCAACCAATCAGTTTATAGCAACACTGTATTTTTATCATATGAGATTTTTGTTTTCAGTTCACAGCTGGCTTTGTTTTCTGCTGCTTTTTCCTTTTTATCACCTAACCAATGCGGTAAAGGATTGCGAATTGTAGATTCTGCATAAATTTGTTTTTAAATAAATTGGAACTTCAAAAATGTCTACACGTCGACAAGCCATTTTCATGTACCGTCAACTGTTACGGGAGGCAGAAAAATTACCATCATATGACTTCAGGTAGTGTGTTACAGTAAACATGTTTTACAAAATGTTAATTTTATGAATTAAATAATTTTATTCTTATTTATTTAAGGATGTATGCTGTCCGCAAAATACGTGATACATTCCGCGCAAATAAATCATTAAGCGATTTTGGGCAAATTGATAAAGAAATGATGTACGGAAAACAAAGTTTGGAGTTAATACGCCGGCAGGTATGTAGATATGTTAATAGCCGAAATATGTATATGGTAAAAATAGGATATATTTATATGTATGAACTTATTTCTAATCGATCCTTACAAAATCTTTAGTATTATCATTCGAATTTATAGACATTTTTTATGTTTAAAATTCTTAAATATTACGTCAACACTTTTTTAAAAATAACTTAATTTTTATAGCTATACCTATTACCCGTGTAGGTATCACAAAACTAAGAGCTTCTCCAAAGTTATCCAATGGAAAAATTATAGGAATACGAAATTTTGTATTTTCCCTGGTTTCTCATCTTAGTAACAGTTCTTATACATACGTATGTACAATAGAGCGTGCTACCTTACAAGCAAAAAAAGTGCGACGTACACCCCATAATAAATTTTGGTTTTTTTTTGATAAACGGGTCACCTTTTTATATTTTGCATTATATCTTTGGCATTTACAATCGGATCTAAAAGCATTTGCCTCGAGAATACCAATGTTTTGCTCTAAAAGCCATTGACTTCAAGTATCCCATTCTAGTATTTATCCAGCAGATCTTTCTTGAAGAACATCTACTGAAAATTTCGAATTAACCCCATTTGGAGAACCGATGCGATATATTTGTACAGCCCAATTATGAATAAAAATTCCCCGGGAGTTTTCTCCCTTTTCCATTTTTCCTATGTTAATTTTATTGTAAAAATGGGAAAAGGGTAAAAACTCCCGGGGAATTGTTATTCATAATTGGGCTGATAATTTAACATATAATTTTAAGAGTATGTATGGCAACCGAACTTTGCCTAACATAAAAATTTATATTAGGTAATTTGTATAAGTTGCCATTTTGACAGATCGGCAACCGAAAAAATCCAAACAAATGAAAATAAGTAAACTTAATAAAAAAAAACATTATTAGTTCGGTGCATTTATTTTTAAGATGACAAAGAAGGAACGAACGTGGCATCTGTTAGACGTCAATTAAGAGGAAATTCTAATCCGCTAGAATCACCGTCTGTACTTATCAGGGCTGTGGAGTCGACAAAAAATAATTCTAACTCCGACTGGTTCTTATTTGATTTTTAACTCTTTTTTTAATGTTGTACTTTTTGTTTTTATATGGTTAAATATTGCAAGACAATGATTTAATTCTAACATGTGCCGCATTGAGTCGATTACGGATAGCAACACAAGTGAAGTTAAGTTGCCAGCAGCGAAATTAGGCAACGCCGCTCATATACAAAATTTTTTTTTTTTTATTTAAAATTTAAACATGATTTCGCTGCTGTCAACTCAACTTTAGTTTAGTCGTCATCTGTCATCAACCCATTAATAAACTGGTCCTTATTTTCTGACTTCCAAATTTGGAAGAAAACACTCTTAAAAATTTTTATTTTTGAAAATAGCTAATTTTTTTTAAATTTTTTGTGCCAAAAAATTTTGTGGTTTGAGTCACGAGTTTTTGTGGGTACTTCGACTCCGAATCCACAGCCCTGGTACTTTTAAACGATATTTCTTTTATTTGGGCATATTTACGTCTTCTCAAAGATGCTGTGACTTAATTAGTACGGCTTGAACACGAACCCATCGGTCAATTGCAATAGCAGCACTGTTAAACTATATGCAAGTGCATTCAATTCCATTTGTTAGACAAATAATTAAAACTGTTGTCCCGGGGTAATTTTTTTCCATTTTTTTGACCAAAATAAGCAATATGAATGTAATAAATCTCCAAAACTAATCAAAAACGTGCTAGTTTTTAGGTTTTGGCGCCTTTTTTCTTAAAATCTTGTCCAAATATGTTGACGATTTATTTTGTATAATTGCGGAATCGGGAATGGAACAAATGTTGGATGTTTTTAATTCATTTCATTCGGACATTAAATTTACAATGAAAAGGGAACATACATAATTTAAGTCTCTCATATTTAGACACCTTGATAATTAGAAATGTAAATGGAGTATCAATAGATTGGTATCAGAAACCAACATCTTCTGATTGAATTATTAATTATTTCTCGAAGCATCCAAGGAGAATAATAATTAATATGGCTAAAAATTTTATAAAAAGAGTTCTTAAAGTAAGTGATTCAGAATTTCAAATAGATAATAAAAGAAAGATTTCAAACATTTTAACAGAGAATAGTTTTCCTTAGCAATTAATAACAGATTTATTAATACGACATAATAATTGCAGATTAAACAACTAGGATAGTTTAACAGAACGGAAATGTTATAAATCAGTAACCTATACATATTCCAAAATTTTCAGAAAGATTAGCAAAATCAGATATATATGATAACAAAATATAAAAAATACAGGGTCCGCCAAATAACTTTTTTTTTGAAAATACATACTATAAAAAAACTACTGAATATTTTCTCAAATTTCTTTTTTTATTTGAAAGTATAATCCTTCCGGTTAATAATGGAAAATAATTTCATTCATGCAGCTGTACTTTACCAATGGCTTCACGAATATTGTCCCTTAAAGCGTCAATTGTCTCTGGCTTGTCGGCGTAACACTTATCTTTGACGGCACCCCACAAATAATAGTCCAACGGTGTCAAATCGCAGCTCCGAGGTGGCCAAACGACATCAGCTCTGCGGCTGATAGTGCGATCTTCCAAAACAGGGCGCAAAACATCGAGTGTAGCTTCGGCTGTGTGGCACGTAGCACCGTCCTGTTGAAACCAAATGTTGCCAATATCCTCCTCTTAAATTTTTGTGAACAAAAATTCGCTCAACATGGCCCGATAACGATCGCCATTGACTGTAACGGCCACTCCTTGTCCATTTTCGAAAAAAAATGGCCCAATTATGCCTCTGGACCAAAATCCGCACCACACAGTGACTCGTTTTGGGTGCAGCGGCTTTCCAATGTATGCGTGCGAGTTTTCTGTGCCCCAAATGCAACAATTTTGCTTGTTTACATATCCGCCAAGATCAAAATGAGCTTCATCTAAATAGATGATTTTTTTGGCAAAATCGGCATCTTCTGTAAGTCGGTCGCAGGCCCACTTAGCGAAGCGAAAACGCATATTTTCCAGTGTTGCTCAAGCGTATACACAACCATATTCGTTCAGCGGAAGGATAAATCTAATTATCTGCCAAATCAGACATGAGCTAAGTGTTACCATTCACGAAATAGGCACTAGTTGAAAAAAAACATTTGATGGCAGACCCGTTAGCTTATACATTTTTGAACACAGTAGGTAAACTATTTACTAAAACGAAAGACAAAATAAAGAGGATGGAAATGTCTAATATTGTTTATCAGATACCTTGTAAGGGTAATGATAGTGGACAGTGTAATAAGGTATGTATAGGTACAACAAAGAATAAACTGAAAACTAGGATAGCAGGACATAAGTCAAATCAGAAGTATAGACATTTTTCAGAAAAAACAGCTTTATCAACTCATTGTGCTAATCTAAACCATTATCCAGATTTTGATAATTCAAATGTTTTAAACACGGAAAATAATTACAAACGTAGATTTATGTTGGAAATGTTTCAAATTAAAGAGTCCCGACAATGTCGAGAATTAATTTTAAGTCAGATACTGAAAATGTTGCAGAAAATTATAGACATTTATGGTGTTTTCTTTTCTACAAAAAATGTGCCTTTTTTAAAAAAAAAATGCAATTTGGTGTCTGTTTCTTAAAAATTAGGCTCCCGAAAAGCATGAGGTTTTTAGAATAAAACAAGCCACCCTTTTCGGGAGCAAAATTTTTAAGAAAAAGACACCAAATTGAATTCATTCATTCATTCATTCTTGACTGATCTGAGATTCGAACCCAGGCGGCTGGTTACCATGACATGTTTCGATCACAACCACTTGATCTCCTCAGATGGATTTGCCGTCTTACACTCGCAGCCATCGACGACTGCTGACGTCAATAGTCAAACATCAATCCTTAAACCAAATTGTATTTTAGCCTTTGGTAGATCGAAATTTGCTTTTTTGAATGATTATCCATTTTAATTGATTTAACATGTTTTTCCTAACTTCTGTTTTTTCCGTACTTATGTCAAGCATTCTTCTTGAAGTCCAAAGTACATTTTTTTTTGTTTTTTCATTTTGTCTTTCTTTTTCTTGTTGACCTTTTTCAGCACAACTTGAAGGACAAATGTACACATAGAGCTCGTGCCTTATCTTTAACAATAATTAGAATTGTGGTTATTTTGTTGAACTATTTATGGTTTTTAATCCAAATTTTTAATATTTTAATCAGGCTTAAGTTCATCAAATTTAATTTTCATTAAATTATTTTTATGAAGAAAGGAATTTTACAACATGAAAATTAATTAAAATTGTTATTGATAATCATTCATTCTTGACTGACCTGAGATTCGAACCCAGGCGGCTGGTTACCATGACATGTTTCGATCACAACCACTTGATCTCCTCAGATGGATTTGCCGTCTTACACTCGCAGCCATCGACGACTGCTGACGTCAATAGTCAAACATCAATCCTTAAACCAAATTGTATTTTAACCTTTGGTAGATCGAAATTTGCTTTTTTGAATGATTATCCATTTTAATTGATTTAACATGTTTTTCCTAACTTCTGTTTTTTCCGTACTTATGTCAAGAATTCTTCTTGAAGTCCAAAGTACATTTTTTTTTGTTTTTTCATTTTTTTTCTTTTTCTTGTTGACCTTTTTCAGCACAACTTGAAGGACAAATGTACACATAGAGCTCGTGCCTTAGCTTTAACAATAATTAGAATTGTGGTTATTTTGTTGAACTATTTATGGTTTTTAATCCAAATTTTTAATATTTTAATCAGGCTTATGTTCATCAAATTTAATTTTCATTAAATTATTTTTATGAAGAAAGGAATTTTACAACATGAAAATTAATTAAAATTGTTATTGATAATCATTCATTCTTGACTGACCTGAGATTCGAACCCAGGCGGCTGGTTACCATGACATGTTTCGATCACAACCACTTGATCTCCTCAGATGGATTTGCCGTCTTACACTCGCAGCCATCGACGACTGCTGACGTCAATAGTCAAACATCAATCCTTAAACCAAATTGTATTTTAGCCTTTGGTAGATCGAAATTTGCTTTTTTGAATGATTATCCATTTTAATTGATTTAACATGTTTTTCCTAACTTCTGTTTTTTCCGTACTTATGTCAAGAATTCTTCTTGAAGTCCAAAGTACATTTTTTTTTTGTTTTTTCATTTTGTCTTTCTTTTTCTTGTTGACCTTTTTCAGCACAACTTGTAGGACAAATGCACACATAGAACTCGTGCCTTAGCTTTAACAATAATTTGAATTGTGGTTATTTTGTTGAACTATTTATGGGTTTTAATCCAAATTTTTAATATTTTAATCAGGCTTAAGTTCATCAAATTTAATTTTCATTAAATTATTTTTATGAAGAAAGGAATTTTACAACATGAAAATTAATTAAAATTGTTATTGATAATCATTCATTCTTGACTGACCTGAGATTCGAACCCAGGCGGCTTTTTACCATGACATGTTTCGATCACAACCACTTGATCTCCTCAGATGGATTTGCCGTCTTACACTTAAATTTGATGAACTTAAGCCTGATTAAAATTTTAAAAATTTGGTTTAATAAAAATTTCATTTTATAAATTAAATATGTACGTCATCAAATGAATATTCTTCTTCAGCTTCTGAAGAATCGATCGAGATATCATTATAATATATGTTCCTATCGCATTTTTAAATGAGATCGTATATTTTTTTAAAACTTTTGCAACATTTTAAACCACACCTAATATAAAGTAGCGAATTCATAGTCTTTAACGTCATTCTGTTTCCAATTTTCGATTTTATTAGATGTATACCACTAAAAACCTATTTTAACTTCTGCGTTGCTGGCAAAACCGAGAACTTCATGGCAAAAGAATGGATTTATATTTAATGCATTTTTATATCCATATATCCAGAAATCAACAGTTGAGTTCTTATTTAACAATTCATATGAATTTAGTTTCAGCCACTGATGTTCATTTCTTCTTTAACCCATTATTGCCCAGCCGGTAATTTTACTTACCAGCTCCTTGGTCAAGTATAAATTCTATTGTATAAAAAACATCTAACTTTCGTTTGGTTTATACTTTAACTTAATGTCTTTAAAGAAAACAATATGAAGGATATTTATGTTTTGTTATCCTTTCGCGTTTAGGAAGGATTTTCGCTAAGCTCCAAAAAAGACCATATTTTGAATCAAAAATTATACACAAAAATTATATAAAATATAAAATTTGTTTTGTACTAACTGTTTCTTAACCTTCATTTCGGCTACTTTTATTATGTACATAATTCAATTTAATTTACTTCTTCTAAAAGTTTGAAAAGCCATCAACTATCCATGTGGTAATTTTACTTACCATTGGGCAGAAACATACATATAGCAAATTAGGCAAGATTTAATAGAATCGTGAACAAAAGCATATCACTTTTTTTGATACGCTGTGGTTGGTTCAAGGCACATTGAATGATGTGGTGGCAAATGCAATTTCAATTCGCCGCAGATAATTCGCCGTAAGTTATATTTATCAGTAGTTTTACATGGTATTTAAGGCGAATTAACTACATGTGAACCCGAGAGATCAGCTGACTATTTTTTGCTCCGTGTATTTTTTCTAATTCGCCTTGTAAGTTTGCCAAAAATTATAATTCGCCGAATTCGGGCGAGTTATGAATTTGCCTTAACGGTATTTAAAAGTTTCCCGTTCCAAATAAAATGGCCTAATAAAGAGTGCTTTCTCGTGAGGTTTGATTTATAATGTTAAATAAAACACATAAATTTTAAAGTGAATTTAAAATTTTTATTATCGGTTAAAGGAACAATTTTTGCCATTAACTATTTGAAAATGGTATTATGTAAATGTCGGCCATGACTCATCTGAGGTGGTCCATTCGGAAGGTCCAATTTCGGGCGACTCGATCGAGCATAGCGATTAGTTTCTCGCGAACAACACGAGTAATGTTGGATTCCAAAGCTTCAATCGTAGCTGGCTTATTTCTGCAGACCTCAGACTTTACATATCCTCAGAGAAAATAGTCCAAAGGTGTGATATCGCACGATCTGGCAAATTTACCGTAGCAAAACGTGAAATTAAGTGCTCACCAAAATGATTTCTCAACAAGGTAGTAGCGCCGTCTTGTTGAAACCAGAGCTCACCGAGACCTTGCGCTTCAATTTCAGGAAGCACAAAGTCCGTTAACATGGTGCAATAACGGTTACCATTGACGAAAATATTCTGATTTTCATAATTTTTGAAGAAATATAGACCAATGATTCCACCAGCCTATTAATCACACCATACCGTTGTTTTTAATAGATGTAGTGTTAGCTCTTGGTAGATTTCCAGAAATGTGCTTCATCACTTAACAAAATTTCACGATAAAAAACCAGATTTTCATTGAGTTCCGAATGAACCACCTCAGACGTAGTCATGGCCAACATTTACGTGATAGAATTTTAAAATATTAAATACCACATGTTTTTTAACCTATAATAACAATTTTAAGTTCCCCTTCAAATTTATGTTATTCATTTTACATTCATTATATTCACGATGAATCACCCTATAATCAGTTAACGTAATAACGCCACCTGGTTGTCAATTATCCTTAGTTGGATTGATTTCTTACTAAAATCGAATTGAAAAACAGGGAATTTCCTTTTAATCGCTTTTAGATCTGCGAGGTTAGATTTTTGTATTATTCCAAAAATACTTAACATATCGGCCGACTGATTGTAGTTAGACCAAAAAAATAATATGAGCAAAGTTTCAACAAAATTGGTTCACGTTTTCGGGGACCGGGCAATAATGGGTTAAAATATTCGCTTAATTTGCATTTATTAGTTTTTAAACGGTTTTCTACACAAAAAAGTTAGTATTTGTTAAATTTTGAAAAATTTTGGCAGTCGTTGTCTAAGTTGACATATTAATTGATCTATTAAATCTCGGCATGTAATTCGTATTTGTTTTTCTATTGCAAAAGTTATGGTATCTTTTTTCGATTCCAGAAATTTTTCAAAATCGTAATTGTAGGAAAAAATCAGCTTAACATGCATTTAATGAATCAAACTGTTCAAATTTTAAAACAATTTGATATGAAAGTTCTTTTTAAAGATTGTACAGTTTCTATAGCAAAATAGTAGGGGTTTGTATGTGCATTCAACAAAAAAGTGTGGTAGTTTTTCAAAAAAAATTACTTGAACATTCTTAAATTAAATAATGCTTAGAAACGCTAAATATGTAGTTGAAAATGCTAACTGCTAAATGGAAAATTTGCAGCTAAATCAGACAAAAAGTGCTAATTCTAGCTGCAAAAATGCCAAAATGGCCATGCTGATACACAGACAAGAACTGTCACTTTACGCTCTAACTTTAAGTTCCCATTTACTTTTTTTGTGTACGCGAACGCAATTAAGTAAAATGCAGTAAAGTCCAGTAAGAAATAGTAAAAACTTTTGTGTTCTCGAACTCAGCTGTTATACAAAAAAAATCAGCCAAATAAAAAAATGGGTTTTGACTTAGTCCGTTTTTAAAATTTAATATTTTGCATATATAACATTTACATATAACAAAACAAACTTAAATCAGTAAAGGGCTAAATTCAAATGTGTGTCATGCTGGCAAATTCACTCGTGTAAGCGTGATGGATGTTATATTAACCTTCATATCAAAATTTTTTGATTTTCCATCCAGCATTGTCTGTGTCACACAAAGAAACACATTTTCACTAATGAGCATTGATGAGTATTTTAAAAAGCATATTTGGCCCTTCATAAAGCTGATCGAAAGTTTTTTTACTTCATCTTTTGTTTTTTAAACTATGACCCCTATTACGATTTACAAAACTCAGTTGAGTTGTAATTAAGACAACTGGTTGTGATCAGTTTCAATTTTTGTTCACCGCAATATAGCAAAGTTGTAAACCATAATACAAAAATTAAGAAATTCAAACTCAACTGAGTAGAGTTGATAACCGTAATAGGGGACTAAAAAACAACACAACTAAAAATTTCCTTTAAATGTTGTTGTAGAATTTATGTTACTTTCTATGATTTTATTATAGTAACTTACTACTAGTAAGTAACAAAACAATAATAACAGTGTTGCTACCATAGAGCGTCTAGTTAACAAACATAGTTTATATTAGCACAAGTGCTGAAACTTGAAATTTTTTTCTATTTGAAAATTATATTATTTTTAAATACCGCAACGATTGAACCGGTATAATACCGGTATTAAGAGAAACGGTTTACGTACATATATCGGTATTTTATGCAAAAAACTAATTTCGGTATCGGTATCAATACGGGAATTCAATTTAAACAGTTTTAGTACGGTATCGGTTACCAACCTTGGACAAAACTTAAATAAGAAAACCTGTATGTAAACTTAGTTGTCAGTTAAAAAAAAACGAAGAATACAAACATGATCCATAAATCGAAATGAAGTAAACTTGAAATGGCACAAATTTTGAAAACGAGCCTGTAAAGTTCATAAACATTTACCTTTTTATATACGCCATACTTTGAGCACCAATCATGGGCCTGTTCGGAAATGCATCACTGCGCTGCATCAGAAAAGCAAACTTTTTTTAATGCCGATAAAAAATAATTTGACAATTTTTTGTTCCACATCACTGATATATATTTAAGCATTTGAATTCACTGATGCAGCGCAGTGATGCATTTCCGAACAGGTCCTATCTTCACAAGAACCACTGTTGAAAACTGGAAAAACTTCAGTCATTTCGTAAATAACTGAGATTTTAAATTCAACTTCATTTCGATTTCTAGAACATGCCCGCTAAAGAACAAAGGATTCTGTGTGACTGCCTTTAATTAAAAACGGTACACTTAATACAATTGGTGAAAACCGCTATTAATTATTTTATAATGAAAGAGTATCATTAAAATGTTTCAATATCAATTGTTAAATTATTTTTTTCTTTTTAGGCAATTATAGGACATTTGTATACTGCCGAGAAACTTGTTATTGAAAAGAAACCAACTTTACGTCCCTCAGACGATTAGTCAACAAAGTCTTGTAATCATTGTTAAACAGCTTTGCACCATAAAATAGTGAAATTACACTATTTAATAAGATCTTTCTTTGCATTTTAGGCTTTAAAATTTATAGAAAAAATTAAAACAAAAACTACTTTAAAATAAAGTTAAGATATCTAAAAAATAAAAAATTCGTTTAAATTGTAACCATGTTTTATAATTTAAGGGTATAAAAATTATCTGATAGCAACTAAAAGAATTTAACAAATAAAGAATAAAGGATAAATGCATTCATTCAATACAAAAGTTTTAAAAATTAAAATAATAAATTTATAGCCAAACAATAAACATAATAACGTAACTAATGGAATGCTGAAGTTAACAATTATTTGTATTCGATATGCTTATGCATCGTAAGTACTAGCTGATACATTGCCACCGGTTCCAGTCCAATTGGTGTGCACAAATTTACCCTCCTGACCTAATAATTCATATGTGTGAGCACCAAAATAGTCTCTCTGAGCTTGCAAGAGGTTGGCTGGTAATCTTTCGGAGCGATATCCATCATAGAAAGACAAAGCTGTTGATAAAGCTGGAACTGGTACACCCCACAAAAAGGCATTCGACACTACTTGACGCCATGAAGATTGGCCGGTTTCTATGGCTTTTTTAAAAAAGGGATCCAATAGTAAATTCGATAACTTGGGATTGCTATCGTAAGCATCTTTAATATTTCCTAAAAACACACTGAAACGATAAAAAAGAAACCGCTTTAACAAAAATGATTAAAATTATTTTTAAAGGTCTGTAGCTGTTTTGACCTGGGGGCAAATTACGGCATTCGATATCTATCGAAACTTCCTCACATTGTATCGTAATTTCGATCGATATCCGAATTCTGTAATTTAACCCCTGTTTTTTGTAATAAGCTTAAATTAAATATGGCTATTTCCAAAAAAACGTCAACCACAAAAAATGGAAAAAAAAAATTTTCTTTTCAAGATTTATTTAGAGAATTGCTTATATTTTTTTAATATATGCGTATAAATTAATTGGTTCGAAAAAAAAGATAAATGGTAAACAAAGTACTACAACTTTTAGCACATACTTGTGTATATTAGAAAATATGCATTTGGAACAACAATACATACTTTAATCTAAGGCATATTTATGATCTGAAAAACATTTTTTATTAAGTTTCTTATATAAAGGATTATAAATAGCAACATAAAAAAATTTTAAATCATGGTGGAAAAATTGTCCCGTTTACAATTTCTTTAACAATTTATTTAAAAAAATGTAATTCATATTTTATTTTGAAATCGAAACATTTTTATAGCACATTAGTACGCAACATTTTAAAATTAATGCCAATAAAATATTGTGTCAGGTTTCGCAGAAATCACTGTTTAAACGGTTACCCCTTAAAACCCACTTCCGTTTTTTGTCCCGTTTACAATCACTGGTTTTTTGCAATTATCTCGGAAACCACGACAGTAAGCGAAAAATTTCATTTGCGGAAATTAAAGAGCTAATTGAGAGTTAAAAGAATCATTAATTTAAAAAATGAAAATCAGGTTGTTTTTTACAGTTTTGTCAATATAAACGTGTGCGAATGTCCCGTTTAGAATCTTGGAAGTGCCCATATGTGTATCGAAAAAAATTGTACGATAAAACCTAAAATTAAGATTTATTATAAATAAAGTATTTATTAAAACTAAATTTAACTGTTCGAAAGTTCATTTGCAATAAAAGGTTTTGATTGTAGAATAATTCGTTGTTGCTCAGTGTATGTAATTACATAATTATACATTAGTAGGCATTTACTTTTATTTTATTTATGGCATACATATGAACCATTAAACCATTAAAAGCCATTTAAAATATATGAATGATGAATTAAGTTTTAGTAACACCAACTTACCTTCTAATAATACAACCACCTCTCCACATTAAAGCTATGCCACCATAATTTAAATTCCATTTATTCACATTGGCTGCTTCACGCATCAACATGAAACCTTGAGCATATGATACGATTTTCGAACAATATAATGCATGTTTAATGTGATTTAAAAATTCTGTTAAGTTGTCTACTTTTATGGGTGTGTTTGGACCTTGTAATTGCTTACTTGCAGCCACACGTTCATCTTTAAGTGCTGATAGACAGCGGGAAAATACAGCCTCACCAATCAATGTGACAGGCATGCCATATTGCAGAGCAGCTATAGCAGTCCATTTGCCAGTGCCTTTTTGACCAGCTGTATCACGTATGCGCTCCAACAAATGACCTTTTTGATCTTTATATTTTAAAATATCAGCCGTAATTTCGATTAGGAAAGAATCCAATTCTTCGCGATTCCACTTGTCAAATTCCTGAGCGATTTTATCAGGTTTCAAGCCCAAACTTGTCATTATGTGATAGGCCTCACATATCAATTGCATATCACCATATTCAATTCCATTATGCACCATTTTTACAAAATGTCCAGCTCCACCTTCCCCAACCCAGTCGCAACAAGGTTGACCATCAGCCTTCGCACAAATCGCTTGGAAAATGGGTTTGATCAAAGGCCAGGCTTCTGGATGACCACCTGGCATTAAGGAGGGACCATAACGGGCACCTTCTTCACCACCACTTACGCCTGAGCCCACAAAGAGTATACCCTTGTCTTTCAACTCATCACAACGTCGGGCGGTATCCAAATACTCTGAATTGCCACCATCAATTATAACATCACCGGCAGATAACAAGGGCACAAGTTGTTCTATAAAGCTATCTACAGCTTGTCCAGCTAAAAATATACATATGTATGTACACATTAAACAGGAGAATGATTGAATTATACTGTAGGTCATTTGAAAAAAAATTAGAAGGTAAATATGTACATATGTACATATGTATGTAGATATATTTTGTATTTTGCATGCACACACAGATATTAACAAGGTTATATTTTACAGATCTAACAATTAACTTGAAATATTGCGTGAATTTTTTTCAATGAACTTGAATACTTTATCTTGTATGGTTGGAAATAATATAAAAAAGTATGTTGAATTGTAAATTTGCTTTCATATGTACATATTTCTTTCTGTACCCACATCCACATGCGTTTTAGGTTGCATATGGGCATTTCCATGAGAATGTCAACCACGACTCAAAAAATTAAAACGCTTGAAACTTTGTTTTAAATATGGTAAAAAGAAATAAAACACCCAAATTTTACTATGCAGACGTACTTATAGCTTATTACAATTTTTAAAAAGCAAAAAATAAATGTTAAAACTGACTTTCTCTTTGATTAATTTTTAGTAACTGCAATTAACAATTTTCAATTTTCTTCCGATTAAATACAGATGCTGGCAACCCTGGAATTATGCTTTAAAATTAGTGTTACAACAACAATGAACAAGATCCATGAGGAAAGACCATGTATATAGTTCGATTAGCGGTATATTTTTTGGTTTGTTTGGATGCTATTCTAATGTCACGTACGTGGTGCAAAAACAACATTTGTCTTTGTCATTTCTATTTGGCCAGTCTTAGGTATTTCGAAATAAAAGTTCAAAGCAAGATATTTGCTGCAAAAAAATATTGATCGGAATTTTTTTTTTAAATTGGTATAATCAAAATTTTATAAGCTTTAAAAGCTCGTCACGTACGATATTGTAAGTACTAAAATGCAACTAAATGCATCATCTTATTATGTTAGTATTAAGTTTAAATGTGGTCAAATCTAATTTTATTACAATCAAATCGGTCCATATTTGACCATAGCTCCCATACAAGTGCTACTCCCGAAAATAGCTTTTAATGTCATAACTTCCTTAGAAATGTTGGCATTTACATAAAAATTGGCGAAAATGACTTTTGCGATAGGTACTATATCATGATAAAATATTGTGCGGGTAGGTCCAAAAATTATCCATAGGTCCCATATAAACCCCTTTTCTTAAATCGGCTAGGGGCACACAAATCTCATATACATAGATCGAGATAACTAAATAATATTCAGCACAAATTACTTTTATATAATTCTTAACCTCATAGCATAATTCTATTCTGGCGATCTTGATTTGCCATGGGTCCCAAATAGGGTACACTCTCAAAAAAAAAATTTTTTTTAAATATTATAGTGTAGGGTGTCATATGGTCGGGATTGGCTGACTATACTTTCTAACTTGTTTGTTTTAAGTTTTTATATACATACATACATACATATATTTACAAAAAATATTTGTCATGCCTTGTAAATACTATAAAAGAAAAATCTGTCACGTACGGTATGTCACGAACGATATAACAGTTTGGTCATTATTAAACCAACAAAAAAAAAATAAATTTCCAACTACGGATTATAAAGATAAAATAAATGGTTTAATATTAAAAATTAAAAAAAGAAGAAATACCTCCCACAATTCGCAGATTTTCGTATTTTTTACATTCACCCCAAAATCACTTCCGTTTTATGTCACGTACGATATGCACTTACTTTGCTCGATATTTTGGACAACAAGGTTCCGAATTTAATAATTTTTTTTTCATATATAGAACCCTCTAAATGAAACATAATGATAAAAAAAATTTCCAGTTAATACTATTTTGGCAAAATTTCTGTCTCTCTGAAGGTGTACAAATGTCACGTACGATGACATGGAAATGCCCATATGTAGTAAGTAATCTGAATTTCAATTTAATTGTTAAACAAGTATGAAAGTACACTTAGGTCTTTTTTATGCGGATTTGAAGTTATGAGGTTTTATTATATTCTTTTATTGAGTTTTTATTATTATTCTGTCGTTTAAAACGTTGGAATTACTACAACCTAGTAACTTTTAAAATGTTTGAGTGTGTGATTTAAAGAATTGAGCCCCAATGATTTGGAAGAATAGTTCGAGGATTCTTTTTTATATTTGAAATTAAATTACTTTACTTTTCTTAAAATATCAGAAGACGTTTTAAAAATTTTAATCTTTTATAGGTATACACTACACGACAAAACAAATAGTCGGTGTAGAGAATTTGATTATGTGATTTTAATTGGCTTTAGCGTGTTAAATCTAAATAGTTGATTCAATCACGTCTAGTTAACATTTTGTTTACTGATCTTTATGATTTTATTCATAATATATGTACCTGGATTTCTGATAAATGTTAAAAAAGTGTACTTACCAATTTGCATTAAAAAATGGTCGGCACTAATTATGAAATAATATTGAAAATAATCGTTTGCAAAAGATCAAAATCGCACAAATCGGTCTCAAGTTATGATAAAATGTTTGAAGCATAACCGTCTTATTTCGAAATGTTAGTCTAGCCCATTAAAAAACTATACATAATGAGAAAAACTGAAAAAGGATTTGAATTTAATGCTGTAACACCTTTATATTTCATATACCTATTTTCATTTAAAAAGGATTTTTTTTTGACGACCAGTGTAGTTAATAAAACTTGGTTCTAAAACATTTCATTAAGTTTTTTAGTCATTTAAACTTTATTTGGCGCTTTATGATTGGGGGCACGGCGATTTTTGATTAGAAATAATTCACAACCCTGTTTAAAATTATTTCGCTAAGTTTGATCAAGTAAATTGTGCGCGTGTATGTCTATGAAATTGCAAAAAGTCGTTTAAAGTTTAAAGGGGAGAAGAATTAGCAAAAGGTAAGATAGATAATAAAATTATTTATATTGGTGAATATGTGTGTGTGTGTGTGTGTGTGTGTGAATGAAAAAATGCTATTTAGCCATTCTTCCTTCCTCCTCCCTTCGTTCTTTACACAAACAATCGTTTGATATTTAAAAAAAAAGAAGAAAAAATTAATGACATTGCTTTGACACTTACCTTTCACTAATAACATGACTTTACGTGGGGTTTTCAATTTGTTCACCATATCGGCCAAAGATGTGGCACCAATAATATTCGTGCCCTTCGCTTCATTTTTCAAAAAGTGTTCAACCTATTAAAATTTAGGTATAAAATGATCACGGTTTTACCTTCAAAAATTATAGAAAATTAAGTAGGTATGTATGTACCTTATCCACTGTGCGATTGTAGGCACAAACAACAAAACCTCTGGAGTCCATATTCAATATTATATTTTGGCCCATAACGGCTAAACCAATCAAGGCTATATCGGCTTTTCTAATTTAGCAAAAAATCATTATTAAATTGAAAATAATGTATGTAGGTACATATGTATGTAGGTAGGTACTTTTTAAAAAGTTGATAAAAGTGCACAAATCGCAAGTTAATGAACATGATTTTTTGTATACATTGCTTACTTTAATAAAGTCATGTTTTGTTGTATTTACTTACTGTGACATTTTGTTTTTGTTTTACTTAATAAATTACAATTAATTTAATATTTTTGTACAAAATAGTTTGCAATTATTGCAATGGCAAAACGTTTTAATCGTTTTTCTAAACCTTTTCTGTGTATGGTCCGTTTATTTTCGCGATCGCGCGATTACTAATTATTTTTTTTGCAAGCAAAACTAAAACACGTTCTCTTCCAGCAAAATTTATAAAGCTTTTCTCGAAAAAGCTTTAACATATGATAAGCTTTGATCGGTTGGAATGTTTAATATTGAATACTTCATGAGCGTGGTGTGTATAATTCTTTAATACCTGAAGAGGTGCAGATATTTTTAATGGCTGGTGGACATAACAGGAGATTCTAGAGTAAAAATAGAAAATTTTTGTTAACATGTAACTTTTTGATTTAACTACCGATAACATTAAGTAACGAGAAATCTCGGTAACTTTAATTAGAAATATTACCGACAAATATCGGTAAAAATAAAAGAACGTCAAAGTTCACACTTTTTTAAATCGATAAAAAATTAATTAATTAATATCCTATTAATATATTAATTAATAAAAAATAATTTTACTTGTAAGATTTTTTTTAATAAAACATGAATGAAATCGAGTTAATATTGATTGAATTTTAAAAAAAAAAATATGTATGTGTGTAAGTTCAAATCTTTTTCTATAAAGGAAAAAAGTTCAAGGTGCCCGAGCCACTCTTGCATACTTTTTATACCCACACTGCTGTATGTGGAGAGGATATTATGTGTTTGTGCAAATGTGGGTAAAACATTTAAATATATGTTTTACACGGGTCCAAAAATATTATGTGGCAACCTAAATAAGCATAACAAATTTTATTAGAATCCGTCGTATTTGACCATAGCTCGCTTCTATGCAAATACTCTCCCGAAAATAATATAATAAGTAACCTTTATAATAGCTTCTATGTTATCTTATAATCATTGTAATGGTAGTAGATATTAAGAAAATATTTGGCACAAAAATCTATTATGTGAATCTTAACCTCTTTTTGGCGGATACATAATCGCCCATGGGTCCCAAATATATTGATAACCAAGATGCTTGTACCTAATTTGGAAACTTAGGCTCCTGCCATTCTTCAGATATATCGAAATCTATAATGTCTTTGTATTGCGAGTGCTACGCCCACTTGTCCGATCACGCCCACATTTTCTCCGATGTTGTATTTTGATAATTAAGATGCTTGCACCTAATTTGAAAACTTATACATACAAATATACCCCTTTACCTTTGGTGAAGGGTATAAAAATTTACAGAACTGTGGTACAGTTCGGTTTCTGAATTCAACTTTATACCATATACATATGTACATATGTATGTGTGTGTTGGATGTCAAAATGTTGTTTATTATTTTTGTTTCGGTTTTTGACATTGTACATGAGACCGTTCCTAAAAAAACCCCTGAAAATTTAAAAAGGCCACCCCTACCTTTTAAAAAAAATTTTTTTCGAAACCGCCTTGCAAAAATTCTTTATATTAGGAGGAGAACAGCGCATTTTTTTGGTGGTACGCTCTAATGTGCATACTAGTGATTTTACGAATATTCGTATTCGTCAAATTCAAGCGAATATTTAACGAATATTTTGTTAAACCATTTCAAATGAAAAAAATACAAAAGATTAAAAAATACATAAAATTAAACAAACAACATTAATAGAATCTGGGAATTTATTTCTCATGTTGAGTAACATTTATTATACAAATTTTCATATTATTCGAATGTGTATTCTGAGTCAACAGAAATATACAAAACACAAAAAAAAATCTGATATTCCTGGAAAATATTGAAAGAATAAGACTATCAAGGTATTAAAGCTTTTGAGGATTGTAATTTGACTTAGAATACACATTCGAATAATATGAAAATTTGTATAAAAATATTAATTTTTATTAAAAAAAAACCTTTTAACGTTAAATAAAATCTCCTTTTTGTAAGTATGTTATAAACAAACAAACCTTAGAAGTATTGTGCCGCCACAAGGAATTTATGAAAATTACTTAAGTTGATATTTAGCATTCCTAGATAAACTACCTATCATTTGCAGAAATTTTTTAGAAATCGTACGAAAATTATAGACAACTGGAATGGCTCAATGAAATATCAAGATAATTCCGATCCCATTACACAAATTAGAAATGCGTTCATAAATAAAAGGAGCGGCAAGCTAAGCAGTTTGTGAAATCCATTACTAAACACTGACACACAAAGTTAAGCACAATAAAGTTAAGAAAAGTAAAGGAAAAAAACTTAAATAAATATGTCAAAACCACCGGAATAGAAAAAACTAAATACGGAAAGAATTACATACATATTTACTAAACCACCAGAAAATATGGCTTGTTGCACCCACCATTCTCGTTCAAGGATGGTCTAAGCAAAAAGTTATAACTCAAAGCAAACAAAAATTTACTTAAAAATAGCTAAAAAAAAAATTAATTTTATATCTATAGTTAATTAAATCAGGTTTCTATTTCAATATCAATTCATTTTTAAATAAGTATACTACATATACATACTTATGTAAATAGTTAGTTTTTCATATAATTTTATTTTCATTGACATGAAAAACGAATTTTAAACATAAATTGATATTTATGTAAATAAATGGGTAAAATCGGCCATTAATATTTTACAAAATACGAAGAAAAGCCAGAATTTTTTTTCTAAAAACGTTTAAGAAAAATTAATATAAAAATTAGAAAATCTTTATTGATAAGCAGGGAAACCAAATATATATGCAATTGTTCAATATTTATTGTTGACCTGTGTCGATTATCTTTGTTGTTGTTTTTTGTTTGGCTTAAGGTCATATATTAAAATTATAAATAAAAAATCCACAAATTTTTGTATTTTTAATTTTGTTTTTTATTTCTAATCCGATATTTCGACCATACATCGATGGTCATCTTCAGGGGCTACAAAATACACATATAGTTAACATTTAAATTTTATAACGTAACACTAATCAATACATACATTTAAAACACTGTCAAATTTAAACTACAAAAAAGTTGACACGTCCTCACTGTTCGTCAAATTTTCATCAACTGATATTTTTCTTGTCTTATTTTTGTTTTCTATGTCGGTGTTTGTTTATTGTGTATTTGTATATATGCGAAATCTTATCGGTGTCTGTCTTGTAATTGAGACGTAAGTTTGCTGGTGTGTTTACTATATGTAACATTTCCATTGTGTATCTCTTGGCATAGTTACTCTCTTCTTGTAAGATGCTCACATTATTGAAATTTGGTTTGTGTCCTGTTATTGTACAGTGGGCCGCAAGGGCAGTTTTTTGTTCAATTGGTTTTGTTACAGCTCTGTGATCAGATTTATGTCCTGATAATCTTGTCTTGAGTGTTGATTTCGTAGTCCCTACATATACTTTTGGGCATATGTTGGACCCGTCCCCCTCACAGCTTATTTTGTAAATCAAGTTTGATTTATCTTCCTTTTCAAGTTTCGTCTTTGGTTTGCTGAATAATTGGTACACAGAGTTATTGGTCTTAAGGGCTATTTCGTATTTTTCCTTGTTGTATATGTTAGAGTTCTTAAGCCTTTCGGAGAATCCGGGAATGTACGTTACTGATTTGTATATTTTAACTAATTTTTCTTCTTCTTTGCTACCGAGTTTTTTTGATTTTGCATGTTTGATTAAATCCTTAATAGTTTTTATAGGAAATTCATTTTTCTTTAGCGTGTCTATTATTCTTTTAAAATTATCCTTGTGGAAAGAGTCATCACTAATTTCTAAAACTCGTCTTATAAAATTTGTGGCAGTGTTAATAATAATTCGCCTAGGATGTTTAGAGTAGAAGTTTATGAGTCTTCCAGACGATGTTGGTTTTTGATACCAGTCTGTCCTAAGCAGGTTGTTTTGTCTAAGAACCACACAGTCTAAGTAGGGTATTCTATTTCCATTTTCCTCTTCTTTCGTAAAACAAATCTGTCTATTAAATGAGTTTAAAATTCTTAACACATCATTCACATCTTTCCTTTTGATGACACAAAACAAGTCATCCACGTATTTGGTGAGAATTTTTGGTTTTTCTCCCATCAGATCTACTGAAAAGTCTAGAAGCTTTTCCATTATAATATCCGCAATTACAGGTGATGCTGGTGAACCCATTGGCATACCTTTTCTTTGTTCATATATTTTATCTTCATATTTGAAATATCTTGTATCTTTGATACAAAAAGAAAGGATATCCATGAAAAGCTTTTTTGGAATTTTGGTGTAATTTTCCAATATATTCCAGTTTTCTTCAATTGTTTGGAGAGCAAGATTGACCGGAATACTCGGAAATAAAGCCACTACATCAAATGAAATCATTATTTCGTCATCTTCTATTCTGGTTTTATTGATCCTTGATTTGAATTCTATTGCATCCTTCACATTGTATTTAGATTCCTTCGTAAGATTTTTTAATATGCCTACCATATATTTACATAAACCATATGCTGGTGAATTAACAGATGAACAAATCGGCCTGAGTGGGGTTCCTTCTTTGTGTATTTTCGGCAATCCGTATATCCTAGGGGCTATTGAAATCAACACTCAAGACAAGATTATCAGGACATAAATCTGATCACAGAGCTGTAACAAAACCAATTGAACAAAAAACTGCCCTTGCGGCCCACTGTACAATAACAGGACACAAACCAAATTTCAATAATGTGAGCATCTTACAAGAAGAGAGTAACTATGCCAAGAGATACACAATGGAAATGTTACATATAGTAAACACACCAGCAAACTTACGTCTCAATTACAAGACAGACACCGATAAGATTTCGCATATATACAAATACACAATAAACAAACACCGACATAGAAAACAAAAATAAGACAAGAAAAATATCAGTTGATGAAAATTTGACGAACAGTGAGGACGTGTCAACTTTTTTGTAGTTTAAATTTGACAGTGTTTTAAATGTATGTATTGATTAGTGTTACGTTATAAAATTTAAATGTTAACTATATGTGTATTTTGTAGCCCCTGAAGATGACCATCGATGTATGGTCGAAATATCGGATTAGAAATAAAAAACAAAATTAAAAATACAAAAATTTGTGGATTTTTTATTTATAATTTTAATATATGACCTTAAGCCAAACAAAAAACAACATATATGCAATTTTATACTTTTAATTTTGCGACCGACCAATGAAGGCAAAAACATTAAATTTATCCGTTTTAGAGCTTTTTATGAATTTTGACATCGATTTGTTTGTGCATATTTTATTGGTCAGAGCATTTTTTGCATTATTGGGTAAAAAAAACCTTTTTTCAGTTTTTAGCGCATATTTTTTTTAGACGCCTAGAAGAGCTTTCGCAACAGATAAAAATTGTTTTCTTTTTTTGCGATGTTTTGGCTTTTCTATTTTAAATATCTACCTGTATACCCAAGGTGTTGCTTAAATTTCACGCTCTACATTTAATTTTTACTCGAAAATTGTGAGACAAAGCAGGTTGTCATTAAAGGTTTATGTTATTTTAAATTTTTATACACATATATATGATGTGTGTAACACTTAAAAATATTGGTCCTAAGCCCACCTCTTGGTATGCCGATCGGCTGGTTGTCTGTTCATGTAAAGTACAGGTCGCAATTTTGATAAAATTTAACACAAACATTCCAGGACGAATCCTATTAAAAATGGTGACTTGTTTCCGGAATAGTCTTTGTGCTCATAAACTATCTTAATATGTTGGTAATTAGATTAAAGTTGACTCAAAAATATTTTATTGCACATAAATCGTCTCAAATAATTTGGGAGCATTCGATTTCAAATTCGATTTCAAAACTATAAAAAAAGGACAACACTTTCACTAATCGTTGAGATTGGGTTAATTGCCTGTAATGCCATGAAAAGCAGATCTAATTTGGAAGATATTTTAGAAAATTTATGTCTGTAGTCAAAATCCTCTTTTAAGCCACTGTTATTAATTGTTTTTGACCTTTTAGCTGGGTTTTGAATTTGTTTAAGGTAGCATTAAGCTTTCTCCTATTACGGCTTACAACTCAACTCTAGTTCAGTTGAAATTTTGCAGTTTTTGTATTATGGTCTACAACTGTTTTTTAGTGCGGCTTACAAAAACATACAACTAATCAATAGCAGTTGTTTTAATGTACACCAGAAGCCAAAGTCAGAACTGCCGCTTAACTCATACTGCAGGCAATTATAAAAAAGTTTGGTAGAATTTTTCTGCAAGTTCAATAACTTGGTACCGTGATGAATATGTTATGTATGGTGACAACAACTAAAATACTGTTGTGAATAAGGAAAGTGGTTACTAAAAAATGCCATCGAATGCAAGATAATTTAAAAATTAATTATAAGAAAAAGTTGATTATTCGAGACCAAAAACCCGATTTCTCGAATATTTCGAAAACCGGCCTTTTTAAGAAACCGAAAAAATAGATTTTCGAATACTTCGGAAATCGGTTTTGAGAACTCTAGGTCGCGGTGCTTATGGCTTTTATATAATAATAATGTTAGTGTGTATACAAATTCAAAAATGTTCAGTAGTGGCATTCAGGTGATACATTGATAATTTAATATTTAGTCATCAGGAAACATATTATAATAATGTTATAAATAATTTATCGACGAGAATGGGAGATTTTTTCATATTCCTATTCGTGAATACTAAAAATTGATATTCGTAACATCACAAATACATATATGGAAATATGTTGTATTGTAAGTTGTTTTGTCGCAATTCCATAGATATACTAAAAAAAGTACCAATAAAAAAATGAGCGAAAATAACCGCATTCAATGTAACATACAAGCCGTCAATTACTGTTTGAAATTCTATTTTATACAGAATGGTACGTTACAACTACGGTACCAACGGTACATTATTAAATTTCTGTACGTTTAAAGGCTCAGTTAGCCGGGAGTAACAGTAACAGTAACCTTACCGTAAAAAAGTAAGACCAATCAATTTCTTACAGATTGAGACGTAACATCTTACTGCTAACTGTAATCGTTCTAATTGCTTTACACACAACAAAATGAATCATCTGATTTGCAACGTTACTGTTACTCCCGGCTAACTGAGCCTTAAGGCAAATTCAACAACAGGTGTTGTAGGAACTACAATAATTCAAAAAACAACATAGGGTTTTTTGCATTGCATTGTAAGTGCTTATAGCTCGAAATGTCAACCATTCTTAGCAAAACACTAACAAATCAAGACAAATTACCTCGAACTGTCAAAATCAGAAGCCGCTTCTACACCACCTGTAGTTAATTCGCCTTGTGTAAGTTTTTGTATTGCTTTTTATATGCACAGAAACAGCTGATTCATACATTACAGATACGGTACAACAACGTTTGCATAACTCAGCCTTTAAACGTGGAGATTAAAATGTGCCATAAATTAAAATTTAGTCTTAGCCGACTTAAGCACTTTATCTTTTTTGCCACAAATATAAAGATAAAATTTTCCTACCGAACCTTTTTTTTGTATAAAATAAGCAGGGCTGCCACACTTGGGGATTTCATGCGAGCAAAAAGAACATAGAAAGTCATTTGGGAATTTATTCGGGGATTAAAAAAAAAATTCGGGGATTTTTTGGGGATTTTATACATTTTAAAAATAATTTTCCCTTCTTTTATTATTTACGCTTATTTTTCTTTGTTTCGTACATAAAATATGAAAAAAGTAGCAAAACTTTTTCTTACTCTTATTAACAACTAATACAGTGTAAAGGGCCTTAATTAATATTACCATTTTTGTAAGTGTGTAAAAAGTACTTAATAAATTTATGTTATTATTCTTGAGTGTGTTTGAAAAGGAACCGTTGACATCACATACAATTTTTGATTTTTTAAAGACAATTTTCAAGCAAATATTTCTTTCCCAAAAATAAATAAGTAAATCGCTATCTGAAACGCAAAAGACCCTAACTAACGAAAAATTAAAAATAAACGTTTTCATTGATTCTGATGTATTGCATCAACACATTTTGGAATCTTTCGACTAAAATTTACGATTTTATTATAAAACAACAAAAGGCCATATCTACAAAAGATACTATGCAACCGCTAAAAGGCCTAACTGACAGTTTGCATAATATACAACATTGTCAAAACAACTGGAAGGTTTTACAAGAAATATAAAAGGAAATTTAATAATAAACAGTTTAAGGCGATTTATTTATTTATCATTTTGAATAGTGGTTGCTTTTGTAGTGTAACTAATTTAGAGAGAATGATATTTATTCGATTATATAAGTTTTGAATTTTTAATACTGTTGTGAAAAATTATAATTAAAAAAGAAAAATAAATTAATAAAACTTTTGATAGAAAAAATATTCTTACGGAAATATTTTTAATTCGCATGCCGGAGGCGATAATCCTCAAATTTCAACTCAACAAACCAATATTTCTAGAAATGTGAAATTACCACATCCCACAATTTGTGCCGCACGCATTGCAAAGCTACCTCCATTTTTGCGGGAAGAACCTGAATTACGGTTTCTACAAGTAGATTCCAATTTTAATTTAAATGGGATTACTCAAGACTCCACAAAATATGAATATCTCTTTAGTCATCTTGATCAATCCGTTTTATTTGTTGTGAAGAATATTATTATGAATCCTCCGTCTGAAAATAAATACCTTATTATTAAATCAAGAATCATTCAACATTTTGCTGAATCAGGTGAAGGTTAACTTAAAAAATTATTGAATGGACTAGAACTTAGCGATCAGAAACCGTCTCATCTTTTACAGAGAATGAAATGCTTAGCTGGTTCTAGTGTAAGTAATGCTAAGTTAAAAACTTTGTTTATGGAGCGCCTTCCAGAGAAAAAAAATGTATATTAGCTGTAGCAGAATCCACTGATTTAGATAAGATAGCAAGTTTAGCTGATAAGATATGTGAACAGTATTCACCGAATTTAATTCATTTTTCAGAAGTTTTTCAAGTAAGTGACAAATCTCAAGACTCCAATGTGTTATCACAGAAACTTGACACCATTATAGCTCGAATAGAATCGTTAGAACGACGTCCAAGACAACGTTGTAGGAATAGATCTTCAGAAAGGTCAGATTCAAAAGGTAGGACAAATTTTAGCATGTGTTGGTATCACTGGAAATTTGCTGAAAATGCTACAAAATGTATCAAACCTTGTAATTTTTCAAATTCAAAAAACTAAGTTATCCATCGTCTCAAGTCTCGGCATCTAACGGCGATGGTAAGTCTTATTGTCGTTTATTTTTAACAGAACGACGATCAAAAATTTCGTACCTTACTGATTCTGGAGCAGATATATCTATTTTTCCTTGTAATAAATTTAAAACTCCCTCTAAATTTATACTTAATTCTGCAAGTAATACCCCTTATATACGTATGGTGAAAAACTTATTGAGTTAGATCTTGGTTAAGGAAGAGCTTATAAATTGATTTTTATTTTGGAGGAAGTTCCTTAAGCAATCACAGGAGCAATGGACAATTTCACTTGGTCCAGTGTTGCTTGGTATTCGAACAAGTTTTAAAGAGGACCTAAAATCATCTGTTGCTGAAATGGTTTATGGTGAAGCATTACAATTACCAGGTGATTTTTTCACAATTCCAAAAATTGATAACCCTTTTTCTTTTTTATCATCTCTACATGTAATGTCTCAAATTAAACCTGTTCCTACAAGTACACATTCAAAACAAAAAGTTTTTGTAAGTAAAGAATTGTCAACATGTTCCCATGTTTGGATAAAAATTGGTTCCGGTTCAAGAAATTTGGAAAATAAATATAGTGGACCATATCAGATAATCAATAGAAATTTAAAATATTTTACATTAAAAATCAATAACAAATTAGAAAACATATCAATTGATAGACTGAAACCGGCTTTTTTGGATTGGGATAGTATAAATTCAGAGGGGAGCAATGTGGTGTAACTACTTAAGAGAGAATGATATTTATTCGATCATATAAGTTTTGAATTTTTAATATTGTTGTGAAAAATTATAATTAAAAAAGAAAAAAAATTAATAAAACTTTTGATAGAAAAAATATTCTTACGGAAATATTTTTAATAAATAAATATTTTATTCATAAATACCGCTACAGCTTCTTGTGTGAAATTTTCAAAATGTTTGATAGGGCCTTTTGCGTATTAGGTGACGAAATATAAAAGACAATATAATAAAGTTTGGGGGAAAAAATGCTGGGCTATTGGTAAGTACTAATTATGTATGTAGTAGTAAGTATTAAATAAATGACGGATACACTCACAATATTATTACAGTAACGGACTGTAGTTTATTTAAGAAATATTCCGTTCAGTCATTTTTAAATAAATAAACATTTAAAATTCCAAGCAAATTTATTTTTAACTGATTTTAACAGTTATTCAAAAAACTAAGTGCATATTAATACGGATTTTCAGTTGCAGTTAATATTGTCCGTTGATTGAGTTTAATTCTTCTTTATGTTAAAGTAAATAAAAATGTATTTTAAAGCAACGAAAAGTTCATTTAATTTTTACTGTCAAAAATTCAACCGCGAATTCCGTAAAAACAAATCAATATTCAGTTATCTTTTATAAATTAATTGTCAAAAAATTAACTACATATTCCGTAAAAACAAATAAATATGCAGTTATTTTTTAAAATTTTACTGTCAAAAATTCAACACCATATTCAGTAAAAACAATTAAATATTCAGTTATTTTATATAATTTTACTACCAAAAATTAATTTTTACTTATCTATACAAAATTAATTGCTTGTTTTGTGTAAGCAATACCCATTTTCAATTTGACAGTAAAAAATTGACAGTAAAATTTTAATAAATAACTGAATATTTAATCGTTTTTACTGAATATGGTGTTGAATTTTTTACAGTAAAATTTTACAAAATAACTGAATATTTATTTGATTTTACGGAATATGGTGTTGAATTTTTGACAGTAAAAATTAAATGAACTTTTTGTTAAAAATAAATGAAAAATAGGTAGACCGGTTTTTAATTGAACTTTCATTTATTTTATATTACAATTTCAGTTAATTTTACGTACAGAATATTGTGAGTGTATATGTATTTTTATTGTTGATTTAAAGGATGACTAAAACCGACTGAACAAGCTCCAAATATATTATAAATTGGCTCATATGTATGTCTTCAAAAACAGCATATTGCTCTGCTTGTATTTCCTCACTGGAATCGCATAAAAAGGATTTAAAAACAAGTAAGAAAGTATAGTCGGTCAAGCCCGACCATATGATACCCTACACCACAGTCTTTTAAAACAAATTTTCGAGAGCGCATGGCTATATGCATAGGGATCTATCTATGTTTTAAATTTCATTAAAGTCGGTTTGATAGTTTCTGAGGGACTGAAATTGCCTCCTATCTCCCCTCGTGGTACTTCGATTTGGCTTATTTTCCATAGGCTTGGTCCTTGTGCAAATAAGAATCTATGTGCCAAATTTTATTAAATTGTCTCCAAAATTGCGACCTGCACTTTGCGCACAAGGTTACATGGACAGCCAGCCGAACGGACATCGTTAGATCAACTCACACACACACATCAACACAAATGCATAATACCCTCTCCACTATAGTGGTGTGGGTATAAAAACATGCAAACAAAATAAAATAATTTTTTTACTAAAACCTTTTATTTGGGGATTCTTGCGGATTTCCTATTAAAATTTTTCTTACTACATAATTTAAAATAAAAAAGCTCTCTCCTGTAAAATTTGATTTTACATTATATGGTACATAGTTAATTTAAGCTCTTAGCAACTCTATTGAAAAAATATAATTTTTTAATTTTATACAGAAAAAATAGAATAAAACTTACACATGTGCTATATAAAAATAAATATCGCACTTGTTCAACAATAGTGTTTTAACTCAAAATTTATATTGGGGAAAAATCGACACGTAATAGTCATCGTAATATAGTTAAAATATCGTGCTATTTTGTCAAATTTTTGGTAATGAAACGGCTGGTTTAAAAATCCTTTTTCATATGCCTTCAATGTTAAATTAAAAATTGTTTTGATTCTACTGAAAATTTTTAAATTTTGTATTAATGCAGTTGAACAAGTGCGATATGTATGTTTGTACAGCAAATCCCGATAATTCGTACCCCGATAAATCGTAATTCCCGATTATTCGTAATAAACTGTCGGCCCCTTGAAAAAATCTCGTTAATTCGCAAAATTTCCATGCATTTTGGTCCACTAGATATTTTTTTTTTTAAATAAAATCTTTACCTCTCGTAAATTCGTAATTGTTTGCTAACTACAACTTATATGTAATTCGTAATAAAACAACAGAAACATGGAAATAGTGATTTTTTGTTTACCGCTATTTTTGCGTGAGTTTTTTCGGTGGGGTGCTTTAATACCATGGGAGATAAGGCCATGATGGCTTTATCTCTCATTCAAAAGGGAGATAAAGTCTTTTATTTTTTTTTGTCCATTTGAATGGGAGATAAAGCCATCATGGCCTTAGCTTACATAAGTAATTTTAGAAAATGGCTTTATCTCTCATTTCAGTTTTGAAGAACTTTTGCATTTTACATTGATTAATAGTTTTCTTATTTTTATAATTAAAAGGTAATGATTTTCCCTTTTACTAAAGTTAAGTATTGTAATCTGGCTTCGCATACTAAAGTTTGTCTGCGTGGCGGCCTGCGGCCGTGCTTACGGGTTTTCTCCTCCAGTACGACGCGGCAGGTGGCTTCGCTAAATAAAGTTTTCCTGTGTGCGTCACAAGAATAAAAAAATGTATTTTCTCGGAAACACTAAAGTAAAGTATTGGAATCTGGCTTCGCATACTAAAGTTTTTCTGCGTGGCGGCCTGCGGCCGCTCTTAAGGGGTTTCTCCTCCAGTAGGACACGGCAGGTGGCTTCGCTGAATAAAGTTTTCCTGCGTGCGTTACAAGAATAAAAAAATTACTTTTCCCGGAAACACTAAAGTAAAGTAACAATATTCTGGAAAAATATGGTTTTATCTCTCATTTGCGAAAAAAAATATGGCTATATCTCTCCTTACGTAAAATTTTAAATATGACCTTACCTCTCAATGATTGGGCAATAAGGCCATTATGTCTTTATCTCCCATTCAATTGAGCAATAAAGCCATCATGGCCTTATCTCCCATGGTTTTAAAGCACCCCACCGTTTTTTCTTGTGTGTTTGTTTATTTTTTTAAGATCAGTTTGTTACATGAATAATTTTTCAATATGTGACCTTTTCCGAAAAAAGGGATCTAGTGTGTGAAAATGAAGTTTTGAGAAAAACTCATTTATCTTATTCTACATCCTTTTAGGTACCAGAATCCACTCTTAAGTTGAAACGCGTTTTAAACACACTAGGTCCCTTTTCTCGGAGAAGATCACATATGTATATTATTTTTAACAATTGTTGTTTATGTTTTTATCGTTTTAGTAAATAAATTGAAAAACCCCGTTAATTCTTATTTATTTTATTTTAAACCCGTTAAATCGAAAACCCCTATAATTCGTAAGAAATGGCCGGCCCCTTGCGATTACGAATTATCGGGATTCTACTGTATTTTCATTAGAATAAGATTTTAAGTTTTAACTTAAAACTTTATATGGATTTAATATACAGTTTGGATCTAGAACCTTTTTCATTTTTCGCATCATTTCTATAGCATCCGGATTTTTGGAATATTTTAAATAATTTTTTTTAAGAAAACCAATGCCATGTTCGGCGCTTATACTGCCCTTCAATTCTGCTGTATATTCATAAACGAATGGTTCGAGCATTTTATACAATTCGGGTAAATATTCCTCACAGGAAACATTCAGATGAAGATTTGAATCTCCCAGATGGCCATATCCGCAAACACGTTTTGCCATGTGACCAACTCGCTTATCAAGCACATTGACAATTTCGTAGAAGGAACGTAATGGTAGAGATACGTCGTATTTAAAACAATAACCATCTCTTGTCAACGCGGTCGAAATGAATTCACGTATTTTCCACAATTCTTGCATTTTACTTGGTTCATTTGTGCAGGTGCCATCGATTACATCACCTTTATCCATTATGTATTGCAGAAAATTATTGACTTTTTCCATGTCATGATCAGCATTACTGCCAGATGTTTCAATCATCATGTAGAATGGAAAGCCTTCAATTGGAGATCTACAGTATAAAAGAGACGTGTTACTATTTTAAAAATAAAAACTTTACTATCAGTTAAAAAAAAATACTTTAAATTGAAATTTTCACAACTCGCAGCTAAAGATTTGGCATCAATCATTTCACAAGATGACAAAATTTCACCTAAATGGCGTTTAGCATTTTTGAAAGTCTGAAGAACACTATCAAAAGAGTTCAGCGCTACAAAATGCAAAAAAAAAAATAACTTTTTTAAATATTTTTATTCCGATTGCAATAATTTACCCAAGAACGACAGGTTAACAGATTCTGAAACAGGGGGACATAATATTGCCAATTTCGTAACGACACCCAGAGTACCCTCTGAACCAATGAACAAATGTTTTAAATGGTAACCAGTGTTGTCTTTTTTAAAATCTGACATAAGATTTAATACTTTGCCATCAGCCAGCACCTTTTGAGAAGACCGAAGATTAATTAAATGTTTTCAATAAATTAAAAATATTTTACTAACTGCTTCTACTCCCAACACAGAACCATGTAAATTACCATAACGTATAACACGTAAACCGCCAGCGTTGGTTGAAATGTTACCACCTATATGACAACTTGATTTCGCTCCCAAATCAATTGGTACCACTAAACCAGCTTCTCTTGTCTTGGCATCTAAATTTTCCAATATACAACCAGATTCACAAGCTGTTATTCCGGTTATATCATCAATACTAATGATTTTATTGAGACGAGCTAATGAAAGCACTATTTCATCACATACTGGCACTGATCCACCCACTAAACCGGTATTACCGCCTTGAGGGCAAACTGCTAAACGTCTGTGATTACAGTATTTTAATATTTCAGAAATTTCCTGTGTTGAGCAGGGTTTAAGTACCAGTTTGCTATTACCGCGCACACTACGTAAAAAATCCACATTATAACCTATTAAATCGTCTTCGCCGTCCTTCAAGATATTTGTGTTGCCAACTAACGACTCAAAGAAGGTTACATCTTTGCCGTTTAATTCACCATAATCACCACGCCTGACTTTGTGTCGCACCTGAAATGGAACTCAGCAATACATGTTTCTTATACAATTTATTGGCTTAATTTAAGGTATTTTTAAAAAGGTAAGCGTAAGTAGTTGCTGTATTAGTTTGAGACTTTGAAGTTGTCAAAAGTTGGTTTTTTGCCAAAAATGTATGCATATATAAGGCGACCGATTTTGAAAATAAAAATAGAGGACATAAAGAAAAAACGTAAAAACTTCAGCATTTTTTACATATTTTACAGACAAATTTACATTCACATATTTAAATATGTAAAGGTTCCACGAATATTTTCTGCATAAAATTTTACTAGGGGTCTTCAAAGACCAAAAGTTCGTGCAATGTATGTATGTAAAACGGATTTTCGAAATTTCGGGCATTGAAATTTTTGAATTTCTTGTAAAGGCGTTTGGTACATGTCAAAAAAAAATCAAAATGTACTTCTGACCTAAAAAACTATTTCAGGTGTCTTCAGTAGATTCGTATGGCGTTTCTTTTCTTAGCATATATTAACCCTCTAACACTCATTTTAAGGGGTAATTTTTGTCCATTTTTAACTTCTACACCAAAACGCCACTTAAGAGGGTAAAAATGTTCTACGATAATTTTCTGCATCGAATTTCAATAGGGGTATTCTAAGACCAAAAGTTCCTGCAATGTATGTAAAACGGGTTTTGAAGAAATTAAAAAATTTCAAGGCCCGGAATTTCGAAAATCCGTTTTACATACAAGCTACATAAAGTTAAATTGCAATAAAAAATTAAAGATGATATCTGGAATATTACTTTATAATTAATGGAAATCCTGAGATATATTTTAATCCCATATTCCCCTCTTGTGCTCTGAACTTCGTCTATTAATTTCATATCTTGTGTTTTGTTTTTGTCAAATATTAAATAGCATTATTACAGGCCTGGCATGACATGTTATTCATGCACCTTTTAAGAAAGCGATATTTGTTTTGTAGAAAAGAAAACAACATTAATTTTAGATAAAAGTCACATAAACCCCTTGTATACATATAAAAATTTACATATACTTATAAATAAGTAAACTTAGTTAAGAAATAACTTGAGTGTATACGACTTCAGAGTATGAACAGAACAAGCATGTTACAACATTTTCCATACGATTTGACAGAAAAAAATTGTATAAAAACCTAAATTTTAGGGCTGCCATATGTCCTATGGATATGACTTATATACCAAAATATCAAAAATTTTTAGTAGAACATATTTTATAAAAAATTCCGAAAAATCGGTTCTGATACAAAAAAGTTATGACCAAAATTAATTTTTTTTTTTAAATACCCACTTTCGGGAACCATAGATCTCCCCGAGTCCAAGCTTTATAACTCAAGTAAATGGTAAATTTCTTCTTAAACACGTCGGTATATAAATCTGTCAAATCAGTTAAAAAATGGCTGAGTTATGAGCAAAAAACCACGACTACCTCTAATATTTTCCAAAAATCCCTTGTGGTTGTTGTAATTTTATTACTTTTTGCTGTATATCTGGGGAACGGCAAAAGCCAAAGTTTCCAAATTAGGTACACACATTTAGGTAGCCAATACACACCATCCTACAAAATGTGGGCGGGATTGGAGAAGTGGGCGTGGTACCTCCCATAGATCTTCCCGAGTCCAAGCTTTATAACTCAGCTAAATGGTAAATTTCTTTTTAAACACGTCGGTATATAATTCTGTCAAATCGGTTAAAAAAATGGCTGAGTTATAACCAAAATACTGAATTCCCAAAAATTACTCAGTTTTATTTTTTATTTTTTATAATTAAGTTTGTTAAAATATATACAAGTGTATATAAATGTACATATATAAATTATTCCTTAACACGCCGGTATATAAAACAATCAAATCGGTTAGATAATGGGCAATTTTATACAATCATACATTTTAGGGCTGCCATATGACCTATGGAAACGACTTATGTATCAAAACATCGGCAATTTTTAGTAGAACATATTTCCCAAAAAATTGGTTGTTAAAACACAACATCCGACATAATGTGGACGGTTTGGATAGGTGGGCGTGGCACAAAATATAATTATTTATATCTTAAGAATGGTGTTCACATAATTTTTTGTTCTAATTGCACCATGGTGAAGGGTATATAAGATTCGGCACAGCCGAATATAGCACTCTTACTTGTTTTTTTTTTGTATTGTTGTAGAGTTGCGCAGACCTACTTAAATATACCTTGCCTTAATTCGAAACTGTTAAACGATTAGGTATGAATGTGATTAAAATCGATCAGTATGGAAACAAAAGATTTAAAAGTCAAAAATTAAGACAGAATACAGTTCAATTAACAAATGTAATAACGGTAATCAAGTTGAGCAGTGCAAAGTGTGCAAGCGAGGTAATTGTGTGCAAAAATACATAAATTTGCACAACACAACAACAATATGTACACATTTTCTATTTGCTTCAAGAAATTTCCACATTGTAAATTTGGACCAATATTTTTTTATTTGTAAAATTTTAATTAAATTTGTTTGTGATCGCTTTAGCTAAAATGCTTGCGTATAATTGTAAATATGTAACTTGGTGAATTATTTGAAAAATTTTTAAACAAATAAAATAAAAATTAAGGTTATAGAAGTGGAATTCTCAGATTTTAAGAATTTTTCCAAGGTTTAGTAAAAAAAAAGTTCTTCAATACAAACAGTATAACTTGTTAACAATAAAATTTAAAACTCAATATTGCAGCGTCATTGCCAAACAGCGTCTATAATAAAAAGAGGTTTCCGGAATCAGTTAAAACACAGTTGAACATATTTAAGAGAAAAGAAAAAATTAAAAAATTTCTCTGAACCTTCAAAATCGATTCTCTCAAAATGCAATTTTTGCACGTAGATCACTTAAACTTTCGGATGACGATATATATTTTATATATTTCCCAATTTCGAAAATGTTCGTATTTCCACTTCCTCATTCAAACAACTAAAAGAAATTTTTAGTTCAATGTTTTGGAGAAAAGACCAAAGTTAAATTTTGATTTAAAATTAAGAGAGTGAATTAATAATAAAAACTAATATTAAATTTTTTAAAAACAATTGTGATTTTTAGTTGAACTGTTAATTTTAATTTTGATATTTTTTTTTTAGTTAGGCTTGAGTTCATCAAATTTAATTTCCATTAAATTATTTTTACTGAAGGAAGGAATTTTTCAACTTGGAATTTTATTAAAATGTATTGATAATTTTCTTGGCTGAGCTGGGGCTTGGTTTTAAAAACCGAAAACCCTAAAAAAGGCCTTGTTAGCGAAGTACAAAAAAGGGATAAATATTTGTAAAAAAAAATTAAAGGAATAGGAGTATTACAAAAAAGCTTTATACAATACATAATTGAAATTTAGCTCATAGAATAAATTCGAAAAAATAAAAAAAAGGTAATATTTTTAATTTACAATAATTAATTTGTTAAATTTTATTTTGCAAAATTTAAATGAACAACGCTTTTTTGTTTTAAACATTTTATTTAAAACAGCTGGCTAATTAAAAGACTTCAGTGCTTAAGTATATTAAATACTTAATATTAAAAATATTTTATTTTGTGTTCTCTATGAATTGCTACTCAATGCATTTATGTAAATAAAATAAAAAAATAAATGTACTTCTTTTTACATTAATGTATTGCCGTTTTTTGCCCGAAGTACTGTTTTTATGGATTTCATATCTGGCAAGCCAAGGTGTATACGTAGAATATTAAAGAGAATTTAACATATTTGTTCAAACAAGGTGCAGTTACTGCGACGATTAAAGCCAATTAACATGCAGTCTACAAATGTCATGAAATGTTTAACATTAACAATAATATGATGTTAGTGTTAAGTATAGACTCATCATGTTATAACACGGTTGTTAATACAAATGTTTTAACAACGCTTTTATAACTTCAAGTTATAACAGCAATTTATCTCAGTTGTAGACGGGCTTAAGCTTTTAGGAAAGAAGGGTAAAGAGAATGCCATTTCTTATCCCTTCTCTCCTTAAAACTCAAGACTTGACGAATCAAACTTGACGTGTGTGAACTGGCACTTACGAATAATTTATGTAGTTCGCTTGCAAGAAGTGGCCAGATAACATAATGAATTCTGGCCGTTCGCCGGATTTAACAGCACCTGATTATTTCCTTTGGGGATATTTGAAAGAGAGGTGTTATATCAATAAACCCAGATCCAGCTCAAGGATATTATTCGAGCCGAAAAAAGAGCGTTGCAAAAAGGTACTCTGACTCGTGTCAGGGAATTAGCTATTAAAAGAGCTCAATTTTGCGAGGCTGAAAATGATGATCACTTACGTGACGTAATCTTTCACACGTGAATTTAAAGAACTCCAAATATTATATTTTATTATTTTGTAAAAAAAATTAAAATTAAAACAGTGAGGATTGTTTTAATTCCCTTCGTGACTTTTGCCCCACTCTGTATAAAATTAAAAATAAAAACGACAGCAAAAAAGAAGAAAATGTTTAAGAGATCAATTTTTAAAGAGACTGAAAATGAAATTGTTTTTTTAAATCGTATCGTTTTCAAAGCCGAACTCCATCACAACCTGTTTGTTTAAAGTTCTTGTTTTGCTAATATTTAGTAGTTAATATTGGAAGGCAAATTCGCTTACCTGTGTAAACTCCGGCAGTTTCGACGATTTACTGTATGTGCGAAATGAGGACAACAGCAGAGTGGGTTTTAGCTGTGTCAGTGTTTTAAGGCGGTGCATCTGTTATAAAAGATATGGAATTTATTAAATCTATGTATACAATCAAAAGTAGGATTTGTTGTACCGAATTCATTTTAATACGAACTAATTTTAGCAAAATATAATTACATATTTGGTATTTTATATAAATTTTGTTTCCCTAAACCGTCGCAGTTGTGGTGTAATAATTATAAGGAAATATGAATTATTTTGACGAAAACCAAACTTTCTTCCAAAAGAACTTGTGCAATAAGTTTTTAAATGAAAATCTTTATTTAAAAAGTTACATGTACATATTTCCATAAAAAGGTTCAATATGAAATAAATATATTGTTACGTTCCCGCCTTTTCAATAACGTTTTGGTTTATTTCGTTTATAATAAACCTTACAGATAAACCTCTTGAGTCGGTTTAACGATGTCCCTCCGTCCGTCCGTCTGGTTGATTGTCTGTTAATTTTACCTTGTGCGCAAAGTACAGGTCGCAAATTTGATGAAATTTTGTACATAGCTTTCGATTCGTAAGTACGAAGCCCATTCAAAATCGTAAGAATCGATCCATAATTTCACATGGCCCCCATACAAACTTGTTTCCAGAATAGTGTTTGCGCCCATAAACCATCTTATTATGATTAAATTTATCATGTTGCCAAACTTTTTTGGAATCGGTTCGTATTTGAAGATAGCTCTCATACAAATACTACTCCCAAAAAAAGCTTTTGATTTCATAACTTCCTTGTATCGGTTGGTTTTGACATAAAATTGACTACATTCACTTTTACGATAGCTACTAGAACATAGATCCCATATAAATCATCTTTCTAAAATCACTTCAGGGCAAACAAATCGCGATGCATGTCTAATGCTAAGTTCACACTTAGGTTTTTAAACGCGTTTAAGCAAAATGTTGATTTAGCTAATCAAAGCCGTTCACATTAGCTCTGTTTCTTTACTCTACTTTGGGATCCCTCGGGATCCTAATTTGCACGAAAAGCGTTCCCGTACTATTAATTTGTGTAAATGAGAGCGGATTTGAGAGAATAAAATTCTTTTTCTTCTTGCACGAAACAGCCCAGACTTTTTCTTCGTGCAAATTGCAAATTGTGTAAATTGTGAAACAGCTGTTAAACATAAACAAAACAAAAAAGGAAAAGGAAAAAAGTTCATGACCCAAATTCTGGAAAAAGTGTTGTTGAATAAAACATTGTTCTTAAATAAAAAGTTTTGTACTGAAATATAAGGGAAACATAATGTTAGTTATTGTAAAAGGGTTTGTTTTGTTTTAATTTTAGTAAAAGTAGTTTAATTCTAGAGCCAATATAAAATTTTTCAAAAGTGACGCAAATTTTTTTGGTGTTGTAAAGACTGTCAAAACACTGAATTTTTATTTTGTGCTTAAAATTTGGTTTTTTCTGTTCCCGTACTTTTGTGTAATGTTGTCTTTTTATGAGAGAAATTTATGCTTACTCTCATTTGCACGAACTTTACCCAAAAAGTAAAGAAACAGAGCTATTACATTTGAGATGATTAACACCCAATTTTCATGATGAATTTTTCCCCTATTTTTGAAACATGTCTTTTTTAGTTTGATAGCGAGCGGGGGAGAGAAGTAAGCAGGGTAGAAAAAAAGACATGAATCGTATTTTCTGTGTTTTTTTGACATTCCTCTTTGCACTAAATTTTTGTTTTTTAATTTATATTGTATTTTTATTTCAAAATGACAATTACTTATTAAAATATAAAAAAACAAACAAATTTAATTTAAAAAAGATTGAATACATATGTACATATATAAGGAAAATAAAAAAAAATCAAACAAAATTAGAAACATTGTGAAAATTTAACATGTTTTTGGAAGTTTCTTTAAAAAAGAACTACAAAAAAGACATGTCTTTTAAATCATCGTGAAAATTAGGTGTTAGATAACAGCTGATCGATAAACAAAAAGAACAAGCAAATTTTTATTTCTTGAGAACATTAAATAATAAAGTTATCAGCAGATTATTTACTTTCCCCCCACACTTCCACTAGCATCTCTTCGTCCTTCTGACTCCAAGGCTTCTTTCTTTTTTTCTTTTCCACATCCATTAAGTTTTTATTATATTTTAACTTTTTTTTTATTTAATAATAAAAAAATTTTTCTGTCAAAGAGGTACGTTCATTGTGGCCGTTTTTCAGTTTGAGGCAAGACGAATTTAAATTCGCCTTGGTTTGAGGTATTTTCACAGGATTCTATGTGGTTTATGAAGTGATTTAGTTGTAATCAAGTCAATTTGGAGTGATTAACAAATCAATTCAATGTATGGGTAATCATCTCGATTTTGAAGTGTTTAACGCTTAATCACGTTCGAGCTGCTTAAACGCGTTTAAGAAGCCAAATGTGAACATAGCATAAATAATATTCAAAACAAAGGACTTTTACATGAAAATTAACCTTATAACAAATTTTGTTTTGGCGGGTCCATGGTTCCCAAATATGATACACACTCGAAAATTTGTCTTAATATACTGTAATGATGGGTATTAAATAGTCGGACTTGACTGAGTATACTTTTTACTTGTTTTATTTTGATCGAATAAAACAGTGTTATGAATAACTCTGTTTTTATTTTATAGCGAAATTTTGGTACAATTTATGCCAATTTGGTACAATTTGCCCTTGAGACGGTACAATTTAAGAATTGTTGGTTCCCAGCCGTGTCTTCAAATTTAATTTTCATTAAATTATTTTTAGTGAAAGAAGGAATTTACAACATGCAATGAATTAAAATTTTTTTGATAATTTTATTTATGATGAACTCGGGTCGAATTTATATGTTTCGGGAATAACCGCATTCCAATCGTCAGAATTCTTTACCGTTCTACCGTTTGCACCACTGCGGTGCCTGCCAGTCTTTATTAAATATTAATCTTTAACCAAATCTAAATGGAGATATTGCTGATGACCGATGAATTTGTGTTCTGTCTTGAAAGTCATTACTAAGTAAGTCACATATGCCCTAAAACAACAAAATTAGTAGTTAACTACAGCGTTACCGTTGGTGCCACTAAAGTAGCAATTTGCCACTTTTTCGGCTGCTTGGATACTATTTGGCCACTTTTACAAAATGCACCCAAATGTGATACTTTTTGTAATTCTTGCCACTTTTTTGATACTTTTTACGTTAGGAAAATATACTTTTTTTCATTCTGTTCTGTTATAACTCCCATACTAGCCTTGAAAATTGGGTTCCAAGTGAAGACATTCTACGAAAGTATAGAAGTCGTTTTAAGAACTAATTGTAAAAAAATATGTATGTAACTGACCAATTGAAAAAGTTTGTTTAACCATTCTAACTGATTCTTATATTTTTTGGAATGCTTAATACAAAATGAGCACAGTTTTCTCCCATCACGTCACATTTATCAGATACACCAATTATTGTAATTTCGGAAGATGTTTTGTACCACAATTAATAACAAAATCGAGTGGTATAGTTTTGTTCTATTTGTAAAGCTGATTACAATAATTTGAAGCAATAATAGACGAATTTGGATAAAAACTAAATATCCTATACTAAAGAAATTAAAACACTTGCACTTAAATTTAGTAGCATGTATGAATGCCGTGTATTTATTTGTATTGAAGTGCGAAACTGATTAAATATAATGAATTTTAAAAAGTGATATTTTCGTTTTTTTGTTTAGGATTTCTGATAAATGTGACGTGATGGGAGAAAACTGTACTCATATTTGGCCATAGCATTCTAAAAAACATAAGAATCTGGTGGAATAGGCAAATAAACTTCTAAAAAAAATTTTAAAACCTGTGCAATACAATGTCTTAAATAAATCAAAGAAAATGTATTCAAAAAGAAAAGTACAAGAAATATATTACTTAATGTATATATAAAACAAATTACATAAATATCTTCTAATTGCTGCAACAATGTCAGAATTCAAAAAACATGTTTGGCAGAAAACGAGTTTAACGTTTTTGAATTAAAAAACATTAAAGAAAATATTCAATATTTTTTATTTTTCGAATTTATTCTATGAGTTAAATTTCAGTTATGTATTTTTATAAAGCTTTTTTGTAATAGTCATATTCCTTCAATTTTTCAGAAATGACTTTATACACTACCAGACTATTATATTGTATTTTCTTGTTACATTTTACCTTAGCTTTCTTTTGGAAAGCAATGAGGTATATTGTATGTAAAGAAAAATTTACAATTATTAGACACCAGCAGAATGTAATGCATTTTTTGGCCCGCTACGGCCTTCGTCAGCATTCTTTGTGTCACACTGGATAGTGATACTTTATAAATTGAATGTATTTAACTCAACAATTTTAACAAATAGAAACTGGGAATTATTTCCTTCCGAAGGTTACTTTATATTATATTCACAAAGAATGCTGACGAAGGCCGTAGCGGGCCAGAAAATGCATTACATTCTGCTGGTGTCTAATAATTCGAAAAATAAAAAATATTGAATATAATATAAAGTAACCTTCGGAAGGAAATAATTCCCAGTTTCTATTTATTAAAGAAAATATTTTATAAAAATAACTTCTCGAGAGAAATATTTAATTTAATTTTTGCAACAAATGAGCCATAAGTATGTATGTCTATTGTAATACGATCAATTGTTTTTTAGTGCATATAATTACTACATATATGTTTTTTTGTTATGTTTTTATACCATTTATAAAATGTTATTTAAAATTATAATAAATAGAAAAAAAACGTAAAAAATACAATGTGGTGTACTTATTTTAATTTGAAAAGTTGTGCCACTTTTTTTATAAAAATCCCCTTTTCGGTGCCACCTTTTTTTTAGATATCCCCTTTTTTTGGTACTTATTGAAAATATCCGACGGTAACACTGGTTAACTAAGCGGTGTTTACACATACTATTTCTTATTTGAACTAATCTTGTAATCCTTTATTGCGATCTTCCACTTTTTTAAACTTTGCAACAAAATCTTTTCTACTGGGATCTTTGAAATTTTCCGCTTTCATTTATAGAAAGCCCTTTTGTTTGTAATTTCAAGAGACTTGAGTAGATGCATTAATGGTAGGGTGTTAAACTAATCGGGTTTTATTTTTGTTCGATTGAACGATTAATGGATATTTGGTATTTTTATATTATTCGATTAAACGAATAAAATTTTACAATTAATCGAATAATACTTAATCCACAAATTTTATAAATTACGAGTTTTGGGTAAATAAACATTATTTTTAAATAAAACTTGTATATGTAGCTCCAAATTGTTGTTTCACTTTCGTCCACTTAGATTTTAAAAGAGTCAATGAAACATTAATTGTTTGAAACTTATCACGGACATTCCATCCTCTGTATGCTTCTGCAAATAATTTTCTCTAGAGAATCGATCGAAGTATCTTGTTTAAAATATTTATTCATTGGAACAATTTTAGTTATTGTTGGTGAAGCAGCTTCTTCAAGTATTATGTTATAGTTACTGTGTACGTGGTAAATGAGTAAAGTTGTTGAAGAACATTTCGATGGTTTTCTTCCGCAACCACGTAACTCGATTTTTTCCGATTTTTTGTTTGAACCGGAAAAGTAATCAGTAAATACCGCTTTTAAATTTTGCAATTTTTTTGTTTGGCGGAATATCGGAATTGTTCCTAATTCTTGGATTATAAAAGAATATATAGCAAAAAGTTTCAAATATTTGGTGAAAAAAAGGTATTTTGTCTCTTTTGAAAATTAGTTGTTTTTGAGTTACGAGGTTGCGGAAGAAAACCATCGATTTACGTTAATACATTTTTTGACCCCTGTTACATTTAGCATTATTAGATTTATCCTTCGTACAATATTTAAAACAAATTTATTCAAAAAGAGAACGGTAACGATGTCCATCCATCCGTCTGGCTGGTTGCCTGTTCATGTTAACCTTTTGTGCAAAGTACAAGTTGAAATCTTGTAGATATAAGACAAATATGATAAATAAATTTAATTGTACTAAGGTCGAAGTCTATATAAATGGTGAGAACCGGTCTATAATTTCACATATTCCCCAATTAAAACTGATTGGATGTTAATATCTAGATAATATTCGGCACAAATAACTCTTATATGAATTTTAACCTCTTAACATAACATTGTTTTTGTGAGCCGATGACTGTCCATCGTTTCCAACCATTGTAAAATCTTGCAAATTGGTCTGTAAATACTTTACCGATTATAATTATAGGATTGTTTTTATTAAATGGAATTGTTATTAAATTGTTGAATATTTTGTTTTCAACTTAGCAATTCTTGGGCATATCTATGCCTATTTATTGCGCATAAAACGCATTTTTTAGAGCATATTTCTGGTTTCCCTGGAAAAAAATTAAATTTAGTACGAGTGCATAAGTATGTACTGCCCCACGACTTATCTCCAGATATCGTGCGTCTTGTACAAAGTGGTTTAGGAGCTACATACTTATTTGTACTATATTTTGTAACTTTTACTGTAACTGGGGTATTTTATATTTGAATACATGGATTTTTTGTATTGATAACCCAACTATGTGTACCAAGTTTGGAAAATTTTTCTGAGCCACGCCAACTTCTTTGATCTAGCCCAATTTTTGCCAGATGTCATGCATTGACATCGGAGCTACACAGTTGCCCAAAAAAGTCTACATACACCTATATAAAATTAATTTTAATAAAATTTAGCCATGTTAAAAATATTTTCTATGGGAATTTTACAGAAAATAGCTAAAATCATGAATGGTAAGACAAAAAGGCCGAAGGTTATAAATTTTTGTTCTAAAAATGTCAATTTTCTCAATTTTGCACACAAAAATATGTACATACATACATACTTATGTGCATTCAGCAAAACAGATTTTTTTTCCTCAAATGTCCCGGAATACTATGTTAACAAAAAGAAGTTCCTGCAAAGATAAGAAAGGTTATCATCAGCGAAACTTTCCGTTTTAGAGCTTTTTATGAATTTTGGCATCGATTTGTTAGTGCATATTTTGGCATATTGCACCGTTTGGAGCATATTTTTGCATAATTTAGTTAAAAGAACCTTTTTGCATCATTTTTTAAGTTGTTAGCGCATATTTTGCCTTTTTTGAGGCATATTTTGATACATATTCGATTTTTGTAGACGTCTTTTGTAAGCTTTCGCAGAAAATTAAATTTTTTTTTTTCGAAATTCTGGTTAATAGATGGCTTTTCTGTTTTTTATATCTATCTGTATACCCAACGTGTTGATTTAATTTAGCCATCCACATTTTATTTTTACTCTAGAGTGAAGACAATGCAGGTTGGCATTTAAAATAATGTTATTTTATACTTTCAAATTTTACATAAAAGCAAAAAATAAGGAAAAATCAATTATAAACATACGTTTTTGGCGATGTGTGCAATACATAGAAATCTGAACCAATCTTTTAATTTAGTACACCGATCGACTGAGAATCCCTTTTAACGTGATATAACGATGCCCATTCGCCCGTCTGGCTGGTTGTCTGTTAATGTTTAGCTTGTGTGCAAAGTACAAGTTGCAATTTTGTACATAATTTCATCAAATTTGGTAAATGGGTCAATTTCAAAAAAAACGTACACATCGAGTTTTTTTTTTGCTTATTTTTAAAGATTTTTCAATTCGCCTGTAAGAGTGGCAAATTTATGTAGAAATTGATGAAGAATCCGGTGATACTTTTAGGCTCTCAAAAAATCAATATTTTTAAATTTTTTTTTTAGGTTTTCTATGATTTCGATCTTGAGCGTCACACACCAAATATGTAAAAGAAATCGCTAAAAATGCAAAAATATTTGAAATTCAAGCTTACTACGATGTTCTTTTTTTTCTCAAGATTAACTTTTGTGAAAATCACCTTTTCGATTATAAACACAAAATCACGATTCACTTTAATTTTTAATTTGTTTTTAAAAGTGAGTAGTTATTTTAAAATTTTAAGATGAAAATATGGAAATTTTTGTTAAAAAAAAGACAAACTTAGAGGTTACTTGCAAAGTAATAGGCTTGTAACAATGTATTAAAAAAGAATTGCAATTATAAGCGTTTTAAGGGAAAAAATCTAAGTGTGACGCTCAATATATTTTGTGACGATCAAGAGATTTTGTTGCACGTAAACTAGAAATAATGCCTAATTTAAAGTTTAACGAAAAAAAGTTTATTCTTTTACAAAAATTAAATAAAAAAAAAAACAAAAATTCTTCAAAAAACAAAAATTTTCATACAAAACTAAACATGTACATATTCTTTGATGTCTTTAACAAAAATGGAAAAAAGGAAGTAATTCTTGAAGAAACTTATACACATATGTAAATATTAGACGCAAAACAATAACTTAACTTAATTTAATTTTTAAATTTTCATTCCAATTCTTATTCTGCATCTGTATAAACTTTATGAAATGACAAGCGGCTTTGTTTTTCTCATTCTCATTCAGTTTTAGCACTTTCGAATTAAGTTTGTGGCAGTTGCATAAATTTCCGGTCCCCCAGAGGTTTAAATTGCAAAAGCACGAGCGAGATCTGTAAATCAATTCACCAATTTGCGAATAGTCTACGTATAAATGTAGTATCTGACATTTTTGTGTTTTTTTTTGTGTTTTTTTACCTAAAATAGTAGTGTAAAGTACGGGGACACAAAAATTGCGTTTTTTTTTAAATCGACCCAAATACATTTTAATTGTCCCAAGGACGAAGTCTATGTAAATGGTGAAAATCGATCTTAAATTTAATATATTCACCATAAAAACTTCTTTCCAAATGTACGTAGATGGCTTAATTATGTTGGCATTTAGATTGAATTTTCCACAAAAAATATAACAGATTAAATTCTTTTCGAATTGGTATTGTTTTTTAAATGTAAATTTTGAACATTTTGTTTTTAAATGAGCAATTTTTGATTTTTTTGTGGCATATTTTAACAATTTTGGAGGCATATTTTCGAATTTTTACTGCATATTTAATGCGCATAAAACGCATTTTTAAGCGCATATTCTGGTTTCCCTGGTTATCAGAAATTAAAGAAATGAAAAGAAGTCGTACAGAAAAATCTCAAAAACACTTAAAATTTGTCCTTCAACAGTTCAAACTATTATAAGAAATAATACATCAATACGACTGAAAAAAAACACCGAAGTCAGCAAGTAGAAGATCGAATCACCAAACTGAGTCATTTAAGACTACTTTTGATGCTTAAAAACTGATTTATAAGTTCTGCGATTGAAACATTTTTCGGAAATGATTCCCAGAAATCCTTAAAAGTGACTTTCTTAAAAAACAATATGTACAAAATGTGCGCAATCATAAATTGATCATGCAGATGATCGAAATGTAACTGTTTTAAGCATTATTTTGCTGTCATGTTTAGCGCAGCCTAACGATGATAAATTTTTCTTTTAGTGTTGTTTCTGTTTCATAACGTGACAATTATTTTTACAGATTTAAAAGCAAGTGAGTTTTGTAAATGTATGCATATTTATGTCAGTTAGCTCGTGCTGTTGGGAAAAAAATAATATAAAATTTAATTTGCGAATGATTTTATATAAATATTTTAAATAGAGAAGGGAACCATTTTCTCCCGAATTAATAGTTATTTTCGACTCGAAAACGAGCGCATAAATCATTATTTTAATCGAGCAGAGGATACAAAAAAACCTCGATCGAATATGATCAATATTTAAAAAAAAAGCTGACTTGGAAATTACTGAAACTGGGAAGATTCCTTAATTGTACCAAATTAGCATTGGTGTATCACCGTACATTTCGAGTTTAAATAGTAGTAAGAAGAAGTAAAACTGTAAAGATTTTGCCAACCCTGGTTCATAAATATTCAGCCCCATCAGGGTTGCCGTTGACAATTTCGACAAAGTGTCATAAAAAGGGTATTTAAGAAAATAAAGGGTCAAAAAAGGGTTATTTTAAAGTAAAATAGGGTCAAGTTTATTAGTATGTATTAAATAAATACACAAGACTTAAATAAAAGTAATTATACATCCTTCAATTATAAATCAATCTTAAAACGAAGAAACAATTCACTGGAAAATTCAATATTAGTCATATTATCAAAAAAATAAATTACTTTTACAAAAACCTTTGATAATACACAAGAATTTGGAAGTTGTTTTTAATGAACTTTAAATTTAATTTTTATAATTTTTGTTATTAAATTCTGTTTAATAGAGAAATAATTGAATAATATTTGTCATAAAATTATTGTACTACAGAAATCTTATTAATAAACGGCGTTTAAAATTCTTGCATTTTACGTTTTCGATTTTCAGAACACCCCTGAATGTTTATAATATTTTAGAAATACTTATTCCTTATTTTGTAATTTGTTCTTCACTCGGAGTCCATTCTTCCAAGTTTCTATATTTTAAGTTTGTTTGTAAATAGTGTACATGGGCACTATGACACTGGGCGTTATGACACGCTACCAATTTGTAAATGTATTTTCACAAAACTCATGACAACTTTTGTAAAGAATATGGAAAGTTGTACTTATTTTCAAAAAGGTTTTAAAAGTGTCATAAATTTTGTTAAAATGACAAAAAGTGTCTTTGGCATGAAAAAGAGTCAAAAGTGATACTTTAGTGTCACAACGGCAACGCTGAGCCCCATTTGTGTTTCTCCACGTGAATGCTGAGTGAATAAGTATTTTCTGTGTGTAGGTATTTCTTGATAATAAGAATTCGTTCACAAAGAAGAATGGCAAAACTAATAATTATTCTTTCGTTTTTATCATTTTTAATTTTCCTTTGGTGTTTATTTTCTAAACAAAAGCAAATGCATGTTTTTGTTTTTTTTTTTATAAAAAAACCAGATAAATATGTACATACATATCTAAATATGATTATAAACATATGTTTGTTTAGAATATCTACATACATATGTACATAGATACCTATTGTATCTTTTAAATAAATACAGTATAACCCGGCTAATTACTTATTTGCCTTGAGTTTTAAATCCCCGTTTTTTTTCTTCCCTTTTCCAAACAAAAATCCACGTTTAATTGCCTTACGCTCGCTAAATTACCAAATTCGGGTAATTTACTTAAAAATTAAACTCCCAAAACAAAATTACACTCAAATTTCATTCGTTTAGTTGCCTCATTACTATTTGCCAACAACACGGTAAGTAATGCAACCAAGTTTACATGTTTTTAATTTGAAAATATGCACTACAAATTTTTAAAATAGCAAAATATTCCACAATTTAATATTTATATTAACATAAACTTTTAACATTTAAATGGAATGGAATGGAAGATATTAGTTTAAATCGGAAACAAATTAAATGGTAATTAAATGGTTTATAAGCAGCACACTCTATTCAATTCAATTGTCAACTGAGTCGGTTGTTGTCCAAATCAACGCGTGTATGGCTTTGTCAATTGATTAGTTTGACGGTGGTCGAGTTGGTTGAAGAAAAATCAAAAGATTTTGATTTTTTCAAGTTGAATACTAAGTCTTTCAGTTTGATTGTACTGTGTGTGCTCGAGGCTCTTGATCAACTGTCAAAATTATTGTATAATGTTATTCTGCAAAAAAACGTTAAGTATTTAAAAAAGTGTCTTTTATTTCATTAAATTTTAAAATTGAGAAAAAATTGAGACTCAGTTGACAATTGAATTGAAACGTATGAATGGGAACTATGAGATATTATAGACCGATTCTCAAAATGTATATAGGTTTCGTTCTTATGACAATTAAAAAGTATTTACCAAACTTTATCAAATTATGCGTCTATGTATCAGCACAAATTTATATAATTGTTTTTTTTCTTAATTTTATATCTACATATATACATATATAAAATTGTAACGTTACTGACTGATTCATCATCGCACAGCCTAAACGCCTGAAGCTTAAAACTTGAAATTTGGACCAGAGGTTGGTCACTCCCCAAATTGATCCACTAAGACGGAATTTTTGGAAATTCGAATATTTTGGGGGGTGAAAAAGAGTAAAAACGGGAAAATTCGGTAACGTTATGTCTCCAAAACTAAAAAAGATACAAAAAAATTTAATACTTATCGTTGTTCTTTAGAAAAATAAGCGGACAGGTGTCTGGTACTTTTTTGAAATTCAGCCCTATTAGGGAGTAAACGGGCAAAACCTAAATTTTAGTACTTTTTGATACCCCATCTATCTTTTGAACCAATAAACATAGAAACAAAGTTAATACCACATTCGAAACTTATCAAAAAAATACGAATATAAGTTTGGTACTTTGTTGAAATTCGAACATTTAAGGGGTGAAAAACGTAACTATTTTTGGTACTTATTTTTACAAAACATTTTTCTCCATTCATTGACATATTCGTACGAAATTATGGGCTTTCACTGCAATACTGAAATTTTTGATACTTTAATGGGGGAAAATAGTACCCAAAAATGGGAAAACGGGACATTTAATATATTTATTTAGCTTTTTGGTTCTACAACTGGTATTTTTTTTAATAAACTTTGGCATAAAAATATGTCCACGAAGGAAAAGGAGACGCTAACGAAGTAGCGGGTTAAATGCTAGTATTATATAAAACATTACAGTTTGAAAAAACATTTATCTTCAACGAAAACTGCTTACAATTGTATAGTGAAAATTTTATGTGGATGGAGAAAAGCAACAGACAATTCATCTGTTAACCAGAATTTTAAGCAATTATTTTTATGTGTTGAACAGGTACCTAAATATGCTTCTAAATGGAAATATGTGTGCAATAAAAATGCAGCAATATCTAAAATATGCAAATTATTCACAAACATATCGATACCAAAATTCATAAAAAGCTCTAAAACGGATAAATATATTGTTTTTGCCTTCATTGGTCGCACAAGAAAAACCATGCATTTGCATATTTACTGTTTCCCTGATCATAAGTTTGTATGTAGGAGTACGCTTTTGCTTTACAGATACAATTTAAGTCAGCAAATCCATTGTTTGTCATTGCTATCTCTTGAGATTTAGCTGATACATGTAGAAATTCCGATGTCCGTATTCGCATAATTACCTCAAAGAGGTAGTTAAGCGTATTGCTTTAATTGCTTATCCCGCATAATTACCCAAGAATATTGGCATTTTTGGCGAGGTAATTATCCGTGGAATACTGTATTGCAAACAATATTGCTAGCCGTTTAAATGAAAAAGATACATTGAAAAAGCACTGCCGTAAATATCAATTTAATTTTAGTTTATTCTTAAAACGTTAATTTATTGATTAAATTATTAAGTAACCAAATATTTAATAAGTTTTTTTTTGTAAAACAAATCGCAAAACTTTTGACATCTCTATTAATAACGAGATTTTTTGATACAATCGTATTACAGATGTATGTATGTATGTACGTTCTTGTTTTCCCAAAAATTTGCTGACATTTAAGACAAAGAATAACTTTCACGTTCGCAAACAAATTATATAAATTCACAATTTAAACTTTAAAAGTTACGTGTAGCTGCTTTTTATTAACAAAACGTTTATTTTTCTTTTTAAGTATGCACCTTTGACTTTAATATTTTTCAAGAATACTAAAATTAAAAAAAAAATTAAAAAGACAAACTGCTTATCAACTGATTAGTAAAACATATGTTTGTTCTTTGGTAGCAATGTTTAAATTTTTTTTTGCACCAGAGATGGGATTTAAAATTTGTATTTTGTAACGAAAACGGGTCAAATGGACTAAAAAATGGGCAAAATCCCTTTATTATAAAAATTTAACTAAATTTAGCATTTTAACTGTTATCTGTAAAAATGTACACATACTTTTAAGTGGGCGTGCAAGTAAATGGCACTGGAGATACCATAAGCAGGGTAGGGCAATTAGGTGGAATGACTTTTGCGAAGCACTATCAATATAATATCAATATAAGGATTTCAAATCCAGTTTTGATATTCATGAGGAGCTAAGGAATAGAAAGATGAGAATGAATGAGACTTTTGAGGCAGGCATTTTATGAATCTGTTTCTTCCATCATAGACCGCCTAGATAAACCCCTTCCAGAATCAATTGAAATTCTAACTCGAAATCTTCGTCCGTAAATCAGGCATGAGTTACTATTCGTACCTATCAATTCATTGGTTCATTTAGGTAGACCCGTTCAAAGAAAATTTCTTAAGCGATTATTACTATCGTAGAAACGTGACTGCGAAAACTGTTTCAAATACTGGCGGGCGTCATCAAATGGAAGGAGTAGCCTATTCTGAGAAGCTAGAGATTCACGAAGCAGATATAGAGCTTGAAATTTCCATAGACGCCACACTCTGGGGATTTTTGTATGGAGGTGAGGAAAACAATTTATTTTTGTCAAAAAAATGTAGTGATTTTATCACAAATTTAGTTTTATTTATATAGAAATACACAAAAGTAATCAAAATAAAGAAAGTTAGAGAAATGTTTATCGTTACTTTTGTCAAACTCCAGAAGCTTCGAGCATAAAACCGCATGAGTACCCTGCAAATAATAGGACCAGTCCAAACACGCGTGTAAAGAGTAGTCCACAAAGGACCAGGACTAGTCCAAAAGTAACCCAAACGTATGGAAAAAACCTGGTCTATTTAACATTACGATGTCCTAGGAGAGGATCATATAACCCACCTTTGGACCACTAAGGAGTAGTTTTAAAACTACTCCATGGTATATAACCCACCTTTGGACCACTAAGGAGTAGTTTTAAAACTACTCCATGGTATACTCAAGAGGATTAGTTTTGAAGTCGTTTAAAAACGAAAGCACGTCGTTAAAAAACGAAGACATGTCGTCTCACTACAAACACTTTTTAACAATGACATGGTCCATGCTTGCATTACATCGGACCAGTCCATGGAGTAGTCCATTTTATCAAAATGGGTCAGGTGGTCCAATTTTATTTGCTGGGTAATAGAACAAATTTCCATTTTCGTAAAACTCTTGGGCCTTAGTTTCAGTTATAATTAAACCGGAGAAAAATCGGTTGTACTCTTCGCGTTCCTCAGCACTTGTTGAATGACAAAAATCAATCAATAGACACCTATAAATACTACGTATTTTTCAATATTTTACTGACAGGTACGTTCCAAAACATAAGCACTAATAAATGTGGGTGGAATTTCTGTAAAAACATCATACAGGTAGCCAACGGAAAAACACAAATAATTAAAAAAGTGCACTTTCCTTTTAATTGTCCACGCACATTTATTACTTTTTTTTTTAATTCTGAGAATCATAAAAAAAGTCATAAATGTTTTTTCCAAAGAATTTTGTGCATATCTCGAACAAATTTTTGAAATTCATACCTTCACTTAATTGTGAATAAAAGCGAAACGCGTTCATCGATTTTCATGATTTATGTCTCATTTTGTTCAAAGGTTATGCGACTTTACGTGAAAGTAATAGGACTTGACACGTTTTACAGTTTTGCATTTTTTATGAATTAAAAACAAAAAAAATAATTTTTTAGTTAAATATATTTTTTATACCCTCCACCACAATTAGTTGTGAAGAGGGTATATTAAGTTTGTCATTCCGTGTGAAACTTTTTTATGATTCATCTCAGGCCCCATAAAGTAGATATATTTTGTGTCCTTGAGTGATTCTAAGTCGATTTAGCCATGTCCGTCTGTTGAAAAGACGCCCACTTTCGAACAACTCAAAAGAAATGGACAAACTTGATGCCAAATTGCTTGTAGTTATCCTAAGCAGTTTGGGATTGAAATTCAGCAAAATCGGTTCAGTAGGACCAGAGCTATAAATCAAAATGTGGAACCACCACCTAAAAAAATGATAATTTTGTTACAAAAAATAACATAAATGGTGGAACAAGGCACGGAATGAGATACGATTTTGCAAAAAATTTGTTTTATTCTACTGGAAATCACGCTGTAAAATTTCGTGAAGATCCGTCTATAATTTACCCAAGGCCCCATATAAAAACTACTCCCGGAAAACAGTTTAGTACGCCTAAAACCGATAAAAATAATGCTATCATAACAAAATTTGGTACGTCACAGTTTTTTAGGACTAGAAATAACACTGTGAAATTTCGTGAAGATCGGTCCATAATTTACATTAGGCCCCATATAAACCCTACTACCGGAAAACAGTTTAGTACGCCTAAAACCGTAAAAAATAATGATATCATAACAGAATTTGAATTGAAACTGTTACTCAAGCTAATTTAAATTGCTAAGTAATTTAATATAGATCTAAACCTCAAACCAACCAATTTTAATGCTGATGTCTGTTTTTATAAAGATAAATTAATAATAAATAGACATCATATCAGTGTTGCCACTTTGTGGGTAATTTCTCTTAGGTGTTATTCCGGTGTAATTTGAAATTCTTACTTTAGATACCCAAATAAAATCAAGATTCGATTTCAGTGATGACATTTACTTCTTTTAAATATTGTTGCTAAAAAATGCACAGTCTTTTGGACCAAAGTTTCGGTTTCTTTTTAAGAAAAGACTTCAATCAATAAATATATGTATATTTTAAAAGTTTTGTAATTAATATCGCAAGATGGTCGCTTAGATTTGGATAAAGATGCCTCTTTTGTATATATGTATAAAACCCAGCAGGCAATTTATTTACTAAATAAGGTTAAAAGGGTATTTTTTAAGACCACGAAATTTAAAATTTTAGACAACACAAATATAAATCATTTTAATAGCAGATAAATACACAGCATTATTAATTGAAACTGATTTCAAACAAATAGCCTGTCCTTGACGAAACGCCTTGCAGACGTCAGATTTTGTTCCTCTTTTTTGAGCATTGCTGACTGCTTGTCACAAATAAAATGAACACTGTTTATCAGCATAATCCAGTGACTTCAATCAAGAGATGTCACATCGCAGGGCCTTGTAGTCAAATTGACAGTTTATTTTCTCCTAATCAACACATCGCCTTTATTTGTGAAATAATAAGTTGCGTCAGTTTAATCATGAAGTTAACTTTAAGTTGCTAAAATCGATGGCTGATTTTCAAAATAAATTTGGATAATTTGGTGGCGTTATTCAAGAATGAATCTACTCATGATGATGTGCAATGGAAAGCAGTATGACAGTTCATTTGACAGCTAACCTTTCGTAAGCTCTATGGGGCTAAAAAACCGTTATAAACGAATTGCAATGAGCTTTTTAAACTTTCCCTAGATATATGCAACCAACTGTGGAAGCTAAACTCAATATTTAAGGAGTCTTATTTTATGTTTTATTAATTGTTTTTAAGTCTTTTTTGTTAATTTATTTAAAATTACAATAAGAATCTTAACAGTTTGTCTACTATTGATCTTCTTTCAATGAGGTTGTTGTGTTTTTGCTTCTTTGTAAATGTCTTTTTATTAAATAAAACTTCAATGTTATATCAGGTGTAATTTTATTTAAATCGGGTAATTTCGCTTCAGCTCAAGTGCAATTTTGAGTTTTGCTGGTAGTAACACTGCATCATATAGATATCCCTCCTGAAATATTCGAACAGTCGGTGGAGGGTATTAAAGATTCGGCACAGCCGAATATAGTACTCTAAGTCCCAATTCACATTATACGATTTTTGTCGTTGCGATTATTGTCGTTTCCTCTTTGAAGTCGGTCTGATGTTTACATTGTACGATTTTTGCCGTTACGACTTTTTCTTTTGCAACCGAACTTCAATACATTTTTCGTCAAATGAGAGAACAATGAGAGAACGAATGAGCGAACAAAATGAATCGAAGAGTACACTCGCTTGTGTACCCCTTTTAATTCCTCTCTCCCCGATCGTCCATAAGGTAAGAATCGCAACGACAAAAATCGTATAATGTAAATGGGCACTAACTTGTTTTTCTTCATACAGTTATTTATAACTGCGAAACTGTTGCTTATGTAGCGAAACGTTATATAAACAGATGAAAGTAATTCTTGATTTTGCTAAATTTGTTTCAGCAAAATCTGACTAGTGGTTCTCGAGTTATGTTAAACAAATGAGCGAATTGAGTCCCGAATCAATCAGCTGAAAAATGTTGTACAGTGTAATGCAACAAATTGAGAGGTGGCATTTGAAATTGATTAAATTCATTGATCTGTCAAATTACTTTTAACGATGTTTACTTGGCAAAATATCCTCTCTACTTCAGCATTATACCATGGAAGTGAGAGCCACTTTAAACTTGTTCATTTATTTAAAATCAAAGGCGATCAACAAATTCATTTAATTCATAAATGCACATATGTATGTATGCATATAATATTATAATATTTTGTGTATTAGAAATAATATACCAATTTTATTCCAAATAAAACGAAAGGTACACATACAAATGTAAAATTTATGAATTATGTAAAAAAAAGTAAAAAAAAAAACAAAACCATACAAGTAAAAAAAACTTCAGTTAATCGATTAATTTAGAATCCTAATTAATCAAATTGCTAATAAATCAGATAATTTTATACATCGTTACTTTAATATAGAAATAATGTGGTTCTTAATTTACAGGAGAAGGAAAAAACTCCTGCAAATTAAGAACCACATCAGTTAGGGCTTTTCTATATTAAAGTAGCGATACATAAAATTATCTGATTAATTAGCAATTTGATTAATTAGGATTCTACCTGATTTATCACAATTTTGATTAATCGATTATCAATAAATAACAATATTTTGATTTGATAGTCTTTTTTGTCTTTGGAAGCTTGTGAGATCTAATATTATTTTTAAAAAAAGTCAATGTAACAGAACAAACATTCTGGCAGCAATATGTTACATCTAAAATTAAGGCACATTGGTTTAAAAAGATTTCATAAAACATGTTTTCGTTGGCTTGTGTAATTTATAAAAAACAACAAAGTTGACAGCTTATGAGTTTTGCTTCCGAATTCTTTGTTTTCTTTTGGTTTCAAGGAGATTCAATGTTTTTGTTTCCAAAAACAAATTTTTTAAGTCATCATCTACTCTCACCTCCTCTTTTACAGTGCTGTGAAGGCGATAATTCAATCAATCAATCAATTACATACTAACATATACTCATCTAAAAAGCAATAATTTAAGAAAAATACTCACATATAAATTACAAGCACCTTTTTTAATTTTAATAAATTCTTCCAGGAAACCCATTTCGTTAAACCAAAACACACATGGCACATGCACATCATCTGCACCGGCCCCACTTCTGTTTTCTTTTGCTTTTGCAATTTCCCGGCTATATTGACCGCGCAAGTATGTTATTTTATTCTGGAAATATATTGCATTACATTTATTAAAAATAACAATTGCCCAATGCTTTACCTTAATACCATTAGGCCCAATGGATGAATTGGACACTTAACTTGTCATCCATTTTAGCGCTGCGTACCAGGCATGCTTATTATGGTAGAACTAATTCCGCGAGTTATACAAGCATTCCTTCTCTTGCCACATATCTATTAACTGTAGTACCGCTTCTTTACACCAGTCCAACTGGAACAACATAAAAATAAATATGTATAAATTGTCATAAAAAATACATATGTATGTATGTACTTACTTTTGTTAACTCCTTTTCAATTTTTCCCTCCATTTTCAATATTAAATTTGTGTATTTTTTATTAAATATTAGAATTTATTAAAATTTCAATTAATTTTTGCCGCCACAAAATTTTGTTAATAAAAAACAGCTGATGTCAGATGGTTTGTCACATGAAAATAGAACTCGTTCTAAATAAAAAATGTCATGTGTATTGCACACAGAGAAATAACACATGATATTGTTTGGAGGGGTTCAGACGATATGTACAAATTTAATACTACATTTACACCTACGCAAAATCTACTTCGTGACTAGATTTCGACGAAATCTACTCAAAATCTAGTAGTACTTAATGATGCAACTATGGTTTTTTCAATAAAGCACTAAAAAATACTTCCCTGCACAAGAAAAAATGACATTTAAAAAAAACAAAACAACAATTGTTTAAAAAAATTAAAAAGTTTTATAAAATAAATAAATAAAAAAGTGTACAAAAATACAAAAGACGAATAATATTGATAAAATAAATATCGTTGATTATTAATAAAAGGCAATGCAAATTTTTTAATGTATATTTCTTTTTGTGTTTGTATGTGTAACAAAAAGACTTTTAGTTAGTTGTTTTGTTATAAAAACAAAATCTCGCTAATGTCAAAAAAGTGTAATGTAAACGCACTAGATTTCGAAGAAGATTTTAAATCAAATCTACAAGATTTCGGCCTAATGTAAATGTAGTATAACATGTGAAAAAGTGACATTCCATATGACAAATACACATAATGTGAACACAGCTTCAGAAACTTTTGGTGGTTACTCTGATATCTGCTGACTGCGTTTAAGCACTTTTTACTTTTCCCGCCAACAATCTACAACTAGGTGCTGCAGCGTCCGATCAATCATATAGTCTAGGGAAGTTGAATACTTTTGTTTTTAGGTACCTCCACCAGTTTCTTTCAGGCTTTTGTTGTTTTCTGAAATTTTTTTTGTCCAACATTTCAAATCTTCCCATGTCTGTAAAAATATGTGATATTTTCAAAATCAATTCAAGCTATAGTTGTTTTTTGCCTTTAATTATAATGTGGCTTATAATTTCCCACTTTGCAATAGAACGCATGGATGGACCAATGACGTTTATTTATTTTATTTTATTTTATTTTTATTTATTTATTTATTTAATGCGGATATCACATACAACAAGATATAAATCTTTTAAGTTACAGTATGTGATCTTATAGCGATACAATCAATTCGTGATGGTTGTTCCAATATTTTCAAAAAACAAATAATATACATATACATAAAACATATGAAAACAAAAAAATAGTTTTAATTATTAGGCATAAGAATATAATTAAAAATTTATCCATAATAAGAGTACCAAATACATACATAAGATCAAAAAGAATCAATAATTAAGATTGATGAAAATTCGAGACCAAATTATTTTTAAACAATTCGTTTTTAAATAGTAAAGCGTCGTCTGTTATTTGTAAGTGGTTGGGTAAAGAGTTCCACAGACATATGGTATTAATAAAAAATTGCCAAGTAGAGATTAAGGTTCGATATCGGAATTGTATAAGATTATTTCCTCTGCTGGATCGTGCAAATTGAAGGCGTTCAAATAAGTAAGTTGGCTCTTTGGTGTATATTACCTTGTGGAGTAGAATTAATGATCTTTTCCTAAGTAGGCCCACGAGGTTAACTCCGTACAAAGACTTAGAGTACTCAGAAGTTCCATCATATCTATTTAAACGGTATACATAACGAAGAATCGCATTATACGCTACTAATAATCTCCTCTTACTTTCAGAATCACAATAAGCAAAAATTTCACAACCGTATAGTAACTGCGGCATAATAAAAGTTTTTACGAGAAGCACACGAATGTTTAAAGGTGTAAGATGTTGTGTAGGATATAATGTTCTAAGCATAATAAATATTTTTCCAGATACAGAATTAATCTGATTGTTCCAAGTGAGCGATAATAAAATAATTCCAAGATTCTTAGCTGATTCTACAAATGCAATATTTTGGTTACCTAATGTCACTGGAATATCTATAGGGATGGTTTGATTTCTTTGAGTTATAACTAAACATTTCGATTTTTTAGGATTTAAATAAAGTCCATTTGAAGATGCCCATAAAAATATTTTATTGAAATCCTCATTAGCTTGTCAGTGCATTCACGAATTAATCCTTTCTCACAGCTAATGTAAATTTGGACATCATCTGCATATATATGTATATTGTGAACAACAATGGGCCAAGAATAGAACCCTGCGGCACTCCTTTAGAGTTAGGCCTATTATTTTCCATTACTCGTCCATCGAAAATTTATTTGCTCCAAACACTGGTGCACCTCTCGCCAACTAAGGATTTTCCTCCATGTATTCGCCTAAAGTAAGCAGTATATGACACTCATTTATTTCTCTCAAGAAGCCTTTTCGCGATATTCGCGAAAATCATGTTTTTCTTCAGTTGTTTTAGCTAGTTATTTTGAAAAATCTCAAGAGTTGTTCATCTGAAAACTATTGAATAAAAATGTTTTTCCTTTTTCAGCAAATATTTATACTGTGTTGATCGGATGAAAATTTATATATTTATATTGACTTTGACGTTTGGTATAACAAAGAATTGTCAGGTGAAGACCCCATGTAATGTCTACAATACCTTTGTTGGGGTGAATAATGGGTTACCTGGGCTTGCCTTGTTCTGAAGGCTCAATGCGTAGCTGGTTGGGGCAGGTCGTGTCTCGCACACTTGTGGCTCAAGTCAACAAAAAAACAACCCTTATTTGGCACTAAGTTGCCTGCTGGTGGATCGTTTGCTTCACTAAAAAAAACACTTGGTGGAGATTGGTTTACTTGGGTTTCTCTCTTTTATTTAGCACAATTCTTTATTATACCCTTCACCTCAGGTGGAAAAGGGTATATATAAGTTTGTCATTCCGTTTGTAATTTCTACAATATTGATCGTAGAAACTATAAAGTATATATATTCTGGGTCCTTATGGGGAGAAGTTGATTTGACGATATCCGTCCGTCTGTCCGTCTTACGTTTGATATGTGTTTTCCGAGACTCCAGACATGATAGCGGCTAGGTTGTTTTACATTTGTGTCACATATAGTCTACCATCGGTTGCTATTGAAATTCAGCAAGATCGATCCACAAATGGCTGAGTTATGAGCAAAAAACCACGACTACCTCTAATATTTTCCAAAAATCCCTTGTGGTTGTTGTAATTTTATTACTTTTTGCTGTATATCTGGGGAACGGCAAAAGCCAAAGCTTCCAAATTAGGTACACACATTTAGGTAGTCCATACACACGATCCTACAAAATGTAGGCGGGATTGGAGAAGTGGGCGTGGTACCTCCCGTACAAAAAAAAATTAAAAATTGTATAAAAACCTAAAATTTAGGGCTGCCATATGCCCTATGGATATGACTTATATACCAAAATATCGAAAATTTTTAGTAGAACATATTTTATAAAAAATTCAGAAAAATCGGTTCAGATACAAAAAAGTTATGACAAAAATTAATTTTTTTTTTTAATACCCACTTTCGGGAACCGTAGATCTCCCCGAGTCCAAGCTTTATAACACAAGTAAATGGTAAATTCCTTCTTAAACACGTCGGTATATAAATCTGTCAAATCGGTTAAAAAATTACTGAGTAATAATCAAAATACTGAAATCCCAAAAATTACTCTTTTTATAATTAAGTTTGTTTTTTTTATAATTAAGTTTGCTTAAATATATGTACATATATGTAGGTATATATACATACATATATGCCTATAAGCCAATTTAATGGAAATATTATTTTTAAGTATTATGACCTATTCATACGTTTTAGATATTAAAATATCGGAAATCTTTAGAAGAACACAATACCGGAAATCTTTAGAAAAACTCGGAATATCGGTAAAAAAAAAGTAATGTCAACAATATAGTTTTTTTTTAATACCTATTTTCGGGAACCATAGAACTTCCCGACCACAAGTTTTATCACCAAAGTAAATGGTAATTTTATACTTTAAGATGTCGGTATGACCAAATACTGAAATTAGATCAAAACTAAACGTGCTATATATTAATTTAACTTTTAATATATTTAATAGCACGCAATCATGTGCAAATAATTAAATAAAACTAAACGATATATATTTTATAAATATACATGTATATATACATATATTTAAATATATATATATATAAACTTCTGTTCTTTTCATGGTGAAGGGTATATAAGATTCGGCATAGCCGAATATAGCACTCTTACTTGTTTTTATTTAAATTTCTTTAATTTATTTTCGTATTACTTTTAATTTGATTTTAATTTTATTTATTTTACAAAGGCCGGCGTCTGGCTGATCGAAGTATTTTAAAGCAAGTAAAAAGAAGAGCCATTTTCAAGGTGGCATTATCCACCAGCTGGGCTACATTCACGGCACGGTGACAAACTTAGTGCATTGTCTTATTGCATGAAGCTTGTGATCCAGGGGGCACTTATAGTTGTCGTTGAACAACACTCCGGCCATAACGATCTGGAACAAAATAAACAGTGTAATTAAAGGGTGAATTTAAATAAAAGTTTTATTGGCGCTCGTGAGGTAAAAGGACTAATTTGTGGATCGGCCGAGTAATTACGCCATTTTGCGTTTTTAGGTCCGCCACTCGAACTTTGCCATCCCTGCCTAGGTAAACGCTAATAATACGCCCCAAACGCCACTCAGTTGGATAGCTTGGTTCACTTTTTAGAGCCACAAGATCGCCTGCTTTTAAGTCTAGCTGAGGGTGTTGCCACTTGTTGTGCTTATTTAGTTCTTTGAGGTACACCGGCGACAGAACTCTTGCTGTAGGGCCTTTAATTTACGCCAACGATGAACAATACTTAAGGGTGAAGATAACTCTTCGGGCTCAGCCGGGGTAAGCAGCGATGTCCCTATCAGAAAGTGGCCTGGGGTAAGAGCTGACAAATCTTCAGCGTTTTCTGACATAGGGCCAAGAGGGCGTGATTTGAGACACGCTTCGATTTTTGCCAGAACAGTTGAGAACTCCTCAAACGTGAATTTAAGTTGACCAGCTGACTTTTTTAGGTGCATTTTTGCGCTTTTAACCCCTGCTTCCCATAGTCCTCCCATGTGAGGTGCTGCAGCAGGGATAAAGTGCCACGACAAGCGCTGGTGACCATAATTTTCTACAGCCGTGTCACGAAGCTCTTTCACGTGCTTGACGAAGTCTGCGTCGATTTCTCGAGCGGCGCCAACGAAGTTTCTGCCGTTATCGGAATACATGCAGCTTGGGCAACCACGACGGGCAACGAAGCGGGCCAAGGCTGCTAGAAAGGCAGGGGTAGATAAGTCGCTAACCGCTTCGAGGTGAATCGCCTTCGTAGCGAAACAAACAAAGAGACACACGTAGCCTTTTGAGATTCTGCAATATCTGCCAGTGAAACTTTTTATCTCGAACGGCCCAGCAAAATCAACGCCAGTATTCGTAAATGGCCGACAAAGGGTAGTTCTTTCAGCGGTCAAAGCAGCCATGATTTGGTTTTGCAGCTTTTTTTATAAAGAACACAAGCTTTGCAATTACGAACTACTGTCTTGATCAGATATTTTGCCCGAATGATCCAGCACTCCTGCCGGACTACATTCAAAACTAGCCGAGGGCCTCCTTGAAGGACTAAAGTGTGAACGAATTCAACATACAGGCAAGCCAATCTACTGCCATACGCCAAGATAATAGGGTGCTTTTCATTGTAGGACAGACAAGTACTAGAGCTCAGACGACTATTAGACCGAATGATATTGTCTTTATCAACAAAGGGGTAAGTGTTAACAGGGGGCTCCGTGAATCAATTTTCTTACTCGCTTGAAGACATCTAAACTCCCCTGAAAAGTGAATTTGTTGAGAAAGGTAGACTAACCGATTTCTTACGAACTTCAACTCATTTGCCGAGACTTTTAAAGAACCATAAGCGACCTTTTCGCGCCTTTTCTTACTGGTAATGGCAACAAATCGAAACATATAAGCGATTACGTGATACGCTCGTGATAAACTAGAAAACTAGGAAAGTATATCTTCTTGATAAGTCGATCTAGCAACAAAAACTTGAGCTCCTTTTGACTCTTCCACCGTCTCGAACTCCGCGGCGCCTACAGGCCACGAAGATTGCTCCAAGGTGAGCCACTCAGGTCCGTGCCACCAGAGCCTGTTTTCTATCAGGTCCGCAGGGATCAACCCCCGGGTTGCTAGATCGGCAGGATTATCGCCCGACGTCACGTGACACCAATTTTTATTCCCCACTTTTTCTAATATTGTAGCCACCCTATTTGCCACGAACGTTTTCCAGCTACAAGGTGGTTTTCTTAGCCAAGCTAAGACAATTGTGGAATCGGACCACAGATAAAGGGGGGACTTGTTCACGTTAAAAGTAGGTACCACACTGTCGACTAAATTTGCCAAAACCACTGCTCCACATAACTCCAAACGAGGTAAAGATGGCTTTTTTATTGGGGCCACTTTTGTTTTGCATGTGAGCAAACTTGACATAACTTTATTTTCGAGCTGTACCCTTATATATATTGTAGCTGCATACGCCAACTCAGACGAGTCACAGAACCCGTGAAATTGAATAGTACAGCCAGGCGAATATTGAACCTAACGTGGCAACTTAATTTTCCCAATATCCGCATAATTAGCAACAAAATTCTGCCATTTCTGCAGAGCCACTGGTTTGATAGCCTCGTCCCACTCGATCTTATCAAGCCACATTTGCTGCATTATAATTTTTGCTGCAACTACCACCGGAGCCAACCAACCCGCAGGATCGTAAAGCCGAGCAATGGTAGAAAGAACCTCTCTTTTTGTATACGAGTTTTTGAGTGTTATCTTTTCACACACAAAGAAAAACACATCTTCTGCCGCATTCCAGCGAATCCCTAACGTTGACGAACTTAATAAGTGCTCTGGGGGCAAGTTTTTTAAAATCTGTTCTGGATTGGAGTTCTACTTTCTAAGCTCAAATCCCCCCATATCCAAAATCGCAATTAACTCATCACGTGCCACCAACGCATCATCAATTGAATGAGCCCCAACTAGGGCATCGTCTACATACATATTTTCCCGCAAGATTCTAGCGCCTAACGGAAACCGTCGCTCTTCATCATTAGCCAACTGCAAAATGGTTCTAAGGGCCAAATATGGGGCACAATTTACTCCAAAAGCCACCGTTTTCAGCTGGTAATCAGCAATTTCCGCACTGTCACTACTACGAAAAACAATTTTTTGGAAGGGCCTATGTGTGGGATTTACAAAAATCTGCCTGTACGTTTTTGAAATGTCCGCATTAAAGACAAACTGAAAAAATCGCCATCTTAAAATTAGATTAATTATTTCAGCTTGCAAAATAGGGCCAGTGTACAACCAGTGATGTTAACCGTACGGTAATTACCCTTTTTTAGGGTAATTTTGGGCCGCAAAAGGTAGCAAGGTAATTTTATTTAAAATACGGTAATTTAAAGAAATTTGGATTTTTGGTATTTTTGGTACTTACATATGTAGGGTTTAAAGTTTTATCTTTTGAGAGGTGATTTTCAATTTTAAAATGCATAGATAAATATTATAACAAACAAATTAATACCATTATGTTTCTATAAATGTTTTCGTAACACCGATAAGTGCAAAATAAGAAAAATGAAATTTCTCTTGAGTATTATTAATTTTATATTTAACCTTTTGTTTGTTTAAAAATGAGCAATTCTTAAACATATGAAATGATCGTAATTTTATAAATTAAACTTTTATTTTCGGATTATTTTAAGTACGGAACAAATTCAAAATTATTTTACTACCTTATCCATACAACTTACAATTTGGGAATTCACAAGGTGTGCTATCAAGTCATAACGTCATAATTTCCTAAATAATATTTTGCAATTGTTTAAAACAAATATTGTTGTGTTTCAAGCAAAATAAAAATTGTAATGCTGTGTTCATTATTCGTCATAACTGTACAGTAGAAACCTAAATTATAAGCGGTAGCCCACAGCAGTCATATATATTTCTTGTAAATATTTTAAGACATATGCCTTTACAACTTTTAAGATAAACATTTACATTCAGATTTTTCTTAACACACTATTTAAATTTAAATTAATGGTTTATAAATAATGCTCTTATGTTCTGTTAACAAACGAAACAATTAATTGCCTGTCATTTAGAAACAGCACATTAATGTGTTTATTAAAAATCTTTTCGTAGGGTAATTTCTTCTCAAAAACTCAATTTTTAGAGGGCCGTAAGGTAATAAAAAAATAAAAGTTAACATCACTGTGTACAACAGATCATTTAAACTTCTGCCATTTACAGAGGGACTCGAGGCATTGAATACTACTCGCAATTTAGTCGTTGTACTTTCAGGCTTAAAAACGCCATGATGGGGTAAATAATAACCCGGGTCACTTCTAGCATTTTCTGCTTTCTGCATGTGCCCTAGAGCTATATATTCTTTTAGGACCTCATCGTACTGGGCCATACGCTCAGCATTGCGCATTAAAGATTTTTCGTTCCTCAAAAATTGACAAACAGCTATATGCCTATTGGGACCAAGCGAAAGCAAACTATTTTTGAAGGGCAGACTAACAGTGTATCTCCCTGCAGAGTTTCTAGTGGTAGTAGAACTGTAAATCTCCTCACATTTTTTATCCTCTTCTGATAAAACACGCCTATGAGAAACTTCTTCTAACTCCCAAAATTTCGACAATTGGTCATCAATGGCTACTTTTGTCATATGAGACACACTAACAATTCGAGGGGAAACTCTTGTAGGCGTTGGACCTGTAACTATCCAACCAAAAATGGTTTCTTGAGCCACTAATGACTCAAAAACACCATGCCTAACTCCGCCACGAAGAATGGAGGGGTACAGATCACCTCCTAACAACAAATCTATTTCACTACTTTCATAAAACTTCGGATCAGCATAAAATAATCTGGGTAGCTCAATATCTTTTTGGGGCAAAAAGGAATGCGTTGGAATAGTACCAGTTACACGAGGGACAACTAGGGCCTATATATAAAGGGACAAGTTCTGATCGAAAAGAGAAACAATCGTAAAAACTGCCATTTTCGAAGATGTGCTAATTATATCTCCGCCTAAACCTGAGACTTCTGCAGAAACTGGATTCGTTGGCAGGTTTAATAATTTTTGTATTTTTTCCGAAATAAAACTCTCGTCAGAACATGGATCTATCAGTGCTCGTACCTTGTAACTTGTACCCAAACGAATAATGTTAACCCATGCTGTAGCTAACATAACCTTTTTTGCAACAGAGGTATGATGTGCTTGAATCACACCAGAAGGGCCTGCAACATTAGTGGACTGTATTTGAACCTGATTGTTTTGACTCTGACCTTGCGAATTAGTGTTTGAATTGCTTTGATTACTATTTCTATTTCTTACTACTTCTTTATGTATTAATGTATGGTGTTTCTTCTTACATTTCGAACAACTATTGGGACGTATAATCCCCATACATATGCCCTATAGTAAGACAATTGAAACAAAAATTAAATTTTTTCAAAGTAGAAACACGGTCCTTGTGATCCATGCTCAAAAATTTATTACAAGCACTAATCTTATGATTTTCCCTACATAATTTGCACGTGCTAGAGTCAACGTTTGTGTGATGTGCCTTAAATTGCCTAGCTTTTGTAGAATTGTTGTTATTATGTGAAGTGCCTGATTGGGAACCACTGGCTGCTACATTGTTCGCTATTATAATGTCAGGAACACTTTAAAGTGTATGAAATCTATCGGTCAGAAAATTATTTAATTCTTCCCATTTGGGAACCTCTGTTTTATTTTTCACCGATTGCTCCCACAGATGTAAAGTATTTTCTGAGAGCCGAGACGAACATTGAAACACAAAAATTGGGTCCCATGAGGCAATATCTACCTTGTACAATTTCAAAACAGAAATACAATTATTTATCTCCCTCTGGAGCCGCTTAATTTCTGAAGCTGTTTCTCGCTGGCATGGGGACAAATTAAATAAAGTTTTTAACTGACTATTAATTAAAACCCTTTTATTCTCATACTGGGATTTCAAATTGTTCCACGCTATCTCAAAATTTTCAGCTGTCAACGAAACATTTCTATTTATTTCCCGTGCTTCACTATCTGTCTTTTGAAATAAATAAAACAATTTTTCTACTGGGCTAAGTCTGGAATTATTTATGTAGATTGCCGTAAACATGTCCCTAAAGGTGGGCCACGATACGTAATCGCCATGAAAAACGCCAGTATCACATGGGGGTACAGGTATAGAACAAATGTTGGGAGCCACTGCTTCCTTACTTTTTTGTTTCTCATCGTCTAATACCTGTTTCGCATTAGCCAAAATATTTATGCACCTCACATAAACTTTCCTCACCTGAGGAAATTTTGTCTTAACCGCTACTAATTCTTTTTTTTCCTCTATAGTGTCCACGGTACACTCGTCAAAAATTTTCTTAAACTTCTCCCAACTTTTGTCTAATTCGCTTTTTTCAAATTGAAAAGCCTCATTGGTATATGAAGAAAAGTCTTCATTTTTCAACATAACCTCAACGCTCACAATTTTATCTGCTGCCCGAATAAATTGTTCAAAAATAGACATTTTGTTTTAAAAAGGCGCACTACCGAACAACAAAAAAAATTAGCGATACAGTTTTTCTTTTTTTAACGAGACAAAAATTAGCACTTTTCCAATGTATTGTTAGAAATTCTTCCAAAAACTAGTAAAGTTTAAAATTACACCACGAATTTAAAACGAAAAATTTCCTCACGTACAATGAGAAACACCAAAAACAAAAATTTTATTTAAAAAATTCGAAAGTTGGCCGTAAGCAAAGGGTCAAGTGTAAAAAAAGGCAAATCACGTTTCTTCAAAAAGGTTACAATAATAAACGGGATCTATGTAATATTTTTCAATGTAAAATTAAAACAACAAAACACTTGAATAGCGGTCTCTTTTTTCTTTTTAAAAATCGCGTGTTAACCTTTTCAAGGTGACCTTAAACCACTCTTCCGAACCACAAATTAGCACGAATCTCAATATACACCACTTTTTAATATAATAAAATTGATTTCTACGCACCTTTTTTAACTCCAAATTCCCGGCTCGAAGGACCAAAATGTTGGGGTGAATAATGGGTTACCTGGGCTTGCCTGGTTCTGAAGGCTCAATGCGTAGCTGGTTGGGGCAGGTCGTGTCTCGCACACTTGTGGCTCAAGTCAACAAAAAAACAACCCTTATTTGGCACTAAGTTGCCTGCTGGTGGATCGTTTGCTTCACTAAAAAAAAACACTTGGTGGAGATTGGTTTACTTGGGTTTCTCTCTTTTATTTAGCACAATTCTTAAATTTTTTTTTTATTTAAATTTCTTTAATTTATTTTCGTATTACTTTTAATTTGATTTTAATTTTATTTATTTTACAAAGGCCGGCGTCTGGCTGATCGAAGTATTTTAAAGCAAGTAAAAAGAAGAGCCATTTTCAAGGTGACGTTAACCACCAGCTGGGCTACATTCAACGTGGGGTGTTGCCAGCATCACATCTAGTCCGGTTTCACACGCTTAAAATAATGGGAAACATCAACCTTCGATATTAATAAGCCGCTTTTTGTATGAAAGTACTTACGTTTTCTTTCGAGTTGTCGTCTAAACGAATGTTCGTATAGAATAAAGTAACTTGAACCCAAAACAGGTTTCGATCGCTTAGATTGCGATCGAAGTCGCTCTTTAGGATTCGTTGAACAGGTTTTTAAAGTAAAACACATATCGGGAATGATGCTGGTGTTTTATAATTGAAATTCTGTAAGGTGTAAAACGGGTAAGTAAATCAATCATATTAAAATTCTCCTTCAAATTTTAGTTTTCATTTATTTAAAGTACGAATTCGGGATTGAATCAACTTTATAATACCTGAATCAAGCGCATTTTGAGATTGGTTCAATCTTTGTTTTACTTAAATCAATCACATTTTCGGATTATTTCAAACACGAATTCGGGATTGAATATGGATAAGTTAAGTATTTTGCGACGGAAAATCAGTACTTGATTCAATCTTTTTGTACTTGATTTAAGAAAATCCGAACTCACCATGCTATTAATACCGCTTCATATTAAACTGAGTACGAATGGATTGATGTTTCTTTTGAGTGTAATGTGAACTTTAACTATTTTTGCAGAAGGGGGTTAATGTTTATAACTTGTCCTTATTTTTCAAAATTGTCATTAATACTATTCTTTTTTTCTTTAAATGCACCATTTTCTTCCATAAAATTTCTATTTAAAAAATAAAAATATTTCCTTTAGTTACTTTTGCTTAACTAATCTGGATTTTATCGATATTTTTTTTAAATTTTTTTTATTAAAACTTTTTAGTTATTCTCACTTTCTTTTTTTCACATAGCTTAACTTACACTATCCTGAACCTGGTAGCTGACGTTGATCTTTTTCTCCGAGTTCTCCAGTTCAAATATCCTTATTTGAAGATGATCCGTCCTTGTAACTAATAGGGTGCGTTCAATTTTCCTTTAGGATTCTTGTATGTTGGGCGCCAGTAAATACGGATTAAGTTGCTTGTGCTACTTGAAAAAACAGACAAGTCGGGCACATGGGGTTTTAATCTAATTCTGGTACGCTGAACCCAGAGGTGCTAACCGTTTTTATACCCTTCACCGAAGCTAAAAGGGTATATATAAGTTTGTAATTTCTACAATATTGATCCTACACACTTTAAAGTATATATATTATGGGTCCTAATGAAAAGGGAAGTTCAAATCCGGTTGTCTATTATTCCAAACCCCCCCCCCCCCCCCCCCTTTCCATTTCTTTACATATATAAGCATATTGCCCATTATGCTAGAATCACCCTTCTTTATTATTTCATCTTGATTAATTTTGCTACTAAAAAACTCGCCAAAAAAAGTAAATCTACGGTAAGACAACACTGCCTATACTAAAAGAAACAAACAAACACACATACATGGTACAAACCATTTTGGTGAATATATGCCACTATTACTGTTCACAACTCAAATAAGTTGATTTGTAATTTTTGTATTATGGTTTACAACTTTGCTGAGTTGAGTTGACACAACCGAGTTGAGTTGTGAAACCTAAAACGGGCCATATTTCATTTTAATCATATTCAAACTACGTTCGTTTATAGTTCAGTCGTCTAGGGGTTGAGTTTAGAAACTGTGAGTCCTCTGGTTTAAATCTTGGTTTTTCAAAGAGAATTTTTTTTTTAATTTTTATGTTCTAAAAACGATTGTAAAAAAATATTTACCAGTTTTAGGCCCGTTTTCACAACTTTCCGATAGCTAAAAGAAGACTTTATCCGGCCTTATTTAAAGTGTTCCATTATTGAAATTTTAATTTAACCTTAAGTGAGCAATAAATTAGATTAAGGTTCATCTTACCTGGTAAGTAAAAGTAAAGTTTTAATAATGGAACACTTTGTGTATGGCGGAAAAAATCCTATCTTTAGCTATTTGTAAGTTGTGAAAACGGGCCATAGGTTTTTAAATTTAATTTATAATGAAGTTTTTAGAATTGTGAATATGTATGTATATGTATAAATTATTTAGTTTTTGTCTAGTTCCTCTGTATTCTGCTCGCACAATGGTGAAGGGTATATAAGATTCGGCACAGCCGAATATAGCACTCTTACTTGTTTATGTTAGCTCTTCTCGAGATATACCGTTTTTTCGAGTATGGAGGATGTTGCACAACAAACATAAAGTCGCGTAACTCAAAAATGGTTTATTTTATTGCAAAAAACTAAAAAACCCGAAATTCCGCAATAAAATTACCTTTAAATCCTTTAGTAAAGTTAAACTTTTTTCAATTACAAATGCACAAAGGTTTTAGAATTATAATTTTTTTTCGAAATTTTTGTTTTTTAAAAATTCATAAAAAATTGCAAAAGCAGCTATGCATCTAATTTTTTCTAGACATATGTATAAAAAACCAAGTTACAAACAAAACAAACAGTAAATAATTAAAATCTGTTTACAACTTCTGATTTTATTCACAATTCTGTGGTTTTAATGGGTAACCGCGTATGTAAATTAATTTTAAACGCTCTTTACATGGTTCTTAGAATTTCTGAAAAAATATGGACCAATTCCGATTTTTTAACGAAATTACCAAGTTCAAAATGTTCAATGCCTAGTCCATAGTTTGATGTATAATGGTTTTTCGGATCTCCTGAAAAATTTGATTTTAAGGCATACGCGGTTACCCATTAAAACCACAGAATTAAATTTAAGAATTTCATAAAACGCAAAATTTGTATGAGAGCCCCCTAAAAAGTGTCGGTAAAGGGCAAGTATGTCTCAAGAAAATGTCGGTCATACTTCAGGGCAGTTATGGGATTCTTTCTTCAATATATTTCAAGTCTGTATTAAACATTTTGAATTGGAGCCCCGTTAAGCAATGGAGATAGCGGGTAGGTATGTAAGAAATAAATGAAGTGGGATTGGTCGTAAATTTTACCCATCTAGGGGCATCCTAGGCGTTGCAAAAATTTCGATATTTTGCAAAAAATATTATTTTTGCAAAAAAAAATATATTTTAAAACGACTGCGAATTTTAGAAAAAGGTTTAATCTTGCTAGAAGGAAATGTTATTGCGGTTTGTTTGGTTTGTTCAATAAACTAAACAGTTTTTAAGTAAGGCGAATATATGTTGGGGAACTTCCTCCATATTCGAAATAACGGTATATCTCGAAAACAAGAGCTAACCTAAAAAACGGTTAGCACCATTGGATTCAGCGTACCTAAATATGGTTAAAACCAGGGCTGTAGAGTCGTCCGAAAAAAGTACTAACTCCGACTCCAAACGCTGAAATTTTTGAAGTGCGACTCCGACTCCTACTATAATTTTGATGCTAAATGTATATGAGACTCAGTGATGTTAACTTTTATTTTTTGAAAAGAAAGGAAAAACTTGATAAATGGCAAGGCTGTTATGGGATAATATAAATGTCCCTCCTGAAAATAAATTTAGTTCGGCATAAACTGTTACGAATCATGATATATTATTCAAGTTAGTTCAAATTGCTAGAAATAAAAGCATAACACTTTCTGATTGTCGGACAATTGGTTTTAACCGGAAGCATTTTTTATACTGACGTACGTTTTATAAAGATTATTTAATAATTTATAGCACTCATATATCCTAACTGTCGGTGGAGGGTATCATAGATTCGGCGCATCCGAATATAGCACTCTAACTTTTTTAATTCATTAGCTTTTAAATAGCTAAATATAGCATAAAAATTATTCTTAAAAATTTCAAATCGATATTTGAAATATTGCATCGTCAATTTCGAATAATTTTTATTTTGGAAATTTTTTTTAAAATTTTTTATGCCGAAAAACTTTGGAGTCGTAGTCGCGAGTTTTTGTGGGTACTACGACTCCGGCACAAAAACCTCAACTCTGACTCTTCAACTCCACAGCCCTGGTTGAAACGTTAGGTGCCCCGTTTGTCAAATAAAGTAGCACAGTGTTATCTAATAATACCTCAACCCTCGTACATAAAATATCTCGGAATACATCTCGATCGCCGTTTAGCGTGGAAATGCCAAACTCAAATGAAACTAAAAACAATTCAAATAAATTGGCATATTGGATGCCATTCTGTCCTTATTTTCGATTGCAAACTTCTACTTTACAAATCTATCTTAAAGCCAATCTGGTGCTAGGGTATTCAGTTATGGAGCGCTGCCACGTCCTTAAATGTCGAAAAATATCAAAGGCGCAAAAATGGTATGTTAAAAAAATCAAATATTTACAAGGATCGCAATGTGCCATTAGTTAATACAATAATTACGAAGTTTGCATTAAAATATTTAAAAAAGGCTTGAGGCTTGCATTGACCCAAATCCACTAGTTCGAAATAAGAAGAAGAGATACTACAATACTCATCCTTTTAAAAGAGCGCCAAACACAATCATATGTGAACATAAACCTTAAAGGGGAAAAGTTTGTCCGGCACTGGCAGGACATAAGATAATTATTGTTAAATCAATAATTATTCTTGGTTAATATTTAATATAAGAAAATTCAACAAGTAAATAATGAGAAAAAAAACGTAAATTTTTATCAGACCTAATTTCTATAAAAATCTCATTTCGTTTCGTATTAAAGTTTAAATTTTTAGACCGACAATCACAAATTTACCAGAGGGATTTTAGTTATAGAAAAACTGAATTGAACCAAATTTTAATACAGAATTGTTCTTTTTAAGAGTTTGGTGAACCTATTATCAAAAAACATATAACGATTTTAGACTAATCTTCACGAAATTTCGTAGTCTCATCTAACTTTGACAGACCAAGTTTGAAGCACAATAAAGTTTAAGAGTATTTTACCTCAACCGACACAATCTTCTTCACTAATTCATCAAAGCAGTGTTGCCAAGTTAGGGATTTTCACCCCAAATTTGGGGTTTTCCTTTGTGTTTAGGGTCAGTTTTAGGGACTAAAAAGTAGTTTGGGGGAAATGTAGTGTGCATAAAAAGCATTTGTGGATATTTTAGGGTTGATATTATTAAATACTTTCAAAATTGCAAAAAAGTGTGGAAAAACCCGAATGAATTTAAAGTTGATTATTTAATATAAGTTGCATTACAAGTAAATGCTCAAATATTAGTAGGATACCATCTACGTTACTGGCACTACTATTTTCAAACGCAACTGTCGAGCGAGCATTCCCAATGTTTAGTATTATAAAAAATAAAATAAGAAACCAACTGGGAATTCAACAGTTGAATGTAATATTTAAAGAGTTAAAAATTAACAAAAAGTCTCTCAAATGTATTTAAAAATACACAATAAAAAAAAATTTGATTCCGTATTAAATGTGCGATAAGATTTGCACCTTGCTTAAGCAAATGACAGTTTCATTAAACTTAGCCAAAAGTTTCCTTAAGTTCAAAATGGTTTTCCTCACATAATTAACATGTATTCGCACATTTGCTTAAGCCAACTTAAGCACATTATAGTTGGGCCTTTAAATATTCTTTAAGTAATGAATGCCAAATTTTTATTCCGTCTTCTGAAAGCTTAAATTATTTAATCATGAAAACATGCACGTGGACGAGAGTGATGAAAATGTACTAGACGTTTTTAATGAGTTACAATAATATATTCTGTTTTTCTAAAAGCTTTTTTTATGTAAGTATATGTTAAAACATAGTTACGTATGTATGTATGTAAAAAATTAAATGAAATAAAATGGTATGTATGTTTAAAAAAATATTTAAAAAATTATTCTATTTATTTTGGGGTTTTTTTTATTTTTTCTCAGTACAAATTTAGGGGGTATTTTTTTGATTTTAGGTAATTTCTTTATATTGACTTGGCAACACTGCTTCAAAGTGACCGAAAAAGAGCAATAAGTGGCCGTATTCTGTAATTCGCTAAAGTTAAAGCTCTATCGCTAAAAATCTGTAAAGTTGATTTAACGATATTTGGCTACGAATGCAATACTGTAACGTGCGTTACTAAATTTGGCAATGCCATAACAGTTTAATTTGCCACAGTTTTAGCTTTTAATGTCATCATCAGGGCTGCCGTTTTTGGTTATTTCTAACCAAAATTGGTTATATTTTTTTCCAATGTGGAGATGTGAATATTTTTTTCATTTTGGTTACTTTTTTCTAAAATAATAATGCGTACGAATATGTTTTTCTTGATACAATTATTAACGAGCTCGAATAATTAGTACTGTGTACTACGATTTTTTCATTATTTGTTACCAAGGAAGTTTTTTATAATTTATCGAAAACAAAAAATCCCTTTCAAAACAGCAACCAAATTATTTTTTAAGATTTTTGCTAAGAAAATATTGCCTTTTGTGATTTTTATATCAAAAACGCAATGTTCTGAAATCGAAAACAAATGAAGTTTAATTCAATGGAAATTTTTATTTATTTTTTTTAAATGAGCGTAGTTTTTCTTGATTTTAAGAGTAGTAAAGACTTAAGGTAGGAAGTGCATAAAATCATGAGGAATCGATTTCAGAAAATTCGTTTTAGTGTTTCTAAAAACCTGAAAATAAGTTTAATGTTCTGAATTTAGGTTATTTTCCGAAGTATATTTTTATACAAATTTGAAAATACACATATCAATCAATATTATTTTAAAATTTATGGAATTTTCTTTAAGAAATGGCTGTAAGTTTTAAGAAATTTGAAATTTTACTGTTGATATCTTGTCGGTATGTATATTTTTTAATATTTTTTAAAATAATTGTTTGGTAAAAAAAAACATTGGACTGTCAGTCATATACTTTTTCCCCATTGAATGTACGTTACGAAAGGCGAATTTGTTTTTATTCGCCACAATATTTTTCAATGATTAACAAAATATATCAAAAAGAACCATTTCGAATCAGTTATTTATAATAAGAATTAAATAAAATTTACAAACAAGAGAATTAAGTTTTTATAATATTTTAGATACACACATACATAAATGGTAATTGGAAAATATTTACATAAAATGCATTTCGCATACATCCAATCGTTTTCAATTTCGCCATATCGCCAAACGAAAATTTCCATCGAAATTAAGAAATCGCCAATAACAGCTAAAAAGCGGAAAACAATTTTCCATTTTTGTTTTTATAACTGGCATATTAAAAATATTCCATTATAACCTTTCAATATACTGAATTTTGTATGGAAATTTTACTGATTTTTTCATGAAAAAAGTCTCAAATAAATAAAATCTTTTAATTAAGTTTCTCGTTATTTTTTGTTATTATTTTACAAATAACCTTTGAATTGCAATGCAACTTAAAATAAAATTAAATTATTAATGCAATTAATAAAAGGCATTTTAAATTTGGTTGTTTTTTTCATTTGGTAAATTTTTCAAAAATTTTGGTTGTAAAAATTGAATTGGTTGTGGCAGCACTGGTCATCAAAATTTTAATTTTAAAAGATTTTGTTAGTCGTGCTTAATTCCCAATTTGTATTCCTAATAAAAACACTGAAATTTATTGTTGAAGTTATAAGCTATTCCTATGTGCATTTCAATGGTTGCTTAGGCCAGATCGTCACTAACAAACAAAAAAAATCTTTTAAAACTTTAAAAATTTGCATTCTCTAAGGCATTTTAGCGATCAAGCTTAAGTTTTATCTAAGCAAATTACGGAATGCGGGTGCAGGAAAAATAGCCGTTATCCTAAAAATATGTGAAAAATTAGGTCCATTTCATCCATTGGACGAAACAAAACCTTCATCCTAAATTTTATTGAATAAACTGAATTCAAACAAGATTTAAAAAAAAAATTTAATTTAGTTTTTGTCGCTTAAGCTTTTTTTGTCGTAAGGGCTCGATATAACATTTTATTCACTCTCCATAATTCCTCTAGTTTTTGTAAAAAGCTGCGTTCGCTTACCCCAAAGCTTGCAAAAATTTGTACTGGATTTTTCTGAAATGCGTTCGCGTACACATTAATTTACAAAAGAGAGCATCTACTGAGAGAGTAAAGTGACAGTTGTCAGTGAAGAGCCTGCAAATTTTTACTGAACAAATGTTTGCCTGTAAAATCCAGTAAAAAAACAAAAACATATGATTCAATATAGTAAACAAGCAAAAAACATACAATTCGTAAAAAACAACATTTAAAAGAACTAAAACTGAATTTACTTGCCTACTGGAAAAGTAAACAAACGCACCTAATAACATACAACTAGATTAGGGTTGGCTGAAACCAGTATTCAAATAACTGGGCAATGTAAAAATTTCACATGGGGCCTGATTCTGGCAGTCGTTATCATGTAATTTCACGATTCGAAAGCAATTTATTATCTAATTATTGCAGTCAATACTGAACGAATCGGAATTATTTTTTCAGTGTTATAAAGCATTAATTTGAGTTTCACAATACTGAAAAAATAATTTCGATTTGTTAAGTATCGACTGAAATAAAATTGCTTTCGAATCGAGAAAGTACACGATCACGACTGCCAGAATTAGGCCCCTGGATTTTGTAAAAATAACTTTACAATCTAAAAAGTAAAAAAAAATTGCATTCGATATCATTTTGTATACGCTCCACCAAAATTAGTTGTGAAGAGGGTTACTAAGTTTGTCATTCCATGCAGTGATGCTAACTTTTATATTTTCATTACCTTAAGGTCCTTTAAAAATTACCGTTTTTGAGAAGAAATTACCTTACGCAAAGATTTTTAATCAAAACATTAATGTTCTGTTTCCAAATGACAGGCGATTGATTGTTTCATTTGTTAACAGCACATACGAGCATTATTTATGGCCCATTAGTTTAAATTTTAAATGTGTTTAAAGAAAACTCAACTTTTACATTTTTGTCTTAAAATAAATTTTTAACCAAAATTATTCTATTTTTTATGAATAAGGTAGTAAAATAATTTTGAATTACCCGTACTTAAAATAATCCGAAAATTATAGTTAAATTTATAACATTGCGGTTATTTCATATGTTTAAGAATGGTTGATTTTTAAACAAACAAAAAGTTAAATATAAAATTAATAATGTACAAGAGTGATTTCATATTTCTTATTTTTTAATTGAAAATCACCTCTCAAAAGTTAAAACTTTAAACCCTACATATAGTAAGTACGCATGTTTATACCAAAATCCAAATTTCTTTTAATTACCGTATTTTAAATAAAATTACCTTGCTACCTTTTGCGGCCCAAAATTACCCTAAAAACGGGTAATTACCGTACGGTTAACATCACTGATTCCATGTAAAAGTTTTTTAATATTCATCTCAGAGACCATAAAGTATATATATATATATATATTCTGGCTCCTTGAGTAGTTCTAAGTCGATTTAGCTATGTCCGTCTGTCTGTCCTTCTGTTGAAAACACACTCACTTCTTAAAAACTCAAAAGAAATGAACAAACTTGGTGTCGAATTACTTGTAGTTATCCTAAGCAGTTTACGCTTGAAATCCAGCAAAATCGGTTCAGTATGATCAGAGCTTTGAATCAAAACGTAGTGGTACCTTAAAAAATTGATAGTTTTGTTACTAAAACTAACATAAATGGTGGAACAATGCGCGCAATGATATAAGATTTAGCAAAAGTTCGTTTTATTCGACTGGAAATTACGCTATAAAATTTCATGAAGATCGGTCCATAATTTACCATATGCCCCATATAAACCCTTCTCCTGGAAAACAGTTAAGTACGCCCAGAACCGTTATTAATAATGCTATCAGAATAAAATTGAATACTTCACACTGTTATAGGACTAGATATAGCACTAATAAATTTCGTGATGATCGCTCCCTAATTTACTATAGGCTTCATATAAAGCCCACTCTGGTAAATTAATTAGATACGCCTAAAACCGTAGCAGATATAATTATTGTGGTAACATTTCTTCCAACTTAGTTGCATATGGCCAGAAAAAATGTTAAAATTTTGTGATATACGGTCCATAATTTACTTTAGATCCCACATTCAGCAGCCTTCTGAAATTCACTGTAAACGCTAAAACTAATTTCACCGCTGAAATTTATGTTTTTAATACTTTAAATCACTCTGCAGAATTTTAGGATGATTGGTTTATTTATAACTTACCATGGCTCCCCTCCTGAAAATCATTTAAGTTCAAACTGTTAGGAATTATGATGTTTTACTCAAGCTAGTTAAAATTGCTAAAAGAAAAAGCATAAAACTTTCTGATTGTCGGTCAATAATTTAATATAGTGGGTCTTAACCGCTTCCAATTCTAGTGCTGACGTCTGTTTTAATAAAGAAAAACTAATAATTAATAGATATCATGTAGATATCGCTACTAAAATAATTGAACTGTCGCTGGAGGATATCAAAGATTCGGCACAGCCGAACAAAGCACTCTTACTTGTTTGTTCTTTAAACACTAACAGGCAATTCACATGGAGGCTTTTACGACGTCGCTTTGTCGACGTCTCTTTTGGTTGTAGGCAAGCGGTGTACAGACGAAAGAGGGGTAAACAAAACGACTCGGTTTGTGTTTTCATGTCGTTTTTTATATTTCACTTTTAACTTTTTCTTTTTACGCTTTATTCTTTTTCTTACTTTGAAGTGTGTGGTTGAAAATACAGTGAGTCCTCGGTTATCGATAACATACGGGACCGGCAGCATTCTTGATTATTAATTTTTTTTTGGTGTGTTTCATATTTTGTATAAATTTGTAATGTATTATTATGTAAACATAGGGAAAAAAGTAATTGGCAGAATACGCTTCCATTACGTTGGAAAATTATCTTTCTTCGTTTATTTAAATTTGGTTTGATTGTTCTAATTTGAAGGAAAAATATAATTTGTTTATAATTTCGGATAACAGAGGTGATTTAAATCAATGCAAAAACAAATTATATTTTCCAGTTAATTGATGCTGCCGGTTAATCGAATGACGGATAATCAAGGCCATACTGTAAATAAAAAAAAGACATGCAACCAAAAATCATCGTATGAACGCAAAGAGATTTTGGAAGTTGCTTTAAAAGGGAATCAAGATAAAACGACGTCGTAAAAGCCCTCATGTGAATTGAGTGTAACTGTGTGTCGCTTACGATTTACAGTATTTACTAATTCTTGTTTCTTCTTTCATCAAAATTTAGTCTTATTTAAATTTGCAAAGACCATCCTTTTCCTTTTTATTTTGGAGAGTATGGATTATTGCAAATACTTAAAGTACTTTCGAAAAAGCCTTGGTATGGAAAATACAAACAAGATCCATTTATGTATACAGATTTTGAACGTTACTTTTATCGCATTTTAGGATATAAATTTGAATATCTTTAGGCAAGATATAAATTGATCCCTTATACTTAATAAGTACGTACATAATTAAACACAAAATTAATTTCTATTATTAAAGAAATTCTATGTTAACTGGACAAATTGTATTTGAGCTGGTAACTGGGCCAGACCCAAAAAAACTAGACAATCCAGACCGTCTGGCCACCCTAAACTTTACCCAACTGTAAACTGCTAATTATGGTTGATATTGACTGATTATACTTTATTACTTGATTATGTTGAAAAATTATTATAGTATGTAGTACTTTGAGTTGCAGACCTTAGATATAATTATTACGCTATGAACTCTGTAATTGATTTGATTTTTGAAACAGAAACATTTTAATTTATTACTTTATAAGGATTTAAAATACAATTTGGATCTAAAATCGGCTTTATTGCTCGCATCATTTCGATGGCATCCGGATTTTTGGAGAATTTTAAATATTTTTTCTTAAGAAACCCTATACCATGCTCAGCACTAATGCTGCCCTTCAATTTTGACGTATATTCATAAACGAAGGGCTCCAACATTTTAAAGAGTTCCGGTGTGTATTTATCACAAGAAACATTCAGATGTAGATTCGAATCACCCAAATGTCCGAAACCACAAACACGCTTTGACATATGACCCACTCTTTTCTCGAGAACTTCAACAATATCGTAGAAGGAACGTAACGGTAAAGATACATCATATTTAAAGCAATAGCCATCCTTATCTAATGCTGGAGCAATTAGTTCACGAATTTTCCACAATTCCTGCATTTTACTGGGTTCGCTGGTAACAATACCATCGATTACATCACCTTTTTCCATACAGTATTTAAGAAAATTATTAAGTTTTTCCAAATCATGTTCAGCATTGCTACCAGATGTTTCTATTATCATGTAGAATTGGTAACCCTCAATAGGAGATCTGTATTGAAAAGTTAAATAAGCGTTTTAAAATCATGTTAAAAAAGTACACCCAACTATTTTTTTTTTGAAATAACATGGTTCACAAATAAAAAGATATGAACTTTCATGATTTTTTTAAGCTCTTATTTAAAATAATATGCATCTTTTTTGTACACTGCAAATAATATGACTAGTCCAAACACGCGTGTAAAGAGTAGCCCACAAGGGACTAGGACTATTCCAAAAGTAACCCAAACGTATGGAAAAACATGGTCTATTTAACATTACGATGTCCTAGGGCAGGACCATATAACCCAACTTTGGACTACAAAGGAGCAGTTTTAAAACTACTCCATTGTGTACACAAGAGGATTAGTTTTAACTTCGTTTAAAAACGAAAACATGTCGTTAAAAAACGAAGACATGTCGTCTCACTACAAACACTTTTTAACAATGACATGGTCCATGCTTGCATTCATCGGACCACTCCATGGAGTAGTCCATTTCATGAAATTGGATCAGGTGGTCCAATAATATTTGCAGGGAATGTACATGCAGATATGAATTAAATTTCTGTTAGCTATCTGCATTACCCATATAAGTATGTGTATTAACGTTTGTATAACGTAAATATACAGAGTGAGAGAGCAAAGATGACAAATGCAATTTTAATAATTTTGGAACTTGGCAAATTTTTTTGTGTTGTTATTCAGAAAAATATCAAGATAATTTTAAAGCTTTTTAAGATTTGACTAAGGCGGTAAGGTTATTTTATGAGTACAACGAGGGGCTGTTGGCGGGAAATTTAAAACATAGATAGATCCATATTAATATGAACACACAACCTATATATATTTTTTAAAAAATAGGACCACGAGGGAAGCTCAAAGTAATTTCCTTTACAACTTATTAAAGAGAAATATTTGAATTTTAAATCGTTACAGCAAGGTGTCTAAGCAAGCGCTAAATGTATTACTTAGCGGTTACACTATTTCTTTTAAGAACAACCCTGCAAATATTTTTGGACCACCTGATCCAATTTCATGAAATGGACTACTCCATGGACTGGTCCGATGTAATGCAAGCATGGACCATGTCATTGTTAAAAAGGGTTTGTAGTGAGACGACATGTCTTCGTTTCTAAACGACATGTTTTCGTTTTTAAACGAAGTTAAAACTAATCCTCTTGTGTAAACAATGGAGTAGTTTTAAAACTACTCCTTTGTAGTCCAAATATGGGTTATATGGTCCTTCCCTAGGACATCGTAATGTTAAATAGACCATGTTTTTCCATACGTTTGGGTTACTTTTGGACTAGTCCTAGTCCCTTATGGGCTACTCTTTACACGCGTGTTTAGACTGATCCTATTATTTGCAGGGAACATACAAATCAATACTTTCATGCATACATAAAAAAACAATACCTTCCATCTCGCGTCGTCTACCTATGCTATGTGTGTGCGACAGCGACAAGTGCAGAAGTGCAAAAAAATTGTGCGGATGAGTAAAGGTTTTTTACATGCAAAAATAAAAATATTTTGTCTCTGTTACATGCACATAGCATAGGTAAGTGACACGAGACCAAATATATCGGGTTTTATGTATGCATGTAAGTTTTGCTTTGTATGTTGTGCTAATAAAGCAGACCATACACGATTCAATTCAATTGTCAACTGAGTCGGTTGTTGTCCAAATCAAAGCGTGTATGGCCTTGTCAGTTGATTAGTTTGACGGTTGTCGAGTTGGTTGAAGAAAAATCAAAAGATTTTGATTTTTTCAAGTTGACTCCAAGTCTTTCAATTCGATTGTACTGTGTGTGCTTAAGTCTCTTGATCAGCTGTCAAAATTTATGAATGTAATTTTTTTTTGCAAAGAAAAAGTGAAATATTTTTAAAATTGTCTTTAATTTCAATAAAATTTTAAATAAAAAAATGACATTGGTGGCAAACATGGATACTTGGAGAGAAAATAAATTTTTGTAAAATTTTAAAAAAATCTAAATTTGACAGTTGAATTAAAATCTTTCAATTCAGTTGAAGAAGTGTGTGGCCAAGTATCAATTCAGTTGAAAGACTCAGTTGACAATTGAATTGAAAAGTGTATGGGGCGCATAAGAAAGATTGAAACAACCATTCAATACATATGTATTTATAGCGTTTGCTTAAGATACATGTACACAACATGTATTTTACATCTGACTTGTCAACTTTTCAGGTCACATGGTATTGTGCATGTGTGTTACAATTGCTGTATAACAATTTTTTTTAATATTCAATCATTAACGTACATGTAATTGGCCCCTCGTGGTCATAGTTAACTTATATGTCTTATAAATATGGATCAATCTATATTTTAAATTTTATTAAGATCTGTTGGATAGTTTTGGAGAGACATAAATTGCCCCCTATCTCCCCACGTTATCCTATTTTTTTAAAAAATACATAGCTTTAGTGTCTGTATATATATGAATCTATCTAGTTTAAAATTTCATTAAAATCTGTCAGATAGCTTCGGAGAGCAAAAATTCCCCCTTCCCACCATTCGTGGTCCTATTTTTTATAAAAATGTATAGCTTGTGTGTAGTTTTACATAGGTACTGCTGATTTTACGGACAACTTTAAACATGGATATTTTATGTGTATGGCAGATAACCAGAACACATTCATGGGTATTGAATAACGTCTGCATAATATTCATGTATTTTTGTCTACTGAATGTGCCCAGCGGGAAAACTCAGAAGACCTTCTTACTTCAGGCCTTTTTAAAAGCCTCCTTAAAAATTGTTTTGATTCAATTACTTTTCTTATGTAACTGCTAAAGAATGCCTCATTGAAGGCCCCGGCTCTTTGGTATAAAAGATAAGATACACCTTCCACACTCGCTTCAATGCGAAGCGAGAAGAGAAGGAGTAACATTTTTTGTTTTGTGTTTTTGCACAAGCAAAATAATTCAGGTCCAAGGCGGATTCATCCCAGGTAATCTCGGTAGTACAAAAACCACAAGCAATTTGTTTTTGTTAAATCATTGTGCAATGTCAAAAACAGAAACAAAGAGAATAAACAAAATTTTGACATCCAACAATGATAAAGCTAAAAAAAAGTTATCAGCAGGGCTTTTAAGACCACCTGTAATAAATTCGACTTGTTGACATCCCTTTACAAAAACAAAGTTACATTCGTATTAAAATACTAAATGAAAACAATAATGTAAATCATTTGTTGTTGTAGTTGTTTCTTTGGCCTGAGTGATGAATTTATGAATGTTATTTTTGTCAAGCTAATTGTAATTTTAGTTGAAGTTGAAAAGAGAAAGAGTAACATTTTTTGTTTTTTCGCCAAAGCAAAAGCGAAAGAATTCAGATACCGTTATAAAATCAAAGTAAAGCCTAGTACTCTGTTCAAATTTGTGAAAAATGTTGAGCAACATTAATTATTCCACACGAAAATTTTGACATGCATCAATGATACCTATCATGCGAGTTTGTACAATTTAACGTTTTAATTCATGCAAAGTATGCGACATTGTTTTGCGTATGTAAACAAACCCCACATGTATTTTTTTTTTAATAAAAAATTTTATAAAAAAGAAAGTAAATATGGATAAAAAAACTGTTACCGGTTGTGTTATTTTAATTTTTTATTTCTTATTTAATAATCAGTTCATACTTTATTGCGTTTGCTTAAAATTCCACGTGAAATAAGTGCAGCTTACATTATTTCGCAGTTGTAAAAAAAATGTTGCCAGAAACATTTCGGAACTTTTTCACAAAATGAACAGAGTACTACTCTATCAACATTTTTTCATAGACATTCCGCACAAGTTTTTTTCATATGCGTTTTGACAGCTTTATTAAGCCTTAAACACATTCGAGACAGCAGGCTACACGAACACAATACTACAAATGCTGCTGGCTAAAATTTTAGTCGTGTAGTCAGCTACTGAATTATGTTGAAGACGGCAGCTACAATTGAAAAAATATAAGCAGCTGTTTTTGTTTTCTATCTGCCGTATTCATAAAAAATTAAAATGAATTTGAAATGCATTTTAAGAAAAATTTTTATGAAAATTTTGCCTTAAAACACATTTCAAACTAATTTTATGAATACGGCACTATGGCGCATATTCATAAATTATCATTAAGTGTTAACTATTTTAAGGACCTATTTAAGTTATTCACAGTTGGTTACTTTCAGCAGAAAAAGTTTACACTTAATTATGGGTAGAGCTGTAACTAAATGTTAACAGAAATACAGAAAACTCTAAAAACTCTTTCAATTTTGTAAATAATAAACTTGTCTTATTACATTTGCTACATGCATCCATTTATACTGCGTCCAAAAACATCAAAAAAAAATAAGCTAAACTAGAGATGTGTTTTTAGTCACCAAATATTATTGAAAAATTATATTTTTACAGGCACCCATTTTAATTGATTTATATCAAAACTATAACCAAAAAATTACTTTTTTTGAATTTGTATGCATTTTTTAAGAACAATAATTTTTTTTTAATAGCTTAATAAGCTTTTAAATAAACTACAGTATTTATCGTTCAAAATATTATCGACATTTTGTTTTCACTACCTGCCAATATGCATGGTTGCATTTCTTAAATCAGCTGAAAGCTGTTGCCAAGCTAGTTATGAATTATGAATAAGATCTATAACTATCTATGAACTATTTTTTAGTTTCTGTTTTATTAGTTGCGACTTTAGTTATGATTTCTGAATACGCGCCATATGTCTTTATATTTCAGTGGTGCCACTATCATTTATTTTTTACTTTTATAAAATGGTAGGGAAGAACACTTCAAGCTAATATATACAATAGTAGGGAATTTTAAATATATTGAACTTTATGTTGGAAAATAACTCAATTTATTTATAAGTTTGATTAAAAATATATAAGTGTTTATAATGTATGTACTTGTTACATATTTAATTATTGTAATATGTGCATTATTAACAAGGCAATGCCAAAAACCCGCAGTACAGAAAAATTTTATTAGGCAAATATATCAAGGTTAAATAATTATTGTTATATCGACATAATTTAAAGACAAAGCTAAAAGTATATCAAATTAGCTCTTAAAAGCACACTTTGAAGCATTTTTTAATGATTCCCTTATTTTATAGATTCATTTTATACCCAAAGAGGTATGGATAATTCATTTTGCAACTTTTACGACCTATAACTCCCAAACTAGGAGCGTTGGCGCGAAAAACATCTTCATATGAGACTTCTTTAAAGAAAACTTAAAAATTATATTGATAATAATTTGGTGTTGAGCCGAGGGCATATTCTTGTTTCAAGCCGTTTCTTTTCTTTTAAGCGAAAAAAAGAACAAATTTTAAGCACTTATTTCTTAAATATTTTTTAATATTAGCAACACTTTTTCTGTTTTATAGTGGACAAAAATAGAAATTGTGTAGTTTAATTTGACAACAACGACAAAATAAGCACAAACAAACTGCAGCCATGTAGCCGTGTCGTCGTGAAAATAATCATTTCCATATACACACATGTATTCTATTTTTGACATATTGAAGTCGGTAGCTTGCTGTCTCGAATGTGTTTGTAGCATAATATAGTAGCAAGGCGAATTAACTTCAGGTGGTGTCGAAACGCCTTATGATTTCTTAAGGGCCAAATACACTTGTCAAATGCTTGTCCAGCCAGGGTGGCTTGTTTTATTCTAAAAAACTCATGCTTTTCGGGAGCAAAATTTTTAAGAAACAGACACCAAATTGCATTTTTTTTTAAAAAAATGCACTTTTTTTTTGTAGAAAAGAAAACACCATATATTTGAAATAAATAACTTTTGTAATCTATCCTTCATTCTTGTGAATAATCCACCAACATTATTATATACCTTATGTGCCATTCTATATTTCCCTTTGTCATAAATATTTGAGTTTTCTAACCTTTCTGAAAATGTTAATGATTTATATATTTTTGGTGCTACGATATAACTAATATTTCTAGATTTTGTTATACAGTAGTTTTGACTTAGCTGCACAATCTCCTTTGCACGATTTTTTGTGCAGGTAAATCAAAAATGCAGTTATCTTAAATGCATTTACCTGCCTTAATGTGCAGGTACACAATAGTGGTTACCTGCACAAAAGTGCAGCTAAAGTAAAGTGTCTGATTTAAAAGAAGAATAAAAAATTTTTTTAATACATAAATTTATATTTTATTTAAATTTTATTTCAACCCAAGAGCTTACTGGGAATCTCACAGAGTCTTTTTATCGTTGACGAGCTCATTTTTTAATTGTAGACGATTCCTAGCACGGGAGAAACTGTTACACGTGCTGATTCGTAAGAGAGATTCTTTCATAACGCAGCGAAAAACGCTTATATTAATCGTAAAGGGAATCGTTTATGATGTTTGTTGAGATTATCTAACGAGTCTTTCAAAAAGCATGCTAAGAGTCGTATGAGACTCATGTAGGTATTATTTTACAACTTGTGAAATACTCAGCCGTATGACTAAGCTACCTAAATAAGGGCATCAGGCGTATTTTTCATGCCAAAACTTTTCATACAATTTCTATAAAACAAACCTTAAGGTCGCGAAATCAATACCATCCTGTCGGAAAATCCTTTTTTGCAGATCCTTAGACCGGTTTGTTTTATTAAAATTGTATTGGCAATAGCATTTTCATACTTCAAAAACTGTCTTGTTTAGGTAGCTCAGTAATTTTTATACGACTCTTACAGAGAATCCCAAAAGGTTCATTTCAAGATTTAAAGACGAGCGTGTGAAAAAATAAATAAATTAAAAAAGATTTAGATGTTTTTGTTACTCGTCAGATAATCACCAGAAGATTCTTTAAGGAGTTGTATATTAAACATAATCGTCTAACAAACAGCCTATGCTAGCTGGGAAATAACAGATCATTTTATACATGTATGTATGTTTATTTAATATAAAAGAAACATTAACAAAAGCTTAAATTGGATATTTATTTGAAAAAGTGGCCACCATATATTTTTATGTGTGCAGCTAACTTTGATGTTTTGTATGAAAATATTTTAAAGCTGCCCAAAAATATGAAAAATGTGCAGGCATACAAAATGCACGTAAACAAGGATTTTGAAGAATAATTCCAGAAAATATTTATTTTGGGGAGTTAAGTCAAAGTGCAGCTAACTTTGATATTTTGTATGAAAATAATTTTAAAATGCCAAAAATTTTGTGCATTTATCTTAAATGTGCAGGTATAGAAAGTGCACTTAAAAAAGGAATTTGTATGGAATTTGAAAGAATAATTCCAAAAATTATCAATTTTGTGCAGTTAAGTCAAAAGTGCACGTAAACAAAAGGCAGATAAGTCAAAACTACTGTATTATATTTGATTTTATGAAATGTTATTGTTGAATGTTGAAAAAATTTTTAAATTTGATTTTAATTTTTATTAATTGTCAAACACAATTTTTTTTGTTAATTTTTAATTAAATTTTATAAATATAATATCCTGAAGAAGATTTCCAAAGGAAATCGAAACATCGATATCTCAAATAAAAAAACTATTTAAAATAAAAGTGAACTTAAGCTCAGGTATTAATAAAGAAGAATAATATTTAAAAAATGTCGAGGAAATTAGAATAAAAGTCTTTGTTTGTTGTAATCATACCTGAAATTAAAATTTTCACAACTGGCTGCTAAGGATTTTTCATCAATCATTTCACAAGACGACACAATTTCCCCTAAATGGCGTTTAGCACTTTTAAAAGTCTGCAGAACACCATCGAATGAACTCAAGGCTGAAGATAGAATTTCAAATTGATAACTTATAACCGATTTAATGTGAAAATAAACATTTACCCAAAAAACACAAATTTACAGATTTGGAGACTGGTGGACATAAAATAGCCAGCTTAGTAACGACGCCAAGAGTACCTTCCGAGCCAATGAACAAATGTTTTAGATGGTAGCCAGTGTTATCTTTTTTAAAGTCTGACATAAGATCCAATACTTTTCCATCAGCCAATACCTAATTTAAGCAATCAAAACAGTATTTAATTAAACACAATATGTATGTACAGTGGGACCTCGATTAACCGGCAACATTAATTATCCAGGGAATAAAAAGAATTTTTTCGAACTTTTTCGGAATTATAAAATATTTTTTTAACGATTTTTTTAAACAATCAAAAAAAAATATAAATAAAATTACAAAGGTGAGTTCTCTCGCAATGCACTGAAAGCATGTAATCTTCACTTTTTCAGTAAAAAATCTTTTTTTACATAAGTAGATGCAGATAAAGTATGAGAAGGTGAGTTCAAAACTCGTTCGTTACAAAATTAAACATACGAAATGACAAATGATGCTCACAATTCTTCTGGGGCTTTATGAGAGGAAATATACTGATTTTATGCATGCCAATGGAAAAAATATGAAAGTGGACATGCATTGATACAATTTGTGTATTCCTTCTCAAAAGAACAGTTGTAATCCATTGTTTTTTCTTTTTTTTAATTTTGTAACGAATGAGTTTTGCAACTCAACTTCTCATAGTTAAGTATTTATATAAAATCCTTGAATAATTTTGTCATTACATAAACAATTAATACACACAACAATGTTTCTTTATAATTAAACAAAAAAACTACTGAAAATTGTTACTCAATTAATAGAAAAAATTATTTATCTAAAATGCTCCCGTTCTTGTCCATTATTTACGAATAATCGAGGTCTCACTGTATGTAAATAGATTGCCCTTGCTCAACAATTGCTTAATGTTCAGCTTACTGCTTCCAATCCCAATAAAGAACCATGTAAATTGCCATAGCGAACAACACGTAAGCCTCCAGCATTCGTTGATACATTGCCCCCAATGTGACAACTTGATTTTGCACCCAAATCAATTGGCACCACTAGACCGGCTTCTCTTGTTTTTGCATCCAAACTTTCCAATACACATCCAGCTTCACAAGCTGTAATTCCAGTTATATCATCAATACTTATAATTTTATTTAGACGACCCATTGAAAGAATAATTTCATCAAATACCGGTACTGCTCCACCAACAACACCAGTATTGCCGCCTTGGGGACAAACGGCCAAACCTCTCTTGTTGCAGTATTTTAAAATTTCAGAAATTTCCTGTGTAGAGCCGGGTTTAAGTACCAATTTACTGTTACCACGTACACTGCGCCAAAAGTCCACATTGTAGCCTTGTAAATCGTCCTCACCCTCCTTTAAGACATTTGTTGTGCCAATTAACGACTCAAAAACAGTCAAATCTTTGCCATTTAACTCTGAATAATTGCCTCGCTTGATATTGTACTGTACCTGTAAACAAATTGCACAATAAATAACTGTAAATGTTTATTTGGTTATCTCGTTTTCTTTTAAGGAGGATTAAATATTAAAGTACGCTTAGATTTATTCACTGTGTCCGCTATTTATACCCACACCACAATAGGTCCTAGATCCACTTTTAAGTATACCGATCGACTCTGAATCACTTTCTGAGTCGAACTAGCGATGCCCGTCCGGCTGGCTGTCCATGCAACCTTGTGCGCTAAGTACAGGTCGCAATTTTAGAGATAATTTGATAAAATTTAGGACATAGGTTCTTATTGGCACATGGACCAAGCCTATAAGATACTATATCGATTTTAAAGAAATTTAAATTATAGATAGAAACATATTTATATGGACACATAAGCTGTGCAGTTTTTCAACAATAGGACCGCTAGGGGAGGTAGGAGGCAATTTCCGCCTCTCACAAACTTTCAAACTGTGTTAATGATGTTTATAAACATAGATAAATCCATATTTAAATGGACACATAAGCATGATATGTTTTTAAATACTGTGGGGTAGGGTATCATTTGGTCGGGGTTGGCCGACTATACTTTCTTGCTTGTTTTTATTTAGAAAGTATTTAAATTTGTCGTACATTATTTATTAAATTTGCATGCCCCAAATATTTATCAGCAAAAACTTAACATAAAATTACTTTATGTTATTTTTCTTTTAAAATGCTAAGCAGAAACATTAAGGGTTCTAAATTCGTCTATGCCGAATTTTATACAGCCTTCAGCCACGAACATTTCTCAAATACCGCCCACATTTTGTCGGATGTTATGTACCTAATTTGGAAACTTTTGGTCTTTCCATTCTCCAGATATACAGCAAAATAGACGGGCATAAGGACATCGCTAAATTAAGAAACACAAGATATACAGAAAAACAGATGGACATTGTTTAATCAATTTTGCTGTGCATGTAAGTATTTGTTATGTGTAACAAAAGGCGAAAAAGTCTAAACAAAAAAAAAACTCGGTGATGGATGTATTAAAAAACGAGTAAGAGTGCTATATTCGGATATGCCGAACAGAAGTTTATATATACGAATATCTAAATGTGTATATGTACATAATTTTATATATGTTATTAATCGCTTTATTGCATTTAATTAGTTGCACATGTTTGCGTGCTATTAAATATATGTATAAGAAACAAACATAATTATAAACAAGTAAGAGTGCTACATTCGGCAATGCCGAATCTTAAATACCCTTCACCATGGTGAGATAAGAACAAGAAGTTATTAAAAAGAATACCTATGACGAAATCAAAAAATTTATGTCGTTTCCTCTTTTGCCAAAGTTGATGTTTGAAATTCGTTATATAAATTTTTATTATATTTAACCTTAAAATCGTGTATAAAAAAATTTAATAAAAAAAAAAAAAAAAAAATTATTTTGGAGACTTGAACTCGCAATCTTACGAGCCTTAAGCGAGAACTTAGACAACTCAGCTACGAACGGTTTTACTGAAAAAGCGTTAAATTAAAATATATTGAGAGAATTTTATGAACATACATACATGTGTATGCGTAAAAAACACATTAAAATCCACCACTTGTGGTGAAGATTATAAAAAAAACCGCAACCAAGAGAAATGCAAGAAGAGATCAACGTAGCAACAGCTTATTAGACGAAACACAATAACAACAATTACTACAGCAATGCCTAAAGGCGTTGCAATAAGAGATAAAAATAAAATGCAACAACAACAATTACGAAAGCAATGCCTTTATACATAAATAACTTTTGCTCATTCATACATACTCATGTGCATACATATGTATGCCTTTGCAATAGCTAGGTTAACCTACTATTTAGTATGGATTTATTTAAATTACATACAATTTTTTATGTACATATGTAGGTATGTATATGCTTGCCGTGTCATTGCCAATAAAATGAAAATATCGGAAAGCTTTATAGGTAGGTAATTTTAAAATCGTTTTAGGACATAAACAAATTAAATAAAAAATAATAAAAAACAAATAGGTATAGAATATGATTTTTGTTTTACATGTAAGTTAAGCGAACGATTAATATTTACATTGTCAAAAAAATCAAAAATTGCTGAATTATTTTAAAATCGTTTATAGAATATAAGAAAAGTTAAAAAAAATTTTTTTTGAAAAGGTGGATGCCGAGATTTGAACCCCAGCAACAACTAACAACGCTGCTTTGACCAACCGCCAAGACAACTCAGCCATTAACGCTTATGCAAATAAAGAATTAAAGTAGAATATATTCCGTCACTTTGTTTGTTTAATATGTAGGTATGTACGTATATTTCAATTTAAGCGACCAATCATGTACAAACATGTGTGTGTTTGATATGCCTAACATTCAACACTTTCGAATAAAAGCATTAACAAAAAAACAACAACCACAAGGGATTTTTTGGAAATATTAGAGGAAGTCGTGGTTTTTTGCTCATAACTCAGCCATTTTTTAACCGATTTGACAGATTTATATACCGACGTGTTTAAGAAGGAATTTACCATTTATTTGTGTTATAAAGCTTGGACTCGGGGAAATCTATGGTTCCCGAAAGTGGGTATTTAAAAAAAAAATTAATTTTGGTCATAACTTTTTTGTATCTGAACCGATTTTTCTGAATTTTTTATAATATATGTTCTAATAAAAATTTTCGATATTTTGGTATATAAGTCATATCCATAGGACATATGGCAGCCATAAAATTTAGGTTTTTATACAATTTTTAATTTTTTTTGTACGGGAGGTACCACGCCCACTTCTCCAATCCCGCCCACATTTTGTAGGATGGTGTGTATTGGCTAGCTAAATGTGTGTACCTAATTTGGAAACTTTGGCTTTTGCCGTTCCCCAGATATACAGCAAAAAGTAATAAAATTACAACAACCACAAGGGATTTTTGGAAAATATTAGAGGTAGTCGTGGTTTTTTGCTCATAACTCAGCCATTTGTGGATCGATCTTGCTGGATTTCAATAGCAACTGATGGTAGACTATATGTGACACAAATGTAAAACAACCTAGCCGCTATCATTTCTGGAGTCTCCGGAAAACACATATCAAACGTAAGACGGTCAGACGGACAGACGGACGGATATCGTTAAATCAACTTCTCTCCCCATAAGGACCCAGAATATATATACTTTATAGGGTCTAAGATCAATATTGTAGAAATTACAAACGGAATGACAAACTTATATATACCCTTTTCCACCTGAGGTGAAGGGTATAAAAAGAGTTATTTTTGGGATTTCAGCTTTTATATACCGACGTGTTAAAGAACAAATTTTCCAGTTAGTTGGGTTATAAAACTTGGACTCGGGAAGATCCATTTGGATAAAATTAGAGGTAGTTGTGGTTTTTGCTCGTCTCAGTCATTTTTGGACCGATCTGGCTGAATTTCAATAGCAAAATTATAATAAGAATACCAGACAGAAATATATACCAACCAAGCCCCCATCTTATCTGCGGGATCTAGAACACCCATTTCAACAGACAGACGAACGGATGGACAGATGGACAACTGGATTTGATCTTCCATTCTCAAAGGATCCAGAATATAAATACTTTAGGAGTCTAAGATCAATATTGTAGAAATTACAAACTGAATGACAATGTTATATATGGGCATTTTCATTTTGACGTGTCGTGATATTTGTACCACAAAATGTTAAAAAAATTAAATGAAGAAGTCAAATTTGTAAAAAGGGTTTTTATATATACAAAGTAATGAAGTAGCACCATATTTAGAAAAAAGAATACAGTAATCGGCGTTAACAATGTGCGGACGTAAGCAAAAATCTGCGCTGACGTGACGTTAAAAAAACGGAAGTGGATTTTGACTTGCATTACAAAACTGAATAAGACTGCGAATTGAGCAAGACATTTTGTATAAAACCTTTTTTAGTAAACTTTGGACTAATACAGATTTATTTTTCAAGCTATAAAATGTATAATTTTTTGCTCGTTTAAAGGTAAATACGGGCATTTTTAGCGAAAAGTCTACTTTTTTTTAATGTAACGCCAGATTGCAAATAAGGTTGTATTTTCGGACCATGTTGTGCAATCGTTATCCCTTTTGTTACTTAATGTAAAGCTAGTTGCGCTTTACACCAAAATATAAAAAAGTAAACTATACATATAAAATTTTTTGAGAAACAATTGAAAATATTTCTGGCGTTACGTTACAAAATGTAGACTTTTCGCTGGAAATGCCCATATACCCTTTTACCTTCGGTGAAGGGTATTAAATAATTTTTGATATTAGGGCTCGATATATTCTGGATCCTTATGAAAAGCGAAGTTCAAATCCGGTTGTCTCTTATTCCTTCCCCACACCACCCTTTGCATTTGTTTACATATATTAGCATAATGCCCAATATGATTTTCGTTATCACCCTTCTTTATTATTTCATCTATTTAACGAAATAATTTTATCAAATAGAAACGGGGAATTTATGATTATTTTTGCTACTTAAAAACTCGCCAAAAAAGGTAAATCTACGATAAGACAACACTGCCTATACTAAAAGAAACAAACAAACACACATACATGGTACAAACCCTTTTTGTGAATATAGGCCACTATTACGGTTCACAACTCAAATAAGTTAAATTGTAATTTTTGTATTATGGTTTACAACTTTGCTGAGTTGAGTTGACACAACTGAGTTGAGTTGTGAAAACTAAAACGGGCCATATTACGTGTTAATGATACTCAAACAACGTTCGTTTATGGTTCAATCGTCTAGGGATTTAGAAACTGTGAGTCCTCTGGTTCAAATCTTGGTTTTTTAAAGCGAATTTTTTTTAATTTTTATGTTCTAAAAACGAGTTTAAGAAAATATTTACCAGTTTTAGATTTTTAAATTTAATTTATAATGATGTTTTTAGAATTGTGAATATGTATGTATGTATATGTAAAAATTATTTAGTTTTTGTCTTCTTAGCTGCTCTGTATTCTGCTCGCACAATGGTGAAGTTTATATAAGATTCGGCACAGCCGAATATAGCACTCTTACTTGTTTTTTTTTTTAATTTAAAACTTTTTTTTTTTATTTTTTTCAATTTTTAGCATATTCACTATTTTGAATTATTTCCTATTCGTGTTTAAGTGTTTCTAAAACCTTAAAAATAAAACTTATACAGAGAAACAAGACAAATTAACCTGTCCGACGGTATGTAACATATCCAACTAGCATTTTATACCTTCGATACTGTAATGCCCACAATATGCTAATCCCAGGAATAAATCGCTTTTTTTCTGTAGAAATGTTGACAAATAATTTTTGTATTTATTTGTAATAATAATTAAATTAATATATTATTATAATAATTAAATTATCACCCCTATCGCGAATGTTATGGGAATATGGTATATGGGAGCAAACCTTTATTCCCATCCCCAATAAATCGGTATCACAAATACTTTGGGAATACAAATTTCTATTGTGAATTATTTGTCAGTGCTATATAGACAAAAGTCTCTATTATGAATAACTTGTCAGTGCTTGTATTGTAAAAGAAAAAAAAAAACAAAGTAAAATACTAATAAAAATATAATAAAATAAGTAATGAATAGTGTTTATCTTCATTTCCTTCAATAAAAGAAAAAATCAATTTAATTTAATTTAGTCCAACCTTAGAATACAAATTAAAATTTACATGTTTCCTTGTCGCTCACATTAACACTTGTTGGGAATTTATATAGTAAAAATACTCGCGCAAGGTAAGATTGGCGATGCCAAATTTTTTAAGTTTGAGAATTCATTCCCAAAAGATTTGTTATGGGAATCATTCACAATACAAAATAAAAATATATGGGAATATTTTCATGGGAGTTCTTGTTTGCGATAGGGGTGAATATATAATTATAAAAATTAAACGAAAAATAATTTAAAAAAATTTAATCTTAATCACATTAGATCCTTTTATATCATAATTAGTTTTGAACTTAATTTATTGTAGCCAATGAAGTGTTTAAGTTTTGCAAATTTTCAAATACTCATTTCCTGCTCCCTATTTAACGTCATTATTTTCTGCTTTTTTTTTGCCAATCCTTTCTTGGCGTTACTAGGTTCAGCTGTTGCTCTCGTAATGCAAGACCGACCGCCATTATGATGACAAAATTGTTGATGATGATGGTTGTTCTAACAAATATCATAAGGATGCAGTAGAAAATTCTTGAACAAATAAGAGAAATACAAAACGTCAAAGAGTAGAGCTGAAAGAGTTCAACTTCTTACGCTTGCTCCATCGACATGGAGTTTTGCAAAAATAATGACTGAGTTTGGAACGTTTAAACGAAAAGCAAGAATTGCTAAAAAAAAAAAAAATTGGTTGCTGAGCATGGAATTCTCACACTCCCAAACAAAAAGATGGGAAAAACTTTAGAGTGCGAAACTGCAGCTCTAGTAACTCAGTTTTATCAGCGAGATGATATGAGTTATTCGCAATATTTCAAACAGAACACGAGAATGTCAAAATTGACTTGACACAATTTACCCAACTGAGACCAAAACTCACACAGTAGGCGTTTTCATTTTCCATGAAAATGTTAAAGGAAATCAACTTAAAGTACTTAACAGATGATTCAACAAAAGATTTGCACTATTACAGCGATTGCCTTAAATTGACTATTTGTCCTAATGCAAAAACTTCTTGCCACTTAGGCGAATGTTCAAATTGCCCGGAAACAACATTCATCAAAGAGAATTTTATTAACTCATTTGAGGAGGTCCAATTTGAATATTGGATTCAGACTGAAAGATGGACATTAAAAACCATAATTTGTTCATGATTTTGTAGAAGAAATCTATAGAGGATTGATAAATTTGAGAACCCATGATTTTGAGGTCAAAGGGCAGTGGTCATTCTTCGAGGATTTGAAGATACATTTTAAATCTGGTGAATTCGTTATTTCGTTTGATTTCGCAGAGAACTAAAAATATGTGCTTCAGGATGCCATACAGTCATTCCACTTCAATAACGACCAAGCAACTTTATTCACAGTAGTTATTATATAAAAAAAATTATATAAAAACTGGAACACAAAAGTATGGCAATCATACCCGACGATTTAAAACATTTTGCCGTTGCAGTTTATGAATACTAGAAGATAATACTAAATCGCATCTTCATCGCATCTTAGATGCGAATGCTTTATTACATTAGACAAAGAATTTTTGTAAAGAATCTGAAATAGTTTTAGTAGCAAGGAGGATTTTGTGGAAACATTGAAAACGTGAAGAGCAGATTCGATGCTGCGGGAACAATCGATGGCACTGTCCAATACAATGCTTTTATACCGTTTGTCGAAGAAAGACTCAAGTTGAAAAAGTTTTCTGCCTCTACTCAATGCGATTTCTGAACCAAGTAACGCCAAGAAGGATTGCCAAAAGCAGAAAATAAAGCCAATAAATAGGGAGGATGAAAGACTTTGTGTTTGATAATTTGCAAAACTTAAATACTACAGTACATTAAGTGTGAAAAAGTTAAGAAATGAAAGGATCTAATGTGAATTTGATTAAAATATTTATCTTTTATTTTTATTGTTATTAATAGATATTACTATTTTTATAATAAAATTAAATTTCAGTGTTTTTATCAAATAATGAAAATTGGGAATTAAGCATGAATAACAAAATCATTTAAATTAAATTTTGTATTCCCACGAAAATTATTTTGATAATTAAATAATAATTTTATTTTTAGTAAAAATTAGTAAAAAGAATTTAGGCTCAGTTAGCTGGGAGTAACATTAACTTAGCCTTATTGAACCGATTTCAATCCCAAACTGCTTAGGATAACTAGTAAAGTTTTTCGCGCTTCAACATTAAAACCAGGGCTGTAAAATTTTTAATTCCGACTCCTCTCTAACCTTGATGCTACATGTAAATGAGACTGGTCCTTATTTGACTTTGAACTTTTTTTTTAATTAAAAGGTACAAACTTTTAACACTTAAATATAGCAAGAAAATGATTTCGTAAAAAAAAAATTCAAATCGATATTTTAACTCTAACACTGGTCCTTATTTTTTCACTTTAAAATGTTTAAAGCATACCTTCTTAAAATTTTTTTATTTTGGCAAGCATTAGAAAATTTTTAATGGCGAACAATTTTGGAGTCGGAGTCGCGAGCTTTTGTGAGTATTTTGACTCCAACTCCGGTACAAAAACACATCCATGATTAAAACTACTTAACCCATGCCATCTTGTTTAATGAAAACTAGCAATTAATTTAATTTTCACTTACCTGTGTCAACTCGGGCAATGCCGGTGAGTTACTGTACATACGAAATGATGTCGAAAAAATCCCATTTTTTAATTGTGTCCATGTTTTAAGGCGCTGCATCTATAAAAAACGAATTGAATTTAAAAAAAATAACCGATTTTCGAATACTTTATGAAAATTATTTCAAGAATTTTCCATTAAGTTTCAGACTATTTCTTGAACAATTCAATAACGCTTCCTAGGAAAAACAATTTTAAATTGAAATGGTTATTTGTCTTCTATTTAGACATTTTATATTAGTTGCAATAAGATATGACATTAAAAAAAAAATTGTTTGTTTATGAATACAAAATGTTTACACACATACAAATATTTTGGTGCTTCCCTGCAGGAAACCTGGTAGCAAGTCTCTCCAAGTCGCTTTTTTGGGCGATTATTTTGGTCATACCGTTGAAAAAGCGTTTCAACTTTGGTCTCTTTGAAAAGAGAGACATTTTTTGACGTCGGATTTTTTTAATGAAATATTTAAGAATATACATACACACATACATATGTATGTATTCTTTTTATTAATTTATCGTATTATTTAAACCAAATAAATATATGAATGTATTCGATTAGATTTATTGCATTAATCACTAATATTACATGTTATCTGGTTCCACAAGAACTACCTAGTGTCAAAACAACTGGAAGGTTTTACAAGAAAAATAGAAGAAATTTTAATTATTAACAGTTTAAGACGATTTATTAATTTATCATTTCGAATAGATGTTGCTTCTGCTGTGAAATTTGCGGTGTTAGATAGGGGCTTTTGTGTTTTAGGTGTCGAAATATGAAAGACAATACAAAAAAGTTTGGGAAGTGCGGGGCTATTGGTAAGTACTTATTATGCATCGAAGTATTAAATAAATGACGGACATACACGCAGAGAAAAAATATGGTTGGGCATGGTTAGGGAAACAACACTATGCTTAATATAACTATATATTGTTGTCGTACACAAATAATTGTTACTTTTCTTTAATATCAACAATATTATAGTTACTGTAAACATATCGACGTTTATCGCAATTATAAATTTAAGTACACTCACAATATTATTACAGTAACGGACTGTAGTTTATTTAAGAAATATTCCGTTCAGTCATTTTTAAATAAATAAACATTTAAAATTCCAAGCAAATTTATTTTTAACTGATTCTAACAGTTATTCAAAAAACTAAGTGCATATTAATACGGATTTTCAGTTGCAGTTAATATTGTCCGTTGATTGAGTTAAATTCTTCTTTATGTTAAAGTAAATAAAAATGTAATTTACAGCAACGAAAAGTTCATTTAATTTTTACTGTCAAAAATTCAACCGCGAATTCCGTAAAAACAAATCAATATTCAGTTATCTTTTATAAATTAATTTCCAAAAAATGAACTACATATTCCGTAAAAACAAATAAATATGCAGTTATTTTATAAAATTTTACTGTCAAAAATTCAACACCATATTCAGTAAAAACAATTAAATATTCAGTTATTTTATATAATTTTACTACCAAAAATAATTTTTACTTATCTATAAAAAATGAATTGCTTGTTTTGTGTAAGCAATACCCATTTTCTATTTGTTAAAATAATTTAGTTAAATAGGTACCTACATCAAATTTTAAAAGTAAAATAATTGCGAAGCCATATCGGTCATGCTGCTGGTGTCTTATAATTGAGAGTTCTTCTGTAAACAACGTGGTCAGTACAACAAAAGTAAAACAAACGTGTGTAACTGGGTAAGTAAATAAAAATATTCTCCCTCTATCGCTTATAAGAAAAACAAGCGGACAGGTGTCTGTCTGGTATTTTTAGAAATTCGGCTCTTTTGTGGAGTAAACGAAAATTTAATAAAATAACTGAATATTTAATTGTTTTTACTGAATATGGGGTCAATTTGACAGTAAAAAATTGACAGTAAAATTTTAATAAATAACTGAATATTTAATCGTTTTTACTGAATATGGTGTTGAATTTTTGTCAGTAAAATTTTACAAAATAACTGAATATTTATTTGATTTTACGGAATATGGTGTTGAATTTTTGACAGTAAAAATTAAATGAACTTTTTTTTAAAAATAAATGAAAAATAGGTAGACCGGTTTTTAATTGAACTTTCATTTATTTTATATCACAATTTCAGTTAATTTTACGTACAGAATATTGTGAGTGTATTGTTGAACGAAAAATAATTATTTTTCTAACAACTAAATAATGATAACTTTCAAAACATATTATATTACTCACAACCATATAATGATATTTAATAGCCATAACATGATAACTTTCTCTACATTTATCATATTATGTTTAAGATGCAATCAAACCATTTTTACTCTAATAATATTATGTTAGCGCCATTTGTAAAATAATTTTGTATCAGTTGTGTAGTTAATTTTATATGTGAGCGGTTAAACAATTTAAAGATAAATTCCCATAAAAAAATAAGCTTAAAGAATTAAAAAAAATTTAAATATTAGCGGAGTTCATTCAGTTTAGTGATTTAATAGTGCAAATGGAAATTATCGTAGTTTTTTTGTAAATTTATTGTTGATGGGATAAGCTATTCCTATGCGCATTTCACTGGTTGCTTAGGCCAGATCATCAGGAAACTTCATCCATAAAGATTTTAGAAAAACTAAAGATATTAAACCAAATAAAAATGTTAAACGTATAAGACTTATAGCAACAGTTCTACTTGTAATAATATCAAAGTTTAAACAAAACAACATCAACAATAAACAGTGGCTTCATCTCATCTTACATTCCCCACTACAATTAGTTGAAATTCTCTCAACATTAATTGTAGTTGAAGTTGTAAGTGAAATGCGCATAGGAATAGCTTATCCCATCAACAATAAATTTCAAGTGTTTTTATCAATAATAAAAACTGGGAATTAAGCACGAATAACAAAATCTTTTGAAAATTTAAATTTTGTGTTCCCAAAAATTGAAATTACTTTTTGATAATAAACAGGCAGGTGTACGGCCTAAAAACCACTTAATTGACAACATCTTTTGTAAGTTGTTGTTGTTTTTATTTTGTTTTTCTTAACCTACTTACAACTACAATTAATGTTGAGAGAATTTCAACTAATTGTAGTGGGGAACGTAAGATGAGATGAAGCCACTGTTTATTGTTGATGTTGTTTTGTTTAAGCTTTGATATTATTACAAGTAGAACTGTTGCTATAATTCTTATACGTTTAACAGTTTTATTTGGTTTAATATCTTTAGTTTTTCTAAAATCTTTATGGATGAAGTTTCCTGATGATCTGGCCTAAGCAACCAGTGAAATGCGCATAGGAATAGCTTATCCCATCAACAATAAATTTCAAGTGTTTTTATCAATAATAAAAACTGGGAATTAAGCACGAATAACAAAATCTTTTGAAAATTTAAAACAAAATTTTCAGGAGAGCCGAAACCCCATTCTAGATTAAACTATGGGATAGGTATTGTGCACCACGTTAAAAAATCGGAATTAATACATCTTTTTCAAAAGTTTTTAGAAACATGTAAAGAGCAATTAAAATTAGGCAATATGGCGTCAACATCTCAAAATCATAAAAGAAAAATAAGATAAGATGGACAAACGCGGTTGCCCATTAAAACCACAGATTCTGGATTTTCTCTTTTGCAAGCCTTATATTTAACTCCGCTATTTGATTTACTATTAGAAAAATTGTAAAAAGGCACAAAATAAAAATCGATGCAAGAAAATTTTAATTTATTTTATATTTTTATGACAGTTATGAAAGGTGCTGCATAATATGATTGCTTCTTAACTTATTATGATTAACATGACAATAATATGATTGCTTCTTAACTTATTATGATTAACATGACAATAATTTAATTACTTCTTGACTTAGTATGATTAACAGGATAATAATATGATTAAGAGAAAAATATTATGATGTAATATTACGAGTATATTTAGTCATAATAGGTTTCAATAATAATCATAATATGGTGACTACAATCATGAATCTTATCATAATATGTTGCTCTTAGAATATGTTTACCACAACCATGTTTTTTCTCTGCGTGTATGTAGGTATTTTTATTGTTGATTTAAAGGATGACTAAAACCGACTGAACAAGCTCCAAATTCTTATAAATTGGCTCATATGTCTTCAAAAACAGCATATTGTTCTGCTTGTAATTCCTCACGGGAATCACAAAAAAGGATTAAAAAAATGCCGAAATTGGTTGCTACACACAAAATATAATAATTTTTATATTTATATTTGTAAAATATTTATTTGGGATTTCTTATTAAAATTTTTCTTACCATTTTTAAGATATTTTAAATTTTTAACTAACAAGATTTAAAATATGGTCAGAAAAATAAACAAAAAAAAAATATTAACTTTTTAATGTTTTGATTTTTAGTTTGGAGATTTTTTTAAAATTTTTTGAGAACAAGGAAAAAGTACCCGGCAGCCCTGAGCACATGCATTATGTCAATAGCATAAAGCAAGTGGACAGTCCCTGCAAATAATAGGACTAGTCCAAACACGCGTGTAAAGTGTAGCCCACAAGGGACTAGGACTAGTCCAAAGGTAACCCAAACATATGGAAAAACATTGTCTATTTAACATAACGATGTCCTAGGGCAGGACCATATAACCCAGCTTTGGTTTACAAAGGAGTAGTTTTAAAACTACTCCATTGTATACACAAGAGGATTAGTTTTAACTTCGTTAAAAACGAAAACATGTCGTTAAAAAACGAAGACATGTCGTCTCACTACAAAATCTTTTTAACAATGACATGGTCCATGCTTGCATTACATCGGACCAGTCCATGGAATAGTCAATTAAATCAAATTGGATCAGGTGGTCCAATATTATTTGCAGGGGTAGTACTGGTAACAAACTCAATAGTGAATCAGAAGAATTCCGCTTTTGACACTTTCTACAGGGTTGTTTTTTTTTAATTTTCAAATTATTTAATTGTCTGTTGATAAGATTAAAAAATATTTATTATTTGATACTAAACATCATGACATGAGAAAATGTAACTGCAATCTACATTAATAAGGTATAATTAAACAAACGAATATACATATATATATAAGTATATATGTACACATACATATGTATATTTTTTGCATAGGTTCAAGAGAATGAATTCCTAATTCTCTTTCCATATCAAATTAGTTTTTGCTGAATTACTAATTCTGCATTTCAAATAAAATAGAATTAATTATTTGCTTCATTTCCAAAGAACTAATTCCCAGATAAATTAATTTCTATTAAATGTTGAATTTCTTTACAGGCAAAAGCTTCAACATTATTAAGCAGTAAGATGCTACGTCTTAAGCTGGGATCACACGATTGCTGCAAATGCACCAATATGACACAATTTTCCAGTTTTTTTTTGCCATTTTCTTTAAGCGATTTTTCCTACAGCCGTCATGGAAATCGAAAACTTAAGAATTTGGCAGTCCTTAAATTTTTAATCTAATTTTTACAATTTTTGTTAAAGAATTCTGTTTAATAGAGCATTATTTGTATAATAATTGTCATAACATTTTTTTTACAGAAACCTTATTTAAAAACGACTCTAAAAATTCCTTCGTTTTACGTTTTCGATTTGAATGACACCCCTGACTATGTTCACACAAGAGAATGACAACAAGTACCCATAAGATAACTATACAGAGGTATTAACCCACGCTTTTCGTTAGTCTGAATTTACACGTTTCATCTTTTGATGCTCAACTTTTTTTCAATTCCCTTTTAAAGATGCCAATATATTCACACGCAGTTTCAACTTTTTTCGGTACAAAACAACAACAATTTTGTTAATAGCCAATCAAAGAGAAAAGGAAAAGATTACATGCAGCCATCGTTGTGCATATACCAATGAATAAAAACACAAAGCGTACTGACCGAGTACTGACCTCTCCGTACAAACCCCCTTTCTTCTATCTTCTCTCACCTAAAAACATAAGAGTTGAGCATCAAAATATGAAACGTGTGAAAGCAGACTTATTTTGGGTATTCACAAGGTAGTGATAACGTTGTAAAGTCATATGTCTTAAAATAATTACAAGACATATATATGAATGCTGTGGGCTACTGCTTATAATTTAGATTCCCACTGTACAGTTATAACGTATCAATGAACACAGCATTAAAATTTTTATTTTGTTTGAAACACAACAACATTAATTTTAAACAATTGTAAAATATTATTTAGGACATTAGGACGATATGACCGATACCAATTTTGTATACACATATTTATAACACAAATAATAAGAACAGCTATGGTTGTACGTTGCAAAAAGTATGGTTATTACTTATACTTATGCACGGCAATATCTTCACGCAACCACATTCAGTAGACAAAAGTACATGAATATTATGCAGATGTTATTCAATACCCATGAATGTGTTTTGGTTATCTGCCATACACATAAAATATCCATGTTTAAAAAAAGATCTTCAGTATTTTTGGCACTTCTGTGTAAAAATGATTCGGCTTATTTCCATTGCTAAATTAAAATTTTTTATATAAAATAGCATTTGTAAACAGAAACCCTATACTATGGGTCCTAATAGCCTGGCAATCTTCAACAATTGCCAAAACCATGTACCCGAATATTCATCGCCCACCCTATTATATAATTAAGAGCCTACGAATATTCGCGTTCGCATTTACGAACTATAGAAAGATCTAATGACCGAGATTTATACATAGAAATTAATTAAAAAAAAAAACAATCACACCTTCTGAACTAAGAGAAAAATCAATATTATTTCGAATTTTTAATGAAAACTTTTAGGTATAAAGAGGGATATACATATTTTTAAAAAGATTTGTTAAATTTTACAGAGCCTTCTCTTTTGTTTGGTATTAACTTTGCTAATAATTATTGGATACTTATGTATATTAAAAAAATTATTTTAAATAATTATTCTTGAAAAATATAAAGCTCTTTAAAAAGGACATAAGATGAAGAAATAAAAAATCAAATACGATACTAAGATTAACTTCAGTTTAGGAGCGTTCGTTTTGTGTAAGAGTGGCTCGGTTGTATAATAAGTTGCTAAGCACTTTGAGGGTATTTAATGTTTCCCCTCATGCCTTCTGGATAAAACTATATCGTGAGTTTTCTGCATTGTGGGGTTAAGTTAGCATTTTTCCTTTTGGATAAGCCTGATCTGTAGGCAGGATCTCTAATTGAAATATAGTAGGACTTTTCTCTGAAATTTTTGTTAATATCTTTGTATTTTTGATTTTTTTGGAATTGTTGGGTTTCGTTTTTAATTTTTGAGTAATTTAATTGACCTTTTAATTAAATTAAAATTTATTATTAAAATGTTACTATATTATTTAAAACTATTTTTATATATAAATTTTTGTTTGTTGTTAAGTACTATGTACTAATTTATTTTTAAATTATTTAATTTCTTTTAAATTTTTTATTATTATTAAGTAGAAATTTGTAAGCCGGTTATGGCCAAAGGGCTAGGTTACTGAAATTTAATAAATTAAATACATAAAAATATAATATATAATAACACACTGCTACAAAAAAACACTTTTCGTCAGAACTTGAAAACCGACCTAGTGGGGGTTGTAGGCCTAGGTGAGGACATACAAAAACCGTTTTCAAACATTTTGAAACACCCTCAAAATTTTGAGTTATTTTCAAAAAACTGTTTTAGGGTAGGTCGTAGCACTTTAGTACCTCTAACTCGCAAATTTTTTGATCGATTTTAAAATTTTAAACTGTTTTGGAAAGTCAAAGAATTAAGCTTTTATGAAATGTATTCATAAAAAATATATTCCAAAAAATTAGGTGAGTTTTTCTCAAAATTATCTAATTTTTTTTATTTTTTTTCCTAATTTTTCAAATTCAACAAGAGTTATTTTAATTTTTTTCTACGAAAACTATCTTTATTTGCACTGTATTTTAAAGATAATTTTATGTAGAAAAAAACGAGATATCATTTGTTAAAATCGGCTTATATTTGCAAAAGTTACTAAAGTTTTAAATCTCGCACAAGATCGCAAAAATATGCATTTGTCACAAAATGTGGCTCTGCCGATTTTTGTAAATATTCCATATCACATTCCTCGTTTTCAGATTCATCATCACTTTGTTTATGTAAAGTTTCATTACATTTAATTGCACTTAATACTGGCTTAGTAACAGTTAACACATTAGCATACTTAATGCTATCACGATTTTTATATTGATAACCAGTGATGTTTGTTTGGCAAAAATAACAGTCTTGTGGTTTATGGAATATTTTATGATCATTGGGAAAGATAATGGAAATGGCTGGCTTATAAACTTTTCGGACTTAGCTTTCTTTAGCATACTGGAACAGCTTGTACAAATGCTTTCGGGTTCATAACATTTGCTAGAACTGTATGAGCAGTTAAAAACTGTATTGATGGCATTTACCAAGGCTTTATTTTTCTTCAGATCAAAGCGATGTTTTTTGTCAGCGAATAAGCCGCAAACATAACAAAAATTATTACGCTTATCACACACTGCAGAAAAAATTAAACACAATTTAAAATTTGTTAAAGTATTACAAAAATTACAAACTTACTTATATTAATAAAATTAAATATAAATATCACTTCACTTGTCACAAATTTTAAACTAGTTACCCTATTTTTTTTTACTCTTATCTAAAAACAATATCCTTCACCAAAAGGTAGTATTTAAACTTTGCCATTGTGTTGGTAATAAATTCGATTAGTTTATGTTTTTATCCAAATATATATAACTAAAAATTGCATATAAAAACATTCTTAACTTTTTAATGATTTAAAAAAATAGGGCATAATAAACCCTATTCATCTGTATTATCTTCCAGTTCTTTTTTTTTAAATAAAGACGTATTAACAATAACTTATTAATATGTGGTTTACAGAACACGAGCGCCTTACTCGTCCGTTCAACTTACATTTAAAACAAAATTTTGAATTCGCGATCTGTAAACCAAGTTAATACCAAAAACGTAACTGTAAAATTACAACATACAAATTGTTAAGTTGACAAATTTGCCTGTATAGTTAATTGTTTTTTTTATTCATATGTTTTGCGCGGGGGGAGAAAATACTAAAAACAGGTGTTAATGAAAAGTTGAATAACTTATACAATTTTTAGCCGATTTGAAAAATTAATACCATGTTTTGTTAAGAACTAAATTTTCTTCATACGTTAATATAAATTTTTATAAGCTTTCATATTAAAATAAGCAATGAAAAGCACCTAAAATCAAAAAAGTTTATAATTTTCGTTTGTTTTTGTAGATATTCTTAACAAAAACAATTGTTATAACTTGTATAAAAAATGCACGTCATTTTAAAGCGTAATTAGTTTTCTTTCCAAACTAGTTAAACAAATTAAAATCGGACAAGAACTGACTGAGTTACAGGTCGATAAGTTGACGAACGTCACTGAAAACGGTTTTTTTAAAATAACTTCTGAATTTGAGGGTGTTTCTGAATTTTTTTGACACAATTTTTTATGTACTCAACAAGAATAACCCACGCTAGGTCGTTTTCCAAGTTGTTTTACACTGTAGCACCGTGTAATCAAGGCCCGGATTTTTATGCAAATGCATATTTGTTCTCGTTAGTCGGAGATTACCATACACAAAATATCTTTGCGAATCAAGAAATTTGCAGTAAAATGGCATCGATTTGTTAGGGCATATTTTTGCATATATTGCATATTTTGAAAAACATTGTTTTAATTGCTTTATTTTGCCATGCACCCTTCCGCAGAAGAGGTAAAAGACAACTTCGATGATATATATTTTATTTCTTCTGGAAAAAATATTTTGTATCCGGACTAATGTCTTCCTCAACAGCCTATAACAACCAGAAAGGGGACGTGGTCGAAAGCAATTTTGTATTATGCTGAAAACTTTTGCCAATTCAAAGATGTTGTAAAAAGATTTAACAGTAGCGAATTTAAGTTAATTGATATTGCCATACATAAGATGTATTTTTTGGACGGTAACTTAAGTTAACAAATTCGTAGCAAGTTTGAAAAAGATTAAAAAAAATTAAGGATTAAAATTTATTGTTTTAAATCCTTAACTGCTTTCACATTTAATTTTAATTGTTTTCGAAAACAGCGTAATGAAAATAAGTATACCACAGAGAAACTATCAGCATTTAATCATGCACCTACCACTTTTATTTTGTTTTAAAAAAACAGGCAGTAAACTTTTATTTTGAAAAAATGTAGGGTCAACTATATATCTAAAGACATTTTCAAAAGATTTTGTTATTCGTGCTTAATTCCCAGTTTTTATTATTGATAAAAACACTTGAAATTTATTGTTGATGGGATAAGCTATTCCTATGCGCATTTCACTGGTTGCTTAGGCCAGATCATCAGGAAACTTCATCCATAAAGATTTTAGAAAAACTAAAGATATTAAACCAAATAAAACTGTTAAACGTATAAGCCAACGTTTTTTTTAACTAATGCTAAGAAGGAAACATTTTTTAAACCTTTTAATACAACTAAATGAAAATATTTAATATATTTGTGATAATGGATAGATACTAAAGGCCTCGTTACTCTTGCGTAGATGTTGCGGATAAGTAAACGTTGCGGTCGACTTGAAATGTTGGTAGTTACTACAACAACGTAAACGTGTCATATGTTGGTGAGGTGTATGCGTGTACTCGTACATATGTATGTATGTAAATTATTATTTGTTCCCTGCAAATTTTATTGGACCACCTGATCCAATTTCATGAAATGGACTTTAAAAGTGTTTGTAGTGAGACGACATGTCTTCGTTTTTTAACGACATGTTTTCGTTTTTAAACGAAGTTAAAACTAATCCGCTTGTGTACACAATGGAGTAGTTTTAAAACTACTCCTTCGTAGTCCAAAGATGGGTTATATGGTCCTGCCCTAGGACATCGTAATGTTAAATAGACCATGTTGTTTCCATACGTTTTGGTTACTTTTGGACTAGTCCTAGTCCCTTGTGGACTACTCTTTACACGCGTGTTTGGACTGGTCGTATTATTTGCTGGGTTTTGATTTTGCTCACAGTCTTGTTCCAAGACATGTTGCAAACATTCTTGTTTAAAATCGCCAAAACATACCGATATCGGCGCTTTTGTACAAAAAAATAAAATACTTTATACATATGTATCTGTGGCATTTTGACAAAACATCTTATAGTTTGTGCTTTGTTGTGATACCACAAAGTATACAGAGACGACACGAGACGGAAGATTTTGCGTTTTTTCCGTCTCTTTCTTCTAAAGCTGCCCTTTTTGCATTTCTCTTTGCATCAATTTTCTGGCGCAAACAATGTACACAAAGCAAAATTGAACAACGATTTTTAATTTTGCTTTGTTGTCTTATTGTTTTCTGAGAGTTATTTGTGAAGGTAAGCAGAATTTTTTGTTGAAATATTTTAAAAGAATTTTCATGTTAAATTATTTAATTTATTAAAAACGTTTATATGTTTGTATTTGTCTTTTTTTTCTTGTAGATTTCTGTGGTACAAGGTTTTTTTGACATTAAAAAATGTTAGTTTTAATGAACCATAAATGATTAATAGTCTATTGAACCTTCAATAAACCATAAATAAAAACAAAAAATTTATTGTAGATTTTACCCTTCTTTAAACCAACAATAAAATGACAGTTTGCCATTTTATTCAAACATACATATGTTTACAATTTGGGAAAAATCATTTTTGAAAATAAAAATAAAAGTGCTTTACATTGAAATTAGTAATAAAAGTGTTTTACGTGCTAATATGAACATAATAAATAGAATTCGTCAAATAGGTGGGAAAATTAAATCGAAATAAAACAATTTACTAAATAAATTTAACACATTTTCAGAAACTATAACTGAAATTGCAAACTATAGGCAACGCAAAAATTATAAGCAAAGAGCAAATCCTTTCTCTATTCCGGATGAACAATTTAAAGCAAAATATCGCTTTACAAAATGCACTGTCCGCAAAATAGTAGAATTAGTGAAACAGAACATCGCATTGGAAAGCAGAGGATGTGGGACGTCTGCCGAACTTCAGGTATTGATTGCGTTGCGTTGTTGGGGTCGTGGGGAGGTAAGTAAATATTTTAAAATCGACTTTGCTATTTCTTTGATACTTTTCTTAGTATCAAGATGACGCTGCTGACTTAAGGCTCAGTTATGCGAACGTTGCTGTACCGTATCTCTACCGTATGAATCAGCTGTTCGTTTTTGGTATACGAAAAGCAATGCAAAAGCTTACCGAAATTTAATGAACCGTAGTTGTAACGGGTTGTAACGTACCATTCTGTATAAAATAGAATTTTATTCCGTTGTTACGTGACATTTGTAAAGCCGTGATGGGCTGCTTGTGTCTTAAATTAAATACGGGTATTTCCGCCCTATTTTTTGGTACTTTTTTCCAGTAATAATATCTTGTAACTTATAACAACATATTTCCATATATGTATATATATACGTATAAACATATATATATATATATATATATATATAAATATGTATATTTACATGGATAAAATAAACAATTGCATGCATATACACATACAATAGATATGTGGAATATTTAAAAGGGTGCAATATTTAAAGGGGTATTGCATGTTAAAAACATATTTGTTTCTTGGAAAACTATAATCAAAATATCAATTAATCAATTATTAATATTTTTATACATACATACACAAAATACTGTTTTAATACCATTAAAAACATTTGGTACTTTTTCTGCATCATTTGAACATTTTTAATATCCATCACTGTGTTGTAAACAGCTGTTGGCTTTTTATCGCACAAAATAAACAAACAATATAAATTACTTGTGTTGGCGAACTATTTTTAATTAATTGTTAAATTGTTTTTAAGTGCTTAAACTTTTATTAAAACTCAAAATGGATGATGAACATCTCATTCTACTTGTACAAGCAAATGAGTGTTTGTACAACAAAGTCTGCCCAGCGTTTAAGCTTGCTGAAAAAAAGAAAAACGTGTGGAGACAAATTTCTGCAGAGATGCAGATTCCTGGTAAGTATTACAGAACTCTTTGGAATTTAAGTTATTATTTATATACAAATTGTTCTTTTATAGAAGACATGTGTATAAAGAGATGGTCTTGCCTGCGGGATAGGTACGCTAGAGAAAAAAGGCAGGAAAATGTGCCGTCTGGCAGTGCTTCCAAGAGCAAGTCTCAATGGCCTCTCATGCAGACCATGGAATTTATAGCGCCACACATAGTGCCGAGAGCGTAAAATTAAATTAAAAAATTTTAAATGTTGTAGAGTTTAACTTTTTATTTTTGCAGAATGCGCTTTTCCAACAATATTACTGAAGAGGTAATAACTTTGGATGTATCGCAACCATCACCAACCTCTTCGGAGTCGCTACTATCGATACCATCTCCACTGCCTGAAACTTTACCGACACAAACAACATTTACACCAATATTGGCTTTTCAGAAGCACTTGGTGCATTTAAATCACTTTGTGAGAGCAAAGTGCAAAGAGAGAGAGAGAGAGAAGTAGACAATGACCCTCTGCATGGGTTTGGAAAAATGATAGTGGCGACTATAGCTAGCATGTCTCAAGAGAAGCAAATAAAAGCTATGCAAAAAGTCACATCATTGGCAGTGTTACCGTTCAAAATTTTCAAAAAGGGGCACAAAAAGGGGATTTTCAAAAAAAAAGTGTCACAAAAAGGGGAATTCTGAGAAAAAAAGGGGCAACTTTAAAAACAGGAAAATTTAAAAAAAAACGTATGTATTTATTAAATTATTTTCATCGAAAACTAAACTTCCTATTTATAAAAAAATACATTATATGTATGTAGGTATATAATACAAATTGTTTGGGAAAAACACACACATATATATATATACATATATACATATATCGTGAAAATACATGTCTTGTTTGCAAGTAAACGATAATGAACTGTTGCATAAAATTTTTATTTCAATTATTTATACAAAAACAGTTACTAATTACTTGTAAATAAAACGAGCTTGAAATAGTGTAATAACAATACTTACAAAAACAAAAAATACTTCATAATATGATTTGACACAAAAAAACTTTACATTTAAATAGATAGAGATATGTATATATGTAAGTATATGTACATAAATATTTGGCACTTGGATTATTTTACTTTTTTACCAAAAAAATTAAGTTACTAAAAAACCTCGAGGAAAAAGCATATAAAAGTATTGATAGGAAGATAGTTAATATCAGGTACAGATCCATTTTTTTATAAATTGCAGTGTTATGTTGTTTCTTCAACTATTAAATATCTATTTTTTTGAAAACGTAAGTCTATATTTATTAATCAATTCATCACTTGGAATCCAATCTTCCAAGTCATTTTGATACAAATTTAAAGCGGATAACATAGACTGACAGGTATCTACTTTCAGTCTATTTGTCACTTTATTTTTTAAATATGCTAACTTAGAAAAAATCCGCTCAGCGGATGCACTACTATGTGGTAAAGTAAAAACATACGAAGCAAATTTATACAAGTTTGGATATAAATTGTCACCCAAACAGTTTTTTAAATTGCCAATTTCGTACCAAAATGTTTCAGGCTTAGATATTTTAAAAATTGTTTCATAGCTTTTATCGTTTGATCTGGTTTCTAAAAGTTTGAACTCTTTTACAAAATCATCTGGGTTAGAAATTATATCAATAAAAACGGTAACAATTTCAAAGTAATTTATGTCTTCAGCTGACTTAATAAATACTGGATCTAAAACCTTTAATGAACTCAGCCTCTTATCGCTAATATTAATTCTTGATAAAATTTCTTTGCACAGCTTTTGGTAAAACAGTAAAATGTTGTTTTTAATTTCTACAATATCACTTTGTACTTAAGATGTTGTTAGTACATATTTCTAGCTCGACTTCGTGGCCGATATATATATTAAGAGTTTCTTTTATATGCAGAACATCAACAAAATCAATTTGTTCTATATTTGTTTGCATAACATACTCTTTTTTTAAAAAATTTTTAAAAATATCTAATACAATATACAATTCGTGGATGAAACTAAATATGTAATTTGTGATGATTCGTTTTGAAAATTAAGGTTTAATTTATTTATAATATTTAATACATATACTAGAAATTTGAGGTAAATTTTATTGTTAATAGATAGCCCTTCCTGAATTATTTTAATTTTTTCCAAATTAGATGCTATTTTTTCTTCAAATTGAGCTCGGATTCATTGATTGACAGTATAAAAAAAATTTGGTTCAAAAAGGGGCAAAAGGGGCACAAAAAACTACAAAATGATACAAAAGGGGATTTAAAACAAAGGGGTCAAAAAAGTGGCACGGCAGTCAAAAAGGGGCAAAAATGCGACTTTAGTCGCATAACGGTAACACTGATCATTGGTAATGGAAATAAAACTAGCGCCTGATGAAAAAAACAATACAGCCAACTAGTGCATAAAAGTCTTTATCGTTTGCTTTTATTCCGTAAATGCTTTAAATATCACTGCTTGAAAGAAAAGAAAAAAATAAAACAAATGGAACCTTAAACTCAACAGAAAATAAGAGAACTATATATGTATGTATATACATAAATACTTTGCATACATCTATTAAAAAGGTAACACTGTTTTATTTTTATAATTGTTCGCACCCTTATTACCAATTTAGTGATTACTACTTACCACCCTTACCAACTAAACACAGTCTATATGAAATGTTAAGTTAAATGATTATTTTTACAAAAAGTGTTACTTTTTTAATGGATTTATGCAAATCATTTTATAGTTGTCTTATTTCCTGTTGAGTTTTAGTTTCCTTTTGTTCTATTTGTTTCTTTTCGTTCAAGCAAATGTTTTTTTGAAATAGTTATACAGTAGTTTTGACTTAACTGCCTTTTGTTTACGTGCACTTTTGACTTAACTGCACAAAATTGATAATTTTTGGAATTATTCTTTCTAATTCCATACAAATTCCTTTTTTAAGTGCACTTTCTATACCTGCACATTTAAGATAAATGCACAAAATTTTTGGCATTTTAAAATTATTTTCATACAAAATATCAAAGTTAGCTGCACTTTGACTTAACTGCCCAAAATAAATATTTTCTGGAATTATTCTTCAAAATCCTTGTTTACGTGCATTTTGTATACCTGCACATTTTTCATATTTTTGGGGAGCTTTAAAATATATTCATACAAAACATCAAAGTTAGCTGCACACATAAAAATATATGGTGGCCACTTTTTCACATAAATATCACATTTAAGCTGTTTATAAAAATATAAATCGCAATTATTTTGTTTTTATGTTTTATGTTCTTTGTGAATTCTCATTGTTTTTGTTTGTTTCTTTTATTTTAAATAAACATACATACATGTATAAAATGATCTGTTATTTCCCAGCTAGCATAGGCTGTTTGTTAGACGATTATGTTTAATATGGGCATTTCCATTTTGACGTGTCGTGATATTTGTAGCACAAAATGTAAAAAAATTAAATGACGAAGTCAAATTTGTAAAAAGGGTTTTTATATATTCAAAGTAATGAAGTAGCTCTACATTCAGAAAAAAAATTACAGTAATCGATGCTAAGGATTTGCAGATAAAAGCAAAAATCTGCCCTGGCGTGACGTTAAAAAAACGGAAGTGGGTTTTGATTGCATTACAAAACTGAAAAATACTGCGAATTGATCAAGAAGTTTTGTACAAAACCTTTTTTAGTAAACTTAGAACTTATATAGATTTATTTTTCAAGCTATCAAATTTAAACATCTTTGCTCGTTTTAAGGTAAATATGGGAATTTTCAGCTAAAAGTCTACTTTTTTTAATGTAACGCCAGATTGCAAATAAGGTTGTATTTTCGGACCATGTCGTTCAATCGTTATCCGTTTTGTTACTTAATGTAGAGCTTGTTGCGCTTTACACCAAAATATAAAAAAGTAAACGATACATATAAAATTTTTTGAGAAACAATTTAAAATACTTCTGGCGTTACGTGACTAAAAGTAGACTTTTCGCTGGAAATGCCCATATACAACTCCTAAAAGAATCTTCTGGTGATTATCTGACGAGCAACAAAAACATCTAAATCTTTTCTTAATTTATTTATTTTTTGACACGCTCGTCTGTAAATCTTGAAATTAACCTTTTTGGACTCTCTGTAAGAGTCGTATAACAATTACAGGCTACCTAAATAAGACATTTTTTGAAGTATGAAAATGCTATTGCCAATACAATTTTAATAAAACAAACCGGCCTAAGGATCTGCAAAAAAGGATTTTCCGACAGGATGGTATTGATTTCGCGACCTTAAGATTTGTTTTATAGAAATTTTATGAAAATTAGAAGTTTTGGCATGAAAAATACGCCTGATGCACTTATTTAGGTAGCTTATTCATACGGCTGAGTATTTCACGAGTTGTAAAATAATACCTACATGAGTCTCATACGACTCTTAGCATGCTTTTTGAAAGACTCGTTAGATAATCTCAACAAACATCATAAACGATTCCCTTTACGATTAATATAAGCTAGGAATCGTCTACAATTAAAAAATGACCTCGTCGACGATCAAAAAGACTCTTTGTGAGATTCCCAGTAAGCTCCTGGGTTGAAATAAAATTTAAATAAAATATAAATGTATGTATTAAAAAAATAATCTTTTCATCTTAAATCAAACACTTTACTTTAGCTGCACTTTTGTGCAGGTAACCACAATTGTGTACCTGCACATTAAGGCAGGTTAATGCATTTAAGATAACTGCATTTTTGATTTACCTGCACAAAAAATCGTGCAAAGGAGATTGTGCATCTAAGTCAAAACTACTGTATTTTTAAACCAAATTCATCTCAATTATTACTTATGTACATATATTTATTATTATATTTTATCTTTTTAAACCTTTAAATATACATTTTATATTTGTTTAATTTGGCAAGTATTTTTTGTAGCAATATTTTCAGTTTTTTTTTATTTTCTCTAATTTTTAGATTTAATTTGTAGTTTTAAAATCTTTAATAAGTATGTATTTTGATCTCAATTATTTTAAAACATTTATGGATTCTTTTTTTCTTTTTTAATTTATTTTTTTTTTAATTGTTTACTTTGTTGTTCCTTTTTTATTAAAATAGAAATAAATGAATTAAAATAAAAATGATTTTGGTTTTTTACAATGTTTTAAATTCTTAGGCAACGAGGCTTAAGGTATGTTCAGACCTAACAAATTTTGACAAAAATACCCAAAAAAGCGTGACCAGTAAATTGATCAAACTTTGGCTTTATTTTTTAACAATTTTTGTTGATTTACTAAACTTGATTTAGAAACTTAAATTAAACCTAATTAAGAAACTTTTAAATGTTATTCAATCTAGCAAACGTTACGCAAAAGCAAAATTTTTAATAAAACTAATGGCTACTTTTTAACAAAGTTTCGAAAACAAACTTATTTGAACATGTGAGAAAATCTATTTGGAATTCATTTTTTTTTAATGTTTTAAAATAAAAAAACATTTTTTTTCTTTTTAACGAAAAAAATAAATTTAAAAGGAATTAAATACTTATTTTAAAACAAAAACATAAAATTTAATATGTGGTAGTTAGCAAACAATTACGATTTATAAGAGGTAAAGATTTTATTTGAAAAAAAAAAAAAAATTACGAATTAGAGAGGAAACCAAAATGTATGGAAATTTTACGAATTAACGAGATTTTTTTTAAGGGACCTATAGTTTATTACGAATTATCGGAAATTACGATTTATCGGAGTACGAATTTTTTAGAACTCGTGTGCTAAAGTGACATTAACATTAAAAACAAATACAAAATTTTAAAATTTCTGTTTGTTTTAAATCTTAGTTAAATGAGTCACTTTTGCACTCGCGTTCTAAATACTGGCAGTTATTAATATGTATACTAAAATTTCTGAAACTATATCATTTGATATTGGTATGGAATTGCACCTTCATATATAAAGTAATCCGCCAACCTGTTACGTAAGTCCATAGAAGTTTGAGAAGATCTTCTCATATTTGTTGAGAAGGAACGCATGGGCAATCCTCCACCGATTCTGGACTGGTTTCTCCATTCTCCTTCTTGAACGGATCCATCTTCAGCTTCCCGATCTACATAACTAGCTGGACAATACCATCGTTTGTGGTCGTTCATCATGACAAAATTATGGAGTACTGTGCACGCCAGTACAACAACATCTACATTGTCCGGTGCCATTTCAATTGTAGTATGTAAAACTCTCCAACGTGCACATAGTATACCGAAACAGTTTTCAATTACTCGTCGGGCTCGAGAAAGTCTATACTTGAAAACTCTTTTCTTTTCATCCAGATTTGTGCCAGGATAAGGGCGCATTAAATTGCTTCGGAAAGGAAAGGCAGCATCGCCTACAAAGTAGTGTGGGAAGGGATCTCCAGATATAGGATTTAAGGGCTTGCATGGTGGCACAGCTACTTTGCCTGACATCACCGATTCTCCAAAAGGTGATAAACGAAATATCCCTAAAAAAATATTTTAAAAGCATTTACAAATATGGATAATTGTAAATAAACTCACCTCCATCACTTTTGCTGCCATAGCTTCCCACACTGACAGATGTAAAAGTGTATTTTGCATCGCATACTCCCATGAGCACCAAGCTAAAATATTTTTTATAGTTGTGGTACATGGACCCAGAATTTGCCGGGCACTTAATAGCTACATGCTTCCCATCTATAGCACCCACACAATTGGGAATATTCCACATAGAAAAAAAATCTTTTTCAATATCCTGTTATTGGTGTGTGTTTGGCTCACTTAAATATAATGGCGACAATAACGACCACAAAGCTTCACAAGTTTCAAGCACTATTTTACGGATTGTGGATTTTCCTAGCTTGTGGCTCCAAGCTATTGACTGCAACGAACATCCATGACCCAAATACCTATAGTAAACTTATCTTTAAATTTTTTATTGTCTGATTAATTAAAATTTGTTACATACAGAAGGGTAATTGCCAGTCTTTCTTCGGGACCAATTCTCTGCCTTGGTTTCGTTAATCTATCACGAACTATAGCCAACAACAAGTCAAACACATCTCCGCTCATTCTTGTGTGAACAAAAAATTGTTCATCATCGTTTTTTTTCATATTTATGAAAACCTTTTTATTGTAACCGGCTATTTTGTAGTCCCTGTTTATGGGCCGAACACCCCATCTTCTATTGCGGCGTCTTCTTTGAGTTTATTTATACTTCTTGTACAAATATAAAAAACTCAAGCCAAGAAATAAATCTTCTATATCCATTTTTCTTCAAATTATTTGGTAATTATATAATACTTTAATAAAACAATTAAATAACACAATCTTCTTTGAAAATATCTTTTATTTAATTTATGTACTTATACTTAAACTGTTTTGTTTACGTATGTCAAAAACATATAGCACGTTTTTAAATGTTCTATAAGTGCACCAACGTGCTTACAGTACGTTACATTACGTTACGGTACATTACGGGTACAGCAACGTTCGCATAACCGAGCCTTTACATGGTCTCTCACAGCCAACCGTGTCCCGAATTTGTATAAGAGTTGCCCGTGCATTAGCTAGTTGTGGCAGAAATATAATAAAAATGCCAACATCTTTAGAAGAGGAAGCTATGACAATGAGGGAGTTCAAAGCTATTAGAAATTTTCCGGGAGTAATTGGTGCCATCGATGGAACCCATATTAGAATAAAAAAGACGGGTGGGGAACTTGCACAATATTATATAAACAGGAAAGGATATTACTCTCTAAATGTGCAAGTATGAAAAACATTTTGAAACATATTTTCAAAATTTATTTATTTTTTGCTATTCTACAGGTAATATGTGATGCAAATTTAAAAATCCGGGATATAGTGGCAAGATGGAGAGAGAGTACTCATGATTGCAGAATTTTCAACGAGTCAAATATTAAACAGAGATTTGAAAGTGGTGAATTTAACGGCAGATTACTCGGTGATTCAGGCTACAAATTGACACCATATCTTTTTACTCCGTTACATCAACCTCAAAACGAAAAGGAAATTAAATATAATGTTGCTCACATCGCCACTCGCAATACAGTAGAACGATGTTTTGGGGTTTGGAAACAAAGATTTCGATGTCTATTAAGAGGGATGACTGTTGATCTTCCAAATGCAAAAGTTGTTATTGTAGCGTTAGGTGTTCTTCACAATTTGGCAATAGAAGAAAAGGATTCAGTTCCAGGTAATAAGTTAATTTGTTAATAATTTAAAATAAAATAAATTTTTATATATTTTTAATTATTTCAAGATGATTTTGAAGAAGGTGAACAGCGAGACATTGAAACAATGCAAAATCACAATTATTCCTCTACTGTAGATAGTAGATAATAATTTTTAATAAAAAACGTAATAAAAGACGCATATGTTTGTTTTGCTAAAGGTTTTTATTTTTTTGTTACTGTTAAACATATGTAGGTACATAAGTTAATTTAATATACATATTAATATAACAACAACAAAAAATTAAGAAAAGTTACTAAAAAAAGAAAGCATAAATTCAAATAATAAAATAAAAAAGAACTAAAAGAATAATTAATAAATATAAGGAACACAAAAGTTAAAACCCATATTAAAATTCAAAAACCAAAAAAAATAAACAAAAATATAATAATAAAGATTGCTGAAACAACAAAATGAAAATGATATTTAAACTCCAGTATGATCTGCAATAAGAAAAAATACAATTAGAATTATTTTTATTTTTTGTAAAGGGAATCAACAATTTTGCATATTATTGATATTCTTTACTAGAAATCACCCCTATCGTGAATAACAAGTGGAATTTTTGTTCCCATGAAATTTTCATTCCCCTCGAAGGGAAAAAAGCAATCATGAATGTCATTTGAATGAAATGTAACAAAAATGAAGAAAGATTAGGAAATATTAAAAATCAATGAAATTTATGTTCAAAAATATTTACGTATATATTTTAAAGAAAAGTGAAAATAATAAAGCTAAATGATTAATTAGTATTGGAGGAATAGGTTGATTGCAACGTTAGTTTTTTGCACTTTTTAAATTTTATGTAGTAAAATATTTCCCAAAATTCTGCCACCACGTCTTTTGAAAGCTTTACAAATCCGCGGGCAATCAACCTCATGTTTTGCATTTTGTTGACCAATATATTGGTTGGAGTCTTTCTTATTAACGGAAATAAACCTAAATATTCGATTTATAGGAATAACTACTTGCATACATGTCCTGTTCCCTAGCAAAAATAATGTGAGAAAATCTAAGGGAAATGTGAACAAATTACGAGGGAAAAAACTTTTCACGATAAGGGGAATTTTTTTACGTGAACATTTTTTCACGTTATTATTCTCTTTTGAATGACCTTTTTTCATGGGAGTTTTTCATGATCGCAAAAATGTGAAAAGGGGAAAAATTACGAGGGAAAAATTATTCACGATAGGGGTGATTCTTTACTAGAAATAAGAATAATTATTTTTTATGAAAAGAATTTTACGTATGTTAAATTAAATATGTATGTACATACATACATATATACATACATACATGTAGTCTCTCATAGAAATACTTACGTGCTACGCACCAATGATATAATAAAATACACACATACCAAAAGTATTTTGTTTGTAAAACTTTAATTTCGCTTGCAAGACTTCAAATTCCAAATCGAAATTCCTTATTCTTTTTGTTTCAGCCTCTACCTGTAGCAAATGAAGTTCTTGACGATATTGCAAATCCTTATTTGTCATTTTTATAATGCTTTCATCAGCAACATTATTTTTCGATGAACGATCTTTTCATTAAAACAAAAAAAAATTAGTATATAAAATTTTAAAACTATTTGTTTATGCTAACCTTTTTTTTGGGATATTGCAATATTTTTGGGCAACTGAATTGTTGCATCTTCTTGCTTTTTAGTGGATGCGTTCATAGAAGTTTCTTCACCATCCGAAATAATAACATCAATTGCAGTAGAATTACCAAAACTGACTTCTTCGCCCTAAAAACACAAATTTTACAAAAAATAACAAAAGGCAAACAATTTACTTACTTTGGAATGAAGAACATCTGAATCAAATTCATTTGTGTCAATCACAAATTCATTTGGAAGCCATACTGCAATATCGTTACCCAACATTGCTACTTCTGGAGGCGCCTGCCCTCCTCCAGTTTGTTTTGCCTTAGCTCGAAATTCGGCCACCTCTTTTTTTGCGTTCATTTTAATTGTTGTCCATTGCGATTTCATTTGTCCTATTGTACGTTTTTTACATGAACATAAACTGTTGGAACTGCAAACAAAAAAGTTGATTTCATTATACATAAGCCAGTCGTGCATGTCCACTCTTAATGACACTAAACTTACTTCTTTTCAATGTCACTCCAGGCTCTTTTCTTTGTTTGGTTTGTGTTTGTATCGGTCTTTTTGTTTTCAATTTCTTTGACTCTCTTCTTTATTAACTCTTTCAGCAATTCCTATAGAAAAAAGTACGTTAACCAAAATTTTTGTTATTTAATGTCCCTATTGCGGTTTACATAAGGTTTTTAATTTACATGTTCACATAATGGTATGTAACGTACATTTGACATAACCTATCAAAAATAATAAAAACTTGTTTAATAATTAATTTGTGCATTTTTTATCTGTTTTATTATTTATTTACTATTTTAATATTTATGTATTACAATTTCAATTAGTTTTTGCCGCCACAAACAATTTTGTTAAAAAAAACAGCTGATGTCAGATGCTTTGTCACTTGAAAATAGAACACGTTCTAAATCAAAATTGTCATGTGTACTGTACACAGAGAAATAACACATGATAGTGTTTGAAGGGGTTCAGACGATATGTACATATTTAACATGTGAAAAAGTGACAATCCACATGACAAATACACATAATGTGAACACAGCTTTAGTTGACTTTTATTTTTAAAAGAAAAAAAATATCAATGGAAAAACCGGAAGTAGAAAGATTTGTTATACTGTGTATTAGAATTTCACTGCATTTAATACATTCGTAGATCTTTGAAAATTACAACTAAAAAGCACAATTTGAGAGGCTTCCCAGCAAAAAAATGGAAGTCATAATTTAAAAACGGCATCTTAATTACATCCAAAGTAGCTAATACTACTTTTTAGCTTTAAAGAAGCAGTTTCGAAGTAAAAATATGAAAAGAGATTTTGAATTGCAATTGTTCTTAAATAATTGTATAGAATGTAGTTGCCCCGGAAATTTTTGAAAAGGATTGCATTTCTAAAAAATGTTTGTATGTTCAGGAAATTAATTTAATTTTTATTTGCGCTTTTGGTGTTTGTTTTTATATTTATTGTTTATTTATTTCTATACATATTTACAATTGTTATTCTAATGAAAAAACCCAGCTATTGCATGTGACATTGTAGAAATCGCTCGCGGAAAACACCAAAGTTTGATGAAAAATTCATGTAAGGAGTTATGGGAAGAGTTTATTATAGAGTTAAATAGAGTGGGACCACGACAAGAACTCCTCCTCTTAAACACTTATAAACTTCTTAATCTAATTATAATATTCGTGGCACAGGTGTGGATGCACTACAAGACAAGTATAAAGAAAAATTTTGCCGACAATAAAAGAAATATTCAAGCGACAGGGGGAGGGCTATCACAAGAAGTTCCATTAAATAGCCTTGAGAATACTGTTTCACAGCTCTTGTATTGCAAGTCCGCCCAAGTATTTGGTATTGCAAATATTCCACCATCAAGTGACAATTTTACTGAGTCAGTTGAACTAATAATCCAACCAGCAGATGGGCCAACATCTAACACAAAAAGCAGAAGCACTCATCAGGCACAAGAAAATTTCGTTACTCATTAGAAGTTCTTACTTGGCACTGGGAAGTTCAAGAGGGTTGGAATCATCACGAATTTGTCTTCTTGTATTTAGCGCATGTATACAAGAGTTTTCCTTTTCATCATCATAAAATAAATCGACACTTATATTTATGATAAATACTTTTTATTCAACACAACAATAAAAATACTACTTTAAGTTTAAAAAATTATTTAATTTTATAAAATTTTCACTTGTCAAAAGTTATATTTAAAGTTGGCAAATCTATATTTTAAGTTGGCAACTTTATAGCAAACTCAACTAAAAACAGTTGGGTATCACAATACCTAAAATGAGTTTGGGTGTGCATAAGTTGGGTTGACTCTCACACGACCAAACTGAGTTGAGTGGAGAACCGCAATAGGGGCATAAATTAATTGTTTGTATACAACTCTTAATACCCTGGCTGCATCATTCCAATTTTCGGATCTAATTCTTTTAGATTGATGCTGATTAAATTTTGCATCCTTAAATACATATAAATAAGTTATTACATTAACAAAGTTTTTAAAAGCATAAAGTCAAAATCATTTGCCATCCATTCATATGTACATAATTTTTATGTTCCTATTTACTTACCATATTTTCAAATTCGTTATCTGCTCCAAAACGTTTTTTGGTCCATTTTCATTTCAATAGCTTTTTTAATTTGAAGTATATTTAAATTGATATCCACTTTTCACAAAAAATATTTAACGATAAATTAACAAAACTAACAAAACATTATAGAGATGTAAATAAAATGTAAACAAACTTTTTAATCGAATACTTTTTTAATTTTATTTAAAATATTGGTACTTAGAAAGGAAAGGTACGTATTATTTTAGTTTCTGAAAATGTTTTTCTAAAAAAGTTTTATTAAAGTTATACGGCGACTTTAATAAAACTTTTTTAGAAAAACATTTTCAGAAACTAAAATAATACGTACCTTTCCTTTCTAAGTACAATTTTTTTATTTTCTATTATAAAACTTAACTTTTTTATAGATTATCAAATCAATCGTATTGTGGTTTTATGCATCACTAGCATTGCAATGACAATAAGAAGGCGAATTTAATTCGCCTTCAACAATTAGATATTCAGGAGCTGCCATACACAAATCCTAAAATTGTTGTAATCATTTAATAGTTATAAGGCTGTCATTATTCGTTTATGAATACAATTTTTTATAAGTGGTCTATAAGACAAAAAGTCTTTAATAACTATTTCATACTCTATACCTAAAATAAAATTTTTTTATGAATATGGCCGTTAAACTTTAAAATGTTCTTTGTGCCGAATATAATAAACATATCTTTTTATTCATAAGATTTGTTTGCCCTTAAAAATGCGTTCTAAAATTCTTTGTTCCGAATATAATTAAACTATAGTTAATTTTGGACAAACATACAGGCTGTTTGGACATATGTATAAGCTGTTCATTAGTATTACGTGTTGCAGCTAAATCTATACCTACCTTTTATAATAAGGTTTAGTAGGGCATGCGATAATTTGTTACACACTCATTGCTGTTTGTGTTGTGGGTTGGACACCAATTGACTGATAGATATTACAAAATATATATGTGTACCAACTACTGAACATTTTAAAATTTTTGTCCTAATATTATTATTATTTAGATTTGAAATTCCTATGATATACTGGAAATGCCAGTAGCGGCAGAAAAGGAATTGAATTATTAGGTATCGGCGAAAATCCTATCAAGATGGGAAAATTTTGTTTATTTGCTAAAAGAAACTTGAATTTTTTTATTTTTGTCAAATAGTGTGAAAATATCATTAAAAGTGTGTAAATAATCTATATAATCTTATATATGTGTATTGTGAAAAATTTCTTTTTTTTAAATTTTTTAATCGAATTTTACAGATTTTAGCAACTTTGAATCTCAACAACATCTTTCGCTGTCAAAGCTATGTTCTTAAACTCGAATTATAGTATATTTTAGTAATTCATCCTAGACCATTTTTGAATTTGATTGATTGCAACTCATTTTTGATTTCATTCATTTCAATTGCAATTCATTTGAATAAATTCAAAATCAATTCAATTCAAATGAATCTGTAAAATGAATTGCAATTCACTTTAACAAATTCATTTGAATTGGAAACGAATTGCAATTCATTTTACAGATTTATTTGAATTGGAAACGAATTTTCTGAACAAAAAAATGCTTCACTAAATAATTCCTTTTCTGCCCCAAAATTGAATTCAAAAATATTTAGATCCTTAACGGAAAATGTAATTCCTACTCCGAACCAAGCTAAAATTTCTTAGAAAAATGATACAAATTAGAAGGAGTGTGCAGTTTAGCAGAAGACGTTGAACTGGAAGACGCACCAGTGGGTGGCTCTTATATACCCACAGACTAAATTCAAAATTGAATTCCCTGCGATCTGCATTGGACCGTTATCGAAATTTATATTTAGGAGAAAAACGGACGAAGTTTAGATTAAAGGCGGAAAATTCTAGGTTAGCATCGGGCTTAAAAAAGTATCAAATCAAAGTTAAAAGCTTGGAAGAGGAATTAAAAAAAATGACTTGTCTTCAAAAATGTCTAAGACCATGTTTGTCTGTCTCAATTTCGGGTTAAAGAACCATAACCGAGATGCGAAGTCATGTCGATATGATCAGGCAACAAAATTAATTTCGTTAGGTGTATTATTTTTGTCCCCAATAGTTTATCGGCATTTAGATCCAATGGTCGACTGGCCCGAAGTTAGGACTCTACAGCGATTTGTAGAGGAATGGCCAAAGACTCCTGAAAATTTAGATGGAAGTTTTGAAGCGCTTCGAGTTCGTTCTCAAAATTTCACATAAGACCAGAAATTTGTCAGTGTTTCCTGCGATGAGATGTCATTGAAAATCGATCTTACAATTTAGCTACTAGTGTGGTAGTTGTAATGGCAAGTGGAATTGGTGGTGAAAGTTGGTCGCAAGCAGTGTCATATTTCTTTGTTAGTGGTAATTGTCAGGGTTCTTCATTGAAAAAGTATATCTTCGAGGCTATTTAGAAGTTAAAAGCAATAGGCTTACATCCTTGCCAGTTCGTTTGCGACCAAGGTTCAAATTTTCAAAACTTCTCGAACGTTGCCTGTCTAACCCAACAAACACCATATTTTCCAGTTATTGATAGGAGAATATTTTTTATGTACGATAGCCCCCATCTTTTAAAAAGCGCCCGGAACTGTCTGCTTAGTGTGCAAAACAGCATTTATTTTAATAATAAATGCGTATCATGGAATGACGTTAAACATTTCTACCAGATGGACTCTTCAAATAAATTAAGATGTGCTCCTAAGCTAAGAAAGGAATTGGGGTTACCCAATAACTTTCAGCGCATGCGCGTTAACTTAGCATCTCAGGTTTTAAGTAATACCGTTTCTAGCGGGATGAGCATTCTCTATCAGTCACGAAATATAGATTCTTCAAATTCTTTAACCTTCCTTAATACATCAGAATATCTAAAGTTTTTTAATGATTTATTTGACATTTTTAACATTCGTGCTGACAGTGCACTTTTTAGCCTTTCTAATCACCAATTAAAACTTTTAAGAGATGCCTCGCAAAAACTAAAGTCTATTAAAATATATGACGAAAAGGGCTCCGAAGTTACAAATATGTTTAAGTTTATGAATGGGTGGCTATTAAATATTTCGGCCGTAAAATCTCTTTGGTGCTATCTTAATCAGGAAGGATTTCAATGTCTTAAGACACGCAGGTTAACACAAGACCACCTCGAACATTTTTGTTGCCAAATTCGAAAGGATCAGGGAATTGCGTTTCAGTAACGGCCCGAAATTTTTCCAGCTCATTTCAAAAACGTTGGGGGCTCCACTACATAAACGTTGTTGTCAACGGAAACTGCGAAGCTGTTTCGCCAAACGATTCAATAATCGATTTTTCTATTGTAGATGAAGCGTTTTCTACTGAAAACAATACCTTTTGGAATGAATTTCAATCTTTGCCACATCCTACCCCTCAAGTTGCAGCTGCTTATGTAAGCAAAGTTTCCTTAAATGAAAAGGAATTTCTTAATAAAAGTGCATTTGGCTATTTTTACCTTAAACTATATAATAAACATAAGTGCAAGCTTCCTATACCCCATTTCGATGGTAAACCAATTGCACCAGCATTTTTATTTACTTTTAAAAAACAATTCGATGAGTGCAACTTGGTTCAACCTCCGCAACATTTTGTAGATTACCTACAACAATTGGAGGACAAATTTGAGTCTTTATTTATTATGTATTGCCATCGAATTGGCCTTCATCAAATTATTTATGACGAATTAATTCAAATAAAGCCATTTTTATGTTGCGACGGTTTAAAACACGAGGATATGCTGAATATGTTTATTCGCATTCGAAGTTATTTCATTTTAAGGTTCTTTAATTCCAAACTCAAGGAGCCAAACTTCAAAATAAAATACCTCTGTGTAACCAATAAATAAAGCTTGTAATATTTTTTTAACCCTCTAATGCTTTTCAAAATTTCTATTGACGTCCAATATATAAATAATTTATAATAATTTCCATTTTTTTACAATAAATAAAATGTTGAATATAATAAAGTAACCTATGAAAGGAAATAATTCCCAGTTTCTATTTTTTACAATTGCTTCAAGATCTAGAAAAATATTTGTTTTTTATTTTTTAATACAAACTAACAAATAGAATTCCAAAAAAATAAATGTGTTTTTATTACTAGATTCCCAAGGATGCCTCAAGGTACTCCTTTTCTCACCTGGGACTTAAACGACCTATTATACGGGCTTAAAATTATTTTTTTTTTAATTCAGAGGTCCAAAAATACCCTAAAAAATTATGTATCTTAATAATTAGAATTGTGGTTATTTTGTTGAACTATTTATGGTTTTTAATCCAATTTTTTTTTTTTTTTTTAATTTTTAATCAGGCTTAAGTTCATCAAATTTAATTTTCATTAAATTATTTTTATTAAGAAGAAAGAAATTTTACAACATGAAAATCAATTAAAATTGTTATTGATAATCATTCATTCTGACTGACCTGAGATTCGAACCCAGGCGGCTGGTTACCATGACATGTTTCGATCGCAACCACTCGATCTCCTCAGATGGATTTGCCGTCTTACACTCGCAGCCATCGACGACTGCTGACGTCTATAGTCAAATATCAATCCTTAAACCAAATTGTATTTTTTTTTTTTTTTTTTTAACTTTTTGGTAGATCGAAATTTGCTTTTTTAAATGATTATCCATTTTCTTAATTGATTTTACATGTTTTTCCTAACTTCTGTTTTTTCCGTACTTATGTCATTATGTATCTTCATTATATATTCCCGTTTATTCTGCAACTTAGAATTTGAGGGTTAAATTCTCTTCAATTCATATAAACCTTTTAACAGAGTTCAGAGAAAGTCATATGTGACCGCTCATATTCAACCATTCCTGAATTTTTTTCATAAATGAAAAATGTAAAATATGTAACTTTTTTCACAGTCATAAATGAATTGTTAATATTTCGCCAAATTCATTCATGTTTTTGAGGAAAAATCCAATTTTGCCTTTCTTCAGTCATGAAGAATGAGGGAAAAAAGTTTTAAAAACGATCCTCACTAGTAATGTTGTTGTTGCTCGACAGTTTGCATGACTACAGCTCGAAATGCCTGTGTGTGTAAAATATTTTTGGCAAAGGCAACCAGCCAAAATGTCTGTTGGATTTTTTGCAGGAAAAAATTATTGGAAAAAAATTAAAAGAACTGCACATATCGTCATCTTAAATGCAGAATAACATAACATTTCATAAGTTTACATGCAAAGCAAAAAACTTTGTAAAATGTTAATTATTTGAGATTTAAAATGAATTTTAAATATTTCAGATAAAAATGCGATAACAAATATATTTTTGAAGAAAAAGTATTATTTTTTAAGATGTGTTATTATATATTAATTTGTATTTTTTAGAAACAAAAAGACATATCGTAAAAGAAAGCGCTGTTCGGTTTGTGCTTTGTTGTGATACAGACGTGTATTTTTAACCCCGCATACGATTTGAACTATTAATAAATCACATTTTATTTTGTAATATAAACAGCAAATGGGCGCTTAGTCTGGGTTTACACTATGAAAGTTTTCTTTCAGAAATTATGTGTTTTTTGGTGAGAGGGGAAGAGTACATGGTATTCTTTTCTCTCCTCTCACCAATAAACTCAGGCTTTCTGAAAGAAAACTTTCATAGTGTGAACTCGGACTTAATACAAATTATATAATTTGTTATTTAAATTATTTAACATAATAGTGAACAATTAAAAAGATAAAATTAAATAAAGAAAAATAGTAAAAATATATGTGTACGTATGCATGATCATACATGTGAGACATCCCCTAATTCGCCCAGGAATCTACTGCCCAGCCACCTCAGCCTGCTACCCTGCAACCTGGGACAGTGGCACAGAAAGTGCTCAACTGTCTCCAACTCCTCAGGGTCCTCGCACAACCTGCAAACATCCGACAAGACAGATCCCATCCTCACCGCCATCCTGCCTATCATACAGTGGGCCGTGATCATTCCTATCATGGTCCTAACGCAGACCCTGCTTCTGCCCACTAGCGACACCGAATCGGACTTTCTAAGCACCGGCCACAGTGTCCGCGATACCCGGAAGTCCGTTCGGTCCCCCCAGGCCTGATTGGTCACGCCCAGTATCCACTCCTTAATTCTACCAAAATAGAAGCCCAATGGAGGCCTAACCGCCTCCACACAGTTAGGATCCTCCATCTCTGAGCCCTGTCTTGCCAACTCATCAGCAACCTCATTGCCGCCTATGTCGCAGTGACCCGGCACCCAGCACAGCCTTAACAAATACTCCGCCAAGGCTCCTTCCAGAGCCCTCCTACAATCATGAACCAGCCTGGAGTTCACATAACAGCACCTTACGGCCATAAGAGCCGCCTGGCTGTCCACATATATAGTGACCTCCGAGCCCCTATCAATGTTGTCCCTCATTAGCTCCACGGCGCTCAAGACCCCCAGAACCTCCGCCTGAAAAACACTGCAGTCGTCGGGAAGCCTATATGACCTTCTAATGTTCAGATCCTCAATGTAGACCCTTGCACCCGTTCCCCTCATCTTCGAGCCGTCAGTGAAAATAGCAAATCCACCAAATAATCTGCATGTGTATGTATGTATGTATGTATACATATTCTGAGCGAAAACATTTAAGTTTAAACTTCTTATTATTTGTGTTGTTGTTAAATACAATTTAATTTATTAAAAGCACAGCAAAACGGTGAAAAACAAAAACAACTCTTTGCATGAGTAAAAACAGTGAAACAACAATAAAATTAAATGAAAGAAATGTTTATGTGACAGTGCATGCTAACGAAGGCAATGCTATAATAAATAAAATAAAAGAAAACAATTGTAACTACCTAACGGCTAAACCAATTGTTCGTACACGTTCCCTTTCGATCTCGGTTTTTACAAAGACGGTTGATGGTGATACGTTAAAAAATATTAATCTCTCACTTGCTAGTGGTGGCACAGCGGCAAAAACAATTTTTGTACCAAACGGGGTCGCAGCCCTACCTCTGCAGCAGTTGCTTCGGCCACAAAATTACCATCTTTTGATAAAATAAACTCTCGTTGTTATTAAAAAAAATATCTGATAAGTTTGAAGTTAATCTGTCAATAAGTCCAAAATTTGCATTTTCCTGGACAACTTCATGTGTATAAGAATTTTAAATGAACTCGACAGCCAATGAATAGGCTTATTGGTTCCTTTGTATATAAACACATTTAATATGAAGTTTGGTGACGATTGGGTAAAGAAAAGTCGATTGAAATGTCAAATAGTGTGTACAAGGCAAAACAATCACTTATTTAAGTTTTTGGAAAATTTTTTATAATGTCGTAAAAGTTTTTAGTCTAGATTATTAACAATTCGAAATGTTTTTAAAAAAGAAATAAAAAAAATCGGTTTAGAACTAGAAATAAATGATGCCCCAGACCACTAATGTGCCAATTATTACTTGACCTAGAGATGCGAGCACACACCTTAAATAGTTTTAAAATTGATTTGTGCAAAAGACAAAAAATTGTCAAATAATAATAACGCATTACAGTACGTTACGGTACGTTACATTGCATTGCACAACATTTACGGTCGACTAAAGCAACCTTAATTCCTAAAATGTAGAATGCAAACAATTAAGCATTAAATGCAAGAGCCTTCAAACCTGTGTTTGTAGAGAAACAAACAAAGCAATTCTCAAATGGATAACTGGTGCGCGTGGGAATGTAATCCAAACTAGAACAACCTCATTAATTTTTAATAAAAGTGGAAATAATATTAATTTTGTATAGAGCAGTTCCATATGAAAACGATCAAAATTGGCAAATTTTTGGACGACCCCTCTCCGATTTTAAAATAAATAGTCTCAATCGATTGCCCAGCAAAAAATAATGTACCTACATTTTTTTTTTTTTTTTATAGTGACTGGTTTAGTGGTGGTGTACACCACTGTCATGTGACAAAATTGAAGAATTCTTCATAAGGGACCTCATTGAAAGTTGTTTAAAAAAAAACTACTAAAGCGATCGCAACGAGTGATAGTTCGTTGGAAAGGTATTGAATCAGGCTTTGATTAAAAAATAAAATTTTCCTAATTTTTCTTAGAAATTTACCTTTAAATTTTCCCATGAAAATTAAATTTTCCGATTTTCCACAGAAGCTCCTAAATTTTCCGGCTAATTTTTTTTTTGGATTCCTCATAAGTTTTGCTTTAAGAATCAGCAATAAAAAAATGGGCCCCGACTCCTTGTTTGGACAGGAGAAGAGCATTTAAGAGACCACCTTGTTAAAAATACATTTTAAAAATTATTTTACAGTTAAAAATACATTTATGAAGAAAAAATCTTTTTTATTTTGCTGCTTATACTTAATTACAATATTTATTAAAAATTTCAATTGTCTTGGCATCATTATAAAATTAAAGTAACTTTAAATTTAGCACGTCGGCAGACGAAGAGTACCGCTTTACATTAATTGGGATAGTTATCAGAAATATTTGGTATGAAGCAATGAAACTTTTGCGTTCCAGTTATAGTTTTGACATTATTATATCTGTTTTGAATTCGTCGCTCCATGGCATCGTGTTCTTTTTGAGTGCATAAAACTGTGTTAATGGCAATTTCCTTGCTTTGAATCCACGAAAACAAATGTTGTACATTTAAGATCTGGTCAGTATATGGCCTTTGCAAACTTGCCTTAGTCGCCATGCGTTTTAGGGTCCCCCCTAACGCATCGCATGAACCCTTACCGTTGGACGTCGCGAAAAAGTGCCACTCGACCTTGCAGTTTTGTTCTTCTTCAATTATGCAAAGATTGTAAAAATTTTTTTTATTCTTGTACTGAGAAGCCGCGCCGTCTGAGAAAAACGTTACTTTGTCGATTGCATCGAATTTTGATCTTAAGAATTCAAACAGTTTCATTTGAAATAAATAAACGGACACATAATTATGAGCTAAACTCTCCGCGACAACAACAAGGCTTACGGTCTGTAGTTCGTTATCTTCGTTTCTGAAATAAATGCAAAAAGGATGCACCGTGCACTGGTCGTTTGCCCAGTGATAAGCCTGAATTTCATCCTGAACGAGAAAAGTGTAATTCTCGGCAAAGTCGCTTATCACAATGAATTCATTTTGGGCTAATTTCTCCTTACTTTCCTTTAGAAATTTCGATTGCATCTCGGATATGAAATGGTGCGCCTTCAGTTCATTCAACTTGAATCCGAATTCCTCGATGAATTCCGGAATCTGCTTTACCACGGTCTCAAGGGAACATCTGCCGCTGCTAATTATCCACTGTTTGAAATGCACCTCCTGAATTAACAGCTGTTCAAACTTTTCCGCCAAATATTGCTCTAGCTCGTCAATCTTCGGGCAATTGTCGCATTTGGACAGATGACAATTTTCCGTGGGGTATGCGCACAACGACTTCGACAGGAGGTCCCTATATGTTTCAATTTCACCGTGAAATACTTTCAATTTCTTGCATGTAAAGAAAATTAATTTGATGTTTTGATGAAACATGCAAACGCAGACTGAATGCGTTCCGTGCCTGTCTAATGCCAGCACGCATTCTTTTGGTCGTAGGATGGCAAACTTAGAAAATCCCACTTTTTCTGCTGGGTATTTCTCATTGAACTGATGGTATGCTTCGGATAGATTACATAATAATAATCTGCGCTGCTTGTGTACTTTTTCTCCATCTTCACGTGTGATAACATAGTCACGTGTACCTGGGCAGGCGCGGCTGTTGTCATCATTGCAGTAAAAATCTTGAATCAATTTCACCGTTGCTTCGCTGAGGGTCCTTGAGCCAAATTTGCATGTTTCATTTCATTTCTAAAGGAAAGTAAGGAGAAATTAGCCCAAAATGAATTCATTGTGATAAGCGACTTTGCCGAGAATTACACTTTTCTCGTTCAGGATGAAATTCAGGCTTATCACTGGGCAAACGACCAGTGCACGGCGCATCCTTTTTGCATTTATTTCAAAAACGAAGATAACGAACTACAGACCGTTAGCCTTGTTGTTGTCGCGGAGAATTTAGCTCATAATTATGTGTCCGTTTATTTATTTCAAATGAAACTGTTTGAATTTTTAAGATCAAAATTCGATGCAATCGACAAAGTAACGTTTTTCTCAGACGGCGCGGCTTCTCAGTACAAGAATAAAAAAAATTTTTACAATCTTTGCATAATTGAAGAAGAACAAAACTGCAAGGTCGAGTGGCACTTTTTCGCGACGTCCAACGGTAAGGGTTCATGCGATGCGTTAGGGGGGACCCTAAAACGCATGGCGACTAAGGCAAGTTTGCAAAGGCCATATACTGACCAGATCTTAAATGTACAACATTTGTTTTCGTGGATTCAAAGCAAGGAAATTGCCATTAACACAGTTTTATGCACTCAAAAAGAACACGATGCCATGGAGCGACGAATTCAAAACAGATATAAAAATGTCAAAACTATAACTGGAACGCAAAAGTTTCATTGCTTCATACCAAATATTTCTGATATGTCAATTAATGTAAAGCGGTACTCTTCGTCTGCCGACGTGCTTAATTTAAAGTTACTTTAATTTTATAATGATGCCAAGACAATTGAAATTTTTAATAAATATTGTAATTAAGTATAAGCAGCAAAATAAGAAAGATTTTTTCTTCATAAATGTATTTTTAACTGTAAAATAATTTTTAAAATGTATTTTTAACAAGGTGGTCTCTTAAATGCTCTTCTCCTGTCCATACAAGGAGTCGGGGCCCATTTTTTTATTGCTGATTCTTAAAGCAAAACTTATGAGGAATCCAAAAAAAAATATTAGCCGGAAAATTTAGGAGCTTCTGTGGAAAATCGGAAAATTTAATTTTCATGGGAAAATTTAAAGGTAAATTTCTAAGAAAAATTAGGAACATTTTATTTTTCAATTAAAGCCTGATTCAATAACTATCACTCGTTGCGATCGCTTTAGTAGTTTTTTTTTTAAACAACTTTCAATGAGGTCGCTTATAAAGAATTCTTCAATTTTGTCACATGACAGTGGTGTACACCACCACTAAACCAGTCACTATAAAAAAAAAAAAAAAAATGTAGGTACATTATTTTTTGCTGGGCAATCGATTGAGACTATTTATTTTAAAATATGGAATTGCTCTATAATAAACTTCTTAGAAATTTAGTGATTTTGTGGTCCCATGCAAATTCATTATAGGAAAGTTCGACTGTATATATATGGGGGATTTCGTGTCAAGTGACCCAACCTTGAAATCGATGTCTTCCGATTTGGAAGAAAGTTAGTCCTATTGGATAGTACTTTAGACACAAATTTTCAACCAGAGGTCAAAAAGTTCCTGAGTTAGTGGAGGTTAAAGTTTGACATTTTGGTTCTTTCTCATCCATGTAACTTATTACCTATTGGTGTTAGCAAAATTTGTCCCAAGTAGCTTCGATAGCTAAAAGTTCGATTTAAAAGTTGGATCACTTGACACGAAATCCCCCATATGTATATATATATTTAAAAAACAACTACATATTTCCTTTCGATTAAAATGATCTCTTGTAGAACATGGTACAAGTAAAACTCAAATAAGTAAATATTTAAATTATCCGTTTAAAATTCTGTATTTTTTTACAGGGGCTTTTTTTTGGGGATTCTTGCTTTTATCGGGGGATATTTGGGGAAATTTATTTTTAAATTTGGGGAGAACGAAAAAAAGTACCTGGCAGCCCTGATCAAGGGCATAGACTCTTGTGTCGACCCAGAGGAAATTAAAACCTTTTTGGAAGAAAAGGGCTTTAAGATAAAAAACGTTACGAATATTAAAAATAGGGAAAAAAAAATCCCCAACCATTATTTCGAGTGGACCTAGAACCTGGCGACGTTCAGCCTTAAAACAATGAAACGCATCCTATTTATAATTTAAAATATATTCTATACAGGAAAATAACTATAGAGGAGCCGCACAAAAGGAATGGTCCCGTTCAATGTCTTAACTGCCAAGAATTTGGCCATACTAAGGCATACTGCTATTTACCGCCTGCTTGCGTAGTTTGTGGTGAATTACATGGCACAGTTCTTTGCGATAAGTCTAAAACTGACCCAACGTAAAAAAATGTAGCAACTGTGGCGGTAATCACACTGCCAATTAAAGAGGATGCCCTGTATATACTATCGTTAAGCAGTCGGTTGGAACGAAAACTAATCCCACTCAAATGCAGGTAACAAATCAAGTACCTACTAATGACACTCAGGCTCCGCAGCCTAGTAATAACAGAACCTATTACGCTAACGTCCTAAAATCAAACCATGTGCCAATTGCAAGGTGCTGATGAAACTTCTAATTTAAGTCGTCTAGAAAAAACTATGGAAACATTAGTGCAAACAGTTAATAATTTTACTAACACAATGGGCAATATGATGCAACAAATTCTTAGAATGCCATCGATGTTATTGCAAGCTGTACTTAACAAGCCATTAACTGTTTAAAAATTTGTTTTTGGAACGCAAACGGCATCCGCCAACATAAAAACGAATTAGAATACTTTCTTAAAAATAAACAAATTGATGTCATGATGGTTTCTGAAACTCATTTGATCTCAAGAAGTTCGTTTACAATCAATGGTTATACACTATATGATACTAAGGACCCTCGAGATAGAGCAATTTTCTATGTTTTTTCTGTCAAAACAATATGACTAATTGAGTTTGTGTGTTGTGTTTTTGTTGTCGAAGCAATAGAGCTGTAATGTAAATTTAATTAAAAAGATAAAAAGTTATTAAAGGAAGTATTTGTGCCAAATTTACGTAAAAGAGGGTTTGAAAGCAAAGCATTTGTGCTAGAGTTGGGCAAACTCGTTCCTCGTTCCGGTTTTTTACTTTGAACACCGAATGAACGAGGAACGAGAAAACTTCTCTGTCGTTCACAAAAACGTCAATTATCAAATATTTGTTATTGTTTGTTTTTATGTTGTTGCGTAACAACTACCTACGTAAGAATTACATATGTTCTTTTTAAAATGTTTGTAAAAATCAATAACAAATAATAGTAAAAATATATGTATTGCTTTGGATCATATTAGCAATTTATTTAATTAGAAATTTTTTATGTGTCACGACAAAAATACACAAAAGTCGGCAACATTGATCAATAAACAAAAAATTAACCTAAAAATACATGTGATTATCCAATTGATTGCAATTACGGAACGAGGAACGACAAAAAGGGAACTATTGAAAAAGTCCGCACCGTTCCTTTAGGGAATCGTTTTAATGGTAACTTTGAGAACTTAACGTTCAAAAGTACATATATAAAAAGTTTCAATTATTTTGTTTACGATTTTTAGAAAGTAATAGGAAAATAACTGTTTTATTCATTGTGGGATAACATTTGAAATAACAACTTAAGTTTACTTCCTATCTGTGACATAAGTGGGCCTATTATGGAAAGCTACCAAAATTCAGTTGCTTGAATCTTTGTGTCCATAAACCATCTTGTTATGTTTGTATTTAAATTAAATTTTGATCCAAAGTTATTTTTTTGCAATCTTAATCGAAAACCAACCCAATTTAATACTCAGAGCCTTAACACAACGAAGAAAAGATGCCAACATCAACATTTTTGTTTTATAAAATTTATTGATTTTTTATTTTTATTTAAAGTAAGGCAAATAGCTGGCCCTGGTGTTAAAATATATGTGTTTCTTTAGTTAAAAAACTAATAACATAATTGTTTTTTTTTTAAATAAAAAAATAAGTTAAATTTAATATAAGTACTTTCATTAACAAAACGGTACTAACATAACATTGATGTTATACATAAAACATAAACATAACAAAATGACTAGTGTTGATTATTATAAAGATTAAAATAAATAAATAAGAACTTAAAAATAAAAAATTTTGGTTTTCATGAGCGTTTTAAAGTTATACAAGAGCTTATAGCTTCATTAATAAAAAAATGAAAAACTTAAAGAAAAAATATTATAAAGTTATAAATTATTAAAGTTTGAGTTCTCAAAGTTAAAAACAATTAAAAACTGAAAGAATAAAAACTATTTGGTTTAAAGTAATGATGTTTGTTCACACGGTGAACAAAAAGGTACCGCTGTACCAACACTGCAGCATTAACGCCCCCATCAACAGCTGATGAAAGAACAATAACAAAAAACTAAAAAGTAAAAAGGTCATCAAGAAATCGTTCGTGAAGACGTACAACACCGAAGTGACGCTCTAAAAAACCCTACCTAAACAAAGTGTTTTAAATTGTTCAAAAAAGCCCTACAAAAACATTGAATTAAATTAAATTTAAACCAAAAGTGAAAAAAAAAGTAAATAAGTTTTATTTCTAAAAAACTTAACCTAACTTAAAACAATAAAGAACTTAACCTACAATTGCATATACCCATAATTACCCCTTAAATAGAAAATAAATAAAATTTTATAACGTTTTAAATAAATATATAAAGTGGTTTTATTTACCAAAGTTTGCGCTCAAAATCTATTTATCTCGCTCAAACCCTCTAACCCGTGTAAACATTTGGTCCTATCGAACCGTGAAAGTGAGAGTGAAACAGTGTCACTTATAAAATACATAAAACATTAACAAGAAGTATTAAAAAATAAAGATCTGCAAAAGTTAAATAAAAATAAAATTACAAAAAAGCGCAAAACTATACGCATACAGTCCACATAGTTATGTACATACATACATACATTGCAAAGAAAGTAAAAATAAATTAAAATTTAGCCTAACCCTTAAATTTAAAACTTAAATCCTATAAACTAAAATATTTTTTAATAAAAATCAAGAAACAAAAACAGTGTAAAAATTGAAGTGTGTAAAAAAAAACAAATTAAAATAATACCCACCCTTAAAAAATTGTAAAAAAAAATTAACAAAGTAAAAAATATTTTTAAATATTGTGAAAAGAAGCAAACAAAAATACAAAGGTTTAAACAATAACAAAAATATAAACAAAGATTAAAAACACAACACAAAATTGAAAAACAAGTGACAGTGTAAACAAGTCAATTAATCCTAATAACACAGCATAACATTTTGGTTTGGAAAATATACCTACATACTTATTTACAATAAAATAAATATTATTAAAAACCGAAATTGCTAGTTTCGAAATTTCGTTACTATTAAATATTTAATTTATTTATAAATATATTTATTGAAAATTTAAACAAAATTTCACATACATATTAATACACAATATTTTTTTTGCAAAAATAAATTCAAAACAATTAAACACACAAACATTTTATTTACATATAAATTCAATTTTACAAAACATAAAATATTTACTAACATAAATAACAACAACAACACAGTACTTGTCTGACAACTCATAGCGGGAAGATCGACACAAAGAGAATTCGACAAGTAAAAAATACACACCCACATACATACATATATACACGTTAGTACCCTACACACTAGCGAAGTCGGTAAGTTGATTTATTTACAACTTACAGAAAATTTCCTCTTATAATTTTATTGAAAATTAATAAATTTTACACTCTTTTTAAAACAATTGAAAAGAAAAAACCAGTTTTTATTTACCCACCCAATCAATAACCCACCCATTTTAAATATTTCATCTGGTTTTTGCTTAGTGTTTTAAAAAACTAATATTGACGTTTTTTACTGTAGCGCAATATACTTTATAGTGTAAAAACACCCCAATAGGAAATTTTTTCGCTAGTGCACATAATACAAATCAACTATTTTCTTAAATTTTTACCCTTTACCCAAATTTTATTGAGAATTAACACATTTTTTGCAAAATGTCCTCATTAAAAGCTATGGCCGCTGGTTTCTTTCGTTATATCCAATTGGATTTGGCGTCGTTTGAGAACGAATATAAGAGAACGGTTGATGAATATCTTACCCTATCCGCCATTCGTTACCAAAAACGAGAGTTGGAAGAAATTTGGAACAAAATTGGTACCCGATACGAATGGATTCGAGAATCTGAGCTCCTAGAAGACCCAGAAAAAGCAGCAACAATAAATTTGGATGAAATTACCCGGGAATATATCAGGGCGAAAGCTCTTTTCAGATCTCGAATAGTGTCTATAGATGCGGCACTCGAAGAAGCAACCCGGCAAGAAACCGTTAAAAATTCACCCTCTACTCCCTCTACCCACCCTACACCCACCACATCGTTTAGTGTTCCACCTTGCGATATACAAGACTTTAATGGCGATTACCGAAATTGGACGTCTTTTAGAGACATGTTCAAGGCCATTTATGGTAATAATACTCGCCTTAGTGGAGTAGAAAAATTGTTTTACCTTAAGCAAAAGACCCGGGGGGAGGCCAAAGAAATAGTTGATAGTGCACCCTTAACAAACGATGGCTTCATTATTGCTTGGACACAACTTACTTCTCAATATGAGAATAAACGTATGCAAATTAATGCTCAATTGAAAACGTTATTTAATTTACCCTTTGTTAATGTCCAATGCGGTATAGCTATTCGTAAGTTACAAAGAAAAATAAACAGTTGTATTTCAAATTTGAATACACTGGACATTGATACGGATAACTGGGATCCAATATTTGTTTATTTATGCTCATCCAAATTACCCAAAGAAACCCTAGAAGATTTCGAAAGAACTCTTTCAAGCAGTTCCAATGTACCCTCTTGGACTGAAATGGATGTATTTTTAACAAATAAGTACAAAGGTCTTGAATCTGTTAATGATATCAAGAATCTTAACCCTTATCCAAAGAATAAACAGAATTTTGAGAACAAAAACCAAAATGAACGAAAGGGCAACACATTTGTTAATAATGTAACCCAAGAACCCAAAAAAGATACCCGTGCCAAGAGAAAACCTCAACACGAACAAAAACTCTCAAACCCTACCCGAACCCAAAGCATTAGTAAGCCAAATGGCTCAATATGCAAAATTTGTAATTTAAACCACACTTTGAGAGATTGTCCTACCTTTACGTCGATGGGAGTAACGGAAAGGATAAATTTTGTTAAAAATAATGGCTGCTGCTATAATTGTTTGGCTATTTCTCATGGCATAAAAGAATGCAATAGTTCATTCACTTGCAGATACTGTGGTGGGCGACACAACTCACTCCTTCACAGACCCACATCAAACCCAAGTCCAGCAGAAGAACAACCGACGACATCACAGAATGCTGCTCAATCGTTTTCTACCCAAACTCAGACGGCATTGGATACTCGGAAAAAACTTTTAGGCACAGCAGTTTTAAATGTCGAAGTTCATGGTTCTCTGTTCCCAGCGCGAGCACTCATAGACCCTGCGTCTGATTTCTCGTTTATTTCTGATCAATTTAGACGTAAATTACGATTACCCACAAAACCCATAATAGCTGAAATATCTGGTTTGAACGAAGTTGTCTCAGCTCGATCAAATAAAATGTGTGATGTTACTCTAAGGTCCAATACCCAAAAAGATTTTTGTATAGAAATCCAAGCGATAGTAGTTAAAACGTTAACTAGAACACTACCCACCCATAATTTAAACCCAAATATTATCAAAGACTTACAAAATGTTCAGTTAGCCGATCCTAGTTTCTATGAAAGTAGGCCTATCGACTTCATTATAGGAAGTGATTTCTACCCGCAGATTTTAAAATCTGGCGTTAAGAAGAACATTCTTAACACACTTATAGCTCAAGATACCGAATTTGGTTGGATCTTGACTGGACCCGTTGAAGAGAATCACCGAACCCAACACATAGTTTCATATTTCAGCGCAGTTACACTTAATAAAAGCTTAACAAGATTTTGGGAAATTGAAGAAATCCCACAGAAACCCATTAAGTCAATTGAAGAAAAAATATGTGAAGAAACTTTCACGAAAACTACCCAACACTTACCCAATGGTCGTTATCAAGTAGATCTTCCATTTCGAACCCCACCCTTAGAGTTAGGAAACTCACGTCATATAGCTATGGCACAATATTTAAGAAATGAGAAGAATCTGATGAAAAACCCACCATTAAAGGATGAATATGATAACGTTCTTCAAGAATATATTGATTTAGGTCATATGAAACCCGTTACTTTTAACCCTAATGTTTCTTCAACGACTTACTATTATTTACCCCATCATGCTGTTATTAAACCCGATCGTATTACGACAAAAGTTCGAGTTGTTTTTAATGCTTCCAGCAAAACTTCGAATGGTAACAGCTTAAATGATACGTTACACACTGGTCCTACCCTACAACAAGATTTAGTTATGCTAATTTTGAAATGGCGCTTTTATAAGATCGTTTTTAACGCTGATATTGCGAAAATGTACAGGCAGATCTTATTGAATCCTACCCAAACGCCATTTCAGCGAATATTATTTCGTAAGAGCGTTAATGAACCCATAAGGGACTATGAACTACAAACGGTCACATTCGGGATAAATTGCGCACCCTACCTTGCAATTAGAACCCTTCTTGAATTGGCAAAATACGTTGAAGTTACCCACCCAATAGCATCTCATATTTTGAGAAATAATATGTATGTTGACGATGTTTTATCTGGTGCTCATTCTGTTAATGAAGCCAAAACTGCTCAACAAGAGATTATGAAAGTTTTAGAATCCGCAGGATTTCCATTAAGGAAATGGATTTCAAACACCCCAGAATTGTTAAGCATTTTACCCAAAGACCATTTACTCGATGAAAACTTACTCACCCTTCCAGATTTAAATAATGCTAAAACCCTTGGCATTCGATGGAATGCAAAAGAAGATTTCTTTTTCTTTAATGTACCCACCATCGAGAAGAGAAATTCATACACGAAACGAACAGTCTTGTCTGACATTGCTCGTCTTTTTGACCCGGCGGGCTGGTTAGCGCCAATCGTTGTTTCTGCAAAAATCATAATGCAACAAATATGGCAGGACAACACAGACTGGGATGAATGTCTAAAGCCACTTACCCTAACAAAATGGCAAAAATTTTTAGAATCCTACGAAAATATTAATAAAATTCGTATTCCACGATGGATTCATTATATACCCTCAGCAAAATATGAGTTTCATGGCTTTTCTGATGCTTCAGAAAAGGCATATTCGGCAGTTTTGTATGTGAGAGTTACACCCGTTGATGGCCCTAATACAGTTTCATTGATTTTTGCTAAGTCCCGAGTTGCGCCCATAAAATTGCTTTCCATACCCAAACTAGAGCTATGTGGTGCAGTTTTATTAGCAAATATGGCTAATAACGTACTTACCCAACTTAATTTAACCCAACACCAAGTATATTTTTGGACAGATTCCACAATTGTTTTAGCTTGGCTAAGCAAACACCCAAAAACTTGGAAGACGTTTGTTGCTCATCGTGTATCAACAATTGCAGACACTGTCGGAGTCGACAACTGGAATCACGTCGTGTCTCACGAAAATCCAGCCGATCTCGCCAGCCGTGGATTGACCGCGGATGATCTGGTGAACAATAGTTTATGGTGGAACGGACCCTCATGGTTAAAGGAACCTGCTTTCAAATGGCCAAGTACGACCCAACCCTACACAACTCAGGCTGAAACAGCACAAAGTTACGCAAACACAGTAACAACCCAAATAGACATTCTAAAAGATTTCTCAAAATGGTCTAGATCTCTTCGAGTTTTGTCATACGTTTATCGTTTTTGTGATCGTATCTCTTCTACCCATAGGAATTTGAATCGTCATCAATGTATACAAATTGATCGATTACAGAATTCTGATCCCAAGAACAGGCTTACAGTTTTGTTCAAGCACCCTAGTATTCAGCTGAATGCTGAAGAGATCAAATCTACAAAAGATAGACTTATAGTTATATGTCAAAAACTCTATTACCCAGAAGAGTATGATTGCTTAAAGAGGAAAATTTCACTACCCAGGAAAAGTACTCTTATAACCCTAACACCCTTTTTAGATGCGAAGAACATAATTCGTGCAAATGGTCGCTTAGCAAAGTCAAGTTGCTTATCGTATGATGAAAGACACCCAATAATATTACCCTATAAAAGCTGTTTTGCAAGATTATTGACAAACCACGTTCATTTAATTAGTTTACACGGAGGAAATCAGGCTATGTTACGAATTATTAGATCGGGCTATTGGATTCCAAAGCTCAAAGATTTAATAAGATTTGAAGTAAACCAGTGCACCCAATGTACACGTTACAAACATCGCCAAGTTACCCAATTAATGGCAGCCTTACCTCCAGAACGTACCCAATTATCGAGACCATTTTGCAACACAGGTGTTGATTTTGCAGGGCCCTTTGACATAAAAAATTATGCTGCCCGAGCGTGCAAAATCACCAAGGGCTACGTTTGTGTCTTCGTATGTTTTGCTACAAAGGCAATACACTTAGAACCAACTACTGACCTATCTACCCAAGCTTTTATGGCAGCTTTCGCCCGATTTTTTTCGAGGCGGGGATGCCCTGCCGCAATTTACTCTGATAACGGCACTAACTTTGTTGGCGCTAGTCAACTACTAAAGAAGGAGCGGCAGGAATTCCTTAAGCAACTTAAAAGTTCTGTCATTATTGAAAATAGTTTTCAAGACCTGGTATGGCATTTCATTCCACCCGGAGCTCCACACATGGGAGGCCTATGGGAAGCTGGCGTTAAAAGCTTCAAAACTCATCTTAAAAAATCCGCAACAACTTCAAAACACACCTTTGAGGAATTTACTACCCTGCTCGCAAGGATTGAAGGATGTCTAAATTCGAGACCACTCAGCCCATCCAGTGAAAACTGTCAGGACTTAAACCCATTAACCCCAGGTCATTTTTTGATTGGTTCGCCTTTGTTAACCCCTGCTGAACCCGATTTTAGTGATGGAAACGTTACTTTCGTCAATAGATGGCAGAAACTGAGAATTCAACATCACTATTTCTGTAGAAGATGGAAAGATGAATATCTCAAAGAGTTGCACAAAAGATATAAGTGGAAATACCCTACAAGAGAGATCAAAGTAAATGATTTAGTAGTCGTCAAGCAGGATAACCTACCTCCGAATGAATGGATGATGGGACGTGTTATCAAAACATTTCCAGGATCTGACGGGAGAGTAAGAGTTGTCGAACTACGGACATCCACAGGAAGCTTGACTCGACCTATAACGAAAGTTGTAGTTCTACCCACTAGTTAGTCTAACACTGCTAGTTAACCCATCATGTCATTTACTTACACTTATAACGCTTAACCCATTATTGATACTTACCCGTAACTAACCCTACACACTAACCCATTCATTAATTCATTATATAATTCATTCATGTTTCATTTTATGTAGAAAATGCCAGGTAACCAAGGTCGTAAAACCAACCAAACCCGTAAATCCAAGGTCATTTCGAAAGGGAACAGAGTAAAAAAAACCCAAAAGGCGCGCAGAAATCAAAACGAAACTCGTCACTTTGGCTGTGGACTATGTAAGGCAGATCATCGCATTGTTTCGTGTAAGAAGTTTTCTAATCTCAACTTAGAGAAAAAGTATGAGACAATTGGGAAACTTCACTACTGCTCAAATTGCTTAGCTCGCAACCACTTGCTGGAGAAGTGCACCAATCCAGCGCGTTGTCGTGTTTGTGGTTTAAAACACCACACCGTTTTACACGGTCATAAAAAGATTTTAAAGGACCTTAAGAAATCCGCTACACCACAGGCAAACACAGAGGAAAGAGATTCGAAACAGGACTCTGGTAGTACGTCTATAGCTATATGCCTACCTACAGCACTAAACACGACTTTTGTGCCAACGTCCGAAATTTATGCTATGCTTGAGGATGGTTGTGTTTTGACAAGAGCGATCATAAACCCAAGCTCAACATGCTCAAGAATTGCCTACTCTTTTGTGCGAACACATCATCTTAAGACCTTTGATGTCGACGGCAAAACGTATGTGAGGACCACTATTACCCCAAACATGTCGTCAATAACAAAATACGACATATATTTTTTGGTAACAAAAGAATTGCCCAAATACCCTTACTCTAGGGGCTTTCAAGAGTCCATCAAGGAAAAATTCGGCAACCTTGTCTTGGCGGACCCAAATTTTTACACTAATGATCCAGTCGAACATGAACTTGGTGGGGACATTTATAGCTCCATTTTGAAGTCCAACGTGATCCATATTGGTGGTGGATCTGTCATAGCCCAGGACACAACCCTTGGTTGGCTCATTATGGGTTCTTACTCGAATTAACCCATTCATACCCAAACCCTAAGTATTACATTAAAATAATGAATAACCCCTATGTTTTCCAATTAATTGGACCGTTACTAAAGTCCAGCATTTTATTCACAGGCACATCATGGCGGGGAGAATGTTCACACGGTGAACAAAAAGGTACCGCTGTACCAACACTGCAGCATTAACGCCCCCATCAACAGCTGATGAAAGAACAATAACAAAAAACTAAAAAGTAAAAAGGTCATCAAGAAATCGTTCGTGAAGACGTACAACACCGAAGTGACGCTCTAAAAAACCCTACCTAAACAAAGTGTTTTAAATTGTTCAAAAAAGCCCTACAAAAACATTGAATTAAATTAAATTTAAACCAAAAGTGAAAAAAAAAGTAAATAAGTTTTATTTCTAAAAAACTTAACCTAACTTAAAACAATAAAGAACTTAACCTACAATTGCATATACCCATAATTACCCCTTAAATAGAAAATAAATAAAATTTTATAACGTTTTAAATAAATATATAAAGTGGTTTTATTTACCAAAGTTTGCGCTCAAAATCTATTTATCTCGCTCAAACCCTCTAACCCGTGTAAACAATGTTAAAAATTATGCTCTTTAAGCTTAATTTTAATCATTTTTTTTACTCCCCACTATTCTTTGCTTTGCTTTCTGTATTTTTAACAAAGGTCGCGAACTCTAAAATATAAAGAGTACCAATGTCATCATAGTTTATTTCTTCAAGATCATCAAATTCCTCAGTTGGTAAATTTTCACACTCAATTTCATTTAAACTTGATAAACCATGTTTAAATTTAAACTCTATTTAAATCGAATTTGACACAACATTTTCTTCTGATTTTTTTTTTTATTTGGAAATTGGTAGAGTTTAGCCATTCTGTATTATCTACGTTACCTCTGTTACTGAGATGGTCAGTGTTCCGAGCTGCAAGTAAAAATGTATTAATTCGTTAGAATTGGTCGTTTTGGCTAATTGATTTTTGATTGAATCTTACCTAAAATGTATTTACGCATACGATATTTAAATTCCTTTGGAGTAGGATGGTCACAAAGCCCTCCCTTGCTCCGTATAGCCCCAAAGAAATGTTCCAGAACATCTTGGTTAAACCTATTTGTGCATATGTACGACATTTTGTGTTTTTCGGCAACATATTCATACAGCATTTTTAAGGCGTTATTTGTCATTATAACGCTTTTTTGGAACGGTTCTAAATTGTTTTTGTTTGGGATTATAGGAGCCGACATTATGTTATTAATTTGAGCCAACGTTTTGAGTTGACTTTCCATGTTAATTCCAAATGGTTCCTACATAAAACAACCTTAAATAAAGTTTATATTAATGGAGTTACCTTGCCTGGAAAACCAAAATTAGCTACCGAAGAATTCAAGACGTCAAACCAATCGTTTATTAGCTGTATAAAGTCTGCTGTCTCTGTGGGCTTATACATTTCCATGCCAATGGAGTAACACCGTCGAATCGCATTTGCTGTGGTATTTGAGAACAATTGTGCGGCTAATTTTACTTTTTGTCTCCCTTAAAAATTAATAGTTTTACTATTACTATTAATCGACCATTAGAAAATATTAACTTACCTGCCCCTTTTACTGAGAGATGTTCATCGCTTAATTTTAAAGTAATTGAAGTGTCAGAGGTATATTTAAACAACGTTTGAATTGTCCTGCATGACAACACATTTTTGTTGATAACGAACCCTTTATCAATAAAATGGTTTCTAATTAGCTTTAACAAATGGGGGGGGGGGGGGGGGGGCGTCAGCAAATGCGAAAACCTTATTATTGGGATTCCTTGGGTGGGCAAACCATGGCGTATCTACAGAACAAATTATTACTTACACTTATAGGAAATCTTTAATAAAGTATATCAGTTAAAAATCTTAAAAACGAACCATAAGTTTCACTTTCTAATTAATCTTATTGCATAATCTTATTGATTAGTGTTAATTTTGACGATGGATTGTGCAAAAACAAAATAGGCAAAACTTATTTTTTTGTAACTTAAAACTAATTCTAAAACTTAAAATCAATTACTTTAATCTATTTTATTATTTATCAAACAAAACCCCAGTCGTTTGTACATATATAATAATAGAATCTATGGACACGATTACCACTTACAGCTATGCAAATTAAAGCTATCTGAAATTATCTGTTTGCGTCCATATGGGTTCAATGAAGTAGACGCATTAATGCTACAATTAAAACTATTATAAAAGAATGAACTGGTAATTACAGAATGTTTTATTAGCAAATCCAAACTGCGTAGAATAAGAAAGAAGCTACCAGTAATATGGAAGTTACCTGTTACATGGAAGCTACCTTAAACCTGACAATATGTCAACGTGATTCGTGGTAACGTAAAAACTGATGAAATTTTTTAATCAATCCCAAAATTCAATCAATAAGTAGAAAAGTAATAATTACTTACCTCTAGTTATTTTCAAACTCTTCCATAACTTACGATTCGTAGGGCCATTGTCACAAACAATGGCAACAACCGCAAACCCAACTCGATCAAGCGTTGAAATTATTTGAAAAAGTATTTCGGTTGTCATTTGAGAATCGTAATCAAAAAAAAACCGGTTCTTTCCACGACTTTCGTAAGCCTCTCGCCATTACAACTTGGACATAGTTTGTGGGTTTTTTTACAGTGTCACCAACTGAATCATACTCGAAGGTTTCCACAACCTTCATTTCATCAAAAGCCAGTATGCATATTTTATCTTCACTTTCCAAATCTGTAATATGTGCCACAAAATCAACGGCTGGAGTTATTAAGCCTTCACATATATTTATTTTTCTACACCAGTGATGCAAGGTTTTAATGTAAGGCAGGGGAAACCCTTTCTTGTACAAATGGTTGTACGCTCTTGGTCCAGCTGCTTGTAAACATATAGCACTGGATATATCTTCCCATTTCCACCTAATATCTCCTGGCGACATAATTTTTTTTAATTTGCCCTTCTGTAAAAATAGACCGCATTAACTCATTAGCATTAGCTCCAAATCTTTTATTTGGTTATTCAAACAACGCATAATTTCATTGGGGCTTCGTTTAGGGTCTAGAGAAGTGGGACTAAAATAATAAAGAAAATATGATAACGCTCACTCAGAAGTTTGTGCAGATCATTCTCAGTTTGTGTTGCCTGCTCTCTTGTGTATTTTTGTGGTAAGCAATCAACAGATTTTGTCGTTATACTATCTTGTTCTTGGTTAAAAGTAGGATCGTTGTAACAAGAAGATTCCATTGACCAATCATAATTAATTTCTTCAACAAAACATTTAGATGTTGTGAAGTTTAAATTATTTTCATTTAAAGGGTGATTCTTATAACTAAAGTTAAACATGACAATAAATAAAAAAGTACAATTATAACCATACATACATTTAAAATCAAAAATATTCTGACTTACATAGCTAATGATGGGGATAAATTTGTAGATATAGATATTAGATTTGTGTTAGGAAAAGCACTTGGAAGTAAAAAAAATTTTCGGTCCGATTTAACAATATCAGACGATGCAAAACCGTCCATACAGCACGTGCACTGGCAGAAAATTCTGTTTGGCAAATTTCTGTCCACTTCCTTTTTCTCCGCTCATCTTTAGGAACAAGGAAGAAACTTTCATTTCCGTTCACCTCCTTTTTTTGCAAAGCCAGCATTTTCTCATTTTATATCTTTATTTTTTTTTTTGAAACACAAACAAACGCAGTTGCACACAAATTTAATTATTTTGTAGTTTTCTTCTTACCTTTACTTTGTATATAATATAATATAATTTTCAAAACATTTTAAAGCACGAATAATAAAATCTTTTAAATTAAGAATTTTTATGGTTTTTTAATATAATGATATTTTAAAAAAACAAAAAAGTAACTGTCATAAGTAGGCTTACCACCTTTTAAAATTGCGGAAACGGGGCACCACTAAAAAAATCATAGAAAAATTCAAACAAATCCGTTTATGTATAATTATTATACTATTTTATTTGGAAAATCAACAATTACACATTAATTCAAATTGTGTAAAATCTAGACTTATAAAACTTAACCAAAACATAAACGTAAATATAAATAATATACATAGTTAATAACAATTGTAACATAAAATGGAATTTTAAAAAGTGAAGTTATTTCATTACTTAGTTTTAAATTCATATGTACATAGTTAATAATAATATAAACGTAAAATAGAATTTTAAAAAGTGTAATTATTTCAGTTTTAAATTTATATTTTGTATCACTTTTAGCAGCTTTTATTAAATCTTTATTTAAAGTAATAAATTCAACAAACTCAGCACATCTTAAGCTAAAATTGAAATGAACCAACAACTCAGCTTTAACTAAAGGAACAAGCAACCTAGAGCGCGTATCATGCCATTTATTTTTCATGACGCTGAAAACACGCTCTACATAGCAATTACTAGGTGGTACAATAAAAATATATTGCACTATAATAAACAAATTTGGACTTTCCCCATTATCGAAAAATTTTAACCATTTTTGGATTATTTTATTTGAATGGGGGATTTCGGTCATAGAAGTTAATGCACTATTTTTTTTTTTTTTTTAGCGATAAACCAACACTCAGGGGATGCCCCCTATATATGCAGTGCATTGTGTTGATCAGGAAAATAAGGTTTGGGAAGGAGGAAAGAGGGAATAGTGTTTGTGGACATTTGACTTGAATCTTAATAAATTATAAGTACCGGGGAAGACCTCTGCGGGAAGTTTATTCCACATACGGATAGTTCGACTGAAAAACGAATTTTCTCTATAATGCGTTGTGCGAAACACAGGACAATCGACTACAAACGGATGTGATCCACTGGATGAGCGAGTATTACGAAGAAATACTCGGGCGGGTGGAATAAGTTCACTTATCTCAGTGGAACACCTCCCATGGTAATATCGATAGAAAAGTGTCACACAACCCACATTCACATTTTGTTCAATAGTAATATTCAGTTTTGACAAAATACTATTTAGAAAACATATTTCAGAAAATAAAGCATCCTTGTCTATCGGTATTTCCAATTTTTGAGTAACTTCAACCACTTCATCATATATTAACTCATTATCTAAATTAAACTGTTTACATTTATAAAAAACAGCTTCAGTTGAATAATCAAACCACTTATTTAAATATTCTAGAATTTTTTTTATAAACTGAGATGCATTCTTTAGTTAAATATTCTTTTTTATTGCGATCTACTTGCAACAAAATTTGATTGGCTTTAAATCAAAAAAAAGGTTTTCCAATCTATTTGAAAATTCTAATTTTATTTTATAAAAAATATCAAAAACTTCTGTAGGTTGGATGTAGTCACTTTCTATATGTTTTATATGTGATGAAAAAATGCTCATAATATGTTGAATAAAATATAGGTATGCCTCGCATATTTGATTCTCGTCTTTCTGTACGTCCGAAACTTTATCACAGGCAACAAATTTCCAAATTAGCTTGGAAACATTCTCTTCTCCTTTACTCAAAAAATACGATTTTAAAACAGGCCATGATTGAAGAATACGATCAATAGTTGGAAATAATGTCAGAATTCTAATACGCGAATGTCCAAGTACCTAATTGGATATAATCAGTTTCCATAAAAATGAAAAACTCTTTCAGTTCTGCTATATTTTTTGCACTTGAAGAAAATTCACTGAAAACTTCAATAACTAAACTTTCTACATTTAACGATGAGGTTTTAAGTGCTTGTTTGGCAGTATTATGCAAAATATGAGCATGACAATGTGCAGCAATTAAATTCGGTAAATTCAGTTTTCGTTTCAGATGCTGAAATACTGATTTAAATTTGCCATAGTTAACGGACGCATTGTCTGCTTCATATGCTACTAATTTATTATAACGCAACATTCCATATTTTTCTAGGCACTCAATCAACTTCGCAGCTATGGCTTCCGATGTCTCGTCGTTATCTTCATAAAAATCAATAAGAAATGTTGTTGGTCCTTTCTTCATTGAAAAATATCGGATTGCAACAGTAAGGCGTGTAGATTTTGGCAGAAAAATTTTTTTCCCGATTTTAGCAAATGAGGAGGTCCAAAAATATGCCTTTTGATGTGTTTTATCCTAATTTGAAAGGTTTTTCCGTATTGATAAACATTTAGCTTGGAAAATTTGCGTTTGATAAAAATGTATATAGAAATTTCTGAAAAATGTGATTACTTGTTATAAACTTCAAAAAAATGTTGCTTAAATGAACTTAAACCATATTATTTATATATTTTCTTTATTAAAAACCAGTAAAAACATTAAAAAACATTTAAAAAGTTTAAACCAACAATATTCATTAAATCTTGCTTCGATTCATTCCTAGACATCATTGTTCTGCTTGCTTCACACACCTCTCTATGGACTGTCCATGACATGGCCACTTTGGAACTTGCATTGGCTCTTCAACAAACTTTCTTATTTCGGATATTTTAAGTTTACACGTAAGCGGAGGTTCATAAACTTTTTCTTTATCTGACCAGTCTATAAGTTCTAACAGGGATGTTGCAATTAAATTTATTGCAGGTGTTATCTTGGGCCGAACAGATAGATCCCCTAGTGTATCATCATCGCCATTCCTTATCTCAATTATTTTCTGAACCCCTGCCATCCTTTCTTCTTGATCCTCCGAGCATAAAAGTGTCTGAAGCACCATTTCACTAAATGTACACCACGATGAACGTTTGATTTGGAAAAACAATATCGGCTACTGCCTTCTCCTGAGATCTTAGGAGCTTCAATTGAAGAAGAATGTGACGAGGTCCTTCCACCCAAGAGAATTTCGATTTAATTGTAAACCAGCAGGGATAGTAAACACCAACAATGAATTCCACAAGAAGTTGTAACGTCTTCAAGTTACTGCCTTTAAGGCCATGTTTTGAAACCCATATGCGACAAATCCTATTTGCAGTTGTTAACCACCGAGAGTGGCTTACTGGGCCAATTTCTAAGAGTGCCAGATCGATTGGAAGTGTACCATTTATTATGGCCTGCGTTATCCTGTACCCATGAGCCTGATCTGTAGAGAGATCTCTGACAATATCATCATTCAATGAAGCCAAAGGCTCTGGAAAGGACAATCTGACAAATGAGGGATTGATTTCAAGTTCAGTTGCAGTATCAAGCATGTTGCCAATAATTCCACTCCACTTGTTGTTGGATAAAGTTTTTCCATCCAACTCTGTGATCAAGTGCCGCAGAGGTAACTCATTAGTATGAAGAGCACAAACCAGCCAGATGAGTTTACGATTCAGTTTTGCCTCAACCCAATGCATGACTCCTCCTTGCCAACCAGTGTTTACATTGGTTGAGTCACCACCAATAGCCTGTAAACTTGTATCAATGCTGTGTTTCTTAAGGAATTCGGCAAGATGGTTAGCAATAACTTCAGCCGATTTTCTTTTTGTTACGTCTTTCTTTGGAGTAAAATTGCAAAGATACCTTCCGCCTGGCTCACTGCAAACAGTGTAATGCTCTTCTTTCACAATGCTTAGAAATTGATGACTAGAGTTATCTGCTTTTAACAGAACTTTAGTTGAATCTTTGCGTCCATCAAAGAAAATACATTAAATACTGCCTGTTTGGCATCGATCATGAAATTCTTCATCAAGCAATTTTATAACTTTTTCTTGTGCCCTTTTTACTTTACTGTGATCAACCACAAGTCTCCTATCACCTTCTCTTATTAAGCCAGCATCCAAAAAAGCAGCTGTTGTAATGGCAGCTGTAGCACGTAGGCCGACACCATACCTAATACTTTGCAATGCAACATTGCGCAATTGTAATGTTTTATAATCACTTGTTCTTGAAGTAGAAGGGACATCAAAATCATCACATGAAATGTGAAAATGTTCTTCAAATTCTTCACGCCAAGCACCAGTTGACTCATCACCATCTTCGGAGGAAATAAGTTCACTTGTTTGTACTGTTAACTCTTTTTTCTTTTTCTGCTGTTATTCCGAAATTCTTCGTAAATCATCTTGTTGCCTCTTCTGTTTCTTAATTTGTATTCTGTGATCACATTAATCCGGTAATCTAATTTGATGCTGTCCGACAGATCCAATCTTCTCTCTTTGACCCTTAATAAACACTAGTTCTTTGATAGGAATCTTCATACTCTTAGAACAAGAACAGGAGATGTGGACTTCATATTTACAGCCAGCTCCCCCTGGACCACGAAGGGTTGGGAATTCTGAAGGCAGCATTTCTCGACCAGCTCCAATAAAGTTACTCATGTGAGTGGAAGTTGCCAGTCTTGTCTTTCTTTTACTAGTCATGGTCATCACAGTTTAAAGAAAAGAAAAAACACTTTATGTACACACGTTTCAAATTTCACTTAAACACTGCCGAAATATGACTACGCGTTTCAAATTTCACACACTAATAAACAAAAATGTACGGACAATAAAAATTACATAAGTAACATGGGATTCCCCTTTTTGACTATGTGGAAGCCAAATAATAGCTACAAAGACAATTTTTCAGTGTTAAAAACAAGCAAAAAATAAAAACGCCATGCAATGTATTAAAAACGCTGTATTTCCTTTAATGAGCTTTTTTTGCTAAAGTTGTTCCGTACTCATATACATAAATTTCGAAAGAAAAACAAATAATATTTTTGTCAAAAGACAAATAAATAAAAGTTTGATTCAATATTTCATACAAATAATAAGTACTTAAGACAATAATATGTAGTTAGTACGGTATGATTCAATTTTAAGGACACTTAAAGGGGTAAGACATAAATATATAGAATTCGGACAACAGGTGACATTTAAAGAATTTTTACTGTAATTAAATAAAACCTTTTGGCTGATTTTATTATGCCAATTTATGTTTATCCAGTGCTAAATATGAAAGATATTATATGTTACTGCACTGGTATCCAAATTTTAATTTTAATAAATACAAATAGTTAAATATATACATATATGGTTATATATTCTTAACATTAGAGCAGAAAAATAGATAGAAATAATGATAGACAGAAAGAGAGTTTGCTGAGAATTTTAAATGAAACGTGAAAATATCTCGAATTTGAAGTAGCTACATATTTACCGAGCAAACCAGTAAAATTGCTTGTTCTTGTAAATATAATTGTGAATAACTAACCAAAACATACATAACTTTTTGACACCCCTCATTTTTGGATATAGAAAGAAAAAAATCGACACGCCCTATTTTTTATTTCCCTTGTTGGAAGCGTCTGTGGCTATAGAAATAGGACCACCACCAACATCTGATAAAGCATGTTCAATAGAATATGGAGCTTATACATTTTCAACAATTGCCTCAGCCTTCGTCCGGCCGCAGTGAATACGTTGACTTTTTTCCGAATCACTAAATAATTTTTTTAAAAGTTTAATGCCACAATCTTGAGACATATAGCTGTGATTATGGGTCACACCATGATACGTTAATGTTATTTCACATATAATAGCTTCATGTTCATCAGTTGTATTGGGTTTTGTAAAAAACTTTGTCAACCTAGTGCTATCATTACAGAAAAAATTTGCTTGCAAATACTACAATAAGCACTAATATCATCGTTTGGCGTATTTCTTAACCAACTCTGGAAATTTGGTAACTTCAACCAATCTTGTTTAAATTTGCAATACCTTTTTCGGTAATTTTTTTTCCTTTTTGTGTGTCGCTGCCGATGGATTTGCATATGCTTGTTTTTTTCTGTTCATTTTTCTATGCAAAGTTTAATAGTTTTAATATACATACATGCAAATTTATTGGATAAAATATTTTAGAAAATAATAAATAAATACCTTTAAAAAATCTCGCGTTCCGTTAAAATTTTAATTTATTAAAAATTGACAAATGGAATAACAAATCACAGTTTTCGTTTGACAAATGGCAAATGACAAAAGGGAATATAAATGTTCCAGTGTTGCTAATTAAGGCAGAATTAATTAACTGGTAGTCGCAGTTCCTTGAAGATGTCAAATTATAAAAAACAAGGCGAATTCACTTTACATGTACTCGCCTTGCTCATACACAATATAACTTGTGTATAGTAAATGTATCTGCTTTGGTTGCTAATGTATCAAAAAAATCCAGTTCTGTTAAAAAAATTTGTAGTACTAAAATAAGTGCTTAAGCTCTCTATTTTTTTGATTTGTTGTGCCATTTAATAAAAAAGTTAGTTAGAAAACGGGACAGATGGCGTCCAGTTCAGAGTATCGACGGGACACGGGACATTCCACTCTAAAACTGGACTGTCCCGGCGAAAACTGGCCAGTTGGCAAGTCTAGTCATAAGTAAAATTTATAAAAAAAATCAAACAATTAAATGACATTTTTCGTAGCTATACAGAAACCGTCACACTGCGGCGAAAAACACTGTGACCAGCTGGGCTAGAGAGCCCACCTCCTTATTAATGCCCGTAATTTCTACAAAAAGAAAGCAGGTCGTGTTTGTACTACGGATGCCAGTCCCGAAATCCCGGGATTTAGCGAATCCCGAATCCCGGGACTTAAATTTTTTTTAATCCCGGGATTTTCGGGATTTTGTCAATCCCGAAATTGTTAACTCAATTTTTTTGTTTAACCTTATTTTATAAAAAGAAATGCATTATGACATTCCCCATTAGAGGATAGGGAACACAATATTGATCTTTGGTATTTATTTGATTAATTCTGTTAATACTGTCATTGAAAACGTAAGAAATTAGTAACACTTTGTTATTTTTTTCAAGCGTGTCCAATAATTATACAGAAATTTTTACGTGAGAAGTGCTAAAAATAATTAAACAAGAAAATTTATTAAAGAAAAAAATGTTTTTGAAATGCACAAAACAATCCACTGGTGCACCAAATACAAAATTTAAACTTTACTCTTTACAGGGTTAAGATTATTAAAGTGTTTTCCGAGAGTTGACATCGAACCTACGGTAATTAATGGAGCGATTTCACAATATTAAGTAATGCATTTTATACACTACATAATTCCTACCGCAAGTAGTGGTGGTATAAAAATGCGTTTTTGTTAAAATAAGATTTTAATGGTTAACTAATTAAATTGATTTTTCTAGTTTATTTCGAATTAAAATTTCAATTATTTTTTTTAATTATAAAACCTGCGTTTGTAAACTTCTTTTAAAGACGTTTTTTAAATAAATATCTATAAAAAGCATTTATCTCTTAATTTTCAAAAATCCCGAATCCCGAAAAATGTCGATATCCCGTAAAATCCCGGGATTTGATTTTTTGTAATCCTGAATCCCTGCATCCCTAGTTTGTACCCAACAGTTATTTTTACCTAAATATTTCAACGTTTATTTTGCCTACGTGTTTTTACCTTCAATTTTCCTTTAAAATTTGGCAACCTTTTTTACCATAGATTTGTATGCACAGCTCGATTTCTTTTTGTAGAAATTACAGGCATAAGACAATAAATAAAGGGATAAAGGCAATTTGGCGAAGTAATTTCCAGTCTTGTACAACTAAATTTACATAAATTATGAAACTAAAACATTATTTGTTACGGTTTTAGACGCAAGCAATAAAGTGTTTTAGAGAGTGAAATTTAGTTATATGATTTCTAGTCATATAAATTGAGTTTTTGCAAAATTTAACGATAAAAGGTGCATTCCGCCACCAATTTACGTTAGTTTTTGTAAATAAATATTGATTTTTTCGAGAGGTTGTTTCACATTTCGCTCCATAACTCTTTTCCTACTGAACCAAAAGTGCTGAATTTCAATCCAAACTGCTTGGACAAACTTGCGACCAACATTTTTATTTTTCGCCAGCATCCTTTTCTAAATCGATATAACAATGCCCATCCGTCCAGCTAGATGTCGATGTTAACCTTATTCGCAAAGTACATGTCGCCATTTTTGAGATAATCGGGTGTGTTTTAGAATCCGAATTAACTTCAAAGTGGATTACTTCAGCATTTTTTGTGTTCTGCAATTCACCTTCACATGTTTTTATTCGTTTTGAATTAGAATGTTAAGGGGTTAGTGAAAGTAAAACGAATCGATTTTAATTCTTCTATGTGAGAACATTTTTAGCAAAAAAACATAATTTTTGTTTTTAGTTTGAAATGTTTTTTATATAATGAAAACAATACGTATTTTCACACAAATATCGCAAATTTCCACTGATTTAGCAATATTTACATATATATTTATATTTTTACCATTCCTTATAGTTTAAGGGACTTTTAATCAATTTTATGGCTTGTTTGAAATATTAAAAATGATCGCTTTTTTTGCAATTTTCGCGTACCTTTGTTGCTCATAAAAACTTATTTCTGGAGAAAAGTTTTGTGCCCACAGACAATCTATTTAATAGACATTTGGTAAGGTGATAATAGATACTATTATCACCTTACCAAATGTTATTGTAACCGATCCATATTTTACCATAGCTCTTATACAAATACCCCTTCTGTAAATAGCTTTTAATGTCATAATAATCTTATAAATGTTGGTTTTGTCAATAATTTCTATAATAGCTTGTATGTATGTCGTGTCAAAATGTTGCCTTGGTAGGCCGAGAATTGGTTCTAGGTCAATTGATACGATCACTTCACGATGAAAAAATCTCATAAAGATGTCGATGTCGGTAAATTATTCGGCACTAATAAGTTTTATATAAATCTTAAATTCATTATATATATCCACGATTGTCCACTGGTACACTCTCGAAAATGGATCTATTTATATAGATACGCCATTCTTGCAATGCATTATTCGTAGCATTAGCTTATATATTATATGTACCCATATTAAATAAATTACCTATTTACTTAAGAAAAATATATTTTGTAACATCTTGAACTTTTCTATTTTGTATACTAACCGTTGACAGACAGCTGGTGGTTTGCCGTAGGCTAATTGCATCATCTAAAACACGCATTTCATTGTAGTAATACAGATGAGGAACGTAAACATCGTCCATTGAAGATCCCGATTTTTTACAGGATTCGACTTTCTTTTTTTTGACAAGCCGACATTACATTTTTCATAATTTTTTTTAAGATGTCGTCGCTTTTGCCCATATTTTTTGCAATTTCCTCCCACGCGATTTTTTCTTGTCTACTCTTTTATAATTGGAACTTTTATAGTCCCATAAACAAGGAAATTGGTTAAAGAGGTTTATGAGCTTAAATACTTCCGATTCAGACCACCCCATTTCTGTATTTCAATGCATTACAAAATATTAAAAAAAATTTTACCACTTACGCCTAGTACTCTGTTCAAATTTGTGAAAAATGTTGAGCAACATCCATTATTTCATACGAAAAAATTGACATGTATCAATGTTGCCTATCTCGCGAGCTTGCATAATTTGGCGTTTTTATTCCTTCAAAGTATACGACATTGTTTTGCATATGTAAACAAACAAAAAATTAAATAAAATATAAAGTGACGCTTTTCTACTGCATAGTCGTATTTTAAAGCCTTTTAAGCCGAAAATTGGCAAGCGTCTAGAAGATGCTGAAACTATTTTCAATTATAGACTCAGTAGAGCCAGACGATGTGTAGAGAACGCTTTTGGGTTAATGTGTTCGAAATTTTACTGTCTCGTGCTAACCTCATTAAGAAAACTTGCGTATACTTACACAATTATTTAATAAGGACACTACGATAGCAATACTCACCTTTGAATTTCTCAGATTTTTTCACCGAATCCGGAGTTTTAGTTAATGGAGATTTTCGAAATCATATCCCTGCTGATTCTCTGCTTTCTTCGGATTTAAACAGAGGATATCACTGCAGGCAAGATTAGTTAGGAAGAAGTGTTCGAAATAAGTTCTTCAGCTATTTTAATTCGGAGGAGGGTTCCGTTCCTTGGCAAATGAAATATTCATTTTTAAGTTGAAATTGGAAATGGTTAGCGATATGTAAAATAGATCTTTTTGTAAATATTTTCTAATTTACATATGTATGTAACAAATTTTATAAAAACGGGTATAACTTTTTTCTTTTTTTTTGTAAATTTTATTTTAAATTTATAATTTATAATAATAATGATTTATATTTCTTGAACATGGTTGTTTCTAATATTTACATTACATTTGTCGATTTTTTCGTAACAAAAATCTCAAATTTGGCGATTTTCGGACAAAAATTTTGCAACAAACGTAATTGAACGAGGTAAATAAAAATTTTAAAAATTAAAAGACTTGATAAAGAACATTTTGTATTTTAAAGAAATTTATTAATCAAAACAAGAAAAAACAAACAAAAAAATTTTATAAATTTCACTTTTATAACTAAAAAACAAAAAAATGTATGTACTAAATAAAAATCTATATACATACATATGTAGGTACATATCTGTGGCATTTTGACCAAACATTTTAAGTGACAAATTTAAAAAGTTGAAAAAATTTTGTTTATCATACAAAATTTCATTCAAAAAACATTTTTGTTTTTATTTAACAGAAATGATTTTTTCACCTAGTTTTTTTTTAACTTTTTGGCTATCTTATCTCGTCTTAAGATATTTTGTCAAAATGCCACAGATATGTACATATGTATATCAGGGACCGAAAATAACAGTTATTTATATTTGATTGAACAAAATAACAGTTATTTTCTTATTTTTATTTTTCGAGCAAAAATAAAAGTTATTCTCTAAAAAATGTAAGGGCCATTATTACAACTTGCCAATAGTTAAAAGTCGGATTTTGTCGGACCGATAAATAGCTTTGCATTACAAAACCTTCATTTATTTAGTTTTCATCTATAAAATATTATTATTATTGAAAATAACAGTAATAAAAAAGTGTGATAAAAATGTTGTTGACTTAAAATGTTTATTTGAATGTGTGATCATCATTGGGATTTCTTATGCACATTAAAATATATAGTTAAAGTCAACTAGATTATAAACCACGTACATTTTATAGAGAATAGGTTTTATTTTTGCTCGAAAAATAAAAAAAAAGAAATTAACTGTTATTTTGTTCAAGCAAATAAAAATCAAAGAATAACTGTTATTTTTGTTAAAAAAAAATGAAAATAAAAAAAATTTAACATGCTTAAGAAAAAATAAAAAAATAACGGGTTTAATCTGACTTTTATGAAAAGAGGACTAACTGTTACGATCCCTGATATACATATATACAGTCGAACTTCCTTATAGTGAACTTCTATAAAATGAAGTTCTCCTTATTATGAACTTAAATCAAGAACACAACTTTTTCGTTCCACTTTCAATGTATTTTGATCTCCGTATAATGAATTTCCATACAGTGAATTTTTCTTTACAATAAACAAAATTTTGGAACCAAAAATACATTTCACGTGTGTTTTTGTCTCCATATAGTGAACTATTTTTTGCAGCTTTATTTTTCACTTGTTAGCAACACTATTTATTAAGAAAATAAGAAATGTACCGTAAATGAAAACAAAAAATTTAATGATTTGACTTTTAACACCAGTTGCCCGAGTTCAGTGAACGAAAATGACGCACCGGAGTAGCATTTCTCTTGAAAAAAGTTATTAGTAATTAATAAAGTTGAAGAAGGGACATCAAAGAAAAAAGATATAAGTAGCTAAAGAGTTTGTATTTCTTCCCAGTACATTATCAAACATTTTAAAAAACAAGTCAGTAATTCAAACAAAAATATCAGATAAATAAATAAAAAAAAAAAAAAAATTTCTTTATAATGAAGTTTCTATATAGTGAAATAATTGTCTGTCCCCGTGGAGGTTCATTATAGGGAAGTTCGACTGTACATACATATCGAGCCCTAACCGCGAAAATAACGTAAGCGACATAATTTTCAATTTTCGTATTTTTTAATATATTAGTTTATTGGCAACACGTGCATCATCTCCTAAAATGTCATGGGAACATCAGGTATCGTTACGATTTTACAAATTGCATACAAAATTTATATGAAATAAAATAAAAAAAACTCTCTCCTGTAAAACATGATTTTTGGCGCTTACGTTATTTTCGCGGTTAGGGCTCGATATGTATATCGATGGCTTAATATAAAAAAGGCCTAACTCGATTTTTTGTTTGTTCACAGCAGAAGAAAAAAACTTATTAAAATCCGTAAAATTTTAGATAAAGAAATTTGTAATGCAATTTTTAATAAAAAATATCCAACAAATGTTGTACTACAGCCCCTTACAAATTTTAAATCAAGATACATGTGGCATTAGCTACCAGAATAAACAAAAAAGCAATTTTTAAAAAAAAATCGAGTTAGGCCTTTTTTATATTAAGAGATCGATATACATATCGAGCCCTAACCGCGAAAATAACGTAAGCGCCAAAAATCATATTTTACAAAATGAGTTAATTCAATTAAAATGAGAATTGAATTAAAAAAATAATTCATTAATAAAGATTTAGGCCCTAATTTTGTAAAACACAATGCACGCCAAAGTATTATATTGAAAGCAAAAAACAAATTCATAAATATTTTGTAATTTTGTTGTTGCTTTGTACAGAAATTTATTTACCGTTTTAAAATTTTTAACGTCACAAGCAATGAGGCGTATGAAATCTTAAAAACCAATGTGAATTTCTGTTAGAGGCAACAACAAAATATTTATGAATTTGGTTTTGCTTTCAATGTAATTCTTTGTCGTTGCGTTGTGTTTTACAAAATTAGGGCCTTAATAATTTATAGGCCCTAAATATCACTTTACTTTGCAATTTTTGTAATTAGGGTTGGAACACACAGCGTTTACCGTCACATACATACCTTATAATATAAATGTTATGCTTGAAAGATTAAAATTACTATTCTAACATATTAACGCGTCTGTGAATGGAAATTTCTTCATGGAGCATTAAAATAAACTTAATTTGATACTTTAATGGGGGGGGGCAGGGAAAATAGTACCAAAATGGGAAATACGGTAAATTTCTTTATCTTTCTTCCGCTTACTGGTATTTTTTTAATTATCTTTATTATTGGACCTTAAAACATAAAATTAAACATGCAATGTTCGAGTGGATACTAATCAATGACGGAATTTGTTGGTACTTTTTTGTTCTTTAACTGGTACTTTTTGAATTTCCGTAAGTATTGGACCTAGAAACATAAAATTCAAGATGCAATGTCCTGAGTGGATAAGGATCCAAAAGATGGATATTTTGGTACTTTTTTGTTCTCTGACTGGTATTTTTTTTTTTTTGTTAAATTGGTACATTTTTAAATTTAATACTTATTGTTGTTCATTAACCCTTTCAGACCTAGCTGAATGGATTGTGCGATCTGCCTTTATTTGCCTCAAATTATATAAAAAAAATAGTTTTTTTGCCTATTAACCGGCAAGCAATGATTGTGAGTTCTTGTTTCTATTGTAAAAAAATAAAAAGAAAAAACAAACCTGCAGAAAATAAAAAACTACTATGTATTTCAACAAGTGTAAACATGCGTCCACGAGGTAAGTGTTTTTGTAAAATAATTTTGAAATAAGTGCTTAGTCTTAGTAGTGGTAACTGTAAAATGAGTTTTTGCAACAATTCAGCTTGCTACTGTCGATATTGTGCATAGTAAGAAGTCAGCGCTCAAGAAAATACAGATAGCAAAATTGTGTTGATCAGACACAACATGACATTTTGTTTTATGCTCACGTTTGTTCTATCTAATTATTTTGCAGGAAAACTTTTTGATTTTAATGACAATAATGATGTTGAAGCAGTTTTAAACATCCTGAACGAGTCTGATGCTGACTTCAGTGATGATGTTGTTGATGAAACATGGATCCCTTTAAATGTAAATGCAGATGATGAAGAAAGTGATGAAAACTCATGCAAGGATAACACTTTTCCTAACACGAATAACCCAAAAAGTACATCAGTTGAACAATCAAACTCCTCGGACCTGCAAGATATAGCACAAGTACCATCAGTTTTTAGATCCAAAATGCCAAACAGGAGCTCGATTCTGGTTCTGTGAAATGAAAAGTTTTTTCATAGTGTTTCTGATTCTCGTTTAGTGAAAAAATGATAAGAAAGTTCCAATGTTTTCATATGAAAAGAACAAGTGGAATGAAACAAACTGTTTTCACAATTTCACGGTAATTTGATTCTTGTTCTATGTAAAAGTGCAAAGAAGTCTTACAATCAGCGTTACCGTTGGTGCCACTAAAGTAGCAATTTGCCACTTTTTCGACTGCTTGGATACTATTTGGCCACTTTTACAAAATGCACCCAAATGTGATACTTTTTGTAATTCTTGCCACTTTTTTGATACTTTTAACGTTAGGAAAAAATACTTTTTTTCATTCTGTTTTGTTATAACTCCCATACTAGCCTTGAAAATTGGGTTCCAAGTGAAGACATTCTACGAAAGTATAGAAGTCGTTTTAAGAACAACTAATTGTAAAAAAATATGTATGTAACTGACCATTAATATATAACACATTGAAAAAGTTTGTTTAACCATTCTAACTGATTCTTATATTTTTTGGAATGCTTAAGACAAAATGAGCACAGTTTTCTCCCATCACGTCACATTTATCAGATACACCAATTATTGTAATTTCGGAAGATGTTTTGTACCACAATTAATAACAAAATCGAGTGGTATAGTTTTGTTCTATTTGTAAAGCTGATTACAATAATTTGAAGCAATAATAGACGAATTTGGATAAAAACTAAATATCCTATACCAAAGAAATTAAAACACTTGCACTTAAATTTAGTAGCATGTATGAATGCCGTGTATTTATTTGTATTAAAGTGCGAAACTGATTAAATATAACGAATTTTAAAAAGTGATATTTTCGTTTTTTTGTTTAGGATTTCTGATAAATGTGACGTGATGGGAGAAAACTGTACTCATATTTGGCCATAGCATTCTAAAAAACATAAGAATCTGGTGGAATAGGCAAATAAACTTCTAAAAAAAATTTTAAAACCTGTGCAATACAATGTCTTAAATAAATCAAAGAAAAATTATTCAGAAAGAAAAGTACAAGAAATATATTACTTAATGTATATATAAAACAAATTACATACATAAATATCTTCTAATTGCTGCAACAATGTCAGAATTCAAAAAAACATGTTTGGCAGAAAACGTTAAACTCCTTGAATTACCAAAACATTAAAGAAAATATTCAATATTTTTTTTATTTTTCGAATTTATTCTATCAGCTAAATTTCAGTTATGTATTTTTATAAAAGTTTTTTGTAATAATCATATTCCTTCAATTTTTCAGAAATGACTTTATATACTACCAGACTATTATATTGTATTTTCTTGTTACATTTTACCTTAGCTTTCCTTTGGAAAGCAATGAGGTATATTGTATGTAAAGAAAAATTTACAATTATTAGACACCAGCAGAATGTAATGCATTTTCTGGCCCGCTACGGACTTCGTCAGCATTCTTTGTGTCACACTGGATAGTGATACTTTATAAATTGAATGTATTTAACTCAACAATTTTAACAAATAGAAACTGGGAATTATTTCCTTCCGAAGGTTACTTTATATTATATTCACAAAGAATGCTGACGAAGGCCGTAGCGGGCCAGAAAATGCATTACATTCTGCTGGTGTCTAATAATTCGAAAAATAAAAAATATTGAATATAATTTAAAGTAACCTTCGGAAGGAAATAATTCCCAGTTTCTATTTATTAAAGAAAATATTTTATAAAAATAACTTCTCGAGAGAAATATTTATTTTAATTTTTGCAACAAATGAGCCATAAGTATGTATGTCTATTGTAATACGATCAATTATTTTTTAGTGCATATAATTACTACATATACATATGTTTTTTTGTTATGTTTTTATACCATTTATAAAATGTTATTTAAAATAAATAGAACAAAAACGTAAATAATACATAATGTGGTGTACTTATTTTAATTTGAAAAGTTGTGCCACTTTTTTTTTATAAAAATCCCCTTTTCGGTGCCACTTTTTTTTTAGATATCCCCTTTTTTTGGTACTTATTGAAAATATCCGACGGTAACACTGCTTACAATCTTTTCATTTGTGACTTATTTTTACACTTTCATTTTAACGGTGACAAAATGGAGAAAGTATTAAGAGGCAAGCGCGCAAGCGGAAACCAAAAAGAATTTTTAATTAGGTAATTATTTAGAGGAAAATCTGGACATTGCCAACGATAAGTAATAATTTACAAAATTAATAACAATAATCTTCTAAAAACATGCATATTTACAGATTTGTAACTGTGGATGGGGCTAGGCATAGAGACGAAAAGTGGAAGAATCTAGCCGCGATCCTTAACGCTCTTGGTGGTACCCAAAAGGATGGTCAAAAATGGAAGAAGTATTGGAGTGATTTAAAGTATCTATACTTTTTGCACATTTGGGTTAAATAATGTAGTTTTTAAATAAATTCTAGTCGCCTAAAAGAACTTTCGTCTCTAGAAGAACGCATAATAAAAATAACCACTGTGGAAGCTGTAGATGGGTGGGACCCCGGAAGTTGGCTTTGAAAATAATTTTTTTGGAAATAATGATGGTGCCAGTTGTGTAGAATCAGAAATAATTGTCGCCGACGAAAATATAGAAGGAGACGCTGCAACTACTTCTACGCTTGAACCTAACTCAACGCAAGCAAGCAATTCATATGCTGCAAATGTTTTAACCACTGCCAGCAATTCAACTGCGCAACCAACTCGTACAACGCTAAAAAAAATACCTGCAATGGATAGCCACTATCTCAGAGAAGCCAAAAGTTACGTTCACCTGTTTCGTAAAGTTCTTCTAAAGGCTCAGTTAGGCGAACGTTGCTGTACCGTATCTGTACTGTATCAATCAGCTGTTCGGTTTTTGTTATATGAAACGCAATACAAAAGCTTACCGAAATGTAATGTACCATAGTTGCAACGTACCATTCTGTAAAATAGAATTTCATACCGTTGTTACGTGACATTTGTAAAACAGTGATGGGCGGCTTGTATGTTTCTTGGAATGCGAGTATTTTTGCTCTTTTTTTTTACTTTTTTCAGTAAAGCTATGGAATTGTGACAAAACAACATTTTTTATATGTAAATACAAATATACATATGTTAAGATATGTATGTACACATACAATGGAAATGTGAAACGTATAAAAGGCTTTAAATGGTATCAAAACCTTGTTTGGTGTAAGCACATTTACAATAAATGTATGCTTAAAATATATATGCTAAAATACAAATTTGTTTATGGTAAATCAATAATATAAATATTATTAAAATACTGTTTTAAATACCATTTAAATCACTTGGTACTTTTTCTGCACAGCGGTCACCATTTAACAATTTTTGATTCCCATCACTGTGTGTATTGTTTTATGTAAACTATTTCTTTTTGTTTATGTATGGGAAAAAAATATGACACGTTTTTAAATGTTCTATAAGTGCACCATCGTTCTTACAGTACAGTGCGGTACATTACGGGTACATTAACGTTCGCCTAACTGGGCCTTTAGAAGTTGTTAGCACGAGAACGACGCCATACAAACGAGTCGTGTGCAGTTTCACCAAATTGAGCATTTTCGGCAAGAATAAGATAATCGGCATCGCAAATTATCATAACATTTTTGAATGTCCACCCTTTCGGCAATAGTACACGTGCTCTATTTCGTTTTTTGGTGCAGAAATTTTAATGTGCGTGCCGTCGATTACCCCAATTATTCCAGGGAATTGAAACTTCTCCATAAATTTCAATTTAATCGACGGGAACTCATCTCGCTTTGGAAATTTTATGTAATTATGTGCTATTTTATTAACAGCTAAACTATCTTGCCCAACACTTCTTTGGAGGATACCAGCGGCAAAAAAAAAATGTGGAGCACTTAATACCATTACCTGACTTGAAATAGAATGTTTCCTACACGAATTTGGCAAAAATGATATTAATTCGTTGATTAACTCCAAGCACAATACTTTTGGAATCCGATATAGCTCTACCAAGTGCTCCTCAGTCGTCACCTTGACCGGGTTTTGGCCATCGCGTAATGTGCGCCTAAAAACTCTCAATAAATTCCTGTAAAATGACAATTTTGGATAATAAAGACAACATTACTTTAATAATGTCTTCTTACCTTTGCTCATCCCGAATTTCTTGTGTTAAGTAGTTCAATTAAAACCAACAATCCCGACATCTTATTAAAATTTATTATTTTGTGTTGTGTATTTTTATAATTTGACACTTGATCAGAAAACAAAGAAGATTTGTAATTACCATCGGCGGTGAAGTTTATAAGCTTAGCGACGGATTAAAGTAAACTTAGAGCCGCCTACAATGTTTTTATGTTACATAATTTAATAACATTTTAAAATATTTATATATCTAAACAACCCCTAATATTTATTTGAAATCGCTAAATTGGTTTCAAAAACCAAATGTCGAAAAATAGCATAAAAAAGTTTACAAAATCGCGAAAATTTTTAACATTTCAAACAAGCCATAAAATTTATATAACAATACATTGTTATTGTTGCATATTTGTTGAAAAGCTATTTTAACAATTTTATGTACTTCCATCGGGTGCGGCTGCCACTTCGCTTGCAGCTGAAGTCTCTAAGGCGGTGGTGGCAGGTGAATCGCACGTCTGTAACGGTGCCGCGCAAGTTTGCACCGATGCAGGCTGGTTGCTACGTTCATCCTGTTCAGGTTGGTAATTACCATCCTGTTCAGGTTGGTAATTAAATTCCTGTACATTTTGGTAACTACCAACCTGTGCAGGCTGGTAATATCCAGGCTGGTAGTTGCCAAACTGTGCAGGGTGGTAATTACCAACCTGATACGCCGGCACATGTTGGTAGTTACCAACCGGTACATACGGGTAATTCCAACCCGGTACATGTGGGTAATGACCCACATGTACAGGCTGGTAATTACCCGCCGGTGAGTATACGTAATTAGGATGGTAACTACCAACCTGTTGATGAACATCATTTTGCGGCTGTTGACGACGTTGTTGCGCTTGTGTCCAAACCTAAAAAAAGAAAACAAATTAAAAGTAAAATAATAATTTTTTTTTTTTAAACTTTTTTGCTAACGGCTTGCTTACCTGCCGAGTTTGTGGACCTCTATGTCTACGGTCACCTGCTCGCACCCCAGCCTCTCTACGGCTGGGTCTACCACCACCTCGTCGACCAGCTGCTCGCCCTCTTCGTCCTCCACGTTCCTGTTTGAGGAGCATCATTATAAATTTCTGAAAAAAAATACAGAAATTTAAATAATCATTATCAGCCCAATTATGAATAAAAATTGCACGGGAGTTTTATCCCATTTTTCCTATGTTTAATAAATTGGAAAAATGGGAAAAGGGAAAAAACTCCCGTGGAATTTTTATTCATAATTGGGCTGTGTAAGATTCAAAAATAATTTTAAAAACTTTGGCTTACCTTTGTGTGAAAAAATGAAAAAATTCACCAAATTCAAAGGTACCATATCTCGCAGTTTTATTTTATTGCCAGATTATTGAAATGTTATCTATAAACATTATTTGAATTTGTGGCCTATTGTGCGATTTTTGTTGCTGTGATTATTAAGGGCATAATACACCACAGCAATATAATTTATATAATAAATGTTTCTACCATGAGAATATTTGTCATAAAATTCTTTTATTACAGAAATCGTATTTAAAAACGTCGTTTAAAATTCTTGCCATTATATTATATTTCATCTCCGTTGAAAAAAAAGCAACAAACGAAGTATATTTGGCAAACACAAAATGGAATTTTATGGGATACAAGAGAGAAGGGGATTAACTTCTCTCTCCCAGCAAAAACCACAGCGACAAAAATCGCACAATTTCCACTTATTTAAATATATAATTCTTGTACAAAATTTAATTAGATAATTTTTTAATAATAAAAATATTGAATTACTTTTGCTAAATATAAAAACTTAAAATTACTTTGCTATCATAAGTAGTTTTACTGAGTTTTAAGTTGTTTTTACAAAAATTTTCGATAATTTTTCTAAAATTATCTAAGTTAATAGTTATCATGCCTAACATGCAGTCTGCAACTGACATGAAATGCTTAACTTTAACACTAATATGATGTTAGTGTAAGGTATAGACTCATCATGTTAAAAGTTTTCTCATGTTAACACACGGTTATTAATGAAAATGTTTCAACAACGGTTTTGTAACTTCAAGTTATAACACCAAATCATGTTAGTTGTTAGTTGTCCATTTTAAATTTTAAAACATACATATCTTTTTTAGTTATTTCCACCTATGGATTTTTTAGTGTGTATGCAATTATTAAAACAGTGTGATCAATTGCTTTAATATATAAAGCATATTTATTTATATATTATATATATATATATATAAAAGTACAAATTGAGAATTATATTAATCGTTTTAAAATGGCAGATGCAAATATTTTTTTTTTATTTTACGACCCAGTGACTAATATTCCGAGAACTCAGAATTGTAAGTGGAATTGTAACACAGAGTATGCTTTCACTTACTTCATATTGTACAATGTACATGAAACAGTACTACAGGCAGAGAGGAAGTAAGCTAATCGTGGTATAGAATTGAGTGTAACACACTTTCTCATTGCACTTAGCACTTGTCGCAGAAGCAATGTTGCTTACAATGCAATGTATAAAGTGTGTTGTGAGTATCATGTCAAAAAAGAAGAAGCAAAACTTCATAAGTGTTTATAGTTTACAGGTAAAATAAATGTGATTTTTAAAATAATTTTTATTAAAGTTTGTTTAAATTAAAATTTAAAATATATATGTACATATAAGAAAATTATAATTATAAAATAAAAAAGCAACAATAATAATAAAATAAAAAACATAGACTAATTTCATAAAATAAACTTTTAAATAAACAACCAAAATAAAAAATATGAATGCTGAAACTTTTGAAAATCCGGAAACTGAATACATTGTCTTGACACATGGTATGACTTCAACTAATGGTGATGAAATAAAAAAACTTAAAGCTATTTCTAACTTGTTTCTACTTAAACACGAACTATACACTTTACTTAAACTTTATCTTTTTTTGCAGAGAATATTGACATAGTTAAGCATGATATGGCGACAGTAAAAAATGAGCAAGAATCTATCAAGTTATTGCTAGAAAAAGTGCTGGACAATCAAGCAAAAATGTTAGCATACTTAACGCAAACATCTAAAAAGGGAATTTCAAGCTATCAGACCATGTTTCCTCTAGAAACTGAAGAGCAAATGTAAACAGTGGAGCGTTTTTCAGAATCAAATAAAGCCGAAATGGTATGTTGTTATTTTTAGCAAATTTTGTTCTATATTTTTCGCATTTTCTATTCTTAATTATTCTTCCAGATAATTGTTATAAAACAAGTTTTAAATCCTGGAGGATTATGTAAGAATTTTCATCGGATTCTTGACAAAAATATTATATTTTCGTACAATTACGATGGCGTGAATGATAAGAAAGCTTTTAAAGATCATAAAAGTTTTTGAATGCTGCAATTTTCGGTAAGTCGCAGTAAGTGTGTTTTATGTTAACATACATACCTCAGTTTCATATTTTTTTTTACTTTGAATAGAAGCGGTTAAAAATGATGGCTACACGCATACCGAATACGTCAAGGATATTCGTGACTCTATTAAGACGCTCAAAAACAGGATCCACAAAAGAAAATACGATGAGAATAAAAAAAATGAGAAAAAGAGCAAAGCAGAAGTTACTCACCCCACTAAAACCACTTAATTTTTTATATAAATTTATATAAAAATTTTTCTATTAATTTAAAAATTAAATAAGTATGAATCGATTTTTAGTTTTTTTTTTATCACAAAAAAGGATTTTTTAAATATTACTTTTTATGTTATTCCAACCAAAAAATATGTTTAGTTCATAATAATAATATTTTAAACAATAATATAATACGAAAATTGTTTTTATTTTCAATATAATGTCTCGCACGAAATTTTTTAATTTTCTTAAAACTGGCTGTGAATTATTAACGATTAATTTAAAAATACATTAAAAATAAGTAATCTTTTTTTAGTTATAATTAAAATTTTAAGTTTTTTATCTATGTATAATGAAATTATTACTAATTATTAATAAAAGAATAAAAAGTTAAATACAAAAAAATTGTTTTTATTATAATTTTTCTAACATTTTTGCTAGGGTGTATTTCTTGCTCACTTCCATATACTTTGTATATGAACAAGTACTTTACGTTAATTACAGCACCCTTTACTAAGTATATGAGAAAATATTACATTTTGGTTACACAACCATTATACAAAGTACATAGAATTGTATGAAGGACGGATACTTTCTCGTACACTTTGTGGGTTGATGGTAAGCAATGAAAAAGCGGCCATGTTCTGTATAAAAGTAAACGAAAAACGTATATACACTTCCGAGTACCCCGTACACACAAAGTATAGCATACGTATTTCAGTACGTATAACACACGTGCGTCACTGGGGAGGTTTTATAAATACAACTCTGCATATAATTTTATATATTAAAAGTGTGGCAATATTTCATATCTAAAAGGAACGACGAAAATGAAATAACGGTAGATTTTTTTATTAACTAAAGGCGAAAAAATTAGAAAAACAAGAAACAATCGGTGTGAACAAAATAAAATTAAAGCAAATAATTTTATTTTTTCAAAAAAATTAAGTGATCAGTGCTTCGGATTAAAAATTTACTCACAAAATTAAAAAAAATTGAGAAAAAAATTAACAAAAAAATTGTAATAAAAAAACTAAACCAGTGGTATTAAAACAATTTTTACTTTGTGCAGTGAGTTTTGTTTTATTTTTAAAGTTTTTCTGGTAAGTTTTTTTTGAACAAAGATTAATAGAAAATATAAAAATAAGAAGAAAATATAAAATAAAAAAGTGGCATAAATGCATAGTTTTCGAGTTATAGACCTCTACAATTTTCATATACATACATACATATACAAAAATTGTAAAAATTATATTAAAAGTTTAATAAAAAGAACAGCCAAATTCTTTCGTTTTACGTTTTTGATTTCCACGACGCCCCTGTATATTGGCAATATTTGAAAGCGTTTCAATATATTTTTCTGTATATACAAAATTAATTTAAAATTCGATACGCTTTAGTGCAGCTGTACACTTTCTTTTGACGCCCACTGTATTAACAAAAACGTTAAATACCAATTATCTATATATACAGTATGTCAAGATAATATTTAGACGTGGTAAAAATAGGTTACTTTTTAACAAGGTTTCGTTTAAATGTGCTAAATTCCAATTTCATACTCTTGATAAACTATAATTTATTGTTGATGGGATAGGCTATTCCTATGCGCATTTCACTTGATTTATTTTTTTGTCAACTCTAAATGTAGTTGTTAGTGCGTAAAGAAAGAACTAAAATAAAAACAAATTACTTTATTTAATTTTGCCAGTTCAGTTTAATTTACACTGCCACATGCATATTAGTTATCAAAGTTATTTATTATTTTTTAAAAACTTTTTTTTTGGTAATTCAATCAAAACTAAACTTGCTATATATTAATTAAACTTTTAATATATTTAATAACACGCAAACATGTGCAAATAATCAAATTAAGCGTTATATATTATATAAATATACATATATTTAGATATATATAAAAACTTCTGTTCTTTCTAAACTATCGTAAAGTCCCAATTTCCACAATGCAAGTCTTATTGATAAACTTATCACATTTTCTTCTTTGAATCAGCTTCGGCGTTTCCACGAGTCAAGTCTTATTATTTATCATTTATTTCATTTGTATGAATGTATATGTGCGTTTTAACATTACGTTTAAAACATATTTCTTATTAAAATGTATTTAAATTCAAATTCGTGTTGAATATTTTAACAATTGTTTAATTTAAAATTAAAGTTGTGTAAAATGTACTTTTAATTATAAATTTCTTTTGTTTTGTGAAATAACAAATATTTAAAAAAATTCACACACAAAAATCACACCCGCTACGAAATTAACTTTGTACAACGAAATTAAATATGAAAGATAATTGTCAAAATAGACCTGCTGAAAATTACGAATGAGAAAACAAAACGCATATGACGAGTACAGCAAGGTGAGTACTCGTTTCTTTTCCCCTCGTCACTCTCGCCTACAAAGTAGCAAGCTGATCAATAAGACTTGCATTGTGGAAATTGGGACAAAGGGTATATAAGATTCGGTATAGCAGAATAAATCACTCTTGTTTGATATCAATTGGTTTGTATTTTCATATAAAAACGGGTATTTGTGCAAGAGTGAAAAATAACTAAATTTAAAAATAATTTTACTAATTTTTATTTAATAATTTTTTTTTTAAATATTTGTTTATCAAGTGAAAACATTGAGAGTAATTTAAAAATATCCTAGAGGGAAGCGAACTGACACTGAAGTAGTCCCGTGATAGGTCTTTGGTGGAAGGGACCGGTTCCAGTTCTAACACTTTATATGAATAAGACATATCACTTTTACATGGGGTTGTCATTGGAGGGGGTCAATTGACACTATTTGACCAATCACAGACCTATTCTCAATGAACCTGCTTAGTGTCAGTTACTAAAATGTAGTATTATTTAAATACAATGTAGTATTATTTCAATAAAACTTGTCCAAGAATTAAATTTAAGAGCCAAATTTTAGAAATTACCAAAAAATGTGTCACATCTCCGCTGAAGACGGTTCTGTAATTCATTACTTTTTCTACCTTTTTGTTATTTATAAACCAGTTAAGGGATTGGTTCTTCTTTCACCGGTCATGAGTCCTTTCTTTTTGTACTTGTTCTATTTTCACAAATCCCAGGACCAGTCGCTTAGACCAATTGACACCAATTTCCCGCAGGGAGGTACTTTATATATGTATGTACTTTGGTAAAAAGCATCGTAAAATAAGTACAAGGTAATGTAATGACAAATTAATTTATTTAATTTTTGACGTTTTCTCAGGTTTGTTTAATATTTTACCTTTCTTAAAAAAAAAACTTAAACATTTGTTTGTAGAAAATTGGTTTGTCCCTACAAGACTTAAATATTACTGAAGATTTTAAGTCACAAGTTAAGAATGTAGTAACGGAAGAAGAAATATGTGCAACCGAAGCTCTTCTTTTGCTGCAAAAAAACAAAAATGTGTATCAAACAACACTTGAACGATATACAGAAGATGAAAAAATTGCTATAGAATCTCTTATTTTGTTACAAAAAGACAAACAAGTGTGTAAAACAACACTTAATAATTGTACTGAGGATGAACAAATAGCAAAAGAAGCTCTATCTTCCTTGTTTAAAAAAGGAATAGAAAATTTGAAGGTTTTGCCAAATGAATATTCAAATTGTTCTGATAAAGAAATGGTAAGTAACAAGGTTGAGAGTTTCATAACTATAAAATTAATTCACGCTACATTTTTAGATCTCTCCTATATTGGTAGGACAATTTAAAATTTGAAATAATGATGTATTTATTAATTTTTTATGTTTTGTTTATTTTTTAGCACCAAGAAGACGACTCCGTAAATAAGGCGGATGTTATTGAAAATAAATTAAATAGTTTTTTAAAAGATTTAAAAGTATTGTTAAATGATGTATTAGAAAAATTTTCTTATACTAATTTTATTACTAACAATAATAAAAGTTTTAATAAATATAATAATAAAATTGACAAATCCCCAGAAAACTTGTCTATTTCATTAAATGAAACAAAGCAAACGAAGAAAATAAATAAAGAGATTCTTGGTCCCTTTGAAACCACCGAAAGTAGCTTAGATTTATCTCAATTTGACAGTTATAGAAAGGGCATTGACCAAAAAGAAAAAGTCAATAAAAATGTTATTCGTGAACCCGGGAAAACTATCAATCAAGTTCGTCAATTCAAATCTTAAATTTCTGACGGCGATTTTAAAGTAAATCCAGATTTAGTTTTCAATGCAAAAGATAATCTAAAATTAAATCTCTCTAAAAATAAATTTGTAATAGATGTAATTCGTCAAGAATACTTAAAAATTAATAATTCGTGCGTCATCTCTTTCTATAATTTAAAATACTTAGTTTCAGGGCTTTTAGCTTATGGATATTGCACCTTTCCAGATTGTTGCAGATACCGATTTAAAATAAATTTAAACGGACATGTTTCAGTTCACAGAACAGGTGAACTTTTTCATGGACAAGGGCAAAAACGTGTTGCACAAATTCGTGGTGTTACGCGTGCTCTGGTGAAAAAATCACTGAAAAATAAGAGTGCATACATATATAGAAAAGTAAAAATTTTAGAAGCTGCTGATGAAATAGCTCAAAGTGGAAATTTCCGAAAGAAATTTTGATGGTTTTTGTGACCCTAATCCATTTATTGACGTTTACCTGATGAAACAAGGATATTATCATGGATACGTACAGTACCTAGCGTCACCATTAGCAATTCATTGTTGCGAAAATAAAACATTCGAAACTTTTAGAAAAAAATTCCCAAATATTAAAAGACGCAAATCTTACAATACATGTAGATGCAACTGGACAAAGCGTGAAACAAATCGAATGCGCAGAAAAGCGAATTTTAATATACAAAGTAGTAATACGGATTAAAAAGTTGAAAGTGATTATACCAATAGTGACCGCTATACTGTCTCGCCACACAATTGTTGATATTTGCTACATTTTCGAGAGACTAGAAATGTATTGCAAAGAACTCAAATATAAATGGCCATTTTTTGAAAGAGTTTGCACAGATGTAAGTTATGCTTTATTTGGAGGAATATTAAAGTGCTGTAATGCACAAAATATTTCCGAATATCTTAATGATTGCTATAATTACTTAGAAGATCCAAAAATTTTATAAAACCTAAAGTAATCGTTCAGTGGTGCAAAGCTCATTATGTTCATATTATATGTAAGGATTTAAATAATAAAATTGGTAAAAATCATAAATTGCGTCATTTATTAAAGAGTGTTTTAACTTTGGCTTTCGATTTAAAAATATTTGTATCGTTCTTTTAAGTCCTTTTACAAATTATGAATTTAGAGAAAGTTACAAGATTCTAAAAAAAAACGTTATATATATTAATGAAAACGACTTCGAAAATTTAAATGTATTTAATGATGAGGACCAGAATAACTTGGAAACAATTGCTTCTAGAAGTCCTTTTTAAAAAATGTATGAAAATATATGTATATGATAATGTGTATGACAATTTAGAGAACGATTCTGTAAAATGTGACATAAATGATTACTTGAATGAGGATATATGCAGATTTATAGTTAATAAAAATTGTTCATTTCTACCTATGTGGACAAATATAATGGGAATAACAGTAGATCCATCCGGTGATCATATAAGCAATGCTCCAGTAGAATTTAATTTCTTTCTGCAAAAACATATTCTTCTTAATAATAAGTCAGTTCGACCAGGAGATTTTATAAAAACTGACAGAAAGACAATATGAGCTCTTTAAAAGAACTTCGATACCATTATGATATGTATGACACGCAAGAGAGAGATGGTCAAAAATATATAAAATCGGATAAGAAGAATACTAAAAATACAGATTTATTGCAAATATCTAAAGAGCACGACTATGAATTAATAGAAGCTTTGGAACCAGAAGAAAAATGGAATAAAAAAAATGAAAATAAACGAAAAGCAATAAAGCCAAAATTCCTTACATGTGCACATAGATATGTAGAACTCAAAAAATAAATTACATTAGTTTTAGTAATATTACACAAATGGATTCATTTAAATTAATCGATGTACAGTACTTTTCGCTTATAGTCCATTCCGCTTAAAGGCCAAAAACGGATATAAGCCAAAACTGTCATATTCACATGCAGATTTTTTCGAATTTCATACAAATTATTTGTTCTAAGGTCCATTTCGCTTGTAGTCCATTTTCGTTTATAAGCCACATTTTCTTTGCAGGCATATTCAATACTTTATGCAAAAAAATTCGGTTATAGTCCACTCTGTTTTTTAGATATTTTTTTAACAAACTGGCAACATGTTTTTATTTACCTTTCTGGCAACTTTAATAAATGTCAAATTTTGGTAAATTCATAAAAATAGAAAAAATGAGTAAACGCGTTGTATTGAGTGTGGAAAAAAAATTAAAATTATTAAAAGACTACGAACAAAATTCAATGAAATGTTCACAACTGAGCTCTAAATATAAAGTGGACAAATCCACAGTTTATAAAATAATAAAAAATAGTGCAAAAATAAAAGAAGTGTCTAATTCCTGTAATTTAAAAACATTGCGTCAAAGAAAATGCGATCACCCTGATATTGAAAAACTACAGCTATTATTCAGTCTCTCGATCAAGGCATAATTCACTCGTTTAAGCAGCAATATAGGCAGATCATCGTTAAGAAGCAGATATGTGCTATTGAGAGAGGAAAAACTGTTCCTGAATATATTAAATCAATATCCATATTGGATGCTTTGCACTTTATAAAGCGGGCATGGTAGTTAGTAAAGCCTGAATGTATTGAAAATTGTTTCAAAAAGGTACTGTTACATTTTTAAACTTACTTTTTATTCAGAAATTATACATATTTTTATTTTTTTATATTTTCAGGCAGGTTTGAACAATAATAGGGATATGCGTGAGATTGAAGAGGAAGAAGATTGTATAAGCGAAGTTTTGACGTTTTCTTCAGAATATCAACATTGTGATGACGAGCTGATTTGCCATGGAATCTTGAGTGATGCTGATATTTTGGACGATGTGGCTTCGGACAAATCTGCTGAACAATATCTTAATAATTTTGATGATGAAGATCCCTATGATTCTGCGGTTGAAGTTTTTGAATGCCAACAAACAAAAGTTACTTTAAAAGAAGTTTTAGATTCCGTTGAAATTATAAGACAATTTTGTCTTGACAACAAAATTGAGCAAAACATGGATTTTGAAAAAATAGAATTATTTATTGTAAAAACGGCTTTAAAAAAAAAACAAACTAAAATAACAGAATTTTTTTAAAAACGTTTAACATTTCCCAATTTATAGCAGAATCTATGAAATTAATACTTATGTTGCGTTGGATTTATACATTCAAAGAATTTAAATGATCTCATAATTTAAGCTTATGAAGCATTAAACTACATATTTACCTTTTTGTTTTTATTAAAAGCTTTGAAAGCATTTGAATTAATTTATAATTTTTTGTTTTAACTATTATTTAATTATTTGTATATGTTTTGAATAAACTTTTATTTTGTTTAAAAATAGTGTTTTTTTTTGAAGAAAATAATTTTTATATAGTCCAAAATGTGGATTATACTAGGATTCACTTATTGTCCATAAAATGGCTTATAAAAAAATTCGGTTATAGTCCAAATTCGCTTATAGTCCACAAAAGTTGTGCAACTATAGTAGTGGACTATAAGCGAAAAGTACTGTATGCATATTTTTCCATTGACATAATATTATGTACATATTTTATTTTTAAGAAAATGTGGGAATTTTTGGGGATAAGAAAATAGCTTTTTTGGGAATTTTCGGGAATTAATAAATCTCAAATTAGGGATAAGGCTTAAAATAAAGCTGGGAACCCTTTCAGCAGTTGCTATGTAGTACATATTAGTTTTTTGAAAAACTTTTTTTACGCAAACACACATATTAAAATAGAACCTGTCTATTGCACATGTACATTTTTTTACCGTACACAAAGTTAATGTATAGCTTTGATCGAACCTTCTGTCATTCATGTGCTTTATTTTTTCCGTACACGAACTAAAAGTATAGCTACATTCGAACCTAACCATCAAACATGTATATTATTAATTCCCGAAAATTCCCAAAATAGCTATTTTCTTATCCCCAAAAATTCCCACATTTTCTTAAAAAAAAAATACAATATTATGTCAATGGAAAAATATGCATACATCGATTAATTTAAATGAATCCATTTGTGTAATATTACTAAAACTAATGTTATTTATTTTTTGAGTTCTACATATCTATGTGCACATGTATAGTAGTATGTAACAAGGGTAACGTAAAAACGCAAAAGAAAAATAATTATGCGTCAATATTTATTATTTCAAAAACTAGGGAACTGAAATCTTCTGATTCATCTGCCATTGAAATTTTGTTTTACATGTTTCGCATTTGAGATGATTGAATAAATTTTCACAGCAAGCTGCGTTATTTTAAAGTGTGTATTTAATCTTATTAATTCTAATAACTTATATTGCATTCTGTTGCAAAAATTGATTTTAGTTGAATTCATGACAGAAAAAGATTAGTTCAACAGAAGTAACGCTAGTTGGTACAAAAAGCATACCTATTTAAAACTATTTCAACAAGTTCTAAATACTAAAATTTGTACCTACATCTTGACCAAATCAGTCTTGCCATTACAAAAATTGAATTTATAATAATATATTATCCCCAAAAATTCCCAGCGAAAAAAGTGCTTTTCCCCAAAAAATCCCCCGGGATTTTCATGAAATTTGTATCCCCAATTACAAAAAAATCCCCAACGTGGGGATAAGTTTTAAGATAAGTTTTTCAACTGCATTTTAACCATTAGCTGAATGCACAACACATATGCAGAAAGAGCAATATATTCTTGGAGATTCTTTTCGCGACTGGTTGGAAAGTGAGTTAGATCTACAAGATATGATCCAAACAAATTTGTATGCGGAGGCTTTACATAAAGCAATGGCAATAAGAAAACTTAAGCGTCTTGAACACGACGCCTTCGTCGCAGCATTGTATTTAGATCCTCGCTTTAATTTTAAAGAAACTCCATTACTTACTAATGACCAAAAACAAACTGCAATGGTAGGTTGAAATTTAATTTTCAAATCATATATCGCATTTTACATCTACAGAAGACGAAAATGACAACATTTAATTTTCAGAATATTCAAATTCATTAAAGATTACTCCAAGTACGTCGAATGCCGCATACTCTAAACTAGCACAACATATAAACCTACTCGTAAATACAACTCATTCAACAGCAACAAATCAAAATTATCACATAAAAGCTGAACTTCTTGCTATTTGTGAAAAACCAATGAAACCGTTAGAAACTAACGTATTGGAGTATTGGAAAAAAAATTCTCAAAACAGTTTAAAATTAACTCAGCTTGCCGAAGTGGTACTTGCTGTACCTGCAACTCAAGTTTCTGTAGATCGTGCATTTAGTGCACTTGTTACGGTCTTTACAAAGTTAAGATCTAAGCTGTCAAAGAAGTCTCTTTCAAATATTTTAATAACGAAATTAAACTTTGACTTGCTTGACTGCTCAGCCCTTAAAATCTAAACAAAGATTAATAGTTTATAGGTATTTCCCTTTTAAATTTTTGCTTATGAATTATTTTCTTTTTTTTTTATTTATTTTATTTTCTATTTTTTAATTAATTAAATTTTTTTTATTTATTATTGTTTATTTAATGAAACCATTTGTTTTTGGTTTTATTTGGTCAGAAAAAAAATAAAAAAAAAATTATTAAATTTTTAATTTGGGAATTTTTTTTAAATTTTTGGGGACAAGGAAAAAAATTACCTGGGAGACCTGTCTGTAATGGATAATATTCTAATTTTAAGACGAACACGACATTCAAATCGAATAGACAGCTATTGCACATGTACTTTTTTTTACCGTACACAAAGTTAAACTATAGCTTTGATCGAACCTTCTGTCATTCATGTGCCTTATTTTTTCCGTACACGAACTAAAAGTATTAGTACATTCGAACCTACAATCAATTATAATTTTTTAAACATACACGACCTTAAAGTATCGAACCCCTCTATCGTACATGCACTTTTTTTGTCATACACGTACACGACCTCAGCTACAATCGTTGATGTGTGGTTTAAGTGTGTTTCGATCTTAAAATACGAGAACTACACATGCCCGTGTACGCAACCAATTATTAAAACAAAACACAATCGTGTTTGTGTTCGGCACCGTTTAAAATTTTAAAACACACATAATTGTTATGTAAATAAAATTATGTGCTGGTGGCTTTTGAACAGCACATTGTGTGTATTTTCTTAACCCTGCAAAATATATTCACCCCTATCGTGAATAATTTTTCCCTCGTAATGTTTCCCCTTTTCACATATTTGCGATCATGAAAAACTCCCATGAAAAAAGGTTATTCAAAAGAGAATAATAACGTGAAAAAATTTTCAAGTGAAAAATACCCCTTATCGTGAAAAGTTTTTTCCCTCGTAATTTGTTCACATTTCCCTTAGATTTTCTCACTTTATTTTTGCTAGGGAACAGAACATGTATGTAAGTAGTTTCTCCTATAAATCGAATATTAAGGTTTATTTCCGTTAATAAGGCACCAACCGATATATTGGTCAACAAATGCAAAACAAGAGGTTGATTGCCGGCGGATTTGTAAAGCTTTCGAAAGACGTGGTGGCAGAATTTTGGGAAATATTTTACTACATAAAATTTTTAAAATGCAAAAAACTAACGTTGCAATCAACCTGTCCCGTCCCTCCAATACTAATCATTTAGCTTTATTATTTTCACTTTTCTTTAAAATATATACGTAAATATTTTTGAACATAAATTTCATTGATTTTTAATATTTCCTAATCTTTCTTCTTTTTTGTTACATTCACTGGAACTGATAGCGTGAAAATTTTTTCACATGAGATTCATGATTGCTTTTTTCCCTTCGAGGGGAATGAAAATTGCATGGGAACAAAAATTCCACTTGTTATTCACGATAGGGGTGATTAAAATAATTTTTGAATTATTGAATGTGCATACATTTATTTGAATACCTTGACTTAAATTTGTGTAAGCTTGTGGCTTCTTTTATTTATAAGAGTTAAGCTTACACATACATACACAATGTATAGGTACTAGGGATGCAAACGATACATCGATGTTAATATCGATGTTTTGATAAACGATATATCGGTGTCAAAACTAAAAAAAACATCGACATCGTCCAGTTAATAGTTTTATTTATTCAATTTTTTTTATAATATTTTAACAATTATTAGTATTGTGGTTATTTTATTGAACTATTTATGGTTTTTAATCCAAATTTTTTTTTAATATTTTTAATTAGGCTTAAGTTCATTAAATTTAATTTTCATTAAATTATTTTTATGAAGAAAGGAATTTTACAACATGAAAATTAATTAAAATTTTTTTTTATTGATAATTTTTCATTCTTGACTCAATCTGGGCTCGAACCCAGGTGTTTTACGGACAGGTTACCCTGACATGTTTCGATTGCAACCACTCAATCTCTTCAGAGGGCTTGCCGTTTAACACTCGCAGCCATCGACGACTGCTGACGTCATTAGTCAAACATCAATCCTTAAACCAAATTGTATTCAACCTTTTGGTAGATCGAAATTTGCTTTTGAATGATTATCTATTTTAATTTATTTTAACATGTTATTCCTTTACTTCTCTTTTTTCGTACTTTTGTCAAGAATTCTTCTTGAAGTTCAAAGTACATATATTTTTTGTTTTTTTTTTTTTTTTTTTTTTTTTTTTTCATTTTTTTGTCTTTCTTTTTCTTGTTGACCTTTTCAGCACAACTTGAAGGACAAATGCAAACATAGAGCTCGTGCCTTAGCTTTAACAATTATTAGTATTGTGGTTATTTTATTGAACTATTTATGGTTTTTAATCCAAATTTTTTAATATTTTTAATTAGGCTTAAGTTCATTAAATTTAATTTTCATTAAATTATTTTTATGAAGAAAGGAATTTTACAACATGAAAATTAATTAAAATTTTTTTTTTTTATTGATAATTTTTCATTCTTGACTCAATCTGGGCTCGAACCCAGGTGTTTTACGGACAGGTTACCCTGACATGTTTCGATTGCAACCACTCAATCTCTTCAGAGGGCTTGCCGTTTAACACTCGCAGCCATCGACGACTGCTGACGTCATTAGTCAAACATCAATCCTTAAACCAAATTGTATTCAACCTTTTGGTAGATCGAAATTTGCTTTTGAATGATTATCTATTTTAATTTATTTTAACATGTTATTCCTTTACTTCTCTTTTTTCGTACTTTTGTCAAGAATTCTTCTTGAAGTTCAAAGTACATATATTTTTTGTTTTTTTTTTTTTTTTTTTTTTTTTTTTCATTTTTTTGTCTTTCTTTTTCTTGTTGACCTTTTCAGCACAACTTGAAGGACAAATGCAAACATAGAGCTCGTGCCTTAGCTTTAACAATTATTAGTATTGTGGTTATTTTATTGAACTATTTATGGTTTTTAATCCAAATTTTTTAATATTTTTAATTAGGCTTAAGTTCATTAAATTTAATTTTCATTAAATTATTTTTATGAAGAAAGGAATTTTACAACATGAAAATTAATTAAAATTTTTTTTTATTGATAATTTTTCATTCTTGACTCAATCTGGGCTCGAACCCAGGTGTTTTACGGACAGGTTACCCTGACATGTTTCGATTGCAACCACTCAATCTCTTCAGAGGGCTTGCCGTTTAACACTCGCAGCCATCGACGACTGCTGACGTCATTAGTCAAACATCAATCCTTAAACCAAATTGTATTCAACCTTTTGGTAGATCGAAATTTGCTTTTGAATGATTATCTATTTTAATTTATTTTAACATGTTATTCCTTTACTTCTCTTTTTTCGTACTTTTGTCAAGAATTCTTCTTGAAGTTCAAAGTACATATATTTTTTGTTTTTTTTTTTTTTTTTTTTTTTTTTTTTTTTTCATTTTTTTGTCTTTCTTTTTCTTGTTGACCTTTTCAGCACAACTTGAAGGACAAATGCAAACATAGAGCTCGTGCCTTAGCTTTAACAATTATTAGTATTGTGGTTATTTTATTGAACTATTTATGGTTTTTAATCCAAATTTTTTAATATTTTTAATTAGGCTTAAGTTCATTAAATTTAATTTTCATTAAATTATTTTTATGAAGAAAGGAATTTTACAACATGAAAATTAATTAAAATTTTTTTTTATTGATAATTTTTCATTCTTGACTCAATCTGGGCTCGAACCCAGGTGTTTTACGGACAGGTTACCCTGACATGTTTCGATTGCAACCACTCAATCTCTTCAGAGGGCTTGCCGTTTAACACTCGCAGCCATCGACGACTGCTGACGTCACTATGTTTGCATTTGTCCTTCAAGTTGTGCTGAAAAGGTCACCAAGAAAAAGAAAGACAAAAAAATGAAAAAAAAAAAAAAAAAAAAAACAAAAAATATATGTACTTTGAACTTCAAGAAGAATTCTTGACAAAAGTACGAAAAAAGAGAAGTAAAGGAATAACATGTTAAAATAAATTAAAATAGATAATCATTCAAAAGCAAATTTCGATCTACCAAAAGGTTGAATACAATTTGGTTTAAGGATTGATGTTTGACTAATGACGTCAGCAGTCGTCGATGGCTGCGAGTGTTAAACGGCAAGCCCTCTGAAGAGATTGAGTGGTTGCAATCGAAACATGTCAGGGTAACCTGTCCGTAAAACACCTGGGTTCGAGCCCAGATTGAGTCAAGCATGAAAAATTATCAATAAAAAAAAAAATTTTAATTAATTTTCATGTTGTAAAATTCCTTTCTTCATAAAAATAATTTAATGAAAATTAAATTTAATGAACTTAAGCCTAATTAAAAATATTTTAACAATTTTTAATTTTTATTTTTTCAATTAAAGCCGTTATTTAAATATATAAAGTGTATTTCAAAGCATATATGTACATATGTTTTTGAATACATGCATACTATGCATTGCATAACTATATGTATTAAGGGGAAACCCCTTTTATAAACTAAAGAAATGCTAAAACAATTTTGGAGACTGCGTGAACAAGTGTGAAAGCCCAACTATAATATGCTTAAGTTGGCTTAAGCAACTGTGCGAATACATATAAATCGTATGTGTCAAACCGTATTGTACTAAAGAAAACTTTTGTCAAGTTTTATGAATCTGTCATTTGCTTAAGCAAAGCGCGAAACTGACCGTACTTTCCGTACGGAATCTAATGTTTTTTGATTTTGTGATTTCAAATTCATTTGACATGCTTTTGTTAATTTTTGACAGAAGCTTATGCATATTATAGATGGTCCTTAAGATTTTTAGTAGCAAGGAAGAATTTGAGCAGTCCGTAAGTTTTAATGCAAAGAAGTTTATAACATCGATGAATCGTGTTTTTACCGATGTATTTTAACATCGATGGTTATCGTGGAAAAATCGATATTTTTAAACATCGATGTTTTTCACAACGATGTTGCATCCCTAGTAGGTACAGATATTTTACATTCAAATTATATTTGAATATTGAACTCATTTGACTTGCGTTGACTGAATTGAATGAGTTTTTGTTTGTTTTGTCTTTGGTTATTCTTTCATTTGTTTTTTTATTAGTGCCCATTTAGACAGGGAAACATTTGGAAGGGAAACATTTTGTTTGTTAGCAAATTACGGGTGGGAAGAGAGAATGGTATTTGTGTTCGGTACTCGGCGACACGCTTTGTTCTCATTTTCTTTGTTGACATTTACTTTGCTTTTTGAGAAAAAAAAACAACAACATTAACAGAATGTTTCCGGCAACATGTTCGTCTGTGTGACCGAGAATGAAAAAACAAAATAGAATTCCAGATGTTTTCCTTCCAAATGTTCGCTCGTCTAAACTCGGACTTATTGTGTGATCGACACATTGTAGTTAAAAAACAAATGAGAGTGTTGCAATTGTTTTTTATTTATTCTTGAAGACCTCTAGTTGGTACTCGCTTGACCACGGCAATCAAAAATATTGTTGCTATTGAACAATTAGCAAGCGTTTCTTTGATAAAACGTTCAAGAACGACTATTGCTAGTGAAACGAAAAATAACTCGAAGAGTTCACCCGTCGCTCAGTTTGTGGCAGCAAATTAATTGCTTTAATATTAATAACGATATTTTGGCAATATCTATAACGAAAAACTTTAACGATATCACTAAATGTTCACTAAAAATTGTTTTATAGATTCGAAATAAAATTCGCTAAACATTCGTTTTTAATAGTTCTGCAATAGTTCGACAGCGAAGCTTCTGAGCCCAGATCGTCGCAGTCGTGATCGAGTGACTTGGATCGAAATTTTACTTTTTGAGATCGTCGTACTCGTTATCGAATAAATGGTATCGAATCAGATCGTGGCATTCGATAACGAGTGATCGATCGAGTACCTTCTCTCGAAATGTCATTCGATACTCTAACAGCTGTCGTAAACACACTTATTTGCATATTTTTAAAATAAAATAGTTTTCTTTTGTGCCGAACTATTGTATTTTTTCAATCAAACATTAAAAATTTAAGTACATATTCAACCTTATAAGAATATTGTGTTTACAAATTTCCGTATTATATAGGACAAACGTAAATAAAATTAATGGAAAACAAAAATAATTAATGGCACAGTTTATGGCGGACCATCCAAACTTGGCAAAGAACTTAATACCTAACTGCGGGCAAGGAAAAACAACTGCAAAAAGGTTGTGGGAGGAACTGTCAAATTAATTTAATTCGTATGGTTCACCCGTAAAAAATGCGTCGGTTTTGAGAAAAGTAATTGTAGTTTGTACAAACTTTTAAGCAGTTAGTTTTATGTGAATTTTCAGGTGTATGCAGACCAAAAACACAACGCTAAAAATAAGCTTTCCTTTAACAAGGCATCTAAAAGAAAAACCGGTGGTGGACCATACGAAGAGATGATTTTGTCACCAGCAGAAGAACAAATTATTCAAGCTGCGGGAACTGAAGCTGCTGTTGAAGGCATTCCCAGCATCAAGACATTTGGTTCATCAACGAATACAAAGGAAACTGTTATTAATATTGAAGATAGTTTTAACACTTTATTAGATGATAGAAATATGGAATCAGAAGACTTTGAGCAAGAAACGCCAAGGCTACTACAACAACATCAACAACAACAAAATTCTAAGGCTGATAAAAAATTAAGCCTTTTAATGAGTAACATTTCTAAGACTGAGAAATATTATTTCGACTTAAATGCAAAGCTGGATCACTTAATAAATCTAAAAGAAAGATCGTTAAAACTTAAAGAGGAAGAACATGCCGCAAATAGCCATATATATTGATCTGCAAATAAAAACAATTGAGCTTGGAGTGCTTACACAAAGACAGTGTTAACTAAAGTGAATATATTCCAATTATAAACTGCAAAGAAAATGGAATTTAAATTAAAAAACAATGATTTGCAGAAAACCAAAAATTAAAATTGAAGTAATCATATGAATTCTACTTTAAAGTAGAACAAAATAAAATAAACCACAACTAAAGGCTCAGTTAGCCGGGAGTAACAGTAACCTTACCGTAAAAAAGTAAGACCAATCTATTTCTTACAGATTGAGACGTAACATATAACTGCTAACTGTAATCGTTCTAATTGCTTTACATACAATAAAATTAACCAGTTGATTTTAAACGTTACTGTTACTCCCGACTAACTGAGCTTTAAGTCTTTAGAGAGTACAAATAATTTAAAATTTTAATAACTTTAAGACTGATATGAATTTAATTTATTTTCTTGCTTTATATTTACATTTATGCACAAAGTATAAAATAAAAAATAATGAATTTTTTAATTTCTCAAATTTACTTTTATATGATGCCTAATTTTATCTCCAATTTTGGTTAGGTTAGTTTCGTTTTGAACATCAAAGGTTTGTTGAATGCGGTGAGAAATTACAACATTTGTGTATCTAGGTACTTTAAAATATACATACACATAAATTGTGTAGCGCTGCGCACACATTCGCAAGAGTCGCCATTTTTTTGTGGGCTGTAACGGCTCCTTTTTTCATTTATTTATATTTTCCACCTGCCTTTAAGAATGCCAATTGTTCTTTCTATAATACATCTGGCTTTAGAATGAACATCGTTAAAATGTACTTCAAGCGAACCTTCTTCTGGGCTTCTATAGGGTGTAATACACCACGGCTCTAAAGGATATCCAGAGTCGCCTGCATGTTATATCTTACCTAAAACCCAAACATTTTGGCTTCACTCGTTTCGTAGAGCTCTTTTAAAACATTTCTTTCATTGGAGTGCTTCCATACAAATGAATCATGAGCAGATCCCCATATTTTGAATTAATGGACAAAATTTTATACTTGTGGTCACATATCTAAAAATAAGATTGTATGTAAAAATATTATGTGTTATTACTTTGTTTACCTTTTTTTATATAAAAAACTTACCACCATAAAGTTGAGGCTGTGGAATCCTTTTCCATTAACCCGGCGCCGGGGGGGATGGGTCAAAATTACCCGTCACTTTTCGAATGGATTGTGGTTTTAAAAATGTACTTCTCTTCTCTACGCTCTTCTCAGTAGCTGGTGTTATTGAATATCTCTGAATGTTATAAATTTCAAATCAGTTGTATGACGATTGTACTTCGAGTAACACGTGCTCAAAGTTAAAAAAGGTAAATATGACCCATCCCCACAGTCAACGTAGCTATTTTGCGCCATTTGTATTTTATGTATCTTGCATATCAAATCCTTATCATATCATATCAAATCCTTCAAAATGATTTTTTCTTATTTTTTTATAAGCATTAATTAGTCATAAAGGCATAAAAATGTCAATTTAATTTAAAGACTAATAAAAAAATAAGTGTTTATTATATTTAAGCTAGATGAAGCCTCCTTTCTTAACTTTTTTAATATGAAATGTTTTTTGTTTAAAAATAAAAGTAAATATGTTATTTTTTAACAAAGTCATGTTTTATTTCCTTAATAAGGTTAGATTCAATCTAAATTGTATATATTTTTTCGTAAATATAGCAAAAAACCTCGAGTTTAATAAGTGGGTCATTATGACCCAACCCCCATGTCCTTGTAGCTAAAATCCACCCCCCGGCACCGGGTTAAAAAACATATGTTCATTGCTGGATGGCCTTTGCAAACTAATATGTGTGCCATCTACACAACCGATAACTTTAAGATAAAAATAATTGTTAATTGCTCTTTGAATATTTATTAACTCGAACCTCCAGGGATCCTATATTTTTCCATGAATGTATTTCTACATTCATTTGTATTTTGTGGTTCAAATTTTATGAATTCCGGACACAGTTTTAACTCCAATTCTTCCACGCATTGATTAACGTACTTACATACAGTGCTTTGGCACATGCCCATTAAATAATCATTCCCAACGACGCACAGTGGTCCAAATTCTCCATCTAGCCGGAAGAAAGTAATTTTTTTTACTTTTTCGAAACTAAATATTTTGTTTGATAACAAGTTGACAAGTGCCCACAGTGCATAACGGTACATTTTTTATTTATTTAACTTCTGTTTCAAGCAGTGTTACCGTTATGCGACTAAAGTCGCATTTTTGCCCCTTTTTGACTGCCGTGCCACTTTTTTGACCCCTTTGTTTTAAATCCCCTTTTGTATCATTTTGTAGTTTTTTGTGCCCCTTTTTGAACCAAATTTTTTTTATACTGTCAATCCAGTGATGTTAACCGTACGGTAATTACCCTTTTTTAGGGTAATTTTGGGCCGCAAAAGGTAGCAAGGTTATTTTATTTAAAATGCGGTAATTTTAAAATGTATAGATAAATATTAAAACAAAAAAATTAACAACATTATGTTTCTATAAATGTTTTCGTAACACCGATAAGTGCAAAATAAGAAAAATTAAATTACTCTTGTATATTTTTAATTTTATATTTAACCTTTTGTTTGTTTAAAAATCAACAATTCTTAAACATATGAAATGGCCGCAATGTTATAATTTGAACTATAATTTTCGGATTATTTTAAGTACGGATCAAATTTAAAATTGTTTTACTAGCTTATCCATAAAAAATACAATTGGGGAATTCACAAGGTGTGCTATCAAGTCATATCGTCATAATGTCCTAAGTAATATTTTACAATTGTTTAAAACATATATTGTTGTGTTTTAAACAAAATAAAAATTGTAATGCTGTACAGTATAAAATCTAAATTATAAGCGGTAGCCCACAGCAGTCATATATATTTCTTGTAAATATTTTAAGACATATGACTACCTTGTGAATACGCCAAATATTTTTGGTTAAAAACGTATTTTAAGACAAACATTTACGTTCAGATTTTTCTTAAAACACATTTTAAATATAAATTAATGGTTAATAAACAATGTTCTTATGTTCTGTTTACAAATCAAACAATCAATTGCCTGTCATTTGGAATCAGCACATTAATGTATTGATTAAAAATCTTTGCGTAGGGTAATTTCTTCTCAAAAACGGTAATTTTTAGAGGGCCGTAAGGTAATGAAAAAATAAAAGTTAACATCACTGTGTCAATCAATGAATCCGAGCTCAATTTGAAGAGAAAATAGCATCTAATTTGGAAAAAATTAAAATAATTCAGGAAGGGCTATTAACAATAAAATTTACCTCAAATTTCTAGTATATGTATTATATATTATGAATAAATTAAACCTTAATTTTCAAAACGAATCATCACAAATTATATATTTAGTTTCATCCACGAAAGATATTGTATTAGAAATTTTTAAAAATTTTTTTAAAAAAGAGTATGTTATGCTAACAAATATAGAACAAATTTATTTTGTTGATGTTCTGCATATAAAAGAAACTCTTAATATATATATCGCCCACGAAGCCGAGCTAGAAATATGTACTAACAACATATTTAGTAGTGATATTGTAGAAATTAAAAACAACATTTTACTTTTTTACCAAAAGCTGTGCAAAGAAATTTTATCAAGAATTAATATTAGCGATAAGAGGCTGAGTTCATTAAAGGTTTTAGATCCAGTATTTATTAAGTCAGCTGAAGACATAAATTACTTTGAAATTGTTACCGTTTTTATTGATATAATTACTAACCCAGATGATTTTGTAAAAGAGTTCAAACTTTTAGAAACCAGATCAAACGATAAAAGCTATGAAGCAATTTTTAAAATATCTAAGCCTGAAACATTTTGGTACGAAATTGGCAATTTAAAAAACTGTTTGGGTGACAATTTATATCCAAACTTGTATAAATTTGCTTCGTATGTTTTTACTTTACCACATAGTAGTGCATCCGCTGAGCGGATTTTTTCTAAGTTAGCATATTTAAAAAATAAAGTGACAAATAGACTGAAAGTAGATACCTGTCAGTCTATGTTATCCGCTTTAAATTTGTATCAAAATGACTTGGAAGATTGGATTCCAAGTGATGAATTGATTAATAAATATAGATTTACGTTTTCAAAAAAATAGATATTTAATAGTTGAAGAAAAAACATAACACTGCAATTTATAAAAAAATGGATCTGTACCTGATATTAACTATCTTCCTATCAATACTTTTATATGCTTTTTCCTCGAGGTATTTTCGTAACTTAATTTTTTTGGTAAAAAAGTAAAATAATCCAAGTGCCAAATATTTATGTACATATACTTACATATATACATATCTCTATCTATTTAAATGTAAAGTTTTTTTGTATCAAATCATATTATGAACTATTTTTTGTTTTTGTAAAGCCTATAGTACACGGAATGTAAAAAGCCACATACGCATGCGGTTCTGACGTAATTTTGACATCACTACAAAGCCACAATAGCAAGTTCGTGTTGTACGATGACGACAAAATTACGTCAGAACCACATGCGCATGTGACTTTTTACATTCCGTGTACTATAGGCTAAAGTATTGTTATTACACTATTTTAAGCTCGTTTTATTTACAAGTAATTAGTAACTGTTTTTGTATAAATAATTGAAATAAAAATTTTATGCAACAGTTCATTATCGTTTACTTGCAAACAAGACATGTATTTTCACGATATATGTATATATATATGTACATATATATATGTGTATATATATACATATGTGTGTTTTTCCCAAACAATTTGTATTATATACCTATAATGTATTTTTTTATAAATATGAAGTTTATTTTTTGTTATGTTTAGTTTTCGATGAAAATAATTTAATAAATACATACGATTTTATTTTAAATTTTCCTGTTTTTAAAGTTGCCCCTATTTTTCTCAGAATTCCCCTTTTTGTGACACTTTTTTTTGAAAATCCCCTTTTTGTGCCCCTTTTTGAACATTTTGAACGGTAACACTGTACATACATACATACATACACACATACATACATACACACATACATACATACATAACACATCCTGTTTTATATATAAAAATATTAATTTCGTTGCGCACTAGTGACAACAGCTCATACGTACAAAATTTTAAAGAAATGAACATTGCACCAGTATGATTGTATGGTATGTGTTACGTTCACGATTCAACGTCACTTGTTTGTGGAGTAGCTTTTCTTGTTTCATAAGATTTAAGAAAACAAGTCTGTTTAAATCAAGGCAGGGAGCCAAAGTGATATTCTAGTAAAGATATTGAAAACTTAAACAAATAATTTGTCATAAATTTAATTGAAGGTTTTGACTATAAAATTAATCTTTCATAATCGTAAAAATTTTTCATTGAAGAAGATTATTGAATTAGCACACTTTTAAGGACTGATTGATAAAACATGGAAATCTTAAATATTAAGTAAAAAGAAGCATTTATTTTGATCAGTGAGGTGAAAAAGCCTCCATTCATAAAAAGCTACCTCGTTTGCTATAAAATGTAATCCATATCATAATAGCAGCCTATGTCACTTTTACTGGATTGAAAAGGCGGAAGCAAGGCCCATCTATCAGGTCTGCTTACTTGTACAAAAACAAAAAACGATTCTTTTTAGTTGTCAAAAATTTACTACCACATATACAAAGCAAAAGGAAAAAACGTGTATGTGTGGCATACCATAAACGTATACATGCACTTGTAAGCAAAATGTAAACAACTTTTGACAACTAAAAAGAACTTAAACAATGATCATCAGGCTTCTTGCGCAGACCTTTTCAATGGGCCTTGGGCGTAAGGGTACCTTTGTTTTCTTTTAAGTCTAATCTTTGTCATTGGACTATCGATTTCGCAAAAGCAGGGGGGACAGAAATTACTAATTGCATATTTAGCAGGCAATTGAGGCCTGGTATAGATGACAAACATAGCATGTCTCTTCTTTTAATGTCCAGAAAAGATGCGTCTCTACACGAATATAAAAATAAAGTTGGAGGTAAACATTTTGTAAGATCAACATACAATGGTTCGATTTTAACAATGTTTTTGTTTGCAGAAAGGCACATGACCATAGTCTGGTTAAAAATTATCATAATTTGGCTGATCTCAACCATAATTTGATTTAAATTAATTATTGTTTGGCTAAAATAACTCCAAAATTTAATCAGAATTAACGCCTGGGCTCGAGCCTCGGGTCAGTCAAGAATGAAAAATTATCAATAAATTTTAATTAATTTCATGTTGTAAAATTCCTTTTTTCATAAAAATAATTTAATGAAAACTAAATTTGATGGACTTAAGCCTAATTAAAATATCAAAATTTGGATTAATTAATAATTATATGGTCAACGATAATCATATTTTCAATTTGCTTTAATTTATTTTCCATCCAGCGACGCCTTTCGTCAGCACTCTTTTCATTTTACTGGTTTGTACTTTACCCTACGTTTCCACTTGCAAGTAGTGTATACGTTTCATCAACGAAAAATCGAGGAAACAGCCGATTGTTTGAATGTAGTTACAAAAATTGTATGAATGTTAGTGAAAAAGTGTGACCCTATTGAGTTTTTCGAACTAGTACTTGCATGTGGAAGCGGGGGCTTAACGTAAATTTTATATATTCGAATAAACAATTAAAAGAAAAAGAATGTGAGAATTTTATGAAAGCCAAGCCATTTACTGAAAAGCGTTCAACTAATGTGTAGAACAAAACAACCATTATTTTGTTACTTTACAAAACTTACAAAAATTGTTGTTGAGGAAGTGTTTCTGGTATTGAATTGGAGTACACTTACGACAACGCAAGAATTGTTTCTACGTTGGAAATTTTATTCAAAAATAAGTGCCAGCTGAAAACTGACTGACATTCGGAGCAATGTTCCACCGTTATTCTAAGAATGATAGGCAAAAACGAATTACATTTCTCGCATGCACTAATGCAACAGGAACACATAAAGTTAAATCTTTTGTAATTGGTAAAGCCCAAAACCGTAGAGCATATAAAGGATTGTCGATATGCCAATTGTTTATAAAGCCAACAAAAACTATTGGATGACTTTAGAATTTTCGAGCAATGGCTTACCAAAGGTAAAATTATTGGTTTCGTTTTTTTTAATTCTGCAGTTTAAAAATGCTTGGAATAAAAAAACGCCCAGTACCATTGTGAAATGCTGGAACGTAGTACTGCGCCCAAATCATGGATGGACTGAAGAAGACGAACTGTCACTGAGCATTATAACTCGATAACAACCGTACTAACATACATTTGGAAGTTAACCTTAGTTTTTTTTTATAAAATTCTTGATTGGTTTAAAATAAGCTTTTAAATAAAAAAAATATGACTAGAATTTGTGACTTGAATTGCGCAACAACTCAGTTATCGCAACAGCCCAAAATTTCCATTGGTTGCGTTCAGCGAGGTTGCACTGTATTAAAAAATAAGTTTGTCTGTATAAGTCGTCATTAGTTAGAAACAATTGAGCTACATTTACTTCACTTTATCAATAAGAGAAAATTTAACTACTATGGGGCAAAGCATAACGACTAAAGCTGCCGGTCCAAAAAGTAGTAGTGTAAAATTGTATTGACATTTTACGCAGCAAATACGTAGAATGCCTCTACTTATCGAATGACGTAGGATTACTTTCTACATAAAACACAACGTGTGGACTTCCAACCTAAGAATTAAAATAAACTATTAATTATTCTGTTTGATTTATGCTCTGCTTTTGAATGTGTTATTTCTCTTCGTTGTAATGCAAAAAATAAGCATTGAAAATTATACTGTTAAAAAAAATATATACAAAGAGTATCGCCAATAAAGTATCGCCGATACCGATATATCGTTAAATCCGCAGATTTATTGGTATCGGTATTCATTATGTCCCTAATTTCAACCACATTTTTTGTTATTTTTCTTAACGACCTGTTGCATTTGTTGCATTCTGTTGCATTTGACAGCGGCATTTGCCATTCATTTTCCTTTAATCATAGACGTAGCCTTAATGCTCGTAAGACCCAATATAATATATTGACCCCCAAACGTCTTGTGGAGTCAGCGTCATCTGTATCTCTTGATGTTCTAGGCATGAAAATTCAATGTGATGTTCGTTGGAACCGACATGATTTTCAAGTGTCGAAGGAAGCATTCAAGTGTCTTGGTTTCTTAAAACAGTACAACAACTACTTTACTCTGGCACATCTCCTCACTATTTATACCGCCTTCATGCGACCGAAAATGGAATACAACTCCCATATATCGGCAGGTGCTTCAACGTCTATATAGTTTTTCGATCACGTGCAAAGGAGTGCGTTGAAGCTCATCAATGATAATAGGGTATCCAGCTCTATTGACTCATTGGAGCATCGTCGGAATGTGGGTTGTGCGTCATTGTTCTATCGATAATACCACGGTAAGTGTTCAGCTGAGATGGGTGAACTCATCCCTGAGACGCATGCCCGTAGTAATCGCGTTTCGAGCAGATCGCATCAAATTAAGTTTTCATAAACACTACTTCCTCTTTCCCTTTTCCCACAACCTATTTTCCATATACCAACATAATGCATTGCATTAGTAGGGAGCATTCCCTGAGTGTTGGATCAAAGTAAAAACATGCTAGACAATTTTGTCATTTTGCTCCACTGTAGTTGGAGGTATTACCATTGTTATTTCAACGATGATTTCTTTGCAATTATATTTTTCGTCTTGATTAGTTTCTTATTAACTCTTAGTTTATTGTTAACTTTAGTTTATGATGTTATTATTATTTTATTTTCAACACCACTTCTTACAAGTGTGAGCAATTCGTGTACAATATGGGCACGTGGTTCAAAGAAATGTCTAAGAAAGGCAGTTATAATAAATTGTAGTTATTAGTGATGATGTTCTTAACCAATTGTCAATTATTTTTGAAATGTTACCAATTGAAAAAATGTCATTTAGAGTAATTGACAGACAACTGGTCAACACATACCAATTATTTCGATTAATATCTAGTGTTTCCCACAGCGTTTCTATAAAGGGGATGACTGCTTGTGCCACTTAACTTTGCAGGAATTTTATTAAGTATCTGTTCACAATGAAAAAACAGAAGGAATACTTTTTGTTTATAAAAGAAAGAAAATTGAATTAAATACTAATAATCAATTGTTTAAACTTTTAATTAATAGCAACTTAAAGTTTGTTTCCCACTATATTGGTTATTTTCTAATAATTAAACCTTTAACCCTGCACGGTTACTCTTCGTCGAATCGACTAAACTCATTTACATTTTATCATATGACTTTTTTATGTGTGGTCAAATTACGCTCGTCTTTCAACAACGTTAGCTGATGGCGAAAGCTTTAAAAAAATAATTAATTTAAAACACACAAAAAAGTGCTAAAATTCGTATAAAATTTTGAGATCGATTAAAAACTTTTATTTCTTATGCTTTATTTTATTTTTTTTTTAATAAAATGCTTAACTAAAGAAGTTTTTTTTAATTTTTTACTTTAAAAATCATTCGGCTAGAATTTGTTTTAAAAGTTCGTCGATTTCACGAAGAGTAACCTTCATACACCAAAATGAAGTGTAACCTTTCAGGGTTAATAAAATATTATTTATTTTATTCAACCTCCATAAAAGTTATTTAAAAAAGCAGGAATATTAAATATTTACACTCAAAATATTATGTAGTTAAATTCAATCGAAAATTCATTTTAAACAACTTAAAATTCATTTAAAAAACGGATCATTTACATTTCATTTAAAACAAATTATTTTTACATTAATTTTTAAATTTATTATTTATTAAACTTCATATTCCCTAAAATTGAATAGTTTTTACTTTTAAAAAATATATTTTAACCGACAAAAATCAAAGTACATAACAACATAAATACGGGAAAACATTAAGGGTCCTGATGATGTCGCTTAAAATTGCCATTTGTGCAAATGCGCAAACTTACGAGTCTTGTTTCATGAAGCCCCTTTTTTACTTTTGTGTAATTTTAAATAATTAATGTCAGTTTGTAAGAAACGTCAATACAATAAATTAAAAATTAAAATTCAAAAATATAAAAATTTGTGTTTAAATTTGTGATTAATATGTATGAGAAATTTGCTTTTAAAAATGCTCAAAGAAAGCCAAAAGACCAATTTACTGAAATTATTGCTAGAATTTATTGTTTGTGATTTATAGACACTTGGATTTTTCATTGAAAACGACGTTAAAATCATTAAAAGATCTGTTTGTATAAATGCACAATTGAACAGCGCAAGTTTACGAGACAAAATTGTTGGGCAAATTTACCAAGTTTGTGTAAATGAATTCTTATACAATTTTTGACAGTTCATTTACGAGGGCGTAAAAATGCACAGTTTGCACAGATTACGAGACTTATAAACGATATCATGAGGACCCTTATTATTTTTTGGTAGTTTGTTTTTTAAATAACAAACATAAATGTTAAATAAAAAACAGTGTTGCCACTTTGTGGGTAATTACCCGAATTTGGTATTATTTTTACTGTCGTGGGTAGAGCGTGGGTAATTTCTCTAAGGTGTAATTCAGGTGTAATTTAAAAGTCTTTCTTCACATATCCAAATAAAATCACGATTCGATATCAGTGATGACATTTATTTCTTCTGAACCAAAGTCTCGGTAGCTTTTTAAGAAAAGTCTTCGATCGTTTAATATATATTATCAAAAGTTTGATTATGAATGTAGATGGACTCTGTGATTTGGAACCTGAGGTCTATTGAAAAAAGTTATTCCAACTAAAAACCAGCCTGGGGGAAGAAATGTTTCCAATATTCCAACATTTACAGCCCAATTATGAATAAAAATTCCCCGGGAGTGTTTTTCCTTTCCTCATTTTTTCTATTTAAATTCAAATGTAAAAACGGGAAAAGGGAATAAGCTCCAGGTGAATTTTTATTCATAATTGGGCTGCTTATTAATTTTATTTTTATCTGGCAACTTTCAAATGCTTTAGTTTGAAGAATATTAAACGCCGTTAACAGTTGTAAAACTTAATTACGAAAGACACAGTTGAATAAAACCCTGCAGGCATTTTGTTTACTAAATAAGGTATTAAGGGTATTTTTAACCAAATACTTTACCAACTGTCACATTTGCTTTTATGTGTAGAGGTTATTTACACATAAATTGTAGCAAAACAAGAACTTTTTAATTTTTTTTTTTAATATTTTTACTGACTTAAGAAAAGTGTTTTCATAGAAAAAAAAACCACCGACGCGATTGGTACAGAAACCAAAATATTTTTACAAGCACAAAATACCAACAAGTCCTTGTGGCTATTTTTCTCTTAATATTTCTGCCTTTAGGTACGTCTTTTTAACGAAACGAAAAAGTGACCTTTTTAAAGGCATCAAAGAATTTTTATTTTTCACAAACAAGACACATATCGTTAGCTTAAATGCAAAACAATGAAGATATTATTGGAAAATTTGAAATTGACTTGTTTTGTTGATTACGATTCACGTTACAACATATTTTTATAAAATTTTAAACTTCTATCTTAAAAAATAACCAAGTTATTTACAAAATTAAAAATTAAGTGTTATCAAATACATATGTATATCATTTTTCTTAACAACATAATGTATAATCACACTCAAGAAAAAAATAGCAGAGTTTTTAATTCTTTTTATAAGAACACATTTTTTTACAACATCAAAATTGGGTGATCTGTTTTATAACTGTTACTACGGTGTTAGTGAAATTTGTGATCAAATAATAATTAATAATAATAATTTTCAGTATAGCATAAGAAAAAATAAAAAAGTGCTGTAAAATTAAAAGAACCGAACCGTTAGTAATCTTGAAATTGTGTAGCTTACCCCATTGCACTCCCAAACGCTAAGAATTTCCAAGAATAAATTACAACATCTGCAGGTCCTTAGATTTTTGAGTTTATATATGTATGTATGTATTTCCTTTTTAATAAATTTAAATATAGTCGAACTTCCCTATAATAAATCTGTATGGGACCATAAAATATGAAGTTTATAATACAAAAGAAATATTTTTTATTAGTTTATTTAAAATTTTCGGGGTTTTTTGTGTTAGAATTGCATTCTTCCAAGTGGCCCTTCATCAATATCCTTAAAAAAGACAATTTTTAGAATAAACGCAATTTTTTTTTTAAATAAGTAGTGGAATATAGACTGTTTAGCTATATTTTGTTAATTCTTCAGGTTTATTAAATTCTAATAATATCTTTCTTTGGAGAAGTACTACTTTGTCCAATATTTACGTTAACTACATAATAGGTATGCCATAATATCTATAACAATATAAGTTCTCCACATTGTTAAATGCATTACTGCATGCGCTGCATCAGAAAAGCAAACTTATTTAACATGTCAACGCAATCCTTATGATGCTACATATTAATCGTGTGATTATCATTTATATATATATATTCCATTTTCCGGTAATTAAACACAAATATTTAATAATTTAATATATTATATGTTTGTTTCACTTAATACTAATATACTTTCTTTTACGATATGTCTTTTTGTTTTAAAAAATACAAATTAATATATAATAACACATTTTAAAAAATAATAAAAATGATATTTTTCTTCAAAAATATATGGGTTATCGCATTTTTATCTGAAATATTTAAAATTGACTTTAAATCTCAAATAATTAACATTTTACAAAGTTTTTTGCTTTGCATGTACACTTATGAAATGTTATGTTATTCTGCATTTAAGATGACGATATGTGCAGTTCTTTTAATTTTTTTCCAATAATTTATGCCTGCGAAAAAGCAGCACATACATTTTGGTTCACCATGGTGCTGCAGCCAACAAATAATTTTACAAAACAAAACACACACACATGCTTTCACGTTGCCCAGCGGGAAAAATTGCCAGCGCTTTCACTTTGCAGGCCTTAAAGAAGGTTTACAACTGTATTTTTAATAAACTTTTACTTATTCCACTCTGCATTATTTTAAAAGTTCTTTTAGAATAGTTTTTATTAAATATTTTAGAAATTGAGATTTTCTATTCTAAGATAAGGCCTGTCTTAATCGTTTTATTAGTAGCTATGTTGGAATTTGTAGCAAGTTTAATTATTAAATTACTCACTTCACATTATTAGCAAAAACAATTACACTGGGATAATGCTTTATTCTTAATTATTTTTAGAAGGCCTTTAAAGTAGATGCAAGAAGCCAAGGCTGTGTAAATTAGAAATACAGTTGGAATGCGACTGAAAAACTTTATATCGCCAATAAGGCATTCTATAAGGCCTCTTTTCTTCTTCATTTTCCCGCTGTTAATGGACGGGCAAATCGCGTTTTTTTTTCTTTATGAGGAATTTGAATGTGAATTTTTTTAAATTTTTCATATCTGACAAATTCACATATGAATTTTTTTGTTTGCTCATTTTTCATGAATGAGGAAATTCAAAATATTTTTTTTCCTCACCCTCATGAATGAGAAAAAGCAGTACAATTTAAAATTTTTCACGCTCGCTCATGACTGAAAAATGAGCGAACGTTTCGGTACTCTGGTAATTAGTAACTGTTTTTGTATAAATAATTGAAATAAAAATTTTATGCAACAGTTCATTATCGTTTACTTGCAAACAAGACATATTTTCACGATATATGTATATATGTATATATATATATGTGTGTGTTTTTCCCAAACAATTTGTATTATATACCTATAATGTATTTTTTTATAAATATGAAGTTTATTTTTTGTTATGTTTAGTTTTCGATGAAAATAATTTAATAAATACATACGTTTTTTTAAATTTTCCTGTTTTTAAAGATGCCCCTTTTTTTCTCAGAATTCCCCATTTTGTGACACTTTTTTTTTGAAAATCCCCTTTTTGTGCCCCTTTTTGAAAATTTTGAACGGTAACACTGGTTTCAAGTTTGCTTTCTTGTTTTAAACACGCGTAATTGCTGTTTTGTTTTTCTATTATAGCTCAGTTGATATTTAGTACCGAAATTAAAGTTGTCGTGAAAAAATAAGAAAAAAGTTTTTAAATTATTTTTTTGCTGAAATTAATTTAACAAAGGTAGGAACAAATTTTTTTATTTTTATATTTCAAATAAAATGTTTTGTTTAGAAAAAAATGCAGTTTTGTACGAGTGTGTCTTATATGTTAACATTTTGTTCAATGTCCAATTCAACTAGAGTTTTAAATGGGAATTTATAAGACTTTAATTCTATTATTTGTGGTTTGGTAATCTGTATAAGCTTGTCAATGTTTTAAAATTTAGCTGCCAGTTTTTGCCTAAATGCTTTTTATTTGGTTTACAGTTTAAAATGTCCATTACTAAGAGGGAACTATTTGATGCTTGGTATAGTGAAAAACAACAAAATAAGAAACTAAATGCTGTTGTATCACATGTTTTTGATAAGATCGGGCTTCAGAATAATGAAATTGTATTCATGGTATTACATGCCATCCAGTGTTCACGAAGTCCTCATTCATGGTGCAGATGTTATCCAATATGCAGCACTTCCTATAGGAATGTCGTCGGAAGAAGCATTGGAAACTCGAAACAAAGACTTCCGAAATATACGAGAGTCACACCCGAAAAATGTCCCGCGAAAAAACAATGCATGATCTTTTTCACTATCTGCTCTTGTCTTCAGATCCTCTTATTTCTTCTTTTTCAACAAAGGCTTCTATTCATTCTCGCAGTACAGAGCCTTTGGGCGAAGAAGTTATTGCGTTACTTTCAGATGCTTCTCTAACAGAGTCGTTCCTCGAATCTAAATTAAAATCAGAATCAGATTAAAGAAAACATATTGTCTTTTTCGATTTGTTGTGTTTGTTCACCACAGGCCGTTGTTTTTTGAATAATTTTCAGTTGTCTTTGACTTGCCTTTAACATTTTGAATATTTGGATTATATATGTATGTATATACATACATATTCAAATTTCATTAAATTGAAAACATTATTTCTTTCTATAGCTCTTATTAATGTAGATTACAATTTGTGATAAAAATTCGAAATTTTAGATAAATAAATAAATGATGTTTTACAAAAATACAGGTATATTATTTGTATTTATTTTTTAACAAAAAATTTGCCACGCCCATTTCACCGATTGCGCACATTTTTTAGTGAGTGTTTTTATTGATAAAATCTATGAACGTGCAAAGTTTCATGTCAATGCGGCTTTTCAAAAGCGTGTTATGACTTTCTTCCGGCTAGGTTAAGCATTTTGACCACTGAGCGACGTATTGGGAGCTTCCACCTGCCAAAAGCGACAATGTTGCTGTCAATTGTAGTTTAGGAGGTACTGCTGTCGACATGCCGCTTGTTAATTAAATTTGCGATAAGGTAAAACTAAACGCTTCTTTCGTCAACCTATGTAAATCGTTTTTGAAACCTTAAAGTATACAAAAAATTTTTATTTATTTAATATACTTGAATGACAACTTTATTACTTACGCTTTATCGGACAATGAAAGAGGGTCGCTTTTACTCCGCATTAATTTTCGGGTACGTTTAACATTCCCATCTTCTTCATCAGATGAAGACAAATAAAATATAAAAAGGGAATCCATTTACTAAAAAAAAGTAATTTATAACAAAAAAAATTTAGTTTTGTAAAGATTTTTCTTTTGCCTACCTTGTTAATTTTATTATTTTTAGTTTTTTGTTTACATTTTCTGCTGATCATATGTTTTCATTTCAGTACAAAGCAAAATAATCTTTTACATTTTAAAATAAATTTCGATTCGAAAGTTATCGAATACCACGATCTGGCAATTCGAAACGTTACGAAATGTTATTCGATACGATTGTTCACTCGATCACGAATGCAACGATTTGGTCCCTGGGTTTTTTCTCTTAATTTTGTGTTTTTCTAAAAAAGAGTGCGTTGTGTTTTTTTTTTGTATGTTCATATGTAGTACATCTATTTATAAAAACAAAACGAAAATTGTTACATCAATTTAAATAAAAATGGTATTAAAGAATGTTTATATGTATATTAATACATTATATTAACATAATAATATTTTATAAATTACAGCAGAGAGGTAGAGTATTCATTTTTCCCGCCATAATTTGATCAAATAATTAAAATAGCCAATTTCGAATAACGAATAACTCGAACAAATCAGTCAATTAATCGATTAAAATTAACTTCTTAGATATGTCTACTTTTTTTAATGGAAAAATATTTTGTTTACATTTTTAACCTTAAAACTAAGGTACAATTTGTTACCTTTTGAATTTATTTTCATTACTCATACTTTTAATCATATTTAAGTCCATTTTTAGATTTGGGAATGTTTGACAAATTATGTAAATCACTATTAACAGGGTTTTAAAAACTGCAGTCGAGTCCAAAAACTGAGGAACAAAAAACGAAAATTGGTGTAAAACTTTTCGCTTTTTGAGTTGGTTTGATAGCGACTGATTACATTTAATGAATTAGAAGCAAAACATTTTTTTGCCCAATGACAAATGAAGAAGTGTTGAAAATAGCAGTTTTTTTACTTTACTGCAGTTTTTTAAACGCATCAGCACTTATAAATGTGTAAACCATGTAATGTCGGATTATGGGTTCCCTGGTATTACCCGACTGTCAGTTATCTTTTTACCTCGTATAGGCTGGATGTTGACATTTTAGATATCATTTGATCCGTCCAAGGCGAATTCATTTTTCAGGTGGCGTTGAAAGCACAGCTGTGCTACTTTTTTTTCTTAATTAGAGAGAGAAATGTCAAAAGTTACTTGTGTTTTGACATACAGTATAACCCGGTTAATTACCCCACGCTTAAATGCCTTTTACGCTTATTTACCTTGAGTTTTAAATCCCCGTTTTTTTCTTCCTTTTTTCAAACAAAAATCCACGTTTAATTGCCTTACGCTTAATTACCCAATTCGGGTAACGCTTATGAACGATAGGTCTAGTTTATCAGTTGATAGGTGGGGGGTATCTAGCAGTAGGTCCTTCTCGGGCCACAACTGGATACTCTTCGACATTGGACACATAGGTAATACCAGGAAACTAAGCTTTAGAAAGCCGAGACGAACGGACTGGGCTAAGTATAACGGAATTCTTGAACGAAGACTCAGTAGAGTGCCGATGATCCGGGATTCAATTTCTGCACTCGAGGGGGTGGAGGAGACCTTCAGTGGCGCCCTGACTAGGGCGTTTGAAATCTCCTGCCCCATCACGAGGGCCAGGAAGAGCTTCCCTCCCTGGTGGAACTCGGAACTCTCGGCTCTAAGAAAAGAAGCCCGTAGGGCTTTCAACACGGGTTATGCCAGTAATTCGTGGCAGAAATACCGCGAAAAACAGAGGGCATCTAAAAAGGCAATAGCAGTCGCAAAAAGAAGATCATGGAGGAACTTCTGCGAATCAATAGATAATACCAAATAATCTGCCAGACTTAGCAGAGTTTTGGCCAAGGGCCACTCGAACCCAACGTATGTCAAGAGAACGGATGATACCTGGTCGGAATCATCGGAGGAAACACTTGACATTCTACTTAACACTCATTTCCCCGGTTGCTTGGACGCTGCTGATGGGGAGCCAGTATACGATGATTCGTTCTTCGAGATTGACGAATATATAATTTCGGAGGAAAGAATCCAATGGGCGATCGGAAGTTTTGCCCAATATAAATCCCCAGGACCGGATGGCATTTTTCCTAGGATGCTGCAGAGCGCACGGAGGTATGTCACTCCCTGGTTGAAGTTAATGTATAGACTCTGCCTATCCCTCAATTATGTACCGGCTAATTGGAGGAGGGTAAAGATGGTTTTTATACCCAGAATCGGATGGAGTAGTCATGAGACTGCAGGGGACTTTCGTCCAATCATTCTATCATCTTTTCTGCTCAAAACTCTGGAGAGACTTCTGGACTCACATATAAGGCATCGACTGGAGGGTACATCACGACTCTCATGAAGTCAACATGCCTACCTCAAGGGTCGGTTTACGGAGACGGCACTACACGAAGTAGTAGGGACCATAGAGCGATCACTGGAATATAAACAATTTACTATGGCCGCCTTCCTGGATATTGAGGGCGCTTTTAATAACGTCACGATCACTGCGATCGAACAGGCTCTAACTGATCTGGATGTCCAGGAGTACATCATTAGATGGTTAGTGAGCATGTTGAGGTCAAGGATCGTTACATCATGTCTTGGCAACAGTGTGAAGTCAAAGAAAGTTAGTAGGGGTACACCCCAAGGTGGGGTGATCTCTCCTCTGCTCTGGCTCATCGTTGTTAACTCGATTCTTACTGGCCTGGATAACAGGGGCATTAAGACGGTAGCCTATGCGGATGATGTGGTGTTACTGGTATCTGGTGCGTTTCTGGATGTGATGAGTGACATTATGTCCAGTGCGTTGGGGGCGCTCAGCAACTGGACCGCTGAGTGCGGACTGGGAGTGAACCCAAGCAAAACGGAACTGGTACTATTCACCAGAAGGACAAAAATTCCGGCTTTTAGACTGCCACGGCTGGGGGGTTGCGAACTTCCCCTGTCGAATCACGCGAAATATCTGGGAATCATCCTGGACTCGAAACTGTCATGGAAATTGAATACTCAACACAGGGTTAGGAAGGCTACGGTGGCTTATTACGCCTGCCGTAGAATGTTTGGCACCAGGTGGGGCCTTAATCCTAGACTGGTCAAATGGCTATACACGGCAATAGTACGGCCCATTCTTACATATGGATCTCTGGTATGGTGGACCGCGACGGGAAAGAAATACATCGTGGTTCAGCTGGGCAGAGTACAAAGATCAGCCTGCATTGGAGCAACAGGCGCTCTACGTACTAGTCCATCAGAGGCTCTGAACACTATACTGCACCTTGTTCCAATTGAAATACACCTTATGGCCATATCCGTCAATAGCGCGGTCAGGCTCTCTTCATCGGGATGTTGGAAGGCGAGGACGTACGGTCATGCAGGGATCTTACAGAAGCAACCCACATCTCTGAAACGACAAACGGACTATATGATACCCCGTATGGACTCTGATAGGAAATTCAAGGTCATATTCCCGTCAAGACGGGAATGGAGCAGGGGTACCCTGGCCGAGGAATACCGCACGAGGGTTTACACAGATGGGTCAAAGATGACTTGTGGTGTCGGTTCCGGGGTCTTCTCGGAGGAACCTTTTTTTTCGTCTGCCGGATTGGGCCAGCGTATTTCAGGCTGAAATACTGGCGATCAGAGAGGCATTCAGAACGCTATACGGTAGGAACATCAGCGGCAAAATTGGCATCTTCGTCGATAGCCAGGCAGCTCTGATGTCACTGGAGTCACACAAAACAACATCCATACTCGTCAACCAGTGTAGGGAAGAATTGTCCAGACTGGGCAGTCTATCTGACATTACCTTAATTTGGATCCCTGCGCATAGGGACCATTATGGCAATGAACAGGCGGATGGGCTGGCCAAAACTGGAGCCGCTCTTGATATTTCACAGGCTGTGCCAGTCGCAACACCCCTAGGAACTATCAGGAGCGAAATCTTCAGGCACTATCTGGATATGGCTGACGATAAATGGAGGAAACTAGATGGCTGCAGGGCTACCAAGGAAACGTGGCCCACATATAACATAGGTCGCTCTGAGCGACTTCTCAATTTCAGTCGGAAGGACGTGTCAAGACTTACATACGTGCTTACTGGTCATTGGACGATCGGCAAGCACGCTATGAGACTCGGCCTCCCTTTCAATGAATGCTGCCGCAGCTGCAGGGAACCTGGAACTGAGGAGACAGTATTTCATCTTCTATGTGATTTCCCGGCGTTTAACTCTATGCGACATGGACTGTTCGGGCATTACCTTCTACAAGGACTCTCGGAGATATCGCGGGTGGGACTCAACAGCCTGCTGAAATATCTCAACGCAACGGGCTGGCTCTAGCCACCTCGACATTGCCCCTGGGTCAAGTTTGATCGGGGGGTTCCAATTTCTTGACGAGTTGTGTGGTGTCAAAACGGAGCCACCGTCGGCTCTACTTGTTGCGCGCCTGGACCTGTGCGTACTACCACGTTAACCAACCAACCAACCAACCCAATTCGGGTAATTGCCTTAAAAATTAAACTCCCAAAACAAAATTACACCTTAATTTCATTCGTTTAATTGCTTCAGTACTATTTGGCAACAACACAACAACAGAGTTATAACTGTCTGAGTGCACAAGTCAGTGATGCCAACTTTTTGAGAGCAAAAAACACTTTAAAATTTAAAAAAGCACTATTTCGAGCAAAAAAAAAGCGTAAAAAAGCACTAAGCCATTTTTAAAAATTTAATTAAACACAAAACAAGTTGCATATGGCGTTTATTGGGACCATTTTTTTAAGATTAAATAATAAATATATTTACATTTGTATAAAAACATTTTTAATTGTATTATTATTATCTTCAATAAAAATAATATTATCCAAATCATGATGATCCATCAGATATGTTTGAATTGGCCATAATACCGTTATAAAGTAATACAGTGCGAGCTCGATTTTTGTAACTCGAAAAATCTTGCCTGTTGCAATTACCGAAAATTTGCAATGACTGACCATTGTTTATAAAACTTAATGACAGCCCATATTTTAATAAAAAAACTTTATATTTTATCGTTTAAATAAATCTAAATTACAATCGTGCAAAGTTTAATAAAACAATTGGCGTATGATATTATCCAATTATTTTAACCCATGTACGCTTCTGAATGAAAATAAGGTGTAAAATAGAAAAAACATGTATGTTTGCATTCTGATACTTAGTCAAACCTTTTTGCAATAGCACTAGAGGTAGAAGTGCACAACACGCGGTTATTTGGAGACAAGTGTTGTGCGTTTGAAAACTAAAGCGCATGCAAAATGGCAGGTTACACAACGCTCGTTAAAAAAGCATTTTCTGTCAGCAGTTTTAATTTATTTAACACTTTGCTTATACTAAGTTACGACTCTTTTTTTTTTGTTTTTAAAGTCTTTGCGTTCTTTTGTACGGTTTCCTTCTGCATTTTTTTTAACTTTTCTACATGACTCAAAATCGTTGTTTATTTTTCCATTCACAATTCCTAATATTTTCCAAGCCATTTTCTATTTTTGACAGTGTCTACATCTTTAAAAAAATATTTATCGCAAAGAAATACATCGTTTTTGTTCCGATTACTAAATATGTTGTAATCGCTAAAAAGTGAAAAGTTTTGTAAAATTTCCAAATTGCTAGGAAGCCTAGCTCTAACCTCGTAAATAAAGTTTTTGGCAAAACGAATGCAACTTTCTTTTATCACTTTTTTTATCATTTGAAATCTTAAAATCTTTACAGGCTTTCTCAAAATTGTAATCCAAATAGCAAAGTTCATCTAAATCATCCTCTATACCTATAATCGTAGTTTAAAAAAATTAAAATTGTAAAAAGAACTAAATGCACTAACGAAAAATTGTAAAAGCACCAAGTTAGTGTTTTTCTAGGTTTGGCACTAAGGATAAAATTTTGGCATTTTGAGTCATCAAAAGCACAAAAATATATGTAGATTACTTAAAAGGCACTTTAAAGCACTGTGAGAAATTGTTAAAAGCACTATAAATATCCGCTTTTCAAAAACGGGTATTTAACAAAATTTCGGGTATTGCATAAGCAAAAAATACCCGAAAGGCACCAAAATGGCAACGCTGGCACAAGTGTTTACTCGCAGCATTCGTCATTCGTAGTAATGCTATGTTCATACGACGATAGAAACCACTGGTTTCGCTCTCTGAAACTAGATAGCCAAACATGCTGTTCATACGATTTATTCCTGTTTCACTTTGACATTTTTTTTGTGTTGTTAGTGTGATTTTTTTTTTAAATAGATAAAAAAGTAAATAAAACTAAGGAAAATATTATTTAATACTGTTATTAATATTATTATATTATAATTATCACTTTATTTTATTAAAGATCAATATTTATTTTATTTTTTTCTTTGTTTTGATATTTTTTGAGGGCTAGTTCAGATAAACTAACGATAACTGTTATCAAAATTGGAGATGATAGTACATTTTTCCTGTTTCGCAGCCTGTTTCAAAATGAAACGACCTGTTTCGCTCTCAAAATTTTGTATGGGAAAACAAGTCGTTTCAATCATGTTTGGGGCGCGAAACAGGAATAAGAGAGCGAAACACGAATATTGCTGTCCGTGTGAACATGGTATAATACTTAAAGCAGCGTTGCCAGATGGTTAAGGAAAAAAACAATGATCGTATATTTAAGTAAACATGTAGGGCTAAATTCATTATGAAATAAAATGAATTTCAAAGTTATTATAAGAAAAATTTTCGTGGAATTTTAATATACCGCATGCGACAGGCTTATGAATCACAATTTTTTTATACGTCAATTTCATTTATATGTAAATATTTTGTACAAAAATATTGACCAATGGCAACGCTGCGCATTCCGTTATTTCATTGTGCGACGTAAACACAGAATTTACTTTTTTTATTTTTATAAATTTTTGACAACAAATTTTACAACAAACACACAATTATATTCTATGATGCTAAAGATGCACATAATAACATGTTTTTTAAATGGCTGAGTGCGCTCTTTATTAACGGTAAATATCGGCTGCTAATTGAGTTTTTTCTTTTACTACCCTACAAGAAGAGTAGTCACATTTTTCATTTTGGTGTTAAGAAAATGATAGAAAAAATGACCGATTGTGACCGAACACTTCATTTCGGTCATTTTTTTCTATCATTTTCTTAACACCAAAATGAAAAATGTGACTACTCGCTCATTCGTTTCTTGTAGGGTAGTTTTCATCCATAAAATAAATAACAAAACATGCACTAACTCATTTAAACGCCTAAAATCGTCTAACCTAGGACAAATCATAAAATCTGGCAGCCACGTTTTCATTTAATGTTGAATTTTAAATACAGGAACATATACTTAATGAATATGCCGTGAATGTTGTTGTTACGAGCTGGTCGTAACACCTAGGTCGTGTAAGTTAAATACAAAAAAGTTACCGAATATGAAAATAGAAAAAACACGAAACTTAGCTTTGCGTGGTTGTGATATTATTCATAAATTTTTCAGGGCTCTTACTACTTTATGTAGTTCACACATGTACAAGTAAAAAGTTATTGTGAATATTTTTATGCATGAAGCTCGCTTTGTATGAAGAACGAGCCAACCATATCAGTAAAAGCGAGTGTTTAAAAGTATTCGAGACTAAAAATGATTTAGTAAACAGCGAGTGCGCTCGCGAGTATTATGTATTGTTGCAGTTCTCTGGTATTTACCAAATTTTATCAAATTATCTAAAAACTTTTCTTTCCCTACAAGGTTTACATGGACAGACAACCAGCCAGATGGACGGACGGACACGAAAAGATCACTTTAAAAAAAAGTGATTCTGATTCGATCGGTTTACTAAACGATGCGTCTATATTTCTATGTATCAGAACAAATTTATATAATTGGGTTTTTCCGAATTTTTACATACATATACAGTTTTGACTTAACTGCCTTTTGTTTACGTGCACTTTTGACTTAACTGCACAAAATTGATAATTTTTGGAATTATTCTTTCTAATTCCATACAAATTCCTTTTTTAAGTGCACTTTCTATACCTGCACATTTAAGATAAATGCACAAAATTTTTGGCATTTTAAAATTAATTTCATACAAAATATCAAAGTTAGCTGCACTTTGACTTAACTGCCCAAAATAAATATTTTCTGGAATTATTCTTCAAAATCCTTGTTTACGTGCATTTTGTATGCCTGCACATTTTTCATATTTTTGGGCAGCTTTAAAATATTTTCATACAAAACATCAAAGTTAGCTGCACACATAAAAATATATGGTGGCCACTTTTTCACATAAATATCCAATTTAAGCTGTTTATAAAAATATAAATCGCAATTATTTTGTATTTTTATGTTTTATGTTCTTTGTGAATTCTCATTGTTATTGTTAATGCTTCTTTTATATTAAATAAACATACATACATGTTTAAAATGATCTGCGATTTCCCAGCTAGCATAGGCTGTTTGTTAGACGATTATGTTTAATATACAACTCCTAAAAGAATCTTCTGGTGATTATTTGACAACAAAAACATCTAAATCTTTTCTTAATTTATTTATTTTTTGACACGCTCGTCTGTAAATCTTGAAATGAAACTTTTGGGACTCTCTGTAAAGCCTATAGTACACGGAATGTAAAAAGTCACATGCGCATGTGGTTCTGACGTAATTTTGTCGTCATCACACAACACGAACTTGCTATTGCGGGTATTGTAGTGAGGTAAAAATTACGTCAGAACCGCATGCGTATGTGGCTTTTTACATTCCGTGTACTATAGGCTTAAGAGTCGTAGAACAATTACTAAGCTACCTAAATAAGACAGTTTTTGAAGTATGAAAATGCTATTGCCAATACAATTTGAATAAAACAACCCGGTCTTAGGATCTGCAAAAAAGGATTTTCCGACAGGATGGTATTGATTTCGCGACCTTAAGGTTTGTTTTATAGAAATTGTATGAAAATTTGAAGTTTTGGCATGAAAAATACGCCTGATGCCCTTATTAAGGTAGCTTAGTCATACGGCTAAGTATTTCACGGGTTGTAAAATAAAACCTACATGAGTCTCATACGACTCTTAGCATGCTTTTGAAAGACTCGTTAGATAAACTCAACATACATCATAAACGATTCCCTTTACGAATAATATAAGCGTTTTTCGCTGCTTTATGGAAGAATCTCTCTTACGAATCAGCACGTGTAACAGTTTCTCCCGTGCTAGGAATCGTCTACAATTAAAAAATGATCTCGTCGACGATCAAAAAGACTCTTTGTGAGATTCCTAGTAAGCTCCTGGGTTGAAATAAAATTTTAATAAAGTATAAATTTATGTATTAAAAAAATAATTTTTTTATTCTACTTTTAAATCAAACACTTAACTTTAGCTGCACTTTTGTGCAGGTAACCACAATTGTGTACCTGCACATTAAGGCAGGTAAATGCATTTAAGATAGCTGCATTTTTGATTTACCTGCACAAAAAATCGTGCAAAGGAGATTGTGCAGCTAAGTCAAAACTACTGTATATAAAAATTTACAGTTTGGAATAACATTTATCTTCTTAGCGAAAACTTTCCTTGGCTTAAAATTGTGGAGTGAAAATTAAATCTAGATGGCGAAATTAAAGCAACAGAAAATTCATCTGTTAACCAGAATTTAAAGCAATTTATTTTATTTGCTGAACATGTATTAAAATATGCTTAAAAAACGTGAAATATGTGGGCAAAAAAAATCCGTCAAAAGCTAAAATATCCAATCCACAAACCGATACCAACATTCATAAAAAGCTCTAAAACGGACAAACATATTAGAGGTATTCACCTCAGAATTTTTACTCTTGCGGAAGTGCGAAATCGCAATACTTATTATTTTTCACTACAACAAACACATGAAAATAATTTCCCACTACTTTTTATGTTTTGCAAGACCTTTTTGATGGAGCGTAATCGCAAGGGTAAAAGTTGCACAATTCAGCTTATAAACTTCAATATTGGCATCGTTGCCATATTTTTAACAAGTGTATAGTAATATGTAAACAGTACCTAAAATTACAACCTTTAATGACAAAATTCCGTTGTCCAATACTGTTTTTTTTAAACACAATCAAAGTTCTACGAAATAAACGAAAATTTAAAAAGTAAAAATGACTTCAATAAAAAATATAAAAAAAGAAGCAAAAAGTTTAGCAAAAAAAAAGAAACTGTGGCAAAAAAATGGATGGATATCGAAATTCTAAAAATAATTGATTATTTAGCCGGCAATCGAAATTTTGAGGTAAATATTAAAAGAATTATTTCTTGGAAATTATTTAACAATTTTTTTCCTTAGATACCAACTGCACAAGCTTATTACAGGAAATTTTTAGAAGATTCTAAAGTAGAAGCGACGTGGAATTTAGTAAAGTGGAAAGTTCGCTATTTAAAAACATGTTTTGCAAAGGCTGAGGCATGGAGAAATAACACTGGTGCTGGAATTTTGGCAGAAGACGTTGAAAATGGCGTTAACACCGTAAAAGGTAAATAAAAAAAAAATAAAAAATTACTAAGTCCAATATAATTTTTGTATCTGCCTAGAAAAATTGCGAAGAATGTGTCCACATTATGAAAGACTTAAGGATATATTTGGTAAGAGAGCCGTAGAAGCAGAAGTGTTTGATTCTTCGATTACCTCGGGAGACTTTTTTGGGTTTATTGACATAGGCGATGAAATACTGGTACAAAATGAAGACACTGCTCCATTGTTTTCCACCGAAACTTTTGAAAATGAAACAAGTCAACCAGAAATAAGTCAACAAGTAATAAGTCAACCAGAAACAAGTCAACTAGAAATAAGTCAACCAGAAATCGCTGCAAATCCACGAAAATCTGGAACAGTAGAAAGAGTAACAGCCCTTGCCGAAAAATTTAAAAAATCAGCTTCAAAGGATTCCCTTTCTCAGTTAGCCAAATGTCAAACTGAGCGCAACAATACTCAAAGATTAAAAATAAAATTTGAAGAAGAAAAATTTCAAAAGGAACATGAGTTTCAAAAAGTAAAGTTTCAAGCTGAATTGGAAATACTTAAACAGAATCTAGAATTAAAAAAAATTGAAATGGAAAAGAACGAAAAAATAAAATTATTAGAATTTGAAAAAAATGAGCGTATAGCCAAATATGAATTAGACTTAAAATATAAAAACCAATAATTATTTGTTTTTCAGTATACGTATGTATGTATGTATATTTAAGTTTTGTGTTTCATGAATTCATAAGTTTTTTTTTTATCAAAATAAAGATACAAAATAAAATTAATTATTAAACATAATTTTATGAATTGCTTGTCTTTTTATGTCAAAATGAGGTTGTTCAACTTCGTCGGATAATGTTTCAGACACTTCTCCATCAGGCTCATTAGAAGAAAAACAATTTGTATCATTTTCTGTTAATAGAATGTTATGTATTATGCAAGTTACTAATATCCACAAGCAGCACAATTTTTTATTTTTTTTGTTTGCAAAACGGTGACGCATTTCTTTTAAACTGCCAAATCTTTCCTTTAAGAGACCAATGCAGTGTTCCGCTCTGACACGATATTTACTGTGTCTTAAATTAAATTCTTTGCGCTTGGAAGCGGTCATGGCTGTGAAATTTATTCTGTAAGGAGTAATTACTGTACTGGACAATGAATATGCTGAGTCTCCGGCAATCCATTGGTTTGAACTGAAATATGATGACGAGTTTAATGCTAAAGGGCATGAAGAATATATGCGTGCGTCGTGAACACTTCCAGATGATCCAATAGATACATGGCGAATACGTAGTTTATAGTCGCATGTTATCTGTGCTTTTACAGAGTAGATATGTTTACGTGAGAAGTGAGATACCGGGTTTTCGATTGGTGTTTCGGCCAATTTGAACTCTGTGTCGTCCACATACCCAATGCAAAAGGGCAATTCACTAAACGTTTCTCGAACAATATAGTCCCTTTCTTCCTTGCTGGGCCAATAAATATATTTATCTTGAAGTTCAAGAAACGCACGAAAAACTCTGACAGTTATTTTTTGAATTGTGCCACCATCGCCAATTCCGAAAATTGTAGCTATTTTACGAATGCTACAGCCATCTCCATATGACCCTAGTCTAAACAGAACTATGGCTAATTGTTGGTAAACACTTAATTGTTTACACGAGTTTTTACCTTTGAATTCAGCGCTTGTACATATTAGGGAAGCGAGTAGTTGAAATTGTTCCCAGCTGCATCTTAACATTTGGCGGAAACGATCATCGTCCAATTCGGTAAGAACATCTTCACACCACACTTTTGATTTTGGTATTGAATATTCAATTCCTCGACGTGCTGATAAAACTGAAGATAAATCATCATAAAGTGTGGTTAATTCCTCTTCTACGAATTCGTCATCCAAAATATCTTCAGTTGGGAAATTATTTTCTTAAAAGTGTAATTACAAATTTTAATTTGGTATTTTTAATAAAATAGATCTTTACTTACCGATTTCATCATAGATGTTTTCAATTTCAACAAAGGATTCATTAATTAAATGATTTACCAAAAATGTCTTAAAACTTTGCTTCGGCATCTTGAATTAATAAACAGCAATGATTTTTTGTAATCAGTTGACAATTGTGTGCTTTTTTTTGTAGTTTTTGACAGTTCGTAATATTTCGAAATTGAAATTTCAAAATGTTTAAAGCTGGGTGTTCACTACACCGATAGTGCAAAACCGCAATTCCGCACTTCCGCAAGAGTAAAAATTCTGAGGTGAATACCTCTATTGTTTCCGCCTTTATTTGTCGCACAAGAAAAATCATGCAATTCATGATCATAAGTTTGAATGTATGAGTACGCTTTTGTTAGTTGGATATGACAGGACATCCCAAAAAGCATTACAGATAAAATTTAAAACAGCAAATCCCATTGCTTTTAATTGCTATCTCTTTAGATTTAGCTGATACATGTAAAAATTCCTTTGTCTACACTTTTTTCATACATCAAAGTTAAGATATCTAGTAAAAAAATACCTAGTAAATAATTACCCACTGAGTTGTTTAAACGTATTTGCTTAATTACCTCAATAGGTAGTTAAACGTATTCTTATAATTACCTCAGCGAGGTAGTTAAGCGTATTCGTTTAAATGTTTACCCCGCATAATTACCCAAAAAGTTTCGCATTTTTGTCGAGGTAATTATCCGTGGAATACTGTTGTTATTTGTTGTAGTGTCGACACCACCGTTTACATGAATTCGCCTTGGATCAGTCTTTAAAACCTTAAGCTGAAGGTCCACACCATGCGTTTATGCGTCTGTCGTTTTTATGCATCTGACAAAAAAGTAGAACCAGTGTAATCGTATATGACAAGTTACACAGAAAATCGCATAGAATGCATAGTTGTATCAACGCATGAAAGTAGGTTTACTTTCTACTTTTGTATCCGTCCCATGTGTGGTGAAAAAAAAGTCAGCTGTTATTGATGGCCATGGATGACAAATCATATTTTATTCTTCATGTTATCGATAAATATGCTTGTGTGGTGGATTACTTTTTACTCTTTTTTTGCATTTAAAAAGGTTTTTAATAAGAGAAAAAGCTTTCGTTATTAAGATTGTATAAACTTTAAAGGATAAAATACACTAAAATTAATTTTAATCACAATTTTACCACGAACAAAATTTGCCATTCCAGTTATCGATTACTTTTATGTTCTGAGTGTCATCTTTGTTATGTTAATTATATTTTTTTTTTTTTTTAACAAATGCCATGAACTGGAAACTTTTTAATACCGTGAAAAACCACGAATATTTTTATAATAAAAGCTTACTTTTCTATGAATTCTTTTAAATAAATTTTATTAAAATATCAATTACACTTTCCATTTTTGGCAAAATTGCTTTTAATTGATACTATTTTATATTTTGTTTCTCCAAAAAGAAAATAGAAAAATATCTGCATTTTTATAAATTATTGTCGATTCTACGTAACTACATATATTATAAAACAAAAATAATTAGTTATCTGAAAATAACTTAAAAAATATTTTTAATGTCAAAGGTTTAGCAAAAACCTGTGTCCCGAGCCAATTTATTAAAATTTAATAGTTATTTTCAGTTAAAATAAAATTGAAAAAAAATAATATTTACAATTTTTGTTATTCAGTTTGTATATATTAATACCATATATAGAAAAGAATGATGAAAAATAATTTTTTTGTATAATTTTTTTGAAGAAAAATCTTGTCCCCAGGTTTTGGTCCCCTCTGTTACGTCCACACATTTTATTGAAAAATTTTTGTTAAACGTTATAACGCGTAGGTATATTTCTCTTATGCTTCTCCATCAAAACTTAGCTAAAATCAACAAAATGTGTTTTTAACTGTTCAGTCTTGTTTAGTGCGTGGTTGAGTAAGTGACTTAATTGTAGGCCGGGTGCGTACCCTTATTCAGTGTCTACTCTGTTACTGTTGAAAAACGGTGAGTAAAGTTATTTTTTATTTATTTTATAATTTTTTTATAAATATTTTGTGTACACTAATTAAGTGGACAAATAAATTCTACAAAATTCTAATAAAAAGCTAAAATATGGTATTTTTGAGTTTATTTGTCCCCTCTGTTACCGGTCCACTCTGTGACTTATTATCAGTAAAAACTCCAAAAATTTAAAAAAATTCTGCTGGTTATGGATTCCTATTGTTGATAAGATCCGTAACCACATGAGGCCCATTATAAACATATTTGGCCAACTTAATTTTTTAAAATTACAAAATTCAGAATGGTTATGTTTTTTAAGAACGACCCAAACATATTAGCACAACAGCTGATAAAAAAAACAAATTTGGCGCATAAAACGCATGGCATGTAACTTGAATTTAGAAACGCATAAAATGCATAGAAAGTATCATACGCATGAACGCATGGTGTGGACCTTCAGCTTTAGTGTCCTTGTTTGAAAATGAAGTGTCTGATTTTTGTTGGGAAATTATAATACGTTAAAAATTAAATTTACCAAACCTATAGAAAAAATAAAGGAAACTAATTTAAATAAGTTATCAGCCATGCTCTGGAAACCGAATACATACGATTTTAATTGGAATTAACCGAATTAAAAAAAGATCCTGTTTTAAAAGTTTATAAAAAACATTATTTTTATATACATTGAATTCGTATCTTTATCATAACTTCTCTTAAAAAATTGCGATGTATTTTAAAACAATTTAAAGAAGAATCTCCTTCGATTTCATTCGATATTAAGAAATAATAAATTGGTTTAAAATGTTTTTCATTACTGGCTGGGACCTCGCTTTCTTATAAAGTATTGTGGCTGTATTTAAAACAAATCGATGGTTTTGTTCCGCAACAACGTTACTCGATTTTTTGTTTTAACCGGAAAAGTAATCAGTAAATACCGCCTTACAATTTTGCAAAGTAATAAGGCATATTTCGAAAATCGTTGGTATCACTGATACACTAGTTTAACTTTTTTTGACAGAAGTCTACGGAGCGCGCGAGCACTAACGCGTGTAAAGCTCGATTCACCCATGCGTTCCGAACAATATTTTTGACCGGACAAAAATTTTTACAGAGAGTGTTCTGCAGAACGATTCACCCATCTCGGAAAATTTGTCCGGACAAAAAAAGCTACCATATGGTTTACAGATGTAAACGATTATACAAAGTGGCAGCACAGTTAGCAAACTATTAGTTTTTTTTTTATAAAAGTGTGTTAAAGAAAATATACGAAAAAAGAAAATTAATTTTAATTTTTTTGATTGAATTGCATAAAACCCATTTACTAGCAAAACATGTTTATCAAAAAAGGTTGAAAGTGAAAAGAATAGCAGTAAGAAAAATATTACAGAAAAGAAGAACAAACGGTGTTTTCCACACACTTGTTCCTGAGATGCGCCTTCATGACGTGGAATCGTTTATAAATTTTCATCGTATGGACCCCAATACGTTCAATGAAATCCTTGCAATTTTAGGGCCTGATTTGCGTGGTATACCTATTCGTAAACAAGAGCATATTACGCCGGCAGAAAAGTTGTCCTTAACATTAAGGTATGTATGTTCCAGGCGCGGATCCAGCTTGAGCCGTAGGGGGGGGGAAATTTTGTATGATGCAAAAAATTAAAAAAAATTTTTTTAAAAGTTTATTAAAAACAATATGTGTATTAGGGTACGTACTTCTTGCAATTTTTGCGACTATCAAATTCTTTATCGCGTAGCCTTATAGACCGTGAACAAATATTAAGAAATTATGTATTACTTTTTCGCGATCGTGAAGAAAGTTTCCGTACCAAACGCGATAATGTTTTGAATTTCAGTTTTTCTCCTTACTATACAAAATTAAAATTTAATTACAAAATTTTAAGTATTTTCTAATAATTTCATAAATATAACAAGATCTTACCATTTAAGGAAGAAGGGCGCAAAAAAAATCGCGACTCAAATTCGCGATTTTTTTTTAATAAACTAAATTTTAATGGCAAATGATAGATGTTTTGATAGATGAGTTTTGGTGCGGAAACTTTGTTGGCAAAAATGGCCTAAAAAAATTATTTCCATTGTAAATACTAAATAGCCCATAGCGTGGTGGGATGAAGAAATGTTGTCCAAAAAAGTCGTTACCCTAATTAAAAAAACTCAACAAAAAGGTTAAATAAAATATAAGATCAGTTCAATATACATTAATCTTTTTAAATAAGCAATTTATGATTTCCTTGTGAGGCAAACTTAGACAGTAGAGTCTATCTTCTGTCAATGTTGATCCGAGCCATGTTTTTATTCGAAGAAGGGTAGGAAATGACCTCCCGCTCGTAGCTTTACTGACGAGCATTGAAACGAAAATTTTGAATATTTTTCTTAGATTTGGGAAGATATCTTCATCAAAGTTTCTTAAAGCATCTACAACGTTATCTGATAGATCAGGCTCAAGTTTAGATCTTAGTAGGTGTTTATCTCTTTTATCAAATATAATCTGCTCATCAGCTAGTTGTGGTTTTAACAGTTTTGTATCTGTATATGACTTTGGGGTAGAAGTTTAGGTATGTTCAATACATTTGGGATATCTATTGGGAAAGTTGTTATGAGAACTTCTAAAATAAATTCAATAAGAGGAATGTAACCTACAACTCGGTAGTTTCAACATTTTGGATGTGATTATTTCGTTAAAATCTTGTCTTTAAATTGTTCTTCGGCTTTATTTCTTTTTTCTTCACGGCACATGATTAAAATTTTGATAAGGCTTGATCATTTTTGAAGATCCTATATCTTGCTTTTGTTACTGTGTTACAAAAGGTTTCTCACTTAATATGTATATTCCGCAAATAAATTTAAAAGTACTAATTGAATTCCTTAATATAAAGGTAGAGATACTACCTTTCCACTCAGATATTTGTTCCAAAGCTTCTACTATATGATGAACACTTGTTGCAAAGACGCATAATGAAGAGTTTAACTCCCAAATACTTTGCTAAAACTGTTTTTCGCTTGGGATGATTAGATTTAAAAGATTTTGGCGTTTCTTTAACAAATGAAACAACTTTTTGTATTAATGACCCTTTTTTTTGTATTTAGAAATTGAGTTGTTTGATTTATGGGAATAGCAAGGCGTTTGTTTCGCAATTTGTCGCGTTTCCAGGATTTTTTAACAACTTCATTTTCTGCTGACATCAGAGGAAACCCATCTGTTTCAACTCCTACACAATTTTTTTAGGTCGGGACCAAAATTTGTCAAAGCTTTAAGAACTTTTGATGATAGTGCCTTCGCATCAATTGACACATCAACGTCATCAGTATCTTTTGAAGCCTCTTCAAATGCGTTTACAACAAAGCCAATACATTCTTCCCTAAAAACTTTTTGTTGTATGTTAAAATATCTTAAAGATTAGGAAATCTGGCTTTTTACCGACAAATCACTGCTTTCGTCAAAAATTATCGAGTAGAATTTTGATTCATATAACACATTATCAAGTCAAACGTTTAGTCTTTGGATATCGATGGCACCTGCTGGGATTGAATGTAGAATAATAAGTAATTGAATACGGTAAACTTGATGTTTCTTTGGAAATATATAATAAATAACTATTAGGATTAAGATATGGATACTTATTGAAAATCGTTAGAGATTCAATAAAAAAAAAATTAAAAAAAATACTTATTGAAAATTTCGTTAGAGATTCCATAAAAAAAACAAAAAAAAAACCTTGCTGGGATTCCCAAAAATTTTGTACATTAAAAAAAATATTATTATTGTGAATTCTTGTATTATCGAAATTAACAAAACATATTTTTAAAATTTACGGGGGGGAAATTTCCCTTCCCCCCCCCCCTGAATCCGCGCCTGGTATGTTCATATATGTATATGTATGTAATAAATAAATGACATATTAAAAAGGAACAAAACTTAATTTTCGCAGATATTTGGCTAGCGGAGATTCAATGAAGTCAATAGGATATTATGGCTTTCGTATTGGTGCATCGACTACATCACAAATAATTAAAGAAACGACAGAAAAAATATGGCAAAAAATGCAATTTGTGTTTCAGAAGGCATCAAGAAATATGTGGGAAAACATTGCCTACAATTTTTACACGCGTTGGGGTTTTCCCAACTGTTTAGGGGCAATTGATGGAAAACACGTAGTAATACAAGTGTGTATTGATACCAATAAATAAATATAAACAAATAAATATAAAAAATGTGTGTATATGTAAATATATTTATCTTTCTTAGGCACTACCGAATCACAATTCACTGACGTTTAATTATAAACATACGGACAGTTTAGTTTTGATGGCTGTAGCTGATGCAGATTACAAATTTGTGTTGGTTGACATTGGAGCTTTAGGCCACAATAGTGATGGCGGTATTTTTCGAAATTGCAAGTTTGGAAAAGCAATAATTGATAATTCTGAAGAAATGCAATTCCAGGCCCAAGAAATTTACCTAACACCAATATATTAGCGGACTACGTATTTCTGGGCGATGAGGCTTTTCAGCTAAGAACAAATTTGTTACGTCCTTATCCCGGACGCAGTTGTGGTAATCTGCCCCCTGAACAGGATACTTTCAATAAAAACCTATCCAGGTCTAGACGAGTTGTAGAGAATGCGTTTGGAATATTGGCAAATCGTTTTAGAATTTATCGCAAACTAATAATTGCTAGCAAGGAAACAGTGATAAACATTATAAAATCTACGGTTTGCTTACATAATTTTTTGCGGGAAAGGGCACCATCAAAGTATGTACAGCCTGACCTTATTGACAGAGAACGTGAAGATGGGGCCGTCGTTCCTGGACTATGGCGAGAGGAAAATCACGATGGCCTGAGATCTTTAGGTCGGATGGGTTTAAATAGAGCTTCTAAGGACGCCGTAGAAGTAAGACAATTGTACACACAATACTTTACCAATTGTACTAATAACTAAATTTTGATTTTTAATATATCTAATATGTATTTTCTTCTACCTTTATTATTTTAATATATAAATTAAATTCTCGAGCTTAAGGTCTTATTTTTTATGTAAAAAACTTTTCACAAATTTATTTAAAACCAATATTTCGGCACTTCTTTGAGTGCCTTCTTCAGGGTTTTTTTTCTTTTTAACAAAAAAAATTAACAATATTTTAATTTAAAACAAATTTAACAAAAATTGACAAAGTTAAAAAAAAATTTTTGGAATTGAATAAAAAATATTTTTCAATACAAACTTGATCTATTACAATAAACAAAAATTGTTTACCTTCCGTTTCTATTTTTATAAATTAAATGTCTATAATTTTGTGCTACATTTTCAGTATCTGACTTAAAATTAATTCTAGAAACTGTCGGTACTCTTATAATTTGTAACATTTTCAACATAAATCTACGCTTGTAATTATTTTCCATGTTTAAAACTTTTGTATTATCAAAATCATTCCTAAGTATATGTACATATGTATCTATAGCTTAAATGCTAACCAAAAGTTGCTAAAGAAAAAAGTATGTCAAATATTGAGAGAATAGGAATATTGCAAGAAAACTTTATAAATTGAAATTTGAATAAATGAACACATCACAAAAATAATAATAATAATTAAAATAATATATAAAAAAAAATACTTCACATTCTTATTTAAAAAACATTATTTTGCTACACTTGTTCTTCAACTATTAGCGCCATTAGTTTTAATTTCAATTGACTTTTGCGGTTATCCGGAACTTTTGAAAATTCTTCTTCCATGGCTAGAAAGAATGGATCTCGTTTTTCGGTTGTGGCCTCAAACACTTTTTCCGCCAAATTGTTAAGAGTCTTTGAAGACTCTTTATATTCAATTTCAGGATCATCTACTCTTACACGTTTTATTCTTTCCGTTTCTCGAACTCGGTAACGTAGACTGAGTGCTGTCCCCTCCCCAATCATTGCATTCATTGGATAGGTTAATGACATCAGGGTCACTGGCCATTTCTTCAAAAAGGCTTTGAAAACTTGCCGTATTTGGGTCGGTATAATTCGTTATGGTACAACTAAAAAAATGGTACTTTATGAATACAAAGTAGATAATGTGTAACATTATACTTAAAAGATCTTACTCTTTATCTTCGCAGAAATTTTGGAAAAAATCCATTTCTGTCATAAGGATCTTAGAGAAGCCTCTTACTGCCACCCGTTCACTTCCACTTTTCCCATTATTTTTAGTTAAAGCTGCTTTGTAGCGTCTTTGCAGACTTTTCCATAATATTTGACATTCACTTCCTACAATAATTGGTAAACATTATGTTATACATTATTATATTATATTAAAATTTACCATTTAAAATCTACTTACGACCAATTCCAGGAGATTTTTCTATTGCCGTCCATATATTTTGTATAAGGTAAGTATTTTTATATGAACGATTGCCCATATCATAAATAAATTATCTCCCTGGTTTTTTATTTCTTCTATAAGTTTCAGGGCAATATTTTCATTAACATACATCTTTTGTTTAACTTTTTTTTTAATTATTCAGCACAAAACAAAAATGTAATATGTGGCAGCTCAATTCAACTTTATTTTGTACAAATTGAAAAAAGTGGCATCTCAGTTCATTTTGTTCGGCACAAGAATTAAAATTAAACCAATTCAAGAAAAAACGTTCCGAACTAAATTATTGCTCTCTCTCTCAAAAGTAAAACGTCAAACTCAATATAAAAAAAATTTTGTATAGACAAAAATTTTGTTCGGAACGCATGGGTGAATCGAGCTTTATGGACTTCTACTTTTAGGTGTGCTCTGCGTTAGAAAAAAATGTTCAGTAAATTGGGCCAATCAGGAAGACTACAGGATTCATTCAATGATATGGGTATTTGAATACCCTCTTCGCTGTTAGAATGTTCAAATTTATTTTTAATTTTTTGATTTTATTGTGTTTTTAAAACCACAAAAGTTTTAAGTTAGTTTGACCGCATTCACACTCGGCAAGTTACTTGCGCAAGTGTCTTGCGCAACTCTTGGTTTGTAGACGTCAGCGGTAAGGTCGGGGTAAGGAAAAAAATATTTAGTACAGACTTTGTTGTACTCGGCAAGTTACTTGTGCAACTAACTAGCCGAGTCTGAAAGGGGTCTTTTAAATGGTGGAAAAATTAATGAAGTAATTTTCAATCGCCGGCCACTTAGCTGACCGGTTTATAATCACAACAATTTTGATTTATATTTTTGACAACTTTTGCAAAACTTAAGTACGTGCATATGCACATCAATTATTACAGCAATTAGTACACTTGTTAATTCCTTAAGTAACTAGTTTAGAGAGGAATATTTAAAATTTTTTTAAGTGTAATTTTTTCCGTACTAATGCTGCAGCATCAACACTAAAGCATTTAGCTCACTTGCTAAATAGATCGCAAACGTATCGTTTGGTTTGGCTGTGTCCACGTTCTCGCATTACCGTAACGGCCTCACGCAATGTGGCTTCAATTTCTGATGCAGCAATTTGGGTGTTTTGGGATTGCTGCCGCCGTTTTGTTGATGAAGGTTGTAGACTTGATACATATTCAATATCACTTGCTGAAATAATGTGCATAAATATAAAATATTAGTTTAAATACATACATATGTATAACATTTACATTTGACTCTATAGGTATTTATACTTACAGAATCCTTCTGACCCAGTATCAAAATTAAAATTTGATGTTGTGTCCTGAGTTTGTTGCGTTTCCGCGAGTCTAACAAACCTCATCGCATTAAAAAATTTCCATTTTGAAGTTTCTTTTGCGCCATGGCCAGACTTTGTTTTCGCTCTGGCTGCATTGCCACGAAATTAAATGCGAAGATTTGCCCATTTGGCATTTAACTCAGATGCTGCGTATTTTGCTCAAAATGCTCGGAAATATTTAGCCAGGCACGGTCGCGTAATGCTTTGTTGTGGTAAGCTTCGTCGCTAGCATCCCACAAACACTTTTCAGTTTTCACCAAAGATATTAATTTAAAAATATATTTGTAGTAGGTATATTAACGGCCAATTTCACCAACTTCGGTTAAAACCAACCTTTAATTAAAGTTCCAGTTATTTTTATTATAAAGTTATTATAACCGAATTATATAACGAAAAACACTTAAAATGTGTAACGTCAAAGGAATGATTTCCGTTTTATGGCATTTTATACGTATACGAAATTACTCCATTTGCGTTTAAGAAAAACACTAAAATTTGGCCTAAATATTTTTTTTTTTTTAATTTAAAGAAAGAAAAGTAAAGCCTAACCTAGCGTTTCCACATGCAAGTACAAGTTCGAAAAACTCAATACACTCACACTTTTTTACTAACACCATCACATTTTTCGTATTGCAGCTCAACTTGCAACAGAATTTGCTTACCCGGCGTTTCCACATGCAAGTAATTACTTGCAAGTAGTGTATACGTATTATCAACGAAAAATCGAGAAAACAGCCGATTGGCTGAAAGTACACAAATTGTGTGAATGTTAGTGAAAAAAGTGTGAGTGTATTGAGTTTTTCGAACTTGTACTTGCATGTGGAAACGCTAGGTTACAAGTAAATTTTTGACACTTGTCGCAAGTAAAATGACAAATGGAAGAACAGTGTTGTCAAATCCTGAGTTTTTTGCCAAATCAATAGTTATTGATTCAGTGGTGGTTAATATAATAGCTAATTTTTTTTAATAAATATATGTAAATGTGTATATGAAGAATATTGTGTAATAGCAAAGATCATTTTAAAAGTAAGTTTTTACATTTATATAACTCTTTTATAAAAAAAATTATTAACTTATTAAATGTCTACAGGTAACGTTAAATATTGACTAATTGACAGCACTTAGTAAACAATTGAAGTAACGCCATTTCTTTTGAACTACATTTCGTATTTTTTAAAAATGAAATGGAAAAAAGGTTAAACAAAGAAGAAATTATAAAGTTAAAGGAGCATATAGACGACATGTTTTTGTCATCTGACATGTCAAATGTCACATGTAATTGTACATGTCTGTCAAAATCGCTGTTTTACATAAGGTTTATAATATTCGGTCACAAACGTACATGTAATTTGCTTCTGACATTGTCTCTCTTTTTTTCTCAATGTTGCAGAAACCAAAGTAGTGCTCGGTTTTAAAATATCTTGCTGCCGCCATGAAATTTTTTATTTGCGCCGTAAAATAGTTTAGCCATCTTAACATTTTTTTCTTTTAATTCAAAGATACCAATTTAGGATATTATAATAAAACGGGTTTTCACATAAATTCTATTCAATGGTAAGATGATCAAACATACATATCTCGGTATTGTAAAAAATTAACTTCAGCCGGCTAATGATTCCGTCAATAGTGGACGCCGCAGCCGGTTTCTTCCCGTTATTGATTTCTGATGTCAGATGGTTTGTCAGAAGAAAATAGAGCACGCTTTAATTGAAATTTTGTCAGATGACTTTGCGTCTGACTTTTACAGAAGCAAAGTTAAAAAGGTAACACACGACATGTATGTATTTTGCAGTGGGAAATTTGACATGCCAGATGACAAATACATGTCGTGTATGGTTGCCTTAACCCTGCTGTTAGGTTAAAAAAAACTTACGAATGTTAGGTTAGTGGACCATTTGGTCCATGTAAACAGAAAATGTAAAAAACAAGTATGGCATCCCCTTTTTTCGTTTTTAATCAACATAGATTAAATATGTAAAAGGCAATTGTGGGATTCCCCTTTTAAATTTTTGTTGTAAAGAAGTACACATATTTGCACTGCTTGGTTCAGTTGATGTGTTGTTTTAAATAGTTCAGAGGAGTTTTACTTACGACATGACAAACTTGCGCGAAGATGAGATACGAGAACTGCTTCATGCAGAAAGTGATTCTGATATTTCAGATTCTGAAATTGATTATATTTCAGCAAATGGCGAATCAAGTTCTTCTGAATCAGATGCTGAACAGGAACCAATTTTTGCTGCAGCTAGCTTTGTTGATCCGTTTTTTATTGCTAAAAACAAAATGGTTTGGAGTGCCAGTCCATTACCGCAGCCTATTGGAGCTACAGCTGAGAATATTATCTCAACACAACCAGGACCAACTCGATTTGCAGTGTCCAGATGCACTGACATGCTGTCAGCTTTTTTGTTGTTTTTTCCGCCTCCAATTGAAAGAATTATAATCGAAAATACTAATAAGTACGGCAGGGTCAAGTTTGGTGGCAAATGGAAAGATATTGATGAAGACGCATTGCGCGCATATATAGCAGTACTCATTCTTGCAGGCGTATGTCGGTAAGTATATTTTTTATTTTAGCAAAAAAGTTGGCTTTTATAAAGTGTATTATTGACAGTGGAAAAAATGAAGATGTTCATGGTTTATTTGATGGAAAATTTGGTCGCCCCATTTTCCGATCAATTATGTCTGAAGATACATTTCATATGATGAATAGTGCCATCCGTTTCGATGATGTTTTGAGTCGACGACAAATGCGTAGTTGCGATAAATTTGCTCCTATACGTGAACTGTGGGACCGTTGGCAACAACTTCTTCCAATGTTTTACAATTGTCACGAAAATGTGACCATTGATGAGCAACTGGTTGCATTCAGGGGGCGATGTTCTTTTCGGCAGTTTATGCCTTCAAAACCATCAAAATATGGTTTGAAATTTTGGTTATCAGTGGATTCTAAGTCAGGCTATGTATGGAAAATACAACCATACCTTGGTAAACCTAAAAATGCACAGCCTGAAAAGAACCAAGGGCAACGCGTTGTATTGGACTTGACAGAAGGCTTGAAAGGGCAAAATATAACAGCCGACAATTTTTTTTCCACTTTTGAGTTGGTAAAAAAACTTCAGGAAAGAAAACTTACATATGTGGGAACAGTGCGCAAAAATAAAACATTCATTCCTCCGAAATTGCTGATTGTCAAAAAACTTCCTTTGTACAATTCCACATTTGCATTCGATGACATTGCGACATTAGTATCATACATTAGCCACAAGAACAAAGCAACAATATTGATAAGTTCAATGCATAAGACAGCTGCTGTTGATGAGAGTGGATTGAAGAAAAAACCAGAGATTGTTTCGTATTACAATTCAACAAAAGGTATGTTAGTGTTATCTTCTCCTATAATTTTTAATGCTTCATCTCTTTTAGGTGGCGTTGATACTGCTGATCAAATGATTGGTTCCTACAGCACAAAACGCAAAACAAATAGATGGCCAAACATTGTATTTGCAAATATACTTGATATATCCGCTTTGAATGCGTACATATTATTTTCTGAAATCGACGTTTCATGGGCTCCAGCTGATCGGAATCGCAGGAGAACAGAGTTTTTGCGGCAACTAGCACTTTCTCTGGCTAAGACGTATATGATGAAACGGACTAGGTTACCTCAACAAGAGTTTTCAGCACAATTATTGACTGAAATACGATGCATAGTTCCAGTGGCCTCTTATAATAACGATACTTCTAATTTAGGAGCTCGAAAGCGTGGAATTTGTAGTTGTTGCAAGTCTAAGTCTGACATAAAATGCTCCATTTGCAGCAAGTTTATTTGCAAAACTAATCGAAAAACATTTTGCTCATCGTGCAATGACAATTATTATAAAAAAAACTAATAAATACTTATTTATTTGAAAAAAATGTAAAAAAATAAATGAAAACCAAAGAAAATATACTATGGACCAAATGGTCCCTTAACCTAAGATTCGTAATTTTTTATTTTTCTCAGTCCTGTTTTAAGTCAGATCCTTGAATTTTTGTTTATAACATTGTTTTATAAAAAGACCACGTGAGCTTTAAATCTAAGTCATTATATATCACCGTTCAAAAATTACAAGGGAAACAGTAAAAAAATTGGACCAAATGGGCTTAACCTAACAGCAGGGTTAATCAATTTATATCGTAACCATGATATTCTGTGGAATATGCAGAGCAAGCTCTATAGACGCACCGATTTAAAAATTAAAGCGTTTGAAAATATTGCCTCTGAAATGAGTATGCCGGTGGATATTGTGAAGAAGAAGATACGGTCTCTGCGATCAACATACACAGGGGAAAAGAAAAACACGCAAAAGAAGTCTGGATCATCCACAGAAGATATATATGAGTCTTCTCTTTTTTGGTTCAATGAAATGAAGTTCCTTGATAATTCAATCGCCGTTAGAAGCTCTTGTGATAATTCCAACAATGTAAGTTTGATTTTTAAAAAAAAACTACCGTGGCGCAGTGGGAGATTTTGAAAAAAATGCAAATTATTCTGGATTTCTAAACGGTTGGTCCGATTTCAATAAGATTTGAGGTTGCAATTAAAGAGTGAAAGTCGAGAATTTTGAATTTTGGGTCTATAGACTTATCAGGAGAGTAGGGCACCTCGGGTATTACAAAAATTAAGAACGACCCAGAATTCTTAATTTTAGTCCGATTTAAAATATTTTTTTTATCAGTGTAATGCCCTTGTCGAGTTTTACAAAAAAATAGGTATAATTTATATCTTATAGCTTAGTAAATATTCGACTTTGAAAATTAAAACTTTCTATTTTTTACCTACCTTGGCCTAGTATTTTGCAGATACAAAAGATACAAATTTATAATGAATTTTTTTAAAAATATTTTTTTGTGATTAATTAATTAAAAATAGATGTATATTCTCTAGAAAGAATTGTGCAAAAATCTCTTGCAATTAATAACTTTATATATATGCATTTGAAGTTAAAATTCCGAAAAAAGTCGTTACATATTATACCTACCTGTTATTAAAAAGTAACCACAATTTATTCAATTGCAATGGTTACCCCAACCATAATGCAAACGATAAATGAAAGCAGTAAATAATTAGAAGAATGTCTAAATTAAAACAACTTTCCGAAATAGTGATCATAACCCTCTAGTTATAATGTTTTTAGATTAATTTTTCGTTTGTATATTTCTGATAGTGCATAGAAAATATTCCGGAAAAATATTGAAGGAATAAGCCTATAAAGTATAAAAGCTTTTGAGGATTGTAATTTGACTTAGAATACACATTCGAATAATATGAAAATTTATAAAATAAATGTAACTCACCATGAGAAAGAAATTCCTAGATTCTATTTTTAAATTTCTTAAAATAAGTTTTGTGTTTTCGTTTTTTAGTGAAATAAATGTGATATCGTAAATATTAAAATTTTAGTTTATATGTACATATATTTTATTTAAGGGAAGTAACTTCACGGGCTAAGTCTTACTCCATTCCAAAAATATATAGTTTTTATAAGAAGCTCCCCACCCACTTGAAATATCGATAAAATATTTATCCTATAGTTCCTATGTATGTGTTCCAATAAATACTTTTTCCGTTGGTGAATTTTTTAAATAACGGTGCATTTAAAAAGAGTCGGTATAAAAAAAATTTGGTTGACCTCTGATCTTTCTACATAGCAATAATGTAGATTCCTTATAGGTATCAAATAAACGGTATTTCCAACGACATAAATGTTGGCCATATCGCCAAGAAATAGCTCTAACTCTTACTCCATCCGCCGAAATTTGTTAAGTACGTCTCTGACACCGACTCCTACTCTAACATTAATGCTAAATGTATATGTTACTGGTCCTTATTTGACTTTAAACACTTTTTAACGCAGTACATTTTAAAGGATTAAATATAGCAAGAAAATGATTCTGTAGAAATCGATATTTTAATTCTAACACGTACCACACTGAGCTTTAATATTTAATAGTTATTTTCTTATGAGAACGTGATTAGTGTTGTTTACCACTGAATTTGTAGGCAATAAGGAGAATATGATTAGAGGCAAAATACATCGAGTCCTTTTTGCGAGTTTTTATGGGCACTTTGACTCCGATTCCTATACAAAAACCTCAACTACGACTCCACAGCCCTGGCTCAAACATTTTTATACCAATAATCTTAAAATAAAACAAGTTAGAGTGCTATATTCGGCTGTGCCGAATCTTTGATACCCTCCACCGACAGTTCGAATGTTTAGGGAGTAATATCTGTATGATGTCTATTAATTATTATTATCTTCAACTGTTAAACTGTGACGATTTGTTATTAATTATGGTTTTAGGCGTACTTTACTGTTTTCCGGGAGAAGGGCTTATATGGGGCCTAGGGTACATTAATGTCGGATCTTCACGAAATTTAACAGCGTGATTTCCAATCAAATAAAACGAATTTTTGCACAATCTTATATCATTCTGTGCATTGTTCCACTATTAATGTCATTTTTTGTAAAAAAAATTATCAATTTTTTAGGTAGTGGTTCCACATTTTGATTCATAGCTCTGATCCTACTGAACCAATTTTGCTGGATTTTAATCCCAAACTGCATAGGATAACTACAAGCAACTTGACACCAAGTTTGTTTATTTCTTTTAAATACAGATGTTATTTTTGCCATTTTAATATTTATGCCACTATGAGTAATACCTTTAGGTTCTTGTACTGTAAAGCATTGTAGATTGAACGCAAAACCTCCGGGACAAATTTGCTTATTGTTCTTCTGCTCACTCGTGTCAAAAATTCCAACGATCTAAAAGAGTCTCCTGTAGCAAGGTACCATAGAGTTATTGCTAGTTTTGTTCTAGGAGGAATTGCAGCCCGCATATGCGTATCGGGTTTCAATATGTTTTCATTTACCTATTAATTTTGAAGAAAACTTCATTAGCACAATGACAACATAAGTTTACAGAAGTAAAAAAGTAAAAAAAGAATGTTTTATTTTCCCAACATTGAATTGCTAATGGTGACGCTAGGTACTGTACGTATCCATGATAATATCCTTGTTTCATCAGGTAAACGTCAATAAATGGATTAGGGTCATAAAAACCATCAAAATTTCTTTCGGATTTGACTTTACGTACTGTTGATAGTTTTTGAATATTTTGGAAATTTCCACTTTGAGCTATTTCATCAGCAGCTTCTAAAATTTTTACTTTTCTATATATGTATGCACTCTTATTTTTCAGTGATTTTTTCACCAGAGCACGCGTAACACCACGAATTTGTGCAACACGTTTTTGCCCTTGTCCATGAAAAAGTTCACCTGTTCTGTGAACTGAAACATGTCCGTTTGAATTTATTTTAAATCGGTATTTGCAACAATCTGGAAAGGTGCAATGTTCATAAGCTAAAAGCCCTGAAACTATGTAAGTATTTTAAATTATAGAAAGAGATGACGCACGAATTATTAATTTTTAAGTATTCTTGACGAATTACATCTATTACAAATTTATTTTTAGAGAGATTTAATTTTAGATTATCTTTTGCATTGAAAACTAAATCAGGATTTACTTTAAAATCGCCGTCAGAAATTTTAGATTTGAATTGACGAACTTGATTGATAGTTTTCCCGGGTTCACGAATAACATTTTTATTGACTTTTTCTTTTTGGTCAATGCTCTTTCTATAACTGTCAAATTGAGATAAATCTAAGCTACTTTCGGTGGTTTCAAAGGACCAAGAATCTCTTTATTTATTTTCTTCGTTTGCTTAGTTTCATTTAATGAAATAGACAAGTTTTCTGGGGATTTGTCAATTTTATTATTATATTTATTAAAACCTTTATTATTGTTAGTAATAAAATTAGTATTAGAAAATTTTTCTAATACATCATTTAACAATACTTTTAAATCTTTTAGAAAACTATTTAATTTATTTTCAATAACATCCGCCTTATTTACGGAATCGTCTTCTTGGTGCTAAAAAATAAACAAAACATAAAAAATTAATAAATACATCATTATTTCAAATTTTAAATTGTCCTACCAATATAGGAGAGATCTAAAAATGTAGCGTGAATTAATTTTATAGTTATGAAACTCTCAACCTTGTTACTTACCATTTCTTTATCAGAACAATTTGAATATTCATTTGGCAAAACCTTCAAATTTTCTATTCCTTTTTTAAACAAGGAAGATAGAGCTTCTTTTGCTATTTGTTCACAATTTTTTTTGTTAATTTTTTTCTCAATTTTTTTTAATTTTGTGAGTAAATTTTTAATCCGAAGCACTGATCACTTAATTTTTTTGAAAATATAAAATTATTTGCCTTAATTTTATTTTGTTCACACCGATTGTTTCTTGTTTTTCTAATTTTTTCGCCTTTAGTTAATAAATAAAATCTACCGTTATTTCATTTTCCTCGTTCCTTTTAGATATGAAATATTGCCACACTTTTAATATATAAAATGATATGCAGAGTTGTATTTATAAAACCTCGTAAAATATTAAAAAATATATTTGCATCTACCATTTTAAAATATTTTAAAACGGTTTATATAATTCTCAATTTGTAATTATATATATATATATATCTTATATATATATATAATATATAAATAAATATGCTTTATATATTAAAGCAATTGATCACACTGTTTTAATAATTGCATACACACAAACAAATCCATAGGTGGAAATAACTAAAAAAAATATGTATGTTTTAAAATTTAAAATGGACAGTATCTTACTAAGTTTCTTGCTGCCCGTCTACAACTAACATGATTTGGTGTTATAACTTGAAGTTACAAAAGCGTTGTTGAAACATTTTCATTAATAACCGTGTGTTAACATGAGAAAACTTTTAACATGATGAGTCTATACCTTACACTTACATCATATTAGTGTTAAAGTTAAGCATTTCATGTCAGTTGCAGACTGCATGTTAGGTATGATAACTATTAACTTAGATAATTTTAGAAAAATTATCGAAAATTTTTGTAAAAACTACTTAAAACTCAGTAAAACTACTTATGATAGCAAAGTAATTTTAAGTTTTTATATTTGGCAAAAGTAATTCAATATTTTTATTATTAAAAAATTATCTAATTAAATTTTGTACAAGAATTGTATATTTAAATAAGTGGAAATTGTGCGATTTTTTGTCGCTGTGGTTTTTACTGGGAGAGAGAAGTTAATCCCCTTCTCTCTTGTATCCCATAAAATTCCATTTTGTGTTTGCCAAATATACTTCGTTTGTTGCTTTTTTTTTCAACGGAGATGAAATATAATATAAAGGCAATAATTTTAAACGACGTTTTTAAATACGATTTCTGTAATAAAAGAATTTTATGACAAATATTCTCATGGTAGAAACATTTATTATATAAATTATATTGCTGTGGTGTATTATGCCCTTAATAATCACAGCAACAAAAATCGCACAATAGGCCACAAATTCAAATAGTGTTTATAGATAACATTTCAATAATCTGGCAATAAAATAAAACTGCGAGATATGGTACCTTTAAATTTGGTGAATTTGTTCATGTTAATTGTGAAAATGGACGCCACTGCAAAGGTAAGCCAAAGTTTTTAAAATTATTTTTGAATCTTACACAGCCCAATTATGAATAAAAATTCCACGGGAGTTTTTTTCCCTTTTCCTTTTTTCCAATTTATTAAACATAGGAAAAATGGGATAAAACTCCCTTGGAATTTTTATTCATAATTGGGCTGATAATGAAAATTTAAATTTCTGTATTTTTTTTCAGAAATTTATAATGATGCTCCTCAAAAAGGAACGTGGAGGACGAAGAGGCCGAGCAGCAGGTCGACGAGGTGGTGGTAGACCTAGCCGTAGAGTGGCTGGGGTGCGAGCAGGTGACCGTCGACATAGAGGTCCACAAACTCGGCAGGTAAGCAAGCCGTTAGCAAAAAAGTTTTAAAAAAAAAATTATTTTTATTTTACTTTTAATTTGTTTTCTTTTTTTTAAAAAAAAAAGGTAAACAAAGTAATAAAATATTTTTACAATCTTATTTTTAGATATGTATGTGACCACAAGTATAACATTTTGTCAATTAATTCAAAATATGGTGGATCTGCTCATGATTCATTTGTATGGAAGCACTCCAATGAAAGAAATGTTTTAAAAGAGCTCTACGAAACGAGTGAAGCCAAAATGTTTGGGTTTTAGGTAAGATATAACATTCACTACCTCTAACTGTTAATTATAAACTGCGGCTTTAAATTGCAGGCGACTCTGGATATCCTTTAGAGCCGTGCTGTATTACACCCTATAGAAGCCCAGAAGGTTCGCTTGAAGTACATTTTAACGATGTTCATTCTAAAGCCAGATGTAATATAGAAAGAACAATTGGCATTCTTAAAGGCAGGTGGAAAATATTAATAAATGAAAAAAGGAGTCGTTACAGCCCACAAAAAAATGGCGACTCTTGCGAATGTGTGCGCAGCGCTACACAATTTATGTATATATTTTAAAGTACCTAGATACACAAATGTTGTAATTTCTGACCCCATTGAACAAACCTTTGATGTTCAAAACGAAACTAACCTCACCAAAATTGGAGATAAAATTAGGCATCATATAAAAGTAAATTTGAGAAATTAAAAAATTCATTATTTTTTATTTTATACTTTGTGCATAAATGTAAATATAAAGCAAGAAAATAAATTAAATTCATATCAGTCTTAAAGTTATTAAAATTTTAAATTATTTGTACTCTCTAAAGACTTAAAGCTCAGTTAGCCGGGAGTAACAGTAAAAAGCAATTAGAACGATTACAGTTAGCAGTAATATGTTACGTCTCAATCTGTAAGAAATAGATTGGTCTTACTTTTTTACGGTAAGGTTACTGTTACTGTTACTCCCGGCTAACTGAGCCTTTAGTTGTGGTTTACTTTATTTATTTTGTTCTACTTTAAAGTAGAATTCATATGATTACTTCAATTTTAATTTTTGGTTTTCTGAAATATATTCACTTTAGTTAACACTGTCTTTGTGTAAGCACTCCAAGCTCAATTGTTTTTATTTGCAGATCAATATATATGGCTATTTGCGGCATGTTCTTCCTCTTTAAGTTTTAACGATCTTTCTTTTAGATTTATTAAGTGATCCAGCTTTGCATTTAAGTCGAAATAATATTTCTCAGTCTTAGAAATGTTACTCATTAAAAGGCTTAATTTTGTATCAGCCCTAGAATTTTGTTGTTGTTGATGTTGTTGTAGTAGCCTTGGCGTTTCTTGCTCAAAGTCGTCTGATTCCATATTTCTATCATCTAATAAAGTGTTAAAACTATCTTACATATTAATAACAGTTTCCTTTGTATTCGTTGATGAACCAAATGTCTTGATGCTGGGAATGCCTTCAACAGCAGCTTCAGTTCCCGCAGCTTGAATAATTTGTTCCTCTGCTGGTGACAAAATCATCTCTTCGTATGGTCCACCACCGGTTTTTCTTTTAGATGCCTTGTTAAGGGAAAGCTTCTTTTTAGCGTTGTGTTTTTGGTCTGCATACACCTGAAAATTCACATAAATATGTAAAAACTAACTGCTTAAAAGTTTGTACAAACTACAATTACTTTTCTCCAAACCGACGCATTTTTTACGGGTGGACCATACGAATTAAATTAATTTGACAGTTCCTCCCACAACCTTTTTGCAGTTGTTTTTCCTTGCCCGCACTTAGGTATTAAGTTCTTTGTCAAGTTTGGATGGTCCGCCATAAACTGTGCCATTAATTATTTTTGTTTTCCATTAATTTTATTTACGTTTGTCCTAAATAATACGGAAATTTGTAAACACAATATTCTTAAAAGGTTGAATATGTACTTACATTTTTAATGTTTGTTTGAAAAAATACAATAGTTCGGCACAAAAGAAAACTATTTTATTTTAAAAATATGCAAATGAGTGTGTTTACGACAGCTGTTAGAGTATCGAATGACATTTCGAGAGAAGGTACTCGATCGATCACTCGTTATCGAATGCCACGATCTGATTTCGATACCATTTATTCGATAACGAGTACGACGATCTCAAAAAGTAAAATTTCGATCCAAGTCACTCGATCACGACTGCGACGATCTGGGCTCAGAAGCTTCGCTGTCGAACTATTGCAGAACTATTAAAAACGAATGTTTAGCCAATTTTATTTCGAATCTATAAAACAATTTTTAGTGAACATTTAGTGATATCGTTAAAGTTTTTCGTTATAGATATTGCCAAAATATCGTTATTAATATTAAAGCAAACCTTCGAGATCGAAGAATTTGCTGCCACAAACTGAGCGACGGGTGAACTCTTCGAGTTATTTTTCGTTTCACTAGCAATAGTCGTTCTTTAACGTTTTATCAAAGAAACATTATTTTCGATTGCCGTGGTCAAGCGAGTACCAACTAGAGGTCTTCAAGAATAAATAAAAAACAATTGCAACACTCTCATTTGTTTTTAAACTACAATGTGTCAATCAAACAATAAGTCCGAGTTTAGACGAGCGAACATTTGGAAGGAAAACATCTGGAATTCTCTTTTGTTTTTTCATTCTCGGTCACACAGACGAACATGTTGCCGGAAACATTCTGTTAATGTTGTTGTTTTTTTTCTCAAAAAGCAAAGTAAATGTCAACAAAGAAAATGAGAACAAAGCGTGTAGCCGAGTACCGAACACAAATACCATTCTCGCTTCCCCACCCGTAATTTGCTAACAAACAAAATGTTGCCCTTCCAAATGTTTCCCTGTCTAAATGGGCACTAATAAAAAAACAAATGAAAGAATAACCAAAGACAAAACAAACAAAAACTGATTCAATTCAGTCAACGCAAGTCAAATGAGTTCAATATTCAAATATAATTTGAATGTAAAATATCTGTACCTACTAGGGATGCAACATCGTTGTGAAAAACATCGATGTTTAAAAATATCGATTTTTCCACGATAACCATCGATGTTAAAATACATCGGTAAAAACACGATTCATCGATGTTATAAACTTCTTTGCATTAAAACTTACGGACTGCTCAAATTCTTCCTTGCTACTAAAAATCTTAAGGACCATCTATAATATGCATAAGCTTCTGTCAAAAATTAACAAAAGCATGTCAAATGAATTTGAAATCACAAAATCAAAAAACATTAGATTCCGTACGGAAAGTACGATGAGTTTCGCGCTTTGCTTAAGCAAATGACAGATTCATAAAACTTGACAAAAGTTTTCTTTAGTACAATACGGTTTGACACATACGATTTATATGCATTCGCACAGTTGCTTAAGCCAACTTAAGCATATTATAGTTGGGCTTTCACACTTGTTCACACAGTCTCCAAAATTGTTTTAGCATTTCTTTAGTTTATAAAAGGGGTTTCCCCTTAATACATATAGTTATGCAATGCATAGTATGCATGTATTCAAAAACATATGTACATATATGCTTTGAAATACACTTTATATTTTTAAATATCGGCTTTAATTGAAAAAATAAAAATTAAAAATTGTTAAAATATTATAAAAAAAAATTAAATAAATAAAAATATTAACTGGACGATGTCGATGTTTTTTTTTTAGTTTTGACACCGATATATCGTCCATCAAAACATCGATATTAACATCAATGTATCGTTTGCATCCCTAGTACCTATACATTGTGTATGTATGTGTAAGCTTAACTCTTATAAATAAAAGAAGCCACAAGCTTACACAAATTTTATGTCAAGGTATTCAAATAAATGTATGCACATTCAATAATTCAAAAATTATTTTAATCACCCCTATCGTGAATAACAAGTGGAATTTTTGTTCCCATGCAATTTTCATTCCCCTCGAAGGGAAAAAGCAATCATGAATCTCATGTGAAAAAATTTTCACGCTATCAGTTCCAGTGAATGTAACAAAAAAGAAGAAAGATTAAAATCAATGAAATTTATGTTCAAAAATATTTACGTATATATTTTAAAGAAAAGTGAAAATAATAAAGCTAAATGATTAGTATTAGAGGGATGGGTTGATTGCAACGTTAGTTTTTTGCATTTTTTAAATTTTATGTAGTAAAATATTTGCCAAAATTCTGCCACCACGTCTTTCGAAATCTTTACAAATCCGCCGGCAATCAACCTCTTGTTTTGCATTTGTTGACCAATATATCGGTTGGTGCCTTATTAACGGAAATAAACCTTAATATTCGATTTATAGGAGAAACTACTTACATACATGTTCTGTTCCCTAGCAAAAATAAAGTGAGAAAATCTAAGGGAAATGTGAACAAATTACGAGGGAAAAAACTTTTCACGATAAGGGGTATTTTTTCACTTGAAAATTTTTTCACGTTATTATTCTCTTTTGAATAACCTTTTTTCATGGGAGTTTTTCATGATCGCAAATATGTGAAAAGGGGAAACATTACGAGGGAAAAATTATTCACGATAGGGGTGAATATATTTTGCAGGGTTAAGAAAATACACACAATGTGCTGTTCAAAAGCCACCAGCACATAATTTTATTTACATAACAATTATGTGTGTTTTAAAATTTTAAACGGTGCCGAACACAACCACGATTGTGTTTTGTTTTAATAATTGGTTGCGTACACGGGCATGTGTAGTTCTCGTATTTTAAGATCGAAACACACTTAAACCACACATCAACGATTGTAGCTGAGGTCGTGTACGTGTATGACAAAAAAAGTGCATGTACGATAGAGGTGTTCGATACTTTAAGGTCGTGTATGTTTAAAAAATTATTATTGATTGTAGGTTCGAATGTACTAATACTTTTAGTTCGTGTACGGAAAAAATAAGGCACATGAATGACAGAAGGTTCGATCAAAGCTATAGTTTAACTTTGTGTACGGTAAAAAAGTACATGTGCAATAGACAGGTTCGATTTGAATTTCGTGTTCGTCTTAAAATTAGAATATTATCCATTACAGACAGGTTTCCCAGGTAATTTTTTTCCTTGTCCCCAAAAATTTTAAAAAAATTCCCAAATTAAAAATTTAATATATTTTTTTTTATTTTTTTTCTGACCAAATATAACCAAAAACAAATGGTTTCATTAAATAAACAATAATAAATAAAAAAAAATTAAATTAATTAAAAAATAGAAAATAAAATAAATAAAAAAAAAAGAAAATAATTCATAAGCAAAAATTTAAAAGGGTGTGGGGCTTAGGTAACTCCTTTTCCCACAACTTTTAGAAAAAAAAACTAAGAACACGAATTGTCTTTAATTGAAAGCTTCTTGCTTTATTGAGTATACAAGTCTAACTCTTACTGACTAACAAAAAATTATGTAGCGAAAAATGAACAAAATATACACATATAAATATCATGTAGAAAAAACAAAAGCTATTCACGGGCGAATTCAATTATATAAAAAAAAACGATAAATAAAAAAGGCAAATATTTACATATTTGGGTTCAGCAAAAGGAGTAAACAAAAAGTATAAAAACCTGGTTGAACACGGTTCAACATACTCCCGGGCGAGAATGCGTGTGGCATGAACATCCTTTCCATACACCGGATATAACCCAACCAAATATGGATCGTTGAGCTCGTGGGAGGCCTTCTTCTTGCTGGATCACTGTGTCCCTCATTATTGTGGCTAATGTCCGGCTACCAATAACCCCATCAATTGTGCGACAAGTGGCAAAGTTTTGGTGTGCTTTGGGCCTGAGACATCTAAAATGTTCGATTAACTGGGGGTCGTTTACAGGTGGATAGACATTGATGGCGTCATCTTTTAATGGCAGGCACCAACGGGCTATTGGCCTATAAAACGTGGGAGCAACCTCAAATCTGGCATAATGCGTATTTCCACGTTGGTAGTCAGACGTAAATTTGGGGAAAATGTCAGCGACGCTTCGTAGCAGAAATGAGGTAGTAGACGTGTGGTCCAACAGAAAAGTAACCCACATAGGATTTCCTTTGTTGATTAGGGTGACCTGAACTAGTGGCGGTATGGTGGTTTCCCAGTATGGTGCGTGGGTTGGGAACTCCATGCGCAGCAACTCGTGAGGAGTAGGTATTTTTGCTGGCGTGGTTTCAACTTCTTCTCCTTCTTCTGGGTTGTTTTGGGATTGCTCGGTCGTCAAACTATCTGCGTTTTCGTCCTCAAAGCTTGAACTTGAGACATCATGGGGATGCTGTTGGTGTATCATCGAGTGGTGCTTTGCCTTGCAGAGTGCGCACCGATTTTCGGAGTAGCATTCCGATCTTTGACGAGTGTGTGCCATACAATTTAGACAATAGTTCCATCGTAACAGATAGTTTCGGCGTTTCTCAATGTCCATGGCAACAAATATTTGGCAATGACGTACAGCATGATTTTTCAAACATAGATTGCATCGCGGCAGGACTGTAGCTAGAGAGTATAAAAGAAAAAATATAAGAATATACTGGGTTATTAGAAATTTTGTTTTGCGACCTTTTCTCTTTATAATAAAAGCCCCTTTTTTTAATCAGGTGGATTAGGTATACAATTTTTGGTGATTTGTGTTGTATGTCTTTTAGATTAGTCTGAACAGCTTTGTGGTTTATTTGTATTTGTATCATAAGATGGTAAAATACACAATTTTGCGATTGGGCGTATTATATTTCCGTTTTGCGTTTTGATTTCGGCTACTCGTACTTTACTATCTCTTCCATAGATGACATTTACAATGCGGCCAAGTCGCCACTCGGTTGGTGGTAACAAGTCATCCTTAACAATAACAAAGTCGTTAGGCTTGAGATTGTGCTGTTCGGTTTTCCACTTAGCTCGCCGCTGAAGTTCGGTGATGTATTCGGTTTTCCATCGACGCGCAAAAAGGTGTTGAATAGTTTTCAATCGATTCCACCGCTTAATGAAGCTAAGTTTCTCTAGTGGGAGTTCTTCGGGAGCTTCGGGCGGAGCTACTAGCGGCGCACCCCTTAAAAAATGGCCGGGGGTCAATGGCAGTAGCTCCGATGGATTTTCGGTCAAAGGGGACATGGGACGCGAATTTAATACTGCCTCAATACGAATTAAAATAGTGCTAAATTCTTCAAAGGAAAAGTGGAGGTTTCAGCGATCTTTTTTAGGTGTGATTTCATGCTTTTTACGGCAGCCTCCCAGAGGCCGCCCATGTGGGGTGCATAAGGTGGGATAAATGACCAGGAGAAATCATGAGCACTTTATTTTTCTACGAGTGCTTTCTCAGTGGTCTTGAGAAAATCATTGTAAGTTTTCAGTAGTGAAGAACTGGCTCCAAGGAAATTTCTGCCATTATCCGAGAACATGGTTTTTGGGAAGCCTCGTCGTCCGACGAATCTGTCGAAACAAGCTAAGAATGCGTCGGTCGAAAGATCTGAACATGCCTCCAAGTGCACTGCTCTCGTGGAGAAGCATACAAATATAGCTGCATAACCTTTTATGAGCTTAGCGTTTCGTAAATTAGAAGACTTAATATGGAAAGGGCCAGCGAAATCAACACCAGAATAGGTGAAGGGCAGCGAGAAGTTAACTCTTTCGGGTGGGAGCGCTGACATTAGTTGTTGTTGCATCTTATGCTTATAAATAGTACACGTTCTGCAGTTTCGAATACATTTTCTTACTAGATTTTTAAGACGGAGTATATAGAATCCCTGTCTTATGGCTCGTAGCATAATATGGTGTTCGGCATGAAGCAAAATTTTATGTGTGTGTTCCACAAGCAGCGTAGCATAGCGAGATTTTTCGGGAATTATAATCGGGTGTCGCTCATCAAAAGATAGACCTGAGTGTTCAAGTCTTCCCCCAACACGTAAAATACCATTTTTATCAAGATATGGACATAAAGTTGAAAGTCTACTTTTCTTGTTAATAGGCTGTTTACTCCGTAGACATTTATATTCTTGGGGAAAATATTTAAGCTGGGCGATAATGATTAAACGATTTTTGATAAAACTCAATTCTTTCGTCATTATAAACGCGTCAGAATCGACGTCGCGCTTACGAGCTCGGTTGCAGAAACGAAGGCAATAACAGATTACTCTAAGTGCTCGTGCAAATGTGGAGAAATTTTCCAATATATCTTCTGTGTTGGTACTTGGATGAATTAGAGATTTTTCACCGCTTACAACTGCATGAAGTGTAAATACTTTTTTAGTTTCCAGGTCGGTGGGATCAAATTCGCGTGGCTTAGGCCACCTATCGGGAGGCTGGCTGAGCCAGGTAGGCCCATGCCACCATAATGTGCTCTCAATGAGTTCTTGCGAGGTACAACCCCGGGTACCAAGATCCGCAGGGTTGTCCTCTGTTTTAACATGTTTCCAGTAACTGCTGCTGGCAATACGGTTGATTGTTGTTATGCGATTTGCCACAAAAGTTTTCAAAGTTTGTGGTGGTTTTTGTAGCCATCCGAGGACTATAGAGGAGTCCGTCCACAAATATAGTTCGTAGTTGAACTTTAAATTTTTAATAATGCCCTCTACTAATTTAGCTAGCACGACCGCCCCGCACAATTCAAGTTTTGGTATTGTGATCTTTTTCATTGGTGCAACCCTAGTTTTTGCAACCAACAAATTACAATTAGTCTCAGTTGATAAAGAGGTTCGTAGGTATACTGCGCCGCAATAAGCCTTTTCGGAAGAATCGCAGAACCCGTGTATCTGTACTTGATGAGTCGGCGTAAAATGCACCCATCTTGGAATCTTGAGAAGAGAAATTTGTGGTAGATTTCGAACAAAAGTGTTCCATTTTACTAACAAATGCGGTGGGATACCCTCATCCCATTCTGCTTTTAACTCCCATAGTTCCTGCATGAAGAGTTTTGCTACTACTATGACTGGTCCTAACCAGCCTAAAGGGTCGAACAGCTTTGCAATGACCGATAATATCTGCCTTTTTGTGCTGCTGTCAGATATCTGAATCGGCTCTACCACATAATAAAAAAAGTCTGACTTCGCATTCCAGCGAATCCCCAAGGTTTTGATGGTGCTGGAATCATCAAATTTTAAGAAATCTTCGTCTAGAAGATCCTCCCGGGCCAAATGTTCGAGTAAAACACCGTTATTGGCTGTTATTTTCTTCAGGGGGAAGCAGGCAGAATTTAAAGCCTGAGTGAGTTGACTTTGCTTTAATTTGGCTTCTTCAATACTATGACCCCCAGACAAAATATCATCTACGTAAATCTCGCTCTTCAAAATCGCAGATGCCATCGGATATAGAAATTTGCAGTCCTCGCTTAACTGCAGAAGCGTTCGGATAGCCAGGAATGGCGCACAATTCACCCCAAAGGTGACGGTTTTCATTTGAAATGCTTTAACCATGCCATCTGAATGTTCACGAAATAATATTTGCTGATACGGCCGGTCATCTTTATGCACTACGATTTGGCGGAACATTTTCTCAATGTCGCCCGTGAAAACGAACTTATAAAAGCGCCAACTAAGCACTATTTGCATTAAATCCGTCTGAAGCGTGGGGCCTGGATGCAGGACGTCGTTCAAGGCAAATCCACTACTAGTCTTCTTGGAGGCATTAAAGACCACCCTTACTTTTGTCGACTTACTCTCAGGCCGTATGACCGCGTGAAGTGGTAGAAAAAAAGAAGCTGGTTTTTCGCCAATAGTTTCGTGATGAGTTACTAGTTCCATATGGTCCAGCTCAATATATTCTTGTAGAAATTTCATGTATGCTACTTTTAAATCTGGAGTTTTGTCGAGAGTTTTTTCCATTCTATAATATTGTCCCAGAGGACCCAAAAATATATTAGTTGGATACTCTTCTTTAAAGGGCAACCTTACCACGTAACGACCATCTGACTGCCTAGTAGTGGTAGTTTGGTAAAAATTTTCACAAAGTCTATCAGCCTCGGTTATTGCAAATTCTCGTTCAACTTCCTCAAGTTCCCAAAACTTTTTAATTTGTTCATGAAGAAGCAATTCGTCAGACGTGGAAACCGTGGTAGAAAAAACTTTAACGTTACTCATGTTATCTGGACCGGACAAGTACCACCCAAAATGTGATTCCCGGGCTTCCAGATTCCCTGATATATTTTTATGGACACCCTCAAGGTTTATAAAGGGTAGGAAATCGCTTCCTATTATCATGTCAATAGTGGCGGGTCGATAAAAGTGAGGATCTGCCAAAGGTAAGTTTTTAATGGCAGAATAATTTTGCAGCTCAACCGGACGTGAGGGGATAAGGTTTGCAATCTTAGAAGCTACAATAGCTAATATTTTTATTTTAAAGTCAGAAACTCTTGACCTCACATTCACGTAACAACTTCCTTTAGAACTCCCCACGATTGTTCCCCCGAAACCTGATGTTTGACGAGGATATGCTTCGATTGGGATTGCTAATTTTTGTTGAATACGTGTAGTAATAAAGCTTCGTTCTGCCCCTGAGTCTAATAGTGCTCGAATAGTAAACAATTCTCCCGCGCTTTCAATACTGTACAACACTGTAGTTCCTTCGCGACGGGCTAAATATGCATGAACATTTTCCTGGGTATGATTTTCATAAGCTAGTTTTTCAACTTGGGTGTTAAAAGTATGTGTTCCGCCTAGAGTACCTGACGTCGAAGACTTTTCGTTATCATGGGTTATCCCCTGTGAGTGACCCTTTGGATTCTCTTCTTTTTCGAGATGAAGCATGGTGTGGTGTTTTTTGTTGCATATATTGCAAGAGCCTGTGCTCAAACATTTGGATTTGAAATGAGTGGTTGAGAGACAATTGACACAATATTTATTCGCAAAAACAAATTTTAAGCGCTCGTTCGGTGTCGGTAAATTATCATCTACCAAGTCGAAATCTTTTATGACTTGGTAGGCCTCCCCCCTCACTTTGCTTCGCAAATAATATAATTTTTGGGCTGGAGCCACTGATGAATCTTTCCCGATAACTGCCTGGAACATATCTCGAAACGCCGGCCACTTGGAGTATCCGCCTTCAAAATTTTGTATTTCGCATGCCGGCAACTTTAATGTGGATCTAGTACTAGTAGGTCTTTTCTCTTCTATTTTCATTTCTTTTGATTTTTCCAACATTTTAGTTTTTAGGGCCTGATATAAATCGCTAGCTTCTTCGTATCTTAAAGAAAGGTCGTCTTTCTGCTCACTGCCCTCAGATTCAGCATCTCCTAACATGTATTCTTCATACGATTCAACTAACTTGACATATCTTCTGTCTAATTCTTGCTTTTTTACCTCAAGAAACGCAAAAGAACAATCTTCAGGACAAGTTCTCTCAAAATTCGTGCAGAATGCCACCAATTGCGTCAAATCAAACTTGCATCTTCTTCTTGCTGCCGACATTTTGTTTAACCCCGACCGAAAACACAAATCTAATGACACAGATCAACTTTGAAAATATTTTTATTTTGTTGAATAAAATTTCTATTAGAATTTAAAAATTCCTTAAAAAATAACCCACGCTCTGCAACTACAGTCTTCTTGTAGAATCGGAAAATCTTTTCTTTATATATTATCTATGTATATAGGGTGAACCAAAGTCGCAAATTATTTTTATTTTTCTCCCAAAACGGTTATTTATTATAATATATTTTTATGATGTTTCTAAATTGTGTATATTTCAATTTAAAATGAATATTTAATTTATCGGGTTTCATAAATTTTTAACGAAAATATTTTTTTCCGCTTTTTACAATTAATTTACCACATGTTTTTTTTTAATGTTTTCAAAATTAAAAGTTTTTGATGTACCACTAAACCACTTTAGTTGATTGTTCCGTAAAAATATTTTCCTCACGATAATTTTATTTTGTAAATATAGGTATTTACATTTTATTAGTTTCCCTATCCACCTGATGTTATATTTTCAAGTAAAAGTTATATCTCATAACACTCACCTTGAATAATATGTGTTCTTATAATTTACTATTAGGGAACCTCTGACACACAATAAATTAACAAATGTTGTGACGTCACCGCAACTTGTGTTGTTACGGTTTTATTTTGTTGTTCAAAATGCCTTGCTATTGACGTTGTTGCTGTTGTTGTAAATAATTTGTGCTTAAATTTTTATTCCCTTGTAGGTACTTACATACATATGTATTTTGCTGCACTTTTAAACGAATATTTTTGATCTGTTTTTTTTTTTTTATTTGGTAAACTAACTTTTATATTTTGCTATTTTTCAAGATTTTTTTTGATTTTTTATTTGGTGTAAATACCAATGTATGTATTTTCTTTTAATACATAGGTATTTAGCAAAATACTTATTTATTTATTTTTTGTTAAGCACAATGTTTTTTTTGGTATTATATTTTTTACCGGCACTTCACTTTTTTTTTATTGTTTGATTATTAATTTTTCTTTTAGTTTTATAAACTTTTTAAATATATTTAAACTTTTTGCACTGCCGCACTTGTTTAAAGTCACCATTTATGTTTTTCTTTTTCTTCTTACTTCTTATGTGAAGTTATTGCAGTAATAGGAACAAGTTGAAATGGAACATTTGTAGAGTGAATTTGACAACAAGATAATTTGTGAGTTGTTGAGATTGTAGTTATCTCTTTCTATATTAGTGATGGTACTTTTTAGTGGTATTATTGGTGGTATTGTTAGTGGTATTTTGAGTTTTAACGATTTGTGGTTTTTGATTTTGATTTTGGGCAAACTTTCTCATGTATTTTAGGCAAATAAATATTTGTTCTTACAAACATTTTGTAAGACCAAACAGCGAAATACACTGTTACAATATACTCCAAATCAATTTTATTATTCTAACTTTTTGTGAGGGGTAATAAAGTTTCGTCATAGCTGAACACATTTTTACGTTGTTTCTCCTCCTATTTTTTGAACATCGTTGGGCATTTTAGGTGAGTGTTTCTAGGAAATTAAACTTATATTTTATTTTCTCATACATTAATTTATGGCAGAGTTTTGTTTTAACTTCCTTTCGATTTATTTATTTGTTTTTCCCCCGAATGCAAAATTAATCTGAAATGTTTTTCCTTTTTACAGTTATTAACTTTGTTGGGTGATTAATTGTCATAAAGTAAGTGAGCATAACAAATTGGAATCTTATTATTTATTTGTAATTTCACGTACATATGTATCTTTGTAATGAATCAATTATAAATCCAGTTTATTTTTAAATTTGGTCGGTATAGACCACTGTACAATAGAGTAGATTGAGGTGTAAGCAAAAGCTTTTAATAATACCTCACGTATATCGTCATAAGGGGTTATTGCCTAAACCGAATTATGGCAGTGAAAAGTATTGAACTTTAAGCTGTATATGCCCATGTGTATATGCACCAGTGATGCCAGGAAAAAATTTCCAAAAATCCCTACGTGTTTTAAAAAAATTCCTTTTTTTCCCTACAACCAAAAAAAATTTCCCTACACTTTTCCCTACGTTAGAATTTATTGTTTTTAGCAACAGGCAAACAAATACACAATTTGTAAATACTATAATAAAATAATTTATTAACAACAAAAAAAAACCAAAATAAATAAGTCAATGACATACACGCATATATAAAAATTCAATTTCAAAAATAACACAGTGACAAATTTAAATTTGGACTGAAAGACCTCTAAATATCTTTGAATCTACAGAAAAAAAATATGGTCAAATTTCGTATTTGATTTTTCATTTCCTCATCTTTTTTCCTTTTTAAAAAACTTAACAATTTTCAAGAATACTTATTTCACATCGGAAATAGGCTATAATCCCAGCAAACATTTTTAAAATTTGGAAGCAATAAACATTTAAACTGCATCCAAACCGCTTCTTTTTTGCTTCTAAAAATGACCGCCTTACTCTAGTGCTGCAAGATAAGGCATATAATCCTACAATTCTTAAGTGCGGTGCTAAAAATTAAAAAAATATTTCCTTTTAAAAATATTACCTTCCATACCTTCCATTGTTTAGAAGTTGCGATTATTTTTTCCATTAAATATTCGCATATATTTTAGCGAACGAGAATGCGAATTCAAATAGCAAAGAGGAAAATTCTCAAATGCAAACCCGATTATTGGTTTTGGCAATTGTTAAAGATTGGCATGGTGTAAGGACTCCTAGTATAAGGTTTCTGTTAAAAAATACGAATATTTACGCATTTTTACACAATATATTGAAAATGAGATTATATTTTGAAAATTCCCTACATTTGCCTTAAAACTAAATATCTGTCCTTTTTCCCTACGCTTGAAATTTTCCGAAAAAATCCCTACAAAAAGGGAAAATTCCCTACTGTTGGCATCACTGATATGCACACTGTAACTGAATTACACTCAATTTTTATTTATTTTCTTTCTACTTCTTTAAGTTTTTTATTTTTCTACCTGACTACCGCGATATAGAAAATTTTTCATGAGTTTCAATTGATCGTGATTTAGTATAGATCAATTACGTCATCCTATCAATACAAATAATTTAATAATTGAAAGTTTTAACAAGAGAAAAACACTAGGAAATGTTACATAATTTCAACGTGATCTTCAATTTGAATTTATTTATCGCTTTTTATCTGAAGAAAAAAAAGGTAATAAGAATTTTAGCAAAACCTCGTGGGGGAATATTGTTTAAATTTTGAGTTGGGGGATACCAGTTGTATACTTTTGTTGAACCATTAATCCAAAAGCATATTTCCACCCCTATGCTTGGTTCTTCCGACCACCAGCTGGGAAGTTATACCTTTTCAGTAGATGGTTCTACTGCCATTTTGTGGAAACGATAATTTCTGCCACTTTTACAATATTAAGGAAAGTGGAGCGGAAAATATATTGGTGCACACCCTTCTTCCAACCTTTAACCCCATTTCACAGGGTTAAAGCTACATTACTTTTAGCCTGAGAAGTAAATGTAAAAAGAATTCAAGCAATAAAATTTCGTATTTTTTTATATATCCCCGATTAACGTAGTTATTGTGGCAATTAGACTTAAATAATATTAATTTGCATCTCTCCTTAAAAGCACAATACTTCATCATCTTCCGGAGAACTGGTTAGCCGAAGGAAAGTACGTGAGAAGTTACCAAATAGAAAAAGTAAGTCTGAATCAATAATTTTACATGCATAATATTATTAATTTCTTTTTGCTATAATCTATGTATATTAGGGGTGGAATACTGCATGACTTTTTGATTTCGATACGCTAGAACCCCCAATTTTGTGAAGTTTGTAAAAAAAACGCATGAGCCAAAAAATTAGGGGGGTTGGATGGGGTCAATGCTAGGGGAAAATTATACAAAAGCCAAAAAAAAAGTGTCACAACTATCCCAGAGTCGCTTCTAGAGGGCTAAAATGTAAGACTGACTCCCACTAATATTTCCCCCTTCATTTTTTATTAACATACTAACCCCCTTTCTGTGCTCCTTATGGGGGCTCCCATACTCAATATTATTTTTTATAAAATTATCCGCCACCGCCCTAACTAGCCCCAGAGTGCCGCTAGAGGAGTCAAATATATGACGGACCCCAAATATTTTTGCTACCCGGGCATTTTTTCAAAACATACATAGTTTCCATCTTTAATCATTAGGGTGTCCCCATACAAATTTCGAAAATGGCGGAGTTGCACAACATATGTTCGCATACCTCAAAAACGCTTTAGCTTATTGAAAAAAAAAAACCCGAAATTCCGCAACAGTGCAATCTAAAACCGTTGAGAACGCATAAAATGTTTGATTTTTTAAAAACCAATTTTCAAGCAAATATTTCATTCCCAAAAATAAGTAAATCGTTATTTGTATTATCAAAAAAAGGCCCTATCTACAAAAATACTATGATAAACGCTAAAAAGCCTAACTGACAGTTTGCATAATAAGCAAGATTGTGAATTGTCAAAACAACTGGAAGGTTTTACAAGTAAATAGAAGAACATTTAATTGTAAACAGTTTTAGGTGATTAATTATTTATCATATTGAATAGTTTTTGCTTCTGCTGTGAAATTTTCAAAATGTTAGATATGGCCTATTGAGTTTTAGGTGACGAAATATGAGACAGTATAAAAGAGTTTGGGAAGTGCTGGGCTATTGGTAAGTACATATTATGCATCGAAGTATTAAATTAATGACGGATATGTGTATTTTTATTGTTGATTTTAAGGAACAAGCTCTAAATTCTCATAATATGGGAAAAGGATTTAAAAAACTTGCCGAAACCAGCCGCTACAAACAAAATATAATAATATAAATTATAACAGTAAAGCGAGTTGTTTTTGTTTTATTTTTGTTTTTCCTTACCTTCTTACAACTACAATTAATGTTGGAAGAATTCGAATCAATTTTAATGGGGAATGTAAGGAGAGATGAACTTATAATTTTTTTACTAATGTAATTTAAATTTGCTAAAAACATAATTTTAACTCATATATGTATGTACATAAATACCTTAAACAAGTTTTTTTCACCAATTTGCTTTTAAAATGAATTTATTTTCGTAAAACTTATTTTGCACTTTATTTTGCGCTTTAATTTTAATTATTTATCAGCCACGTGCGTATTATTGACAAGTTGTATAAAAAAGTTAATAAAAAGCAACAAAAAAGCTGTCTGTCAAACTTAAACGTCAAGTTATGTTATAAAATAGCTTTCAAGACAGATTGCTTAACAACGCTGTTAAAACACAAACAAAACACTAACATGAGGAGGCTATACCTAACACTAGCATGATTTTAGTGTTAATGATGAAACAGAACTGGGGCTGAACGATGTTTTTCATACAGATTGACATAAAATTAAGCCAGAGAATGCGGCCGAGAAATAGAATCAATTTTATTTTGAGGACGTCTTTTCTAATGCTCTCACATATACACTGAACCAAAAAACGCTATTTAAAACAAAATTTTGCGTTTTTATTTTAAAAATGCAGCAATTTTTTTGAAAAAATATTGAAAACATAAATGTTCAATTTTATTTTAAAAAGAAACGGTTTGGTTTACAAAATTAGGCAATAAAAGTCATATTTGAAACAAAAATTTACGTTTTTGTATCAAAATATATTATTTTTTAACTAAACATTTTAAAAACAAAAAGGTGTTTTTTTATATTAAAAGGTAGCACTTTTGTTTATACTATAAAAAGCAGAAAAAACATTCTAAAATTAAAAATTTTTCGTGTTTGTTTTTAAAAGTTTAACAATTTAAAAAACGTATTAAAATTAAAAGAGGTTTGTTATTGAAAATAAAATATACCATTTTAAAAGTTTACAATACCATTTTTGATATATGTAAATTTTTTTACAGCAGTGTTAACGCCATTTTTTTAAGCGTCATTAAAAAATATAGCTCGGTGAAGTGTGTTTTAAAAAGTATAAAAAGTTAAAAAAATATTATAGCTCGGTGAAGGTTGTTTAAAAAAAGTTAAACAAATATTATAGCTCAAAGAATATTGTAAAAAATGGAAGACCACTCCGAGGATTTTTTAGAGGTATTAATGACATTTTGGACGAGCCAAATACCGAAAGTGATCCTTTAGTGGATCTTTTAAAACGTTTTGATTTAATGATTGCAATGCCATTTCTAAAAGGTAAGTTGCAACTTATTATAACAAAGTTAATTTTTTTAGGTTATGTGTTAGTCAAAATGTCGCCAATATTAAAATCTTTCCATTATTTTGATCTTTTTAGGGAGTAGTATAACATACCGAAGTCTGCAATACTTAAAAAATGAAGATTTAAATGAAATTATTTCCTTGATAGGCCTTCGAGTGGAATTTAGGGAAAAGTTATTTGCGTGGAGGAAAAAAGAGGTGTTTATTAATGATGGTATTGATGATGACACTTTATCAGCTCCGTCAAAAGTGCAAAGTTGGCTGTGTCATTCGCAAACACAGTCATCATCTAACAACTCGGGTGCAGCTGTAGTAAAAGTAAGTTTTTATCTTTGAAAAATAAACAAATTAAATAATTTCTGACTTTAATTATAGGATTTAAAAATTTTATTGATGGAGACAGCAAAGGGCAAAGCCATTTTAAATTTGTACGAAAGGGCAAATGCTCTTACCAACGTGAACAGAACGGAACTTATAAATATAATCGTTGAGGACTCTCTATTTTGCAATAGGTCACTATCTCCAAAGGATTTTACAAATATTGTTGATGAGATATGTAAAATTTTTCCCAACGAAAGAAAATATCAAGTAAGTCTTGCGAATCAAACTAATAAATAAGCAAGTAAAAGTATAATAAGACTAAATAACTTTTAAGTTGTATAAGTTGTATTAAACTGTATATTTTTATGATCTAATAAACCTTAAAAATTTAATAATGAGTTAATTACTTATTGCCTGGTATAAAGGTAAGTATGAAGCAACGTTCCTTCAAAATTAGGTACTTTTAATTTAAAATTACACATTTTTAATTTTAAAATATTACATTCTTGATTTAAGAGTGAAATATTTTCGTTTTAAAAACTATAATTTGTAATACAAAAATGGTAAATTTTCTTTCAAAATTGATTATCACTTTAAATCAAAAATTTTTATTTTTGATTTAAAATTTTTTTTATAAACATTGCAGTTTTAAAAATTAAAACGAAAATTTTTAAAACAAAAAAAAACCAGCTTGGCTCGATTTCACAGCTGTTTTTTTTTAAACAAGATTGTTTCTTTTTGATTTAAAAAATTTTTTTTTTCTGTGTAGACACTTATTCTCTTAACAATGCTACCATACTTTCATTAAATTTCATACATTTTATAAACAAAGAAAACAAAAGAAATGAGAGAGAATTTGAAGTTACGGCCAACGTTTTAATTATGGGCTTAAGAATTTTTGCTTGAAGTTGAAGACTCAATTTTGTTTCATCATTTAATGTTAACCATTTGATGTCAGTTGTAGCCTGTAGCTCGTTTCTGTATTTCTCGCACGTAAAATTTTTCACATGAAGTGTGAAACAAAAAATTCCATCGTTTCTCGATTTGCGAGAAAAAAGTGTTTCTGTATTTAAATGCGAAAACAGACAAAACAGATTCAGTTTTAACTGGAATATTTCCAGAATTAAATGTCAAATGAAAGCGAAACGTCAACAAAAGAAATAAATATAATAAAAACAGGGCTGCCAGATTTGACGATTTATCTTCATTTCAACGATTTTTGCTCCGAAAACGTGCCGATTTGCTGATTTTTTCTAAAAAGTGACGAAAGCAAAAACAATATCAACAATATTTTATAACTTTATTGTAGCTTTCTATAAAAATTCATATCGAATTTTTAAATTTCAAACACTTCATATTTTGTGGCATTGAAAATTTAAAAAGACAATGGTGCCTATTATGAACTAAATTCGATTTTCGACAGCAGTCGAATTAGCTGATCGAACGAATTTTCATTTGGTATTATGGCGCGCATTCGATAAAAATGTACTATTGTGATTTTGTTTATTCACAGTAGTACATTTTCGATCAGCTGTCACTTAAAATAAAAAATTTTTGTTTACAAATTTTAAAAATAAAATTAAAGTTTAACGTGACCACGGCGGAATTATGGTTGTTTTCAAATAATTTAGCTTCAGTGGGGTTTCATCCCACTTTTTTACATGCTGAACTTTGCTGCAAATCATTTGGTCAAAAAAGAATTTTGTTCCATAATAAATATGGGCGTTTCCAATTGCTGTTTACGACGTTGGATTTGGATAAAATGAACAAAACTGATCAAGAATATGGTATTTGGTAAACGAACACAAAAAAATTTACAAATAGTTACATTTTCAACAAGTTTTTTACATTTATTTGCACCGTCGAAAGCAAATTTGTTTTCGTTGAAAAATTCGATGCACAACGAAATTTTCGACGGCGCTGTCAACTCATAATACCAAATTAACATTCGATAGTCGATGTTCGATAGCCAGCGAAAATCGTTTATCGAATGTAACTCATAATAGGGGCCAATATGAATTTCTGTAGAAAGCAACAACAAATTTATATACATATGTACATATTTGATATTCTTAGCTAATATGGACACTTTTATGCCAAACCCATATTTCGGCAATTTCGATTTCAACTACCAAGTATTCTACTACGTATATTTCAGGTGAAAAAGAAAAAGTAAAGTTAATAGTTATAAGAATAGGTAAATTATAGATTTATGGGTAAAAATTGGAGGCGTTTTTTCACTCATATCTCAGACATTTGTAAACAGATATTTTTAAATTTCAATTATATCCTATTTGGACATATACGATACAAATTTAAAACAACGTCGTCACTATGAATCCTTGGTATTTCGCAAAAATAAAAACCCTAAATATTTATTTTACTGTTATCTAAGCGGAATTAATTTAAAAAAATTTAATTTCTTGGTATTTGTCTATTTTAAATAAGTTTGTATGTTTATTTTATTAAGCTTGAATTCTTTTTGTTTTTATACAAATACAACTACAACTTAAGAAAAATTTTATAAAAATATTTATTTTATTTTTTGTTAAAATTTATTTTTAATATGATATTTTGTCACGCCTTTGTGAGACTTGTTCAGGGGAAAAAACAATTTTAAATTGTTATCGGATCAAAGAAAATAAATAATTTTATAAAAAATAGACCTCATGCTTGATAAAATATATATAAATTTAAAAAAATTAAGTTCGAACAAAAGACAATTTATATGTACATATGTATGTATAAAATACCCATGAACTTTGACTACGTCTTTGTTTGATTTTGTTGTAATAAAAAATCGAAAAAAATTTGTTTATAATTAATTTTAAATTGTCCGATTTTTTAAAACAAAAAGACGATCTTTTTATTTTTCTCAAAAAATTGACGATTTCACGCAAATATATGTGGCAGCCCTGAATAAAACCAAAACAAGGAAAGGCTTATAAAAATTGAATTAACAAAATATAACAATGGTGTTTTACACCTAATTTTCACGATGATTTAAAAGACATGTCTTTTTTGTAGTTCTTTTTTAAAGAAACTTTCAAAAACATGTTAAATTTTCACAATGTTTCTTATTTTGTTTGATTTTTTTTATTTTCCGTATGTATGTATGTATTGAATTTTTTTATATTTTAATAAGTAATTGTCATTTTGAAATAAAAATACAATATAAATTAAAAAACCAAAATTAAGTGCAAAGAGGAATGTCAAAAAAAACACAGAAAATACGATTCATGTCTTTTTTTCTACCCTGCTTACTTCTCTCACCCGCTCGCTATCAAACTAAAAAAGACATGTTTCAAAAATAGGGGAAAAAATCATCATGAAAATTGGGTGTTATTTATTTTCATCATTTAAATTACGCATTCATAATTAAAATGTTTTTTATTTTTTATTTATATTACAAAAATAGTATATAAACATATTTTAAATTTAAAATATCTATATTTTGTTTTTCTCGCACCAATTTCAAATGCGACTTATTTTGACAGTTCTTGTAAGAAACTTTTCGCAAAATATTGTTACAGAAACACTTTTTCTCACATCCTTCCAATAATTGCTGGAAAATTATTAAAATGACAGATAATTCTCGCAACGGAGAGATACAGAAACACTTGTGTGAGAAAAACCATTTTTTGTTTCATTTTGCACTGTTTCTGTCCCGATTCACTGGTTTCATGCGGAAAATTTTACGATGCGAAAAATACAGAAACGGGCTACTGGGTGTTAGGGTAAGTGCTAACATACATGTGTTACTGTCAGGGCTGTCGTTTTTGGTTATTTCTAACCAAAATTGTTTTTTTTTTTTCAATGTGGAGATGTGAATATTTTTTTCATTTTGGTTACTTTTTTCTAAAATCATAATGCGTACGAATATATTTTTCTTGATACAATAATTACGAGCTCGAATAATTTGTACTGTGTACTACGATTTTTTCATTATTTGTTACCAAGGAACGGAAGTTTTTATAATTTATCGAAAACAAAAAGACCTCTGGTATAGATGGGCAGTGAGCGTAGTTTTTATAGCTGGCATATTAAAAAATATTCCATTATTATCTTTCAATATACTGAATTTTGTATGGAAATTTTACTGTATTTTTTCACGAAAAAAGTCTCAAATAAATAAAAACTTTTAATTAAATTTCTCGTTATTTTTTAAATATGTAAATGACTTACATTTCATGTTTGGTTTTTTGATTTAAAATTATTATTTTACAAATAAGCTTTGAATTGCAATGCAACTTAAAATAAATTTTAAATTTGGTTACATATATTTTTTTCCATTTGGTAACTTTTTCAAAAATTTTGGTTGTTAAAATTGAATTGGTTGTGGCAGCACTGGTTACTGTTTAGTCCATAACCTACTACGATTACATACAACCGTGGGTTTGGAATACACCATATTTCTCCTTCTAGATGACTATTTTTGCCTTTGCACATTATGTGCATTTCACCATGCTTTTCGTTTCCCCTCAAAAAGATAAAAACAACAATGGCTGTATTTCACTAGTGACGAGTGAACGAGAAGGCAATAAAATTAGTTTCTTTTAAGTTTTTATTTCATTTCAACCCCTACAAAGATCGACTACTTGCCATGTGTGTCGATGACTCAGTAAAGGGGCGTTAAATCCGTTTACCTGTTTGCAGGAAAAAATGGTGGAAATTGTTTTAGCGGCGGCATTTTATTTCTGTTTTTCCACTTTAAATTTATTTACAAAAAAATAAAATACTTTTGTTTTACTGCACAATGTAAAATGGCGAGGAAATTAAAAAAAGGAACATTAAATGGATGCATTTCAGCACGTACATAAATATTGTTTTCGGTAAGCTTTAGTTTTTCTGCTAAATAATCAATATTGGATATTAATGATTTCCAAAAAACAAACCACTCGTATCGATCACTAAAACTAGATTGCCAAACATGCTGTACATACGCATCATTATTGTCTCATTTTGATATTTTTTTGTGTTGTTAGTGAGATTTTATTTAAAATAGATAAAAAAGTAAGTCCAAATTAAAAATACTATATTATTTAATACTTTTATTAATATTATTATTTTATAATTACGTATCACTTTAATTTATTTAATTTTTAATTCGTTTCCTTCGTTTTGATTTTTTTGAGAGCTAATTCAGATAAACTAACGATTATTTTTGTCAAAATTGGAGATGATAGTAAATTTTTCCTGTTTCGCAGCATGAATCAAAACGACACCCTACAAGAACAATGACAGTCATTTTATGCATCATCGATAAGGCATTGCTGATGGGATTATACATCAGAAGTTTCTTTCATTTTATTAACGGCAATATGAAAAAACGGATGTATACACACCTGTACGTGTGACATTTTTTCCCACTCATACTTGTGAATTTTAATATATGTACGTGAACTTAATACAAAATAGCGAGAGTGTAATATTATAAGTTTTGTATGTGTTAGTTTACTTCAGCAATTTCATGTAGGGATTTTAACCCCAAACGTGAATAATTTTTAACTCTTAATTTTTTACTTTTCACATATTTGCTATCATGAGGAGCTCTTATAACATTTTTTTTAAGGTTAGTGGCGATTGTTTCAATCATATTTAGGGCGCGAAACAGGAATGCGAGAGCGAAACACGAATATTGCTGTCGGTGTGAATATGGTATAAAACAGCCATCGGCAAAATCAGGGCGCCGCGTTTTCTCTTTTCTCTTTTATTCTCTTGTATGCTCTTTTATTACGTACATGTGCACACATATTGCAGAGAATTTAACAACATTAACAACAACATACGTAAAATTCATACAACGCATATAATCGCAAAATGTAATAGTATAGGTTGCCGATGGCTGGTATAAAATGAACTACCAAACAGGGTTTGTTAGTTTGCTGATGAGAGGAGAGAGAATAATAGCATGTTCTCTTACCCTCTCACCAATAACCAAGACTTTCTGAAAGAAAATTTTGAAAGTGTGAACCCAGACATAGCTTCCAAAGAAATTGCACATTACATATCTCTATTTTAAGATAATGGTGTTAATTATATTAAATTGAATAATTCATTTGATTGCTATTTGATTTTTTTTATCAGGTTGCAGTCTTCTGGGCATCGATTCTACTAGCTTCCGAGTTACTTTCGGCGAAATTTTTTGCTAACTAATGGTGTTTTCTTTTCAACAAAAAATGTCAAATTTTATTTTAAAAAATGCAATTTTGTGTTCGTTTCTTAAAAATACTTTGCTCTCTAAAAGGACCGCGTGTTTTATTCTAAAAAAAAATCACCCTTAAATGTCATAAGGAATTGCACTTTACGCCCCATATAAATCGAGAGTGTTGATAATGCCCTGTAAAAAGATGGCTTCTGAAGACGAAGTTAGGAAAAAATCGCCTCTAATCAGGACAGTAAAAATTTCAAGTTTTAATAGTTATTTTTTCTATTATTTTATAGTAAAAACAAAAGAAAGCATTACATTGTTAATGGTAGGTTGTCAGTGATATAAAATTTAAATGGATTCGGCCTTACAAAATTGTTTAAAAAAGGCCAAATCAAGAAATCATAAAAACTTGGTGTTAATAAATCGGCAATCTGGCAAAGTTATTTTATTGTTCACATATTTTATGAAAAATAAACCATGGTATAATAAGTACAAGGTACAGTCGTTAGATGTTCTCAATTTCAAAACCCATATAACGTCAAACAAAAGAATATATAGAAAAATGTGGAAAAAAGCGTCAAAAATTAAATAAATTATTTTGACATTACATGGGTAAATAATAAAAACTCTCCCTAATGAACATACCTGGTATTTATTATACCATGAAATAAACTAAAGAAATTGGAATTTCGTCATTTATTTCGTTCATTTATTTAATATGAATCTATTAACAAATTTGGGTTTATGTATATTTTTTATATGTTAAAGAACACTCTTTTTGATTTATGTGCATATATTTTTTTATATATTGAAGAACAAACTTTTTGACAGCTGTTACAAACAGGGCGATCCAATTTTGTGTTTTTTTCTCGTCAAATAAAAAATTGCAGTATTTCATGTTCGGCAAGACATTTAATACATGCACCTTTTAAAATGTGGTATTTTTTTTTGTAGAAAAGAAAACACCATAATTCTAATTTCCCTTTTTCTCTTATTTGCGGGGCCAAATGCTTCCACAAATGTTCTATGGGGTTGAGATCTGGTGACTGCGGGTATACACCTACTACTTGGGGCATGGTAACGCAGTTTTTCCTTTTCTATTTTGGCAGTCTGCTTGAGATTGTTGTCTTGCTGAAAGGTCCAAAATCGATCAAAGCCTAATTTTTCGGCGTTCCGCTCCACGTTTCCTTTTAAAATATGGGGGTAATCTGTTTATTCATTGAGATTTCTGTGATGACTGAATTTCCTACACCATTGGCGCCCATACATCCCCACACTATGATCGAACCACCACCAAGCTTCACTTTGAACGTAACATTTTGCTGGTCATTTTCAGAATGTATCCTTCTCCAAATTTTAACTTGTTTTTCTTAACAACAATTTCAAATTTGGTTACGTCGCTAAACCGCACCTTATTACAGAAAATATTAGTGTCATATAAGAAATGTTTGCTCCGAATATTATCTAGATATGAAAATCCAAATGGGTTTTTGTCTTAAAGGGATTTTAGGTACGGTCGCTAATTTGTTAACAAATGTTAACATTTGAAGGAAGTGAAAGCTATTTAAGGTTGTGAGCAAATGTGAAACGATTTGAAAATAATTTAATTTGCAGTAAAATATTTTTGGGGCCAATTCAGTTCAAATACCATCATCATTAGATGGCTTACTGACACAAAGAGTCTTATTTGGAAAGAAGTTTAAAAGGGAACTAGCATTTAACCCGCTACTTCGTTAGCGTCTCCTTTTCCTTCGTGAACATATTTTGATGCCAAAGTTTATTGAAAAAATAGCAGTTGTAGGTACACTCACAATATTATTACAGTAACGGACTGTAGTTTATTTAAGAAATATTCCGTTCAATCATTTTTAAATAAATAAACATTTAAAATTCCAAGCAAATTTATTTTTAACTGATTCTAACAGTTATTCAAAAAACTAAGTGCATATTAATACGGACTTTCAGTTGCAGTTAATATTGTCCGTTGATTGAGTTAAATTCTTCTTTATGTTAAAGTAAATAAAAATGTAATTTAAAGCAACCAAAAGTTCATTTAATTTTTACTGTCAAAAATTCAACCGCGAATTCCGTAAAAACAAATCAATATTCAGTTATCTTATATAAATTAATTGTCAAAAAATTAACTACATATTCCGTAAAAACAAATAAATATGCAGTTATTTTATAAAATTTTACTGTCAAAATTTCAACACCATATTCAGTAAAAACAATTAAATATTCAGTTATTTTATATAATTTTACTACCAAAAATTAATTTTTACTTATCTTTAAAAAATGAATTGCTTGTTTTGTGTAAGCAATCCCCATTTTCTATTTGTTAAATACATCAAATTTTAAAAGTAAAATAATTGCGAAGCCATATCGGTCATGCTGCTGGTGTCTTATAATTGAGAGTTCTTCTGTCAACAACGTGGTCAGTACAACAAAAGTAAAACAAACGTGTGTAACTGGGTAAGTAAATAAAAATATTCTCCCTCTCCCGCTTATAAGAAAAACAAGCGGACAGAAGTCTGTCTGGTATTTTTTAGAAATTAGGCTCTTTTGTGGAGTAAACGAAAATCTAATAAAATAACTGAATATTTAATTGTTTTTACTGAATATGGTGTTGAATTTTTGACAGTAAAATTTTACAAAATAACTGAATATTTATTTGATTTTACGGAATATGGTGTTGAATTTTTGACAGTAAAAATTAAATGAACTTTTTGTTAAAAATAAATGAAAAATAGGTAGACCGGTTTTTAATTGAACTTTCGTTTATTTTATATTACAATTTCAGTTAATTTTACGTACAGAATATTGTGAGTGTAGAACAAAGAAGCTAAAGAAAAATATAAAATTTTCCGTATATCCTTTTTGGGTACTATTTTCCCCCATTAAAACTTCAAAAATTTCAGTATTGTAGTGGCAGCGTGAATGGAGTGAATGGAGAAAAATTTTTTGTAAAAAAAGTTCCAAAAATAGTTACGATTTTTACCCCTTAAATGTTCGAATTTAGAAGAAGTACCAAATTCATATTCGTATTTTTTTTGATAGGTTTCGAATGTGGTATTAACTTTGATTATATGTTTATTGGTTCAAAAGATAGATGGGATGTCAAAAAAGTATCAAAATTTAGAGTTTACCCGTTTACTCCCTAATAGGGCCGAATTTCAAAAAAGTACCAGACACCTGTCCGCTTATTTTTCTAAAGAACAACGATACGAACTAGTTTTCAAACATCGAACTTTCCATTTAACTGAATCCCAAGGAGCTCTTATCTTATATTCATCCAAGAAACGTTTACAATATATCTGTGCTGTGGGTTTCTAAAATTAAAAAGAATTGTAAATTTTTCCTGAAATCTAATTTTTCAAATTTACCTCGAAATTTCTATTATCTTTATTTTTTTTTAGTTTTTACGTTATTTTTAAATATTTTTTTGTGTAGAATTCACTTTTAATTTTGTTTTAAAAAAAATTAAATTTGACTTAATTAAAATAGAGTTCAAAGAATCATAGTTGATTATCTTAAAAAGAGATGTTAATTTTAGAAAAATAACAACAATTTCAATGGAGTGGCAACCACACTCAATTTGACGTTCATCAATTGCCAACTGTTTAAAAATTGTAAAGTTGTAATTTTCCAATCTAATTTTTTACACTTGGGCGGGACTAAAGGGGACTTACCTGTTAGACAGGCAAAGCTTACTTTGCAAAGTCTTGAGTTTATAGAAGGGAGGGGAAAAGAGAATAGCGGGGAGTACATACTTTGCTGTACTCGCAAATTCCTTTTGTTTTTCGTTCGTATTTTCACCTGAAGTTGGCTGCAACTTTATGTTAATATTTAGCGTTGCCAGAAAGTTTGGTAAAAAATCATCATTTGGCTAAAATATGATTTTCTTGAAGAGAAAAATCTACAACATTTTTTTTAAATCAAATCAAGGGCAAAAAAGAAAAAATTATTAATTTTATAAAAAAAAAAAAATACTTCTTCCCAGCAAAAAGAAAAAAAAAGAAACGATGGAAACCCTAAATATTTATAATGCTGTTATCAAAGCTGATTTAATTTAAACATTTTTAATTTCTTGGTATTTGTATATATGTATCTATTTTAAATAAGTTTGTATGTTTACTTTATTAAGCTTGACTTCTTTTTGTTTTTATAAAAATATTTATTTGATTTTTTGTTAATATTTATTTTTAATATGATATTTTGTCACGTTTTTGTGAGACTTGTTCAGGGGAAAGAACAATTTTAAATTGTTATCGGATCAAAGAAAATAAATAATTTTATAAAAAATAGACCTCAAGCTTAATAAAATATAAATACAGGCCTGTTCTGAATATCACATTTTATGAAAGTGATTTGAAATCACAAGAAAGGTGTTCTGTGCATATAATTTTGTGATTTCAAAGCGTGCAGCTACGAACCCAACTTTTTGAAATCACGTTGCTATTTTTGCGTCTATTGCATGATCACATTCATAATAAATGATTTAAATAAAAAACAAAATGTGTTGTTTATTAATTTTCAATATTATTAGTTGTTTTAATTACAACAAATCGTCTTAAATTAAGAAAACTCGACGACATATTTTCAGCTACAAAAAAAGTTATTTGATTTTGTGGTTTCTGTTGTGATTTCATGCTTGTTTTATTACTGCCAGGTGGCGCTATTTTTCGAAAATACATGCCAGATTAAAAAAAAATTTTGATTACTACAAATTTGCTAAATATACTCAAATTAATTACTAATTTCTGCAAAAAATGCTTAATATTAGTTGAATTTGATTAGAATTTATCAATAATCTTGAGTTTTTTGCGGTAATTGGAAAATATATTGCAACGAAGTAAAACCAAGTGGTAATAAAAAGCTACTGTGGCAACTTTGTTGTTTTGTGAAAGACGTTAAGTTGCACTGCAAAATTTGAAATAGAATATTAAATAAATGTAAGTATTTTAAATATTAAAAGTAATTAAAAAAAAGTATAAGGAAATATTTTTTAGTGGTCAACACAAATATCAAACGCAGATTGAAATTTTTGTAGAGTTTATGGAGAAGCACCCCGACTTGGCAAGAGGTTTCGTGCATGGCGATAGAGTGTATTTTGAGGAGCTATGGGCGGAACTCTCTAACCAGCTTAATGCTTCAGGGCCACCAACAAAACAAGCTCAAGCCTGGAAAAAAGTATGTACATACTCATCTTCATAAGTACAAACATAAAACAAATTCTTAAGGAATAAATTAACATCTTACTTTCAGGTGAGGATTGACATGAAGCTAAATGTGAAACAGCGGTTAGCACACAACAGAGTCGAGGTGAGTAAAACCGGAGGTGGAAGGTTTAATAAGTATATACTTTCGCCTTATGATGAGCAAATAGCAACAATATGTGGTTTGTATGCGGCGGTGGATGGAGTAGAAAACGCCAAATGCTATGGCGCGCCGCAAAAAAAAGCTAAGCCAGCTGCAGCATCGACTTTGAAAACTGCAGACACCATTCTCAAACAAACTGCTTCTACTTACACCCTTCAGTCTGTGTCTCCCATTTGAACGCCACAAAACGCTAATTTGGATTTATCACAAATGGAGAACGATGTTTCAAGATCTCCAACACCCACAGCTTCACAGGTTTGCACTCGGAAGCGCAAAAGGAATGTTATAGATGATGGAGATGTAATGCAAATGGAATCGGAGCAGTTTTCCAAAAAACATAAAGAAATAAAGGAAAATAAGAGCTATTTTAAGGAAATTTCTAGAAATATAAGGGAAATGAAAAGGCTGAAAGAAAAAGAGTTAGAAGAAACTAAGAGACATAACTATGAAATGGAGAAACTTTTAAAAACTAAAAATGAATTAAAACTAAAATTTTTGGAGCTACACACAGAAAAAAATACCAATGTAAAATTAACATGGAAAAATGTTGATTGAGAATCATGTTAAATTTCTGCAAAAGTATGCCCTTTATTTAAATGTACCATTATTTCATATTAATTTAAAATGAAAAATATTAAAATAATCTTAAATTACACGTATTTAATACTATTCACTGTTAAAATAAATAAAAATATAAATAAATATGGATTCAATATTGAATCCATTAAAAAACCTGTTTTATATTAAAATCAAAAGTGTATCTTGTTAAATTAACATGCAGACATAATTAAGTAGGTTAATTTTTTTATTTTCATTCCTAAAATATGTTATAAAAAGAAGACAATTCCCGTATTCTTTTAATTATAATTATTTGGTTAAATAGTACATCAAGTTTTCAAAGTAGAATGATGACGCAAACCATATCGGGCCATTCTGCTGATTGACCTGTTAACAAAGGAGACTACAAAATAAGTGAAACATGTGTTACAGGGGTAAGTGTTTTGAATTATTCTTAAATAAATGTATATGTTGTCTCTGAAGCTTCTTCACACCAATTAGGTTCTACATGAAATTCACGTTGTTTCAACATGAAATAACTTTCATTCAACGTGATTCGGATTGTTGTTTCAATATGAATGACATTTTGCTCTAACTTTACTGCAATGTTAAATTAACATGAATTATAGTTATTTTAAAAGAAAAAAAATGTTGTTCGCAAGCAATTATGAAATCAGGTTGAATTAACATGAAACACGTATGAAGAAAAATCACCACCGAAAAATTTTAAATCAACCTTGTTTTCGACGTTTTTAACTTGATTTTTTTCTGTGTGTAGAACGAATAAAACTCGGTTTAGCATAACTCTTAAAGTATTAAAGTAATGAAATCCTTGCTACGGAAGTTGTTTGTTTTGTAATTTTAATTTTTATTTTGTACACACATAAGTACATATGTATGAATTCATTAATAAACATTTTATTTATAATAAACTAAGTGTGTTATTTAAGTATAGGTAGTGGGCTATATTGTCTCTTATACTTGCTCCTACATTATCATTTTCATCTTCAGCAGCCGTTTTTAAGTCCTCATCAATTACACTCGTAATAAGTTCTTCGTCTAGTGAAATACCAAAATGTTTCCATATAGAAATACTTCCGTATAGAAATACTTGAATTGAGAACATACCATCATAGCATTAAGACTGTAGTGCCCTTTTCTACTAAAATATATTGCATGATCCGATGGTGGTTTCAAAAGGCGAATTAGGGTCCCGTCAACACATCCCCCTACTCCGGGTATACCAAATTTTTGGTAGAAATGCAATTTGGATGCACTCTGTGATTGCTGATTTATATTTATCCACTTTGAACACAAGGTTTCTTCTAACAGAGGTAAGATTTTGCAGAAAGTAGAGCGCCCCATACTTATATTTGCGTCGTTGGATATAACGCCTTGGTAGGATCCAACTGCCAAAAAACGGAGTACAGATGCAAGTTGTAAACTTGCCGGAATAGAGCATTTCGGTAAAAGTGGTTCTATATCATCCAATATCATTTTGAAAGCAGCTTTATTAATCCGGTAAAATGAAATGAAACTAAAAATAAACTTTTCAATAACCAACCATTATATTTAATCATATCCATTGGAGATGATAAGATCCGCAAACAATGTTTTTTAATTATTTCATCTCTTAATTGCTGTTTTTTCAATTGAATTAACGAAAGCACCGAAGCTCCAGGCATTTTAATTTTTGCTTTCTCTTAAAGTATTTACAAAATAATTAAAAAAAAATATTATGAAATTAAAGAAAACAGCTGTTTGCTTGTGATTTCGGAATTTGAAAATCACACTGAAAAACACAAAAACGGTGTGATTTACAGAACACCACAAAATCACACGTGTGATTTTAAAATCACATGTGATTTGAAATCACGTGATTTTTAGAACAGGCCTGATAAATTAAAAAAAATTAAGTTCGAACAATAGACAATTTATATGTACATATCGTCACCTAAAAGACGAAAAACCTATCTGGAGTTTTCAAAAGTTTACAGAAGAGGGATTAAACGTTATAAAATTGGAACTATTAACGATATTGAAACGAAAATGACGCATATTGATTAAAATAAAACCAGAAATGTATATCGGTTGAGAAAATTTTGTTTTTCTAATCACAGCTTATGTTATGACCAGGGCCCGAATTTTTATGCAAATGCATATTTGTTCCCGTCATTCGGAAATTACCATATACAAAATATCTTTGCGAATCAAGAAATTTGCAGTAAAATGGCATCGTTTGTTAGTGAATATTTTAGCATATTTTGCTTTGAATGCATATTTTTGCATATATTGCTGATATTGCATATTTTTGTTGCATATTTTAAAAAAACTTGTTTTAATTGCTTTATTTTGCCATGCACCCTTCCGCAGAAGAGCTAAAAGACAACTTCGATGATATTTATTTATTGATGTCTTATGGGAAAATTATTTTCTAAAGCACCTTCGCGTGTTGCCGCATATAAAAAGAATTATCCGGCTTAATGTCTTTCTCTACAGCCTATACCAACCAGATGGGAGACGTGGGTGAAAGTAATTATGTATTATGCTGAAAACTTTTGCCAATTCAAAGACGTTGTAAAAGGATTCAACAGTGGTAAATTTAAGTTAATTTATATTGCCATACAAAAGATGTATTTTCGGACGGTAACTTAAGTTAACAAATTCAAATGAAGATTTATGGTTTTAAATGCTTAACTGCTTGCATATTTTATTTAAATTGTTTTCGAAAACAGCGTAATGAAAATGAATATACCACAGAGAAACTATCAGCATTTAATCATGCACATATCACTTCCGTTTTATTTTGTTTTGAGAAACAGGCACAAAACTTTTATTTTGAAAAAATGTAGGGTCAAGTATATCTCTGAAGGCATTTTGAAAAACAAAATCAATAAACATTTGATTCGTGTGTAATTGCGATCAGGGGCCTAATTCTGGCAGTCGTGATCGAGTACTTTCTCGATTCGACAGCAATTTTATTTCTAATTCTTTGAGTCGGTACTGAACGAATCGAAATTATTTTTTCTGTATTGTGAAACTCAAATTATTGCTTTACAACACTGAACAAATTTCGATCACGACTGCCAGAATCGGGCCCCAGTTTCGAACTTTTCTTAGGCAAATGACAGTTTCAAAAAAATTTAACAAAAAGTTTTCTTAAGTTGAATATGGTTTCACACTTATGATTACCATGTATTTGCACAATTGCTCAAGCCAGCTTATGTATATTATAGCTGGGCCTTTACAAGTGACTTAATTTATATGATTGTCTTAATGTTTCTTTAATTTTTTATTTATTTAGATATTTATTATAATTAAAATCACAATAAATCTTAAAGCTAAAGCACTAGCAACTAAGGCTTTCGGCTTGAGTTTCTTTATACATACATTTGTGTTTTACTTTATTTTAACTTCTATTTTTGTGGTTTATGAGACTGAATTTAAACGTTCTTCATGCTATTTTAGTTTTTTTTTTTTGTTGTTTTTATGTTTTTTTTTATCACTAATAAAACAATTTAAGATAATTTTAACTGCATATTTTTAAAATTTCTATATTAATTGCATTTTTTATGCGCATAAAACGCGATTTTAACTGCATGAAAGTCCGGGCCCTGGTTATGACACTTAGGTTTTTTGGAAATGTAAAATTCTGAAACCAAATAACCAATCTGCAGTACTAATGAGCATGAATAAATAAAAATTTCTTTATACACATGAATATTATATACACACAGAAAACAGATTGGTTTGAAAACGGTTGCTGAAATAAAATATTGATCAAGTAATATAATATATTATTGCAACTATTAAAAATGTGTAACTCTAACTGATTTTTAATACTAATAAATATTAAAACGAAATTCTAACTGAAGTATGATTCTTTCAATTATTTTATTAGTTATGATAATTAATTTCATTTAATACTAAAAATTAGTACGAATATTGTCTATCATAACCAAATTAAATACAGCGCAATACTGAATATTGGTCTTTACAATCAATAATTTGCTTTTGTCAATAAATTTTATAATAAAAATGTTAATTTCTTTATTGCAGCTAATTATCGATTGTTAGTATAGTTTCAGTTCGAGTTAGTGCTGGTGCACACACGTCAAGTTTGAATCGTCAAGTCTTGACCATTTAGGAGAGAAGGGACAAGAGAAGGCCATTTCTTTTCCCCTTTCTCCTAAAAACTCAAGACTTGACGAGACAAACTTGACGTGTGTGAACCGGCACTTAGGGTAGCCAGATTTTAAATTCGGAAAAACAGTACATTGAACACAAAAAAACAGTACAATCAAGAAAAAAACAGTACATTTTTTTTTGTTGCGAAAACACAATTATTTACTTAAATTATTATATATTTAAAACTTTTGATCTAATATGCAACAATTATATAACGAAAAACACCTAAAATGTGTAACGTCAAAGGAATAATTTCCGTTTTATTGCATTTAAACGTATGCGAAATTATTCCATTTGCGTTTGAAAAAAACACTAAAACGAAGCATTTGGCCTAAATGTTTTTTTTTTTTAATTTGATGACAGGAAAACCATAACATTCCTGTAAACCATATAAAAAAGGAGAAAAGCCTAACTTAACTTAAAACAATTAACTCGGTGATTATGTAAGTAGGACTTTCTTTAAGCATATTGGTATTTAAAGCAATTTTCACCACACAAATAGTTGCACAAATCATATAGAATTTGAGAAAATATATGTGTCCTAAGTTAATTTTCCAATTTCAAACAATTTTGAAATTATTTGCGGCCAATTTTACCAAGTTCAGCTATAATCTATAAAATCCAAAAACCATAGTTTGGTGTATTTTTATTCAACAAAATCTGAAAATATTAAAATTGTAAAAAACCAATTTCAATAAAATTTATACGCTGAAGATTTTCAATAAAATGTTTGTAAAAATTAACGTAGCTTTTCTTTATTTCAAAAAAAGTTTAGGTAGAGAAAAGTGGTTCTGAAAGGAATTAAGTATTTTTATAAATATTGAGCCTGGAGAATTTTTTAAATTTGTAGTTTTCAATTTCACGTGATTTCGATTTTCAGAACTTGCCCGAATATTAAAAAAAAAAAATTCTAGGAATTAAAGATAATTGCGTTGGTATAAGTATTTATTTAGTATTTATAAAATATAATATTTTTAACAAAATTTCGATTTTGTTGTTGTCTTTCTCAGGTGTTTAAAGGAAAATACTATTGGAAGAGGTAGCCATAAAATCATATGTCTTTAAAATAATAATTAAGATTTCTACTGCGTATTTATGAGAAAACAATGACCACAGCGTAAAAAGTCTTATTATTTTACAGCATTTTTGTTTGGAACACAACATTTTTTTTAAAGCTATGTACTGTTACATATTAAGATATTTTCTTGATATCTTGGTTTTTTGGAGACTGAACAAAAAACAGTCCAAAGTGTAAAAAACAGTACATTTGCGTACTGTTTTGGACTTTATGCATAAAACAGTACAATTGAAGAAAATCAGTACATGTACTGTTAAAAGCAGTACGTATGGCAACCCTAGTTCGAGTACAATAAATAAAAATATAATTATTTGGTATGCACAACCAAAAAAATGCTATGTGTCCCAATATTTTATTGTGAGTACTAAAGTAATTATAAACTTAATTTTCTGTAAAAAGTAAAAAATAAATTTGTAAGACATTTAATCAAATAAGTTTTAATTTCATATTTAAAAATATTTGGCCCAGATCAACATCGTGCATGTGGGCTAACTCTTCAGCAGGCTCTATAGACTCCAATGGAGAACTAGTCCCGTCAAAGCCTATATTCCACCTTCTGAGCTTATCCATCAAATCAATGTTGGACTCGGTGGTTGTAGATGCTATCGAGGGGTGAGTCATCTTAGTACTCTCCTCCTCTACCGGTGATTTCACCACTACATTCAGCCTCGAGGTCACTAGGAATGTGGGCGAGGATAGGCAACCTATTGTTTCCTGCTTCATTTGGATTTAAAAAAAAGAGCTGCGTTTCAAGTCCATCATGTTCGCCATTTATGAATTAAGCCCACTGCTTTCTCAGTTCCTTAACACTGCCCGCTTGGTCTAATTGGTACTATTTTAGGTGCGATAGCAATTTTTCCGTTTAAGGGAGTAGGCCCACGATGTTCTCAACATTGTCTGTGTTGGTCGGGTAAATAGTGTATGTATGTATGTGTTTTATAACATTAAATAATCACACTTATCGTGGTTGGCGAGTTTAAAATACGCCTCCGACTGTTTGGTAATAGATTTAATAAATCTTCAATCTATTACCAAACCATCGCAAACACGATAAGGGTGAATGCATAAGCGATACATAAAATATATTAATAAATATTCAAACAATAAATTGAGGTTATTGCAAATATTTTGATCTCGTATCTAATTACATAATCGGGAAAATGATTTATGCAACCGGTGGGAAAAGTATATTGATTAAGTCAATCAAATCTTTTGTTATGAACAACAATTATGTGTTAATTCAGTTGCATCTATCATATATTCGGGTATAAGTATACTTTGTTTTCTAATAATCATAATAACAACTAACAATTTCTGTGGTTATAACTGATTGTGTACTAAAATTCAAATGTTGCTTTCAAAAATAATTTCCCTGCAAATATTATTGGACCACCTGATCCAATTTCATGAAATGGACTACTCCATGGACTGGTCCGATGTAATGCAAGCATGGACCATGTCATTGTTAAAAAGTGTTTGTAGTGAGACGACATGTCTTCGTTTTTTAACGGCATGTTTTCGTTTTTAAACGAAGTTAAAACTAATCCTCTTGTGTACACAATGTTTAAAACTACTCCTTTGTAGTCCAAATATGGGTTATATGGTCCTGCCCTAGGACGTCGTAATGTTAAATAGACCATGTTTTTCCATACGTTTGGGTTACTTTTGGACTAGTCCTAGTCCCTTGTGGGCTACTCTTTACACGCGTGTTTGGACTGGTCCTATTATTTGCAGGGTGTAACCGAATTGTATGATAGTACATGCATCCGACGAAATTCGATTGGAGACAAATTTGGTTGTGACCACGAATCTGTTTTCTCTGTGTACATTAAATAATTAACGTAGTACCTTCTTTTACTGATTTAAGCAACATATGAACCGATTAATCGGCATTTTCACGATTTTTGCCTGTAAATTATAAAGTGCCTATTTTTTTTTAAACACTTACAACACGGTAATTTTTGGTTTGTTTTGTATAAATTATTAATTTTGGGTAACTTGTTACACAAAGAGACAGTTGTTATTATTTCAGCGCATATCTTAAGGAAAAAATGATTATGTTTGTTGTATTTCTAACCCAACAAAACCCTTTTGAAATATATTCAACTACATACCTATGAGGGGCATAGAGCACAAGTGGAATCGATCTTAAGACATCAACTTTGAGTTCAAGTCGCAATTTTGAAGATAAATTGCTGAAATTCGGTACATAGGTTCTAATTGCCCTAAGACTCAAGGTTATGGCAAACGGTGGTGTGGAGTATCATAGGGTCGGGATTTGTTAAAAGTGGATAATTGTAACCAAAAAATTACTTAGGTTACACAGTGCAGTGCAACACGAAAAAAAATAACCATATACGGACAAAACTACGTGATAAAACCCAAACAAAATAAAGACCCGTGTCTCCCAGTTTTGCCCAAAGTCATGCACTTTTTTATGGTGTCATTTTTGCAAAAAAGTGATCATTTTCTCAGACTCATATCTTGCAAACCGTTCGGAATTTTTTAAATTTACCCTCTGTAGCTCTTGCTATAAAGAACAAAAATTGTGAACATATAAAAACAAAAAAACCTTCATCTTGAAATCAGAATCGCTAAAAAAAAAATTTTTTTACCTTTTTCCTTTCGGTTAAAAATTCAAGGAAACAACCAACTACAAAATGTAGTTCTCACTCAACAACTTTCTAGAGCATATGAAATTTTTCGGTGGTGATTTTGCTTCATGCGTTTTTCATGTTAATTCAACCTGATTTTATAATTACTTGCGAACAACATTTTTTCTTTTAAAATAACTATAATTCATGTTAATTTAAGATTGCAGTAAAGTTAGAGCAAAATGTCGTTTATATTGAAATAACAATCTGAATTACGTTGAACGAAAGTTATTTCAAGTTGAAACAACGTGAATTTCATTATTGGTTTGAGTGTGTTATAACAGTATGAAGAAGCTTCAGAGACAACATATGCAATTATTTAAGAATAACTCAATTCACTTACCCCTGTAACACATGCTTCACTTATTTTGTATTCTCCTTTGTAAACAATGAATAATATTAAATACGCTTGATTTAAGATTATTTTAATATTTTTTATTTAAATTTAATATGAAATAGTGATAAATTTAAATAATGGGCATACTTTTGCAGAAATTTACTATGATTCTCAATCAACATTTTTCCATGTTAATTTTACATTGGTATTTTTTTCTGTGTGTATTGTACTATAGACCTGCACGAGTGTATCTTAAAGTATGGGCAAAACAGATATACCAGATAGGTATGGATCTGTTACTACACAGAGAAAACAGATTCGTGATCACAACCGAATTTGGCGCCAATCGAATTTCGTCGGTTGCATGTACTATCACACAATTCGGTTACAATTAAGGAAAATTTCGTTGCTAAGCATAATATTTTTGATAGCAACATTTGAATTTTAGTACACTATCAGTCATAACAACTGATATTGTTAGTTGTTAGTATGATTATTAGAAACAAAATTGTGCTTATACCCGAATATATGATAGTTGCAACTGAATTACCACAAATTTGGTGTTCATAACAAAAGATTTGATTGTCTTTATCAATATATTTTTTTAACCGGTTACATAAACCATTTTCCCGATTAATTAGATAGAAAATCAAAATAATTCGAAAAAACTTCATTTTTTGTTAAAATATTTATTTATTAATATTTTTATGTACAGTTTACAACTTATTTAATTTTATACAAACAACTACATACAGCTTTTCACATCATCCAACGGATTTCAAAAGGTGTACAGCTTATCCCTTAATGTACCAACAAAAACAATCTTTGGCTTCAATTCAATGCAATTTCTTTCATAAATGTCGTCTTGTTCTAGTGTCTAAAGTAAAACAGAATAATTAACATGGGGTTTTTACAATACAAACATTAATTGAAGCTGTAAATTAATATGAAAATCACTAAAAAACTGAGCGATTTTCATATAATGTTTTTATAACATATTTGTTTGACCAATGTGCACGCGGAGGAAGATATAAACAATATGTATTGTACATATCGTCGTTTGCAAGTTATTGTGGTCTATATGGCATAAATGTTTTTTTGGTAAATCGCTGTTAAAGTTTAGTTTTTAGTTACAAAAAACTGAACCGAAAAAGTTGTCGCAACCTTCTTACCAAGGAAACTTCTAGAGTTTCTGCTTTTTTTTGTCAAAAAAAATTTGAGTCCTTGGAAAAGCTTCTTAGGGCTAAAAAATCACTGATGGTTTAAACGTTGGTTTAGTTGAACTAAACTTGAATTTATATGTAGTTTAAACTCAACAACTATAAATCAGTGCCCCATGTATTATATGTTGTTAAAAAAATAACATGTGGCAGCACTACGATAAATCTTAGCAAATTCATATGGTCTGCATTGGTAGTTTAAACGCCCAATTTTATGCGTTTAAAAATGGTTTATCTCTTTGGTAATTTAAAGATTTGTTGGTTTAAACACATTTTAAACCAAACAGAGAGTTTAACTCGCTCTGATTTTTTAGCCCTAAGAGTAATAAGCGTTTAAAGAAAAACAGGGGTCTAATCACCGCATACGATATCGAGCAAAATTGATCGAAATTATTTATTTTGGTATCACGACTCTCGATATGGAATGGAATTTATTGAATTTGAAATAGTAGCATTCGATAAAGGGTAACTCGACATTACATTTCTCGAGTTTTCATTCGATACGTCAGTGTCTATCGTATGAAAAAACAATCGATAGTTTATTCGATACGATAGTATCGAATGCGGTGATTAGACCCCAGGTTTGTTCTGTATGCATTAATTTATGAAACTCTTATTTTTTATAGCATATAGAACAAAATGTAAAAAAATTATTGTGAGAAATGAAAAGCAATGTCTTTTCACGAAACAAAAACTTTATTATACCCTCCACCACAATTAGTTGTGAAGAGGGTATATTAAGTATGTCATTCCGTGTGAAACTTTTTTATTATTCGTCTCAAGCCCCATAAAGTATATATATTCTTGGTTATTGAGTGATTCTAAGTCGATTTAGCCATGTCCGTCTGTCAGTCCGAAATGAAAAAAACTTGGTGCCAAATTGGTTGTAGTTATCCTAAGCAGTTTGGGATTGAAATTCAGCAAAATCGGTTCAGTAGGACCAGAGCTATGAATCAAAATGTGGAACAACTAGGGTGATCGATCGAATAGTATTCGACCGGTTTTAACCGGTTATTTTAGTTTTGCCCATGTCGAATATTTTAAAATGTCCATTTTTCGAATATCGAATAAACCGGTTATTTTAGTAAAATTACCCGGTTATTTTAGTAATGTGTAATTTATATACTTATTCCTTACTTTTGTTTTAAATGCACCCGTAATTTAAGTATTTTTCTAATTGAATATTTGCAAACTTAAACTTTTTATAAAAAATGTCAAAACAAAATGAAACAAAACTCAAAAAAACATTATTAGCAATGTAAATACAAATCGCTTATATAAGCGTGTGTTCTTGTAACAAAAACCAAAAACAATATAAAGTACTACAAAAAAACGTTACGGAATCAACGTTATGGGAAAATTCATCAGTTTTATTTATTAAAACACCAAGAACTTAAAATAAAATTGAAGGAATCAAAAATGTCCTGGAAGGGTTTAAGTTGTGTGATCGACGAATTGACAGATATTTCATGCAAAAAGCATATTACTATTGTTTCTATAATGCTGAAACAAAAATAATTGAAATATATAATCCTGGATAAGAGGTTTTGTTTGAGACTTTTCAAAAATATGGCTGAAGTTTACTGCTTCATATAGACATGCTTAAACAGGAACAAATTAAAACTCATTTACAATAAATTTAGGAAAATATGTTAAATAATAAATTTATTGCATTCCTATATTTTTAAAACCAATGTTTTTAAAAAATTCTAAAGCAATGTTCACACCTATTAAATGTTTGACTCCTAGCGTAAAGAATTGTTTGCTTTTGCAAAACGTTTGGCCAGACCAAACATTATTTAAGGGTTTCGTAACTACATTATACATAATTGCAATTATCATCTTAGACATAAAGTTTAGCAAATAACAAGAAATTATTTAAAATACTGCTTTAGTTTTATCAATTTACTGGTCACGCTTTTGTTTGATTTTATCGTCAAATATTTGTTAGGTCTGAACATACCTTAAGTCAAATCAATGTATTGAGGCCCTATGCTCCTTATGGGATCGACGGGAACATATGTATATGTATTTTGTTGGTTCCTTACCTTCGTGAATTGTTTTGTTTTTATTCTAATTAACTTTTTATTACAAAAACTAATTTGATTTTTGTATGTTTTGGTATTCGAATAAAAACCGGTTAACCGGTTATTTTAAAAATGCTTAACCGAAAACCGGTTTTTTTAAAATAGCAACTATTCGGAATATTCGAAAACCGGTTATTGAAAAAAGTCGAATAATCGATCACCCTAGGAACAACCACCTAACAAAATGATAATTTTGTTACAAATAATAACATAAATGGTGGAACAAGGCACGGAATGAGATAAGATTTTGCAAAAATTTGTTTTATTTGACTGGAAATCACGCTGTAAAATTTCGTGAAGATCCGTCCGTAATTAACCCTAGGTCCCATATAAGCACTACTCCCGGAAAACAGTTTAGTACGCCTAAAACCGATAAAAATAATGCTATCACAACAAAATTTGGTACGTCACAGTTTTTTTGGACTAGAAATAACACTGTGAAATTTCGTGAAGATCGGTCCATAATTTACCTTAGGCCCCATATAAACCCTACTACCGGAAAACAGTTTAGTACGCCTAAAACCGTAAAAATAATGCTATCATAACAAAATTTGAATTGAAACTGTTACTCAAACTAGTTTAAATTGCTAAATAATTTAATATAGATCTAAACCTCAAACCAACCAATTTTAATGCTTATGTCTGTTTTTATAAAGATAAATTAATAATAAATAGACATCATATAGATATCCCTCCTGAAATATTCGAACAGTCGGCACAGCCGAATATAGCACTCTAACTTGTTTTTTTTCATTTCATTTGCCAACTGCAATGTAAAGTCACAAAAAGGAAATAAAACAAAAACAGACAATGCAAAGAGTTCCAAAGTACTACAAACTTTATTTACACTTTCATATAGAACAAAATAAAAAATTATTTTTTTTATTTAGTATTTTTACTCCGTTTTTGTTCTATATGCACGGTTTTTTGCATATAGAACACAATAGGTTACGAAGCTTGTCACTGAAGTGTTGTATAGCACAAAGTCAATGTCTCATATTTCGAAAACTATAAATGATACGAGCAGACTGATGGCACATATCGACAGATCTCTAAAAGTTTACCTACAAATGAATCTTATCTCAATTTTTTATATTTTGCGGTAGCGAACGACGATATGTATGTATGTCTAAGTTATTGCCCAGATAGCATCGGATGTTTGTTAGACGATTGTCTAACTCCTCAAAGAATCTTCTGATGATTATCTGATGAGTAACAATAATAAAAACATCTAAATTTTTTGTTTATTAGTTTTTTATACATTTTCTGACACGCTTGTCTTTTAATCTTGGAATGAACCTTTTACGGCTCTCCTTATGAGTCATATAACAATTACTGAGCTACCTAAATAAGAGCGTTTTTAAAACATGAAAATTCACTAGTTCATACAATTTTATTTAAACAAGCCGACGTAAGGATCTGTCAAATAAGATTTTCCAAGAGGATTGTTGTTGAATTCCTGATCTAAATGTTTGTTTCCTATAAATTGTATGAAAAAGAAACTTTATGCTCTTGTTTAGGTGGCTCAGTTTTATGTGTAAGCATTTCACAAGTTGTAAGGGAATTCCTACAAGGGTCTCATAAGATTCTTGATGTGCTTTCTGTGCTTTCTGAAAGATTTCGTGAAGATTTTACATGCATTGCACGAACTTTTGGTATTAAAAGACCACTAGTAAAATTTGATGCAAAAAATATTAGTGGAACTTTTTAACCCTCTATAAGTGCCGTTTTAATATACTTTTGTTGGGAAGTTAAAAAAGGACAAAAAATGGCAGCTTAAAATGAGTGTTAGAGGGTTAATATATCCTACTGAAGACATCTGATATTACTTTTAAGCTGAGAAATACATTTAGTATATTTTTTTTGGCTTATACCAAACGCCTTTTCAAAAAATTCAAAAACTTTAGGGGCCCATATTTCGGGAACCCAAGCTAACTTTTCAAAACCCTTTTGCAGATTTGCTCTACCAGTATTTTAGTTAAATTTCGCGTGGCAAGTGTTGAGGCTGGCGGCAATGACCCGAATTTTTTTGCACTGTCATATAAGCGTCATTCGCTATGTTGTAGAAGTATCTCACAGAGGAATCAGCTTGTGTAACAGTTTCTCCCGTGCGAGGAATCTTAAACGATTACAAATTGCGCTCGTCGACGATTAATGCTCTTCATGAGATTCACAGTAGATTTTTTTGATTGAATGTATTTATAAGAAATATAATACAAACATACATAGATATGTTCGAGCATACCATAATTATAAAAATACATAAATTACTTACCCCTATTTATTAATTTGTTGCACTTTTTTGCGTTTTTGAACGCAAACTTATTTATTTTAATACAAATTTAAAATTATTTTATTATATTTAATGTTTTGACAGAAAATTTAGTAAACAATTGGGACATATAGCTTTTTTTTGGTTGTGAATACCAAATAATTATATTTTCATTTGTTGTACTCGAATTGAAACTATACTAGCAATCGATAATTAGCTGCAATAAATGAATTAACATTTATATTACAAAATTTGTTGACGAAAGCAAATTATTAATTGCAAAGACCAATATTCAGTATTGCCCTCTATTAAATTCGGTTGCGATTCTAACCATTTGTACTAATTTTTAGAACTAAATTAAATAAGTTATCACAACTAATAAAACAATTGAAGGAATCATATTTCAGTTAGAATAACGTTTTAATAATCAGGAGAATTAAAAATCAGTTAGAACTATACATTTTTAATAGTTGCAATAATAAATTATATATCTTGATCCATATTTAATTACTGCAACCGTTTTCCAACCAATTTGTTTTCTGTGTGTACTGATATAAATGAGAGAATGAGTGTAACTGATATTGTATGGCTTTGCGTTCGCCCACTCACCATATCTTATAAACAAATACAGTTACTTATGGTTTTGGATTGAGTATGTCATAAAATTTTTTTTTTGCTTACAAATACCTACATATATTTTTTTATTTGGTTATGTTAACCAATTACAATGATAAAAAAATTTTTGGTTTTTGATAACACTGTGTGTAATTTTTTAACTCAAGGAAAAGTAAACATAAACGGACAAAACTACGTGATAAAAGACCAACAAAATAAAGGCCCGTGTCTCCCAGTTTTTCCCAAAGTCATGCACTTCTTTTTATGGGCCCCCAAAGATTTGGGGCCTCGGTGTCATTTTTGCAAAAAAAGTGATCATTTTCTCAGGCTCATATCTTGCAAACCGTTCGGAATTTTGCGGCTACCTAAACGGTGTAAAGAATCATTCCTACACACAGAAAAAATACCAATGTAAAATTAACATGGAAAAATGTTAATTGAGAATCATAGTTAATTTCTGCAAAAGTATGCCCATTATTTAAATTTATCATTATTTCATATTAAATTTAAATAAAAAATATTAAAATAATCTTAAATCACACGTATTTAATATTATTCACTGTTAAAATAAATAAAAATATAAATAAATATGGATTCAATATTGAATCCATTTAAAAACCTGTTTTATATTAAAATCAAAAGTGTATCTTGTTAAATTAACATGCATACATAATTAAGTATGTTAATTTTTTTATTTTCATTCTTAAAATATGTTATAAAAAGAAGACAATTCCCGTATTCTTTTAATTAAAATTATTTAGTTGAATAGTACATCAAGTTTTCAAAGTAGAATGATGAAGTAAACCATATCGGGCCATTCTGCTGATTGATCTGTTAACAAAGGCGACTACAAAATAAGTGAAACATGTGTTACACAGGTAAGTGTATTGAATTATTCTTAAATAAATGAAAATGTTGTCTCTGAAGCTTCTTCACACTGTTATAACACACTCAAACCATTTAGTTTCTACATGAAATTCACGTTGTTTCAACATGAAATAACTTTCATTCAACGTGATTCGGATTGTTATTTCAATATAAATTACATTTTGATCTAACTTTACTGCAATGTTAAATTAACATGAATTATAGTTATTTTAAAAGAAAAAAATGCTGTTCGCAAGTAATTATAAAATCAGGTTGAATTAACATGAAACACATATGAAGCAAAATCACCACCGAAAAATTTTAAATCAACCTTGTTTTCGCCGTTTTTAACTTGATTTTTTTCCGTGTGTAATCAGTTACTGTTTGCAAGATACTTATACTGTTTCTCTTCTTCGTAGGTAAGTTTTATACAATATTCATATCCTTTTGAAATTCGGATTCATTGTGCCACTTGGAAGGGTCAAGTTTTAGAAAGTTAGTTTTAAAATTAAATCTTTCGAAAAAGTGATGGTCCACTTAATTTTAAATCATATTTCACGAAAGCACTTTTGAGCAAGACTTCATATACAGATGACGGCAAGGGAGATATAGCGATTCTCTATTGAGGTGTTGTTCTAATAAAATACACGTACCTTGTAATCTATCTGTATTTGTCGATGTAGTATCAAAACATAAAGCTTGTACCTTGTTTGGAAAGAATGTTGTTTATATTAACTGTTATAAGACATTGTTTTTAAATACCTTTTCTATTAGATTCCATTTATTTAATAGTTTGAGTATGGCGTCTGCCTGTTCTTTTCCAGTACCAGCTGACAGGGCAGGTACTCCAAGTAGATGTTCAATGCCATTTGTTGTTATCACAACTGGTAATCTGTCCACTTTTGCATTTCCTGTGATCGATGGTAAAATTTTTCCATCCCAATATACCGTAATTTGATTTATATCTTTGTTTTTAAAATCCCGCATCAGATTTGCAGCAGTTTCCGAACGAAATTATTTACAATTATTTGGCAAAGCCAAATCGATGTCTTACTGATAACTAATGTGCTGATATCATGTTAAAATGTTTCAGTCGCAGCTATCAGAGTACGTACTGCATCCCTGTCACTTATCTTGGCCTTGTCTAAGGTAGCAACAAGCTTGGAAGTGATAAAATGTTTCATTCCACGTTTTCTGTTTTTTTGTTGAGAGTTACAGTTAGCAGCTTGATCAGTATTATCATCACTATGGTATTCATCAATTCGTTCTTCTGTATTGTCACTCAAATCATTTGCTGTCAGGAATACTTGGCATTGTTTTCGCCCTGCTTTTCTTTTCGCTTTACCTCTTTTTCAATACGAATATTTCTTTGCTTTTCTTTTTCAAATAATGAACGATCGCATCCCATCATGGCACCAGGTCTACCTTCTTTACGTTGATTCTTCAAAAACTCTTTATCTTCTTCTATTTTAATTAAATCTAACGCATTTCCGTGCGCAATGTCAAATAAGTTTTCCATATTTTTAATAAACTCATCTTCTCGCCTTTTTGAAGTGGTGTGCTGCGTTTGTACGTTTTGTGCAGATTTTTCCACTTTTTACACACTTTTAATTGCCACGTGTTTGACTTTACTCTGTTGTTGCCAACATTTTATTTAGCAATCAAATATTTGTTTACAGAGTAAATCTTCGGTCACACTTATTAAACATTTGACCAAATAAGCATAACCACTACTTTTGTTAACAAAGTCTAAATAACACAAGATAAAATTTATTATACTGCTAGACATACATATGTAGCAAAAACTGTTTTTTGCAAGATGTGGTATTGTAATCAAAATAAATATTGTAGTTAAAGAAAATGATATATTAGTTTCCCTGTTGGTCACGTTTTTTTCGTCAAATATTTGACAAGTGTGTAGTGTAGCTTAAGTACGAATGGGGGAACTGTGTTCGATGTACTGAGCTAGACACAACAACAAATCGTGAGCATTGCCGAAGAATAGTAATCATTAAACGTAAGTTCATTTCAAAAAAATAATATATTACAAACATATATGAAACATTTGGGGGATTCACAAGGTGTCATAAAGTCATAAGTCTTAAAATAATAACATGAAAATATTCGACTGTTGTGAACAACCCCTCATACTTTAGTGTGCTATTTTGTATTTAACTCAGCTGATTTAAAACAAATATAAAAAAATAAATATTTACCAAAAATAAAAATATTTTTTAATTCTAATCCATGAATTAATAAATTAAATTAGGTCTTTCCTGATGCATTAAACACATTCACCACAGCAGGATACACGAACACACGACTACAAATGCTGCTGGGTGCAATTACAGTCGTGTAGACAGCTACTGAATTATTTTGAAGACGACAGCAACAATTGAAAAATTAAGAACAGCTGTTTTTTTTATTGTGTATTTATATTCCAGTGGTGCCACTATCATTTTTTTAAACTTTTATGAAATGGAAAAACATGCATAATTCAAGACTCGTAACAAACTTAATTTTAGCCAATAAATATATAAATACTTATTTATAATAAATGTTAAAGCGTAAAAACAAATGAATTTATTAAAAATCATTTAAAATAAAAATAAAAAGTCGAAAAAATAATAAGATTTAATCATTTAAAATATTTTAATTTTGTTTTTTGGAACTAATAAACAATATAATTTTAACAGCAGATTAAATAAAAAATATATATTGCTTTTAAAATAAAAATTTTGTTCCGTCATCGCACGTCATAAAAGTTTCAGAACACGTTGGGTACGTGCGTATATACATGCAAAATGTTGTTGCTGATGCGTGGTTACCAGTTGCAGTTGCAATGCTAAAGGCCCAACCATAATATGCATAGCTTTGCTTAACCTACTGTCAACATTTAAAAAAAAGTCTTTCAAATGTATGTACTTTGAAAATCAAAAATAAAATAAAAAAACTTTTAATTCCGTAAAGAATGTGCGATGAGATTCGCACCTTGCTTATAGGGCCCATACACAACACCATCATGATTGTGCAATCAAGTGATTGTGCCAGCTGATTGGCCGTGTATGAGCGTGTGGTGTGATTGTACCAGCTGATGGAGCTTTATCAAAAATGGTTTGATATTTTTTTGATTGTACCAGCATGATTGTATCGTGTGCTGTAAAGTTACATAAACATAAAGGCATAAACATAAAAAAATACAAAATTTAAAACATGAATGCCAAAGAAAAAATATTTTCGGGAGAACACGTTTTTTTTTACTCCTTATTCGTTTTGGGATAATAGCAATAATAACAGCAGCACAAATTTTATCGTTATTCATTTCAACCTTTTCCACACAATTTTTGGTAAAAAATGAATTTTGTACCAGCATGCTGGTGTGTTGTGTGCTTCAAGCTTAATTGCACAATCACTTTATTGTACAATCATGATGGTATTGTGTATGGGCCCTATTACGTAAAAGACAGTTTCATTAAATTAGGAAAAAGTTTCCTTAAGTTCAATATGGTTTGCCTTATTTAATTTACATGTATTTGCACATTTGCTTAAGCCAATTTAAGCACATTATGGTTTGGCCTTAATACTTTTTACTGCACAACAGCTGTGCAAAGTTTGAATTCTTGGATACGAGCTAAATTTCAAAAATTTAATGGGCAAACATAAAATAATAAAAAAATTGTATCAACAATGACGATGACAAATTCTATTGAAAAAAAAAGTGACAGTGTTCTTATAAATTACAACAAAAAGCATCGCAAAAGAAAAAAAATAGATTTTTTTTATGTCAAAATTTATTGCATCAGAAAAAAATTTGCTGCATAAAAAAACTTTTGACAAATGAGAGTGATGCCAAGTTTCTTAGAAGTGATGCTTTTATGAACATTAAACTTTACTTCTGCGCAAGGGACACCCAACAACTGCATTTACGAACGTTCCCCTTATCAATTACTTTAAAAACTGGATCTAAAAAGTATTGGTTTTATGAAAAACTACTTCAAAATATCTTTCACTGATGGATTGAAATTTCCGATTTAGTAGCCCGTTAAGAACCAATTTCAAATATTAATATTTCTTGATAGATTTTTCAACAGCACTTGAAATTTTGTCAAAATATTTAATCAAACATATTACATATTAGTAACTTCATCATCTAAAATTTTAAATTTATTAAGGTTTAAAACATTATATCTTGGAAATATATATGTGGTAGTAATTAATGTACTAGTTACAAATTTAATTATTGTACTATGTGCATAATTAATAAGTGTTCCGCAACGCTGAAAACCCGCAATACAGAAAAACTTTATTAAGCAAATATCTAAGGGTTAGATAATAATTGCAATATCGATATACATAATTTTAATTTTAAAAGCTTATTTTGTAAAAAAAAAAATCAGCCACGGAGTACGAATATAGATATTAAATTGGCTCTTAATTGGTTAATCGGTATGCTTTAAACGCCATGTGAAAAATACTTTGAATAATTTTCCAATAATTTCCATATTTTATAGATTCTTTTTAAAGCTTAAGAGATATATATAAAGTATTTTACAACTTTTAAGTCCTATAACTTCTATACGAAGAAAGCGTAAGCACGAACAAAATCTTCCTATAGAACTTCTTTCAAGGATACTAAAAAGTTATATAATTTTTTCAATTCTTTCTGTTAAACAAAAAAAATATTTTCAAGCACTTATTCCTTAAATATTTTTTAATATTAGCAACACTTTTTCTGTATTGTGGTGGACATAAATAGAAATCAGTTTAATTTGACTACAACGACAAAATAAGCACAGACAACAACCCGCAGCCATGAAGCCGTGTCGTCGTGAAAATAATCATTTCCATATACACACATGTATTCTATGTTTGACATATTGAAGTCAGCGATGCCAACTTAGTGCTTTTGGCACTATTTATGGTGCTTTTTGATGACTTAAAACGCCAAAATTTTATCTGTAGTGCCAAACCTAGAAAAAGCACTAACTTGGTGCTTTTTCAATTTTTCGTTAGTGCATTTAGTGCTTTTTTAATTTTAATTTTTTTTCTACCGTTTTTTAAAAATACGATTATAGGAATAGAGGATTAAGATGAGCTTTGCTCTTTGGATTACAATTTTGAGAAAGCCTGTAAAGATTTTAAGATTTCAAATGATACAAAAAGAGATAAAGAAAAGTGGCATTCGTTTTGCCAAAAACTTTATTTACGATGTTAGAGCTAGGCTTCCTAGCAATTCGGAAATTTTACAAAAGGTTTCACTTTTTAGCGATGGCAACATATTTAGTAATCGTAATAACAACGATGTATTTGTTGGCGATAAACATTTTTTTAAAGATGTAGACACTGTGTCAAAAATAGAAAATGACTTGGAAAATATTAGGAATTGTGAATGGAAAAATAAACAACGATTTTGAGTCATGTAGAAAAGTTAAAAAACATGCAGTTGGAAACCATACAAAAGAACGCAAAGACTTTAAAAACATATAAAAAGTTGAAACTTAGTATAACCAAAGTGTTAAATAAATTAAAAAAAGTTGACAGAAAAAGCTTTTATAACAAGCGTTATGTAACCCGCCATTTTTCATGAGTTTTAGTTTTCAAACGCACAACACTCGTCACCAAATAACCGCGTGTTGTGCACTTCTGCCTCTAGTCCTACTGCAAAAAGGTTTGACTAAGTATCAGAATGCAAACATACATGATTTTCTATATAACACCTTATGTGTGTTTTTTATTTTGAAGCGTACATAGGTTAAAATAATTGGATAATATCATACGCCAATTCTTTTATTAAAGTCATTGGTCGGTCATTGCAAATTTTCGGTAATTGCAACAGGCAAGATTTTTATCGAGTTACAAAAATCGAGCTCGCACTGTATTACTTTAAAACGATCTTATGGCCAATTCAAACATAGCTGATGGATCATCATGATTTGGATGATATTATTTTTATTGAAGATAATAATAATACAAATAAAAATGTTTTAATACAAATGTAAATATATGTATTTATTATTTAATCTTAAAAAATAGTCCCCATAAACGCCATCGCCTTTTTTTTAAATTTTGAAGGTATATAATATTCGTCATAGCCGAATGCAACTTGTTTTGTGTTTAATTAAATTGAAAAAATGGCTAAGTGCTTTTTTACGCTTTTTTTGCTCGAAATAGTGCTTTTTAGTGCTTTTTTAAAATTTTAAAGTGCTTTTTGCTCTCAAAAAGTTGGCATCACTGATTGAAGTCGGTAGCTTGCTGTCTCGAATGTGTTTATAGCATGACTATTTCCAATTTTTCAGACGCAACCCACAAATAAATTTTATTTTGTTTCTTTACCAAACATCAGAGTCCTAAGCCGATCTAATTTGACGCCGCAAGTTTTTTGTTGCAAAAATTGCTAGCCGCAGGTTAAATTCGGATATTAGCCGGATAAAACTATACCATCAACGGCGACAAAAACTAATGCATTAAACACATTCACCACAGCAGGATACACGAACACACGACTACAAATGCTGCTGGGTGCAATTACAGTCGTGTAGACTGCTACTGAATTATTTTGAAGACGACAGCTGCAATTGAAAAATTAAAAACAGCTGTTTTTTTATTGTGTATTTATATTTCAGTGGTGCCACTATTATTTTTTAAACTTTTATGAAATGGAAAAACAGCATAATTCAAGACTCGTAACAAATTTAATTTATGAATTTATTAAAAATCATTTAAAATATTTTAATTTTGTTTTTTTTTGGAACTAATAAACAATATAACTTTAACAGCAGATTAAATAAAAAAAATATACTGCTTTTAAAATTAAAATTTTGTTCCGTCATCGCACGTCATAAAAGTTTCAGAACACGTTGGGTACGTACGTAAATATATAAAAGCTTGTTGCTGATGCGTGGTTACCAGTTGCAGTTGTAATGCTAAAGGCCCAACCATAATATGCATAGCCTTGCTTTACCTACTTTCATAAATTAACAAAAAGTCTCTCAAATGTACTTTAAAATAAAAAAACCATTTGATTCCGTACAGAATGTGCAATTAGATTCGCACCTTGCTTTAGCAAATGACAGTTTCATTAAAATTAACAAAAAGTTTCCTTAAGTTCAATATGGTTTGCCTTATTTAATTTACATACAAACGATTTCTTTTATGTCAAAATTTATTGCATCAGAAAAAAATTTGCTGCATTTACGAACGTTCCCCTCATCAATAACTTTAAAAACTGGATCTAAAAAGTATTGGTATTATAAGAAACTACTTCGAAATATCTTTCACATGATGGATTAAAAATTCCGATGTATTAGGCCGTTAAGAACCAATTTCAAATATTAATTTTTCTTGATAGATTTTTCAACAAAACTTAAAATTTTGTCAATATATTTAATCAAACATATTATTAGTAACTCCATCATGTAAAATTTTAAATTTATTACGGTTTAAAAAATTATATCTTGGAAAATTACTGAATTTATTTATAAGTTTGAGTAAAAATATATATGTGGTAATAATTTATGTACTAGTTACAAATTTAATTATTGTAATATGTACATAATTAGTAAGTGTTCCGCAAGGCCGATAATAATTGCTATATCGATATAATTTTAAAAGCTGATTTTGTAAAAAAAAATCAGCCACGGAGTACGAATATAGATATTAAATTGGCGCTTAATTGGTTAATCGGTATGCTTTAAACGCCATTTGAAAAACACTTTGAATCATTTTCCAATGATTCCCATATTTTATAGATTCTTTTTAAAGCTAAAGAGATATAGATAAAGAATTTTACAACTTTTACGTCCTATAACTCCTACACGAGGAAAGCGTAAGCATGAAAAAATCTTCCTATAGAACTTCTAATAGAACTTCGATGCTAAAAAGTTATATAAGTTTTTTAATTTCAATCGTATTCTTTTCTGTTAAACAAAAAAATATTTTTAAGCACTTATTCTTTAAATATTTTTTTATATTAGCAACACTGTTTCTGTTTTGTAGTAGACAAAAATAGAAATTAGTTTAATTGGACTACAACGACAAAATAAGCACAGACAACAACCTGCAGCCAGTAGCCGTGTCGTCGTGAAAATAATCATTTCCATATACACACATGTATTCTATTTTTGACATATTGAAGTCGGTAGCTTGCTGTCTCGAATGTGTTTATAGCAGGTCAGCGCAGGTCTCTTCTGACTTTTTGCTTACAAAGCAACAACAATTTTTTTAAACCATTGTAAAATGTTAGAACATTATGACAATATAACATGATAGCACACCTTGTTAATACCCCAATTTTACTTATATTTTCGTGCCTTGTCTCTTAAAAAGTCCATATAAACCAGTTTAAGCCACTTTAATGGGCATGTGCTACGCTTTAAGCTAGGGTAGTCAGTCTAAGATTGTGGAATTCCACTATTGGCATAAAAAGGAACAATTTGAGGGGGCGGTACACTTTTTTTGCAAAAAAAATTTAAGTCCGGTCTAATGTGCATAGGTACATACAACATGTGTAAAAATCTGCCATCCTGGATGACCACGCCTCCTTTACACAGCTAATCTACAGCACATAATCGGCAAAGCTTATCGTCGATATGATATGCAAATGAAGTAAGTAAAGACCAACATCTTAAATTTCATCACCCCTGAAAACTGTACCTACTTCCACCACAAACAAAGACATATTCGAATAAGGGGTGCAATAATAAAATTCACATTTTAATTTACAACAACTGAAGACAGACAGTGCACCGACTCAGACGAAATAAAACACACATTTATAATGTCAGCAAGCAAGAAAATCCATTCACAATTTATGAAACAGGCAACATAAACAACACGAATTTAAAGGAAGAAGATGCAATAAAAATAATCAGAAATAATTTATGACCTCAGCTAAAAAATAACATGAAGTCACTCTCTCACGCGAATTTGAAAGATAAAAAAAATATTCAAAATGTTAAATACCTATTGTACATGCTCAGACAACAGCAACAATACTGATATTACTTAAAAAATGGCAAACTAACAAAATGCGGTACTGTACCAAATGATGTCCATGGCAAAAACATTTGAAAAAGCAACAACATATAACCACCACTTTTATATGTACACAAACTGTCTTTCATAACATTTTAAATGTTCACAGCTTCCCCACGCGCTCTTTATCCACCAGTTACACAATGGTACTATTTAACGTTCTCTGCATTCCCCTCTTACAGAGAATGCCTTAACGAATGTTTTATTATTTTTTATGCTCTATTTTCTTGTTGCTTTGTGTGTTGTTTCGTCTCCTTTACGCGCATGTCTATTTTAATGGTGTTGTTGGTGGAGAAGAATACTAAGGTGAAGATAAAATTTAAAACAGACAAAGTGGAAATTAAAAACAACAAAACAAAAATGAAAAAATAAAAATGAAGTAAACGACAAAAGTATTGACAAAGATTACAAATGAATATGGCGACAAAACATGACGTTGCGTACAACACACTACATATTTTAATTCATAATGAAGTACGATCTTGGAAACGTAGCGATGGCAAACAACAACAAAAATAAATAAGGGAAACATTGTTGAGATCACAAAGTTTATAATACATACGCATCCATACTACTTTCATACATACATACATATATGTACATATAGGTATATGTACATAATCAAATAAATTTTTATTTATACCCTTTGTACACTTGCTTACATTTCGGTGGAACGCATGGAAGATGTTGATATGTAATGTGAAACATGGATTCACACTTGAAACCCTGGTTGAAACATCTAACATCTACTACAGTGTTGCCAATGTGTAATTACACATATTGTGTGTAATATTTTCTTGCATGTGTAGCCCATGTGTAATCTGTGTGTAATTTAACATTGAGGCCTATTTTTCATTATCAATTTCATTTCAAACATTAAGTTTTGTTTATTTTTCAGTTTACGTCACAGTCAAATTTGATTTTGAAAGCTAAACTCATTCTATCAAAGCTCCTTTTTCGATTTGTATGTATAAAATTGCTTCAAATGTGTAATTGGGAACACAGTCATGTGCAATTTCCGAATTCTTCATTGGCTACACTGATCTACTATCAATAAAAAATGTCACCATATCTGAAAAAAAATTTATTTTAAATGCTATGATAAAATTTTAAAAGAAAACACAAAAATGTATTTGGAAGAACATTTTTTGAATCCCAAGAAACACTTTGAAAAAAAAAAGTTAAACAACATAACACGAGCAAAAAAGAAAAAACTTGGCAAATGGTAACGCTGCTTTTAAAACAAATGCCATAGTGTCAGTGATGCCAAAATAATAAGTGCCGGCTCACAAACGTCAAGTCTTGAGTTTTTAGGAAAGAGGGGAGAAATAAATTAAAAATAAATTTCCCCAAATATCCCCCGATAAAAGAAAGAATCCCCAAAATACGCCCCTGTAAAAAAACACATAATTTTTAACGGATAATTTAAATAGTTATTTTTGTTTTTTACTTGTACCATGTTTTATAAGAGATCATTTTTATCGAAAGGAAATATGTAGTTGTTTTTTAAATATATATATATATAAACATATATATACAGTCGAACTTTTCTATAATGAATTTGTATGGGACCACAAAATCACTTAATTTTTAAGAAAGTTTATTATACAAAATTAATTTTATTTCCACTTTTATTAAAAAATAATAAGGCCGTTCTAGTTTGGATTACATTCTCACGTGCAGCAGTAACCCATTTGAGAATTGCTTTATTTGTTTCTCTACAAATACAGGTTTGAAGGCTCTTGCGTTTAGTGCTCAATTGCTTGCATTCTAGATTTTAAGAATTAAGGTTGCTTTAGTCGACCGTAAATGTTGTGTGATACAATGTAACGTAACGTACTGTATTTTATTTAATGTGTAGTTATTATTTTACAGTTTTTAGTCTTTTGAATAAAAAATTATATTGCACAAATCAATTTTAAAACTATTTAAGGTGTGTGCTCGCATTTCTAGGTCAAGTAATAATTGGCACATTAGTGGTCTGGTGCATCATTTATTACTAGTTTTAAACCGATTTTTTTTTTATTTCTTTTTTAAAAACATAATGGCGTATTCATGGCCCAATTAGTAGGTCTGCAGGAAACGGCTGCTGATTTTTTGCAGAGTTGTGTTTTTAATAATAATACACAGCCATAAATGGGCAAAATGTCAAAAGTTGTTTACATTTTTTAACGCCATTGTGTTTATTTGAAAATAATTTACTTTTTTAATATGATTTTTTATATCAAAAAATTTTTTTTCTTATAGAAATTTAATTTAATAATTGAGATGACAAAAATTGTGAACAGAAATTTTAAGTAATTTTAATAATAAAAATATATAATTAAATAATAAATAAAAAACTAAAAGCGATGCTACAGCAGCTCCAAGGTATTTATCATTTGATGCCGAAAGTTCCATGTCCAAGGCATGTTACAAACTCTATTTGGTATGAACGATTCAATAAAGAAAAATTAATCTGGGGAAAATCATTTGAACAGCAAATTAACAACTGCTCACTTTCCCCCGCAGCCTGCATATGGTGTGAAGAAAACCACATCAGTATCAACATTTTTATTTCAATACCAGAATAGTAATTTCCACAGACGAACATGTTGGCCAAGGGGACACTTCTTCTACATATGTACATATATCGGGTAAAGTATTTCCGTTGTTTTCTTTCCACCCATATGCAGGTGTATGAGGTAAGTAAGCAGTCTTTAGTGTGCTGTTCAATCTCATTGTCCTTTCGTTTTCATGTTTTATCGCCCAATTAAAAAGAGCTTAGATCTTTTTTTTAAGAACAATCTTATTTTGCCAAACTTTCGATTGAAAATTTTTCATTTTACAAAATAAATACATGATAAATACAAAACACATATTTCTTGACAGTGACAACTTTTCGACATGTTTACCATTTGAATTCACAAACAAAACGCGTGTTGTTTTTTTATATTGTTACATTGTTGTTGTTGTTTCCAAAAACTGAAATAAGTGATTGTTTTGCCTTGTACACACTATTCGACATTTTAATCGACTTTTCTGTACCAGATCGTCACCCAACTTCATATTAAATTTTTTATATACAAAGGCACCAACCAATAAGCCCATTCATTGGCTTTAGGGTTCACTTTAATTTTTTGAACACATGAAGTTGTCCAGGAAAATGCAAATTTTTGACTTTTTGTGCATAATCGAATTATTGACAGATTAACTTTAAACTGATCAGATATTTTTTTAATAAAAACGAAACTTTTTTTTGCCCGATGCTCATTAATATCAAGTGATGCTGCAAAAATAGACACTTTAATGTGCATGTGACACACACTATGTGTGCATTAAACTTAGTTGTCTTTTATCGAAAAATTAAGCTCCTATTTTTTATTTCCCCAAAATATCCTGTTTTTTTTTAATATCCCCAATGCAAACCTCAAACCAAGGGTAGCCAGATTTAAAATTCGGAGAAACAGTACATTTAACACAAAAAAACAGTACCTTTTTTTTGGCGAAACACATCTATTTATTTAAATTATTAAATTTTTAAAACTTTTGATTAAATATGCAACAATTATATAACGAAAAACACTTAAAATGTGTAACGTCAAAGGAATGTTTTCCGTTTAATGGCATTTTTTTTATGGCAATAAAAACACTAAGACAAAGCATTTGGCCTAAATATTTTTTTTTAATTTGAAGACAGGAAAACAATAACATTCCTGTAAGCCATATAAGAAAGGAAAAAAGCCTAACTTAGCTTAAAACAATTCACTCATTGATTGTGTAAGTAGGACTTCTTTAAGCATATTGGTATTAAAAGCAATTTTCACCACACACACAGTTGCACAAATCATATAGAATTTGAGAAAATGTATGTGTCCTAACCTAAGTTAATTTTCCAATTTCAAACACCTGAAAGGAATTAGGCATTTTTATAAATTTTAAGCCCGGAGAATTTTTCAAATTTGTACGTTTTCAATTTCACGTGATTTCGATTTCCAGAATTTTAAAAAAAAAATTTCTAGGAATTAAAGATAATTGTGTTGAAATAAGTATTTATTTAGTATTTATAAAATATAATATTTTTAACAAAATTTCGATTTTGTTTTTGTCTTTCTCAGGTGTTTAAAGGAAAATACTATTGGAAGAGGTAGCCATAAAATCATGTCTTAAAAATAATAATTAAGATTTCTACTGCGTATTTATGAGAAAACAAAGTCTTATTATTTTACAGCATTTTTGTTTGGAACACAACATTTTTTTAAGCTATGTACTGTTAAATATTAGGATATTTTCAAAATATGACTTTTACTGGGTGTTTCTTAATATCTTGGTTTTTTGTAGAATGAACAAAAAAAACAGTACAAAAACGGAACAAAGTGTAAAAAACAGTACATTTGCGTACTGTATTGGACATTATGCATAAAACAGTACAATTGCAAAAAATCAGTACATGTACTGTTAAAAACAGAACGTATGGCAACCCTACCCAAACCCCAAATAAAATTTTCTGTCCCTTTAAGCAACAAGAAAACCGCTAATTTGGGGTCAAAACCCCTAAACTGGCAGCCCTGCTAATGGCTAATAAATTTGTGAATAATTAAACGCTGGTTTTGTTGAAGTAACTTAAATGTATGTGTAATTTAAGCTAAACAACTGTAAATCAGTCCTTAGGGCTAATAAATGAGAGCAACACATGGGACACTGATTTATACTATGTTAACACTTTGGTTATTAAACGCGTTTAAGCAAACTGTTGATTAAGTTAAAAGTATTTATTTTATATGGTTTATAAAAAAATAAAATTTTAATATACATAGTTTGATTTGTTTTTGCTTTCTGCAGTATATTTGTGGCCCTTTGTTCCCGTTAAGAACAGGGCATGACATATATTTATATATATCGCACTTGATCAACAAGAGGGTATTAACTCAAAATTTTAAAAGTTTCAGTAGAGGTGAAAAACTGTTTGTGGTTAGATTTTAAAAGAGTTTGAAAATCCGAATATCTAATAATAAGCTAATTCCATTTAAAAATATATCTACATTGTTTTTCTTTTAAATTTTTGCAATCATTGCAAAAAAATCTATTTTTTGAGTTAATACCATTTTTTTGTATTATTTTGAGTTGTGATACTTTAGTTGAAATTTTAATAAAGTTTAAAAAAAAATTTTTCCAACAAAAGGGTATTAACTTCAAAATTTATTTTTATCTATATAACAAGTTGGTATTAGCTCCAAGATTTTTTTTATAACTTGAATAAATCTTTTTTAGTTTAAGTAGTCGAGTAGTCTTTATTAAATCAAATATACAAGGTTAAAAAAGCTAACAATTGTAATGTGTTTAAATTAAGTATCTATTAAATTTTTGTAATACAACTCATAAATATGTTTAGGAATTATATTCTTTTTTACAAGTTCCTTAAGATCCTTCTTCTTATTTTCCGTCAGGGGTAGCTTTTCTGAATAAATAGATGATGAACTAAATTAATAATTAGTGTAAGAGATGTTTTAAATTACACCAGACAAACATAAAGAAATGAATGAATTACAAACTTACTTAAGATTTTCCCAATAGCTGGTGCGTTTGAAATTGTTTTTTTGAACAGTAACATTTAAAAAATCTTTATCCTTATAGGAATCTTTATAAAAAAATGAATTGAGATTTGCGTATTCTACTCGCAAAACTTTGATATTATGCCAGTAAACTTTTTCATTGGCATCATTTTTAACAAAGTTTTGGCCCCATTGCTCTTGAAAACTCTTAAGATCATAAAATCTATCATGCTTTAAATCATGAACTTTATATGGTATGCCAGTCTTTTTGGCGGTGGCTATTAATGTGACGTATTGATCTGGCGTATATATCGGGTTGCTTAAAAGATGTCTTTTTACTTGCTTTTCTACAACACTATGAACGTTATCTCCTTCATTTTGAGAGTGACCTTGAACTAAATATTTATGAGTTATGCTTCGTATGTTATATTTTTGAACAGCATAGAAATACATCGAAAGCAAGTATTTATTTTTTTGCTGTCCACAACAGTTGTCGGAGTAAAAAATTAGATCTAAATCTTTAGTACTGTTTGCTTCTTGCACAATTTTTTGTATATATAAAAGAACGCACGTTCCAATTTCATTCGAACCACGTTTTCCTTCGACTTCAGTCCAGAAGAAACATTCCACGTGTTTTGCTCTTAGGTCGCTTACGGTAAAATTGTAACAATTTATTTTGCTTTTATAAAAAAAGCTTGAAGTTAATCCTTTTGGCAATGGAAGAACTGATTGCAAATCATATACTGCTGCTTTACCATATTGTTTGTCTATATCTTTTTCTTTTCTACACAGATCCTTTTCTTCGTGGTGTGAAGTGTATTCCTCATTTAAAATTATTTTTCCTTTTTCGTCGGAATTGGAAAACGATGCGCAGAGGTCACATTGATCTTTTCTTGGCTTAAAAAATGATATATTAAATTCTTCTTTGAATATTCTGCGGAACATAATGTTACTTCCGGGTGTTGAATTGTTATTTTCACACATTTCTTCATAGTCCTTGTATAAGTCTCCAATGCTTTTACCGCTCTCTATAAACTCGCGGGATGTTTGGGCGCGTAAGTAGTGCGACTCAATTTTCGGAATATCTTTTATAAATTGCCTTATTCCATCCTTGATTTCTGGGCTAACACTCTTGTGTTTATTATGCTTTCCGCGATAATCAGGTTCCACAAATCCCTCTTCGCTCTTTTTTTTAATTACTGTTTCAATGACTTTATCATTTATATCGAGAGTTGCCTTAAAAAATGTTTTGCACACTCGAATAAGTTTGGAGTCAATTTCCAAAAAAACGCGTTGTTAAAACTACGGTAATTTTGAGTGCTTGAATATCTATACTTGGGTGTTATCGGTTTTATGTGACTTGAAATGAATTCCCTCTGTCTTTGTAAGTCACTTGTATCCCAATATGTTTGAAATATTTTAAAGCGAGAATATTCTGTTATTTTTTCCTTGCACTTAAAACGGCAGTTTTCTCCACAACCAGTTCGTAAGCACTTTTCTTTAATTTTTCGTGTAGGATTACATAGCGAAGTATATGAATATCCTGAGTTTCGCAAAGATTGTTGACGTTTTTGTTTCTTGTTTTGTGCTTTATAATTAGTAATTTTTTTTCTATCATGAATCACTTTCTGCATTTCTATGTCCGATGAACTGTTTTCACTTACTAACGACGGATTGAAATCGTCATTCGAATCATCGCTGAATGGATCTGCAGAGCTGTTACTATTATTGTCACTATGTATATCCTCTAAAGGGAAAGACGCAGAATAGTGTTGTAGGTTTGGACACGTCATATTAAATTTTAATTAACTATTGTTTGTTCGTACAATATTAAATACAATAATTGTTTATATTAAAATATTTTTATTATTACTGCAATGAGTAATCGATTTCATTTTTAGCAGGTATTTATTTTAAAGTAAATTTATTATAAACACGATAGCATGAAAATGGCTATGACTAAAGATGAATTGAATTATTTCATGAAAAGGGTCACAACTCAAAAGAAATATGAACAATTTTATCATAAAAAGAGTCTCATTTCGAATTGAAGTCATAAAGTAAAACAAATGCTATCCACAAAACAGTATCAACTCAAAATACAACCAAATTTAAATAAACCAATTTGATTATTTTAAATTGAATAAAGGCTTAAATCAATATAATACCTTTTTTATGAGAATGTAGCATGCATTTTTATTTAAACATTTGTATTAACTCAAAATACTACCTTTTTGTTAATATAAAGTTAGTCACCAAGCTATCACGATAATGGTGTCAAATGTGGTTTACGAGATGAAAGAGTAATCGGAATGCGTCAAAATTTTTATAGCAGATAGATATTGATATTTTTTGTTGATTTCTTGCAAAAAGTGAAATTTTAAAAATTTTGAGTTAATACCCTCTTGTTGATCAAGTGCGATATATATATATATATATACATATACAGGGTGGCACAAAATTAACGAAGGGGTTTGGATTCGTTATAACTTTTTATTTAAGAAATAATTATTAATTTGTTTTTAATACAGTATATAAATGGGGAATATTTTTAGATATGTTATGAAAAATAATATCTCGCAAGTGGTGGCCATTTTCTGCTTCGCAAATTCGTGCTCTTTCACACATTTTCCATAACCTTTCACAAAACTTCAGGTGTTATGCTGTTTATTTCGTCGCGTTTATTGCTGGATGTTTCTAGGCTTATTAATGTAGACTTTTCCTTCCAAATAACCCTAAATAAAACAGTATGGGGCGGTTAAATCCGGCAAACGCGGAGGGAAATTAAAATCACCTGTACGCGAAATAATTCGTTAAAACAATGGATCGTTGATTTGAAAATTAAAGCTCAACAATTTGACCACGTTGTTCAATTGAGTACTGCTCCATTTTAAATTCCCCAAGTCTTCTTTACAAAATTCTGAAAAGAAAAGAAATACAAATTATAATAAATAATAAGCAATTCAAACCCCTTCGGTAATTTTGGGCCACATACCGTCAGGTTATTATTGTTTTAGCCTATGAGATATCAAGTCGGTTTTGAGAAAAAACGATAAAATAGGTTTACAGTCAATTTTCTCAAAAACTACCCGATAGATTTTTTTTAAACGCTCCTAATTGATAGCTACGTATGTTTTTAACAAATTTTTACATTTTCATGAATTGACATGCAATAAATCCATAGTTTTAATGGTTTTTCTAAAATAACATTTTGTCGTCTTGTGCTCCATATAAAATTTCATTTCGTATTATGATGTTTTCTTTGATGTGGAGCAAAGTAAGTCAATAGCAAAAACAATGAATTTGGTAGTTAATAGAGTTTAACAAGGAAAGGCTGGTATGTTTTAGAATGGTGATAATTGCTAAACTCATTCCTATAAGCCCCGAACTACAGATACAACATAATATGGAAAGAAAATATATGTTAGATAGCGCAAATCAATATTCAACAATTAGTTTTTTTATGGGCTCCATATTCATATCAAGTTTAACATTGTGTCCAAAAAATTTTAACTATTGTGACCTTTTATTTTGACCTACGTTGTTCATTATTCGAATGGCGCAAAGCAATAGTAAAGTATAATTTTGTTATGTTTGTATGCAAAATTTGCTCCATATGCAAAAAATTGTAATATGTAGCAATATAATATTCAATAAACCTAAAAAATGTGGATGTAGACCAAAGTCGATACTAATTATCTCTGATTCTATACAAGATATCAAAAAATGGATTTTGAATTATGAAAGAGAACATTGAAGCCATAAATAATCCATTCCTAACTCATTTTTTTCAAAAACGGCGTGTAGGCTAAAACAATAATCACCTGACGAATTATTGCAACATAAATTGCCGGCAATAAATATGTATGTATGTGCAAAAAATTGCTGTCTACATTAATTAATAATTTTGATATATACTGCAATATATGCCGCAATAATTATCTCTGGTATAGACGGCCAGTAACAATTTAAACGATATACCTAAATAGCTGAGAAACAATTCGTTAAAAATATGTTTAAATACACTTTTACATTTGATTGATTTTTAATAATGTGTTTGTATATACTTTAATATATGTATGTATGTATAAACTTTAAGTTTTATGTTTTTTAACATTTTTTCTATTTTCACACAAGTTCATTACTTGGCATCCAACCTTATATTTGCTTATCTAGAAAATTTGAGTTGATAGCATGCACTCACAATTTTCTACTTTTAAGCTGTTGGTTAAGTTATTTTTTATTAATTATAATTTTGAAAAAAAAAAAAAAATTGTCAGCACACGCACTATTGTGAGGTCGTGTTAATACATGCGCTGCTTATTTGTCTAAATTAAGGTACAATGGTTAATTAAAAGCAACTTTTAAGCTTTCTACTGTATGCCAAAAATGGTTAGCATTTGTAATTTTCAAAATGTAATTGTATGATTTATCATTGAATTTACTATCTTACAACTCAAATTCGTTAATGTGTCATTTATAACATTTTTAAATAAAGATATGAGATCAACAGCGTTAAAAAAGTTGGTCTTAAACCGCTTTAAATAATAATGCCAATCATCCTACATTAGCATGGAAATTCAATGAACACGATACAAAACAAGGCATATACAATACAGTTCAGTAGTTGAAATTGTCTGGATACAAAATAATCACCTGCTCAATCGCATATCCCGAAGAATGTTTGAAAAAAAACTGATATTTTTAAGGGAAAATATGTGAAATTATGCAGGGTAAAAAAAGTGTTTCATTTACAAAAAGGGGCAAAAAGTTGTAAAATTAGAAGATTTTGAAAAAGTCGCCAAAAAAGATTCAGAGCATCAAAAAGGTTGCAAATTGCAACTAAAGTCGAACAACGGTAACGCTGATTGCATAAAATAGGCCACAATGGAAATAATATGGCGAATATCATATACAATAATATTGCATATGAAAAAACATTGACGGTAGATGACGACAAGTGTGAAAATGCTATATGTATAGTTATACGCACAAAGCATACAGAGATGAAAAAAGTGACGTATGTAAAATGCCCAAATCATTTGCGAGGGCAGCTTTCGAAGAAAGAGAAAGAATATGTTTTTTGGTAGTAAAGTGGCAATGTGTAATCAAAACAAAATATTCAAAAAGGGCAGCTTTCGCAGAAAAAGACCGAAAAAATTACAATATTATCTGTTTCGTGACGCCTCTGTGTGCTCTTTGGTTATATATACGTATCGCACTTGATCAACAAGAGGGTATTATGTCAAAATTTTTATTTTTTACGTTTTGGAAAAAATCGAGACGTAATATTCGTATCTACCCGCTGTAAAAATGCGATTTTATCTACTTTTTGGTAATGAAAGCCGCACAGCCAACGAAACAATGATTATTTTGCCCGAGAAATTCAATGGCCATCTTATCTCACGTCGTGGCGATGTGGCCGTCACGATAATGTGATTTGACACCGTTGGACTTCGTTCAATTCAAGAGTTAAAGGATGAGATAATTCGGCACATTAACGACATTGAGCCTAAATTTTGTCTCAGAGTCGTTGAAAATATGAACCATCGGATAGAGGTATGCCACTGAATCCGTGGCGAGCATTCGGCCGATGTTCTGTTTGAAATATAATTGTCATAGATCGTTCTATAATAATAAAACATACTACGATAATTCTCTTAAATCTTTTTGTATTATTTGCAATTAACGTCGTGCATTATGGTTGGACCATATTAAATATTAAAAATAAATATATTTATGTAACGGTTGCCGGAGTCTTACCAATTCAGAGATCTACTACCTTCTAAAACCAGCCGTGCTCAGGGAAAATGGGGGTGTTCATTTCTCTTTACAGGCCGACCAAACCAGTTTCAAAATAAATTATATTAAGGTAGTATATACCCAGTAAAGAAAATTAGGGTTTTTTGAAGCACTTAAGAGAAAAAGCGCATAATCGAGCGCTTCAATAAGAGAGCTCTAATACAACAGTTAATGATAAAGAATAAAATATAAAAAAGCTGTTATTTTGGTGCTGAAAACGAAGAAGGTTTTAATGCGAAAAAATATATTATGGTTTGCGAAAATGATCGAAAAAGGCACTTAAACAAGTAACTCCAAAACATTAATGATGTGTTAATAAAGTCAGCCATGAAAAGGCACTTTAGGAGTGCTTTGTTTGTATGTTAAAAGAAGAGCTTATTTTCAGCAGAAAATAGTCCTCCAAACCGGGAACATCCCATACAAAAATCAGGCATCCCATCAGCAGGTTTGAAGCGATTTGAGGTATAAATTCATACATTAAACCTGCTCCTTTTGGAGCAAACTAGGCTGTGTAAGGGCATAAAACAACAAATAAAAATTTATTTTAGTAAAGTAAAAACAAATAGAGTATTACCTGCTTAATAACCCCTTAAATGCCTTTCACACTTATTAACTTGAGTTTTAAATTCCCATTTTTCTTCAAGTTTTCAAACTTAAATCCACGTTCAGTTGCTTAATAACCCAATTCGGGCAATTTCCTTAAAAATTAAGCAAAACGTTACCCAAATGTCATTCGTTTTATTGCCTCAGTACTATTTGACAACAACACAGCAAGTAATGCAACCAAGTTTACATGTTAATAATAAGCAGCGAAAGCGGAAACATGATTAAAACAAAGTGTTTTATTATCATTAATAAACACTGAAAACTTGAAAATATGGCTTATTTTAAAGCAATTCAACCATTTAGTATTTATTATTATCATTATGTCCTGTGGTTGCTATAAGGAACAAAGGTCCACCACAAACTGATTCCAATCAGTTCTATCAGATGCTTTTTTCTAAGGCCACTTTGAGTAATTTTGCATTCCAGTTGGCGCCTCCATGTGTGCAATGGACGGCCTTTTCATCTTGTATTACCCTGGGGTGTCCAGTCGATGGCGGCTTTTGCCATGTCTCCTGTGGGCCTTCGCAACGTGTGGCCAATCCAACGCCATTCGCGATTAAGGATTTCAATCTGGATTGGCTGTTAATTAGTTCTACTCCATAGTACTCCATGTATGTTTAATATTGTTGCAGGCCAGAATATTTGAAGAATTCTTCGCAAGCAGCGGTTGACAAACACCTGCACACCATTTATATCAAGTGGCAATGCGTTCCACGTCTCGCTGGAATAGTGGAGCACGGATTTCACACAGGTGTTGAACATCTGGATCTTGGTGTTTAAAGAGTTTACTGTTGATTTACATATTTTGCTTAACATGCCGAATGCTTGATTGGCTTTTGATATTCGGTATACTACATCATTGCTAGAGCAGCCAGTGTTCGTAATTATACTACCAATTTTAAGCCTATTAAAATTAATAATGTTACATCTCATGCTTTTGCTCTTGGTAGTAATTGTTTTAAGGCCGGCCTTTGCGGCTTCAATCTCTATAGATTTAAGTTTCACCACCATATCTCTGTGGCTATGTGACAGCAAGCAGATGTCATCTGCATATTTGAGACATTCAAGGCCCCATCTTATTCCTTTGCAAGCTCGAGTTGCATTTCGTATAATAACGTCAAGCACAATGTTGAACAGCAACGGCGATAATACGCATCCTTGTCTGACTCCCGTAAGTACGTCGAAACGACTAAGGTTGCCATTCGTACTGATTTTACCAGTACACGTACTGGTTTTTATTCAATGTACTGGTTTTATGCATAACACCCAAATCAGTACGCAAAAGTACTGGTTTTTTTAAATTTTGCCTCCAAATAATTTTACTTGCTTAAAATTGGTTTACTTCCCTTATTTCTTTTGATTTGTTATGAATCACCCAGTTAAAATTCAGTCTTTACTCTTAACTTACCATATGCTTTGTATTTAAATAAATAGAAGTGGCATTAGTGCTTTTCAAAAGAAATTGCTGCTTTTGCGAAAGAGAGAAAAGTATAAAAACACTCGCAGGATTGTTTGCTTCGCCTGTCTTCGTTTTGAACAACTGCCAACGTGAACACTTCTTGGTTGTATTCTGTGAATCAAATAAAACGAAAAAGAACGTAAAATGTTTGTTTTGTTTTCCAACGTCCTGTGTGTTAAACAGATATAAAACGGCACATGCAAACAGGTAGACATAACCCAGGGTTTACACAAGAAAGAACTTTCTTGCAAGTAGAGTATACGTATTATCACCCTGCAAATATTAGTACTAGTCCAAACACGCGTGTAAAATGTAGCCCACAAGGGATAAATTACGATGTTCTAGGGCAGGGCCATATATCCCAGCTTTGGATAAAAAGGAGTAGTCTTAAAACGTCTTCATTATATACACAAGAGGATTAGTTTTAAATTTGTGTAGAAGCGAAAACATGTCGCTAAAAAACGAGACACATTGTCACGCCCAAACAATTTTTGACAATGACATGGTCCATGCTTGCATTACATCGGACCAGTCCATGGAATAGTCCATTTAATCAAAATGGATCAGGCAACGAAAAATCGTAGAAACAGCCGATTGGCTGCAAGTACAAAAATTGTGTGAATGTTAGTGAAAAAGTGTAAGTGTATTGCAACTTTGAAGAAATTACTTTCATGTGTAAATGCTAGGTTAGCGAAATATATCAGGGAGTTATCAAAAAACAGTATCTTCATTTCATTCATGGTCACAGCTACGCTTCAGCTGATTGTAGCAGCAAACTTTTCAAAGAAATCTTCCCTGATTGCAAAGTTGCTTCCAATTTTAGTTGCGGAAGAACAAAGTGTTCTAAAGTTGCAACCAAATTATTGGCAAAGTATTTAGGGTATTCACAAGGTCTCCTATCCAGTCACAATTTCATAAGTCATAATTTCAAAATTGCTCCAAACTATTGGTCTTGACGTTAAAAAAAATTTCTTAAAATAATACACTTTTTTCTCCTAACTATTGTATTTTAAGGCATTTTTTCCTTTGTAATTCAAAAACAAAAAATTTTAAGGGGTTTTAATTTTATAGCCTATGACAATATGGCTAGATTGGAGACCTCGTGAATACCCTCATTATATTGACAATAATTTGCATGAATTTAGAATTTTTTGTGCATTTACAACAACTTTGCCGATCAATGACATTACTTCTATCTTTTTTTAATATTGTATTTTGTTAAGTTCTTGCTTTAAAAAATAGAAAAATGAATTATTTTTAATGTATAATTTTCTTTTTGTTTTAATAATGGTTTAAAACTTATGAATTCCATAAAATTTTGGGTTAAAATTTGTGTACTGGTTTTTTCCGAATGTACTGGTATTTTTCTTACGATGTACTGATTTTTCCAATTTCAAAAATGGCAACCCTATGCACGACTCGGCAGCAAACATCTTTATATAGCGATTGGATAAGACTTATAAGTCTTGGCGGAACACCCTTGCAAGCAAGAGCGCTCCATATCGCATCGTGCCTTAAGGTATCGAAAGCTTTCTCGAAGTCGATAAAGACCATATACAGTGGTGTTTGCCATTCGTTGGACTGTTCCGTAATCATCCGCAATGTGTTGATTTGATCAGTGCAAGACTTCTGTGGAGTAGTTTTAATACTACTCCATTGTAACCCAAGGTTCGGTTATATGGTCCTGCCCTAGGGCATGGTAATGTTAAATAGACCATGTTTTTTCCATACGTTTGGGTTACTTTTGGAGTAGTCCTAGTCCCCTGTGGCTACATTTTACAAGCGTGTTTGGACTAGTCCTAAAATTTGCAGGGCATGATCATAAGTTTGAATGTATGAGTACGCTTTTGTTAGTAGGATATGACAGGACAATTAAGATACAATTTTAAATATTTCGGCTCCAGCTTTGACCTCTCGTGAGCTGGACCATTTTGAAAAAGGGTCTATTTTTGCATGTTTTGTTAATTTAAGAATCTGTTTCCTTACCAACATATACAAATTGGGTATCATAAGAAAGGTTTTTTTAAGGCACGTCCAACTGTATATACAATTTGTCCAAGGACGATCATCCATGTCCTTTTTTTAAGGATTTTCTGTAAAAAAAACGGTTTTTTAATATTTTGTTCGAGGATGTTTGTAATAAAAATGCCAAATTAACATATTTTAATCTTTAGTCGATTTAATTAAATACGTGTTTCCGCTTTTTTGGAAATTCGTGCTAGTTCGCGTTTTGACAAAAATGCAATTGGGTGGCAGCCCTTCGTTTTAAATTGAGCAATATGGGTATCAAATTTTTTCTTTTTCCAAGTACATCATCTTTGTATGTAAATAATTTAGATTTTTGCAAATTAGATGCATATTACACAGTGCTCTGGAATATATATAAATGGAATTTTGCAGTAACTCTAATATGATAGCGGATTTAGTTTCTAAAAGTCCAAGGTTCATTTTAGGAGGGTACATCGAGCACGAATTTTGCTTCCATACAACTTGAGTCGCTCTAGTAAACATGTCTACATTTTTTTCATACATCACAGTTAAGATATCTAGTAAATAAATACGTTTAATTACCTCAATGAGGTAGTTAAACGTATTCTTATAATTACCTCAACGAAGTACTTAAGCGTTTTCGTTTAAATGCTTACCCCGCATAAGTATCCAAAAAGTTTGGCATTTTTGTCGAGGTAATTATCCGTGGAATACTGATAAAATATGCTTCAAAGATGTTAAATATGCGCTACAAACTTAAAAATGCTCTTTTAACAAAAGAAATGTACAGCAATGGCTAAAATATGCAAATTATTCACTAACAAATCTCTGCTTAAAATTCATAAAAATCTCTTAGGCGCGTTTTCACAACTTACCGATAGCTTAAAGAAGACTTTAATCGGCCTTATAAAAAGCGCTCCATTATTAAAAATTTACTTTAACCTAAAGTGAGCGAAAAAGTAAATTAAGATTCATCCTACCTGTACTGAAATTCTGTAACTTTTTAACGACAAAAAATTGTCGTTAAGTAGTCAAAATTCGTTAGCTAACGAAAATTGTCGTTAAGAGCTATTCTGTAATGAAATTTTAACAATTTTTATCGGCAAAAAATGCCGGTAGCTTACGGCACAAAAAAGTTCTTGTTAAATAATAACGACAATAACTGTACTGTTAACAGATTAAAAATAGAGATTAAAGAATACAATTTTTAACACAAAAAAACTAAGAAATTATAGTCGATCAAGCTCGACTCTACATTGCAGTATTTGGGCGATCATGTTTCCGCCTAAAAGAGTATGTTGTGAGGTTAATATTCACATAAGACATTTTTGTGCCAAATATTATCTATGAAGGTATCTAATGCATTATTAAGGATACTTATTATAAGTGTATTCGAATGGGAGCTGTGGTCAAATATGGACCGATTCTAAAAAAATTTAATCTGCTGATTTATGCAGGTTGCGACAAAATAGTTTTGGATCTTATTGAACTCAAATGTCTATTAAACCATATGGCTATGAATAAGCACAAAACCCTATATTCCGGAAAGAAGTTTTCATGTGGGCTATGAAAATTAAATATGTAACTGCTTCTCACCATTATAAAAAGGCTTCGACCTTGTGACAATAAACGCATATGTGCCAAATTATATAAAATTATTTTTAAAATTGCGATCTGTAATTTGCGCACAAGGTTATCTTGGACAGACAACCAGCCAGCCTGATAGAAGGACGGGTTCATTTAAAGGATTCTGACATTGTTTCTGAGTCAATCGGTATAATAAGAGGTAGGCCCACAACCCGTATTTAAATGTGTTACACACATTTGTACAAGCACAAAATATCCTCTTCACATACAGCAGAATGTTGTGCTAGAGTCACCTGGAATTTTTTTCCTATGTATTAAAAGATTTAAAACCAACATATTTGCTTAGAAATATAATTAATATTTACACGTTTTCATTCATGTTTTGTTAAAATAAATTTTTTACAAGCAAATTTATTTTATATTTTTTTTTTTTAATTTTAAAAAATTTTCACTTTGACGTTCTTACATATATTTTTACCGATATTTGTCGCCAATTTTTCTAAACAAAAATATTTGTTTATTTAAAATACAGAATAACAAATTCGTTAAAGTAACCAAGATTTCTCGTAGTAGTTAAATTCAAAAAGTTACAGAATTGAGGTACTGGAAGGTCAAAGTAAAGTTGTAATACTGGAACAATTTTTATACGGCTGATAAAATCCTACCTCTAGCTATCGTTAAGTTGTGAAAACGGGCCTTAATCGTACGAATTTTCATTCAAAAAACATTTTCTTTATGTTTTTAAAATTTTGTATTATAAAAGAAATTTTTCTTTAATTTTCGGTTTATTTTAATATTTAATAAAAATGATTTTATGACCAAGTTTTTTAAAACTTTTTTGCTATGTATCTTATCTAGACTTAAGATGTTTTGTTAAAATGCCACAGACTTTATTTCTGCCATCATCTGCGCAAAAGAAAACACATGCAATTACCTATTTACGGCTTTGCGGATCATAAGTTTGTATGTATGCGTAAGCTTTTGTTAGTAGCAACCCTGCAAATAATAGGACCAGTCCAAACACGCGTGTAAAGAGTAGCCCACAAGGGACTAGGACTAGTCCAAAAGTAACCCAAACGTATGGAAAAAACATGGTCTATTTAACATTACGATGTCCTAGGGCAGGACCATATAACCCATCTTTGGACTACAAAGGAGTAATTTTAAAACTACTCCATTGTGTACACAAGATGATTAGTTTTAACTTCGTTTAAAAACGAAAACATGTCGTCTCACTACAAACACTTTTTAACAATGACATGGTCCATGCTTGCATTACATCGGACCAGTCCATGGAGTAGTCCATTTCATGAAATTGGATCAGGTGGTCCAATAATATTTGTTCTGTCAAAAGTTGTTTACATTTTGCTTACATGTGCGTGTGTATGTTTGTTTACGTTTATTGTTTTTTCCCACACATGCCCAAGGCGAATTAACTACAGGTGGTGTCGAAACGCCATCTGATTTTGACAGTTCGAGCCTATTTGTTTTGATTTGTTAGTGTTTTGCTAAGAATGGTTGTTGTTTTTGGATTGTTGTAGTTGCGACACCACCTGTAGTTGAATTCGCCTTGCACATGCCAAACATACACGTTTTTTTCTTTTGCTTTGCATATGTGGTAGTAAGTTTTTGACAGTTTTAAAGAAATTTTACACAAACAAAATACATGCCGTTTTTTGTTTTTGTACAAGTAACGGCCATTTTCACCAATTTCGGTTATAATTAACTATCGGTTATAGCTGTCAAAACATATTGGTAACCGGAACTTTAATTGAAAGTTAGTTTTAACCGAACTTGGTGAAAATGGCCGTAAGCAAACCTGATAGATGTGCCTTGGTGAGTAGGTTCCCTGCAAATAATGGGACCAGTCCAAACACGCGTGTTAAATGTAGCCCACAAGGGACTAGGACTACTGCAAAAGTAACCCGAACGTATGGAAAACACAGGGTCTATTTACCATTACGATGTCCTTGGGCGGGACCATATAACCCAGTTTTGGATTGCAAAGGAGGAGTCTTAAAACTACTCCATGGTATACTCAAGAGGATTAGTTTTGAAGTATTTGAAAAACGAAAGCACGTCGTTAAAAAACGAAGACATGTCGTCTCACTACAAACCCTTTTCAATGACATGGTCCATGCTTGCATTACATCGGACCAGTCCATGGAGTAGTCCATTTTATCAAAATTGATCAGGTGGTCCAATATTATTTGTAGGGATATGACAGGACATCTCAAAAAGCAATACAGATACAATTTAAAACACCAAACCCCATTGTTTTTTACGTGAGCCAAGATAGCGTCGACGAAATAGCGTCGAATTTGGGAATTTAAAAACCGGGAAAACGAAATACCCAAATTATGGTGATCTGCAGAATTAGAACAAAAAGTTAGCGTCGAATTTCGGAATTGAAAAAGGGGAAGTAAAAATAACTAATATCTTTAATAAAAATGTCAGTAAAAAGCGTTGCTGATTTATCCCATGGAACACAGGCTTTTACACGATATAAACTGTATATACTCTGAAAGTAAATCGTTTTCCGGACAAAATTAGCGATGCATTGTATACAAATTCTTATGTTCCATATGATTTAAATTAAGGTATCTTGTAAAGAAATATGTATAGAATAAAGAAACCTCACTGAAGTATTGAAGCGTATTCGTTTAATTAGGTCAACGAAGTAGTTAAGCATATTTATCATATTATGTTTAAATCTGACCATAGTATGGATAAAATCAACAAAAATTTCCGAAATCAATCATAATATGGGCAAAATTAGCCATATTTTGGTCAATATTAACCATAATAATGGTCAAAACTAATCATATTATGTTCAAAATTAACCGTAATATGGTAAACATTTAGCAGAATTTTGACAAAAGTAACCATATTATTGTCAAAATTAACTATAATATGGCCAATGTTAATCATATATATTATGGTTATTTATTTAATCAATTTTTTCAATTTGTTTGTTAATTATATCCAATTATAATTTTTTTAATTTTTATTCTTGACAGGTGTTAAATAAAAAAAAATGTTCCACTTTTTAAAAATCCCCTTTGATACTTATTCAGCCTGTGACGACCTTTATTTCCAATTTTTTGTGTTCTACTAGTTTATTTTACGTAAATGGGTAACTATCGATAGTCTTTATGTATCGAAAATAGAGAAAATACCGATATCGATATTTTTATTTAAAATCCAGATATGAAAACAAGTAACAGGAGCTATAATCACAGCTAAATTACAGTAAGGTATACAAACAAGAAGAACAGCATGTGGAATCGCTTCTTTTAACTGCTAACTAGAGGCCCTTATGCCAACATTTGAATATTTTTACATAGGGACAGAAATGACAAATGTTTTTAAAGTGTTGTAAAATCACTACCACCAAAATTAAAAAAAATATGAGGTTAAGAGTTTAAAATACATGTGTGCAAGTTTTCACAGTTTCTGGTAAACTTTGGTGGGTAAAGTTTGGGAAAGCTTAAATCGACAAAAAAAAATGCAATTGCAATTGTGAACATAATGAACGACCAGTAGAGGAAAAGTCCTCTAGAGCGGTTACCTTTTTGGTGGTTTTGCTACTTCAGTTCATTCAGAAAGGTTATTTTCAGCTGCCGGACGCGAAAACTTGCACACAAATTTTCGTTTTTTGTTCGACAGTTTTGGGTATCGAATAAAATTGCGACATTCGAAAGCTTTCGAATCGAAATTTGTTTAAAAAGTTTAATGGATTTTATGCTTGTATGCTTGTTGATTTAACAGTGTTAATAGTGACTTCGGCTTATCGGTTTTCGGCGGATGTCAAAAAAAAAAAACAACGCTAAATTTTAAAAAATTCGGAAAACTATAGAAATTTGCAAAAATATCGAAAATTCTCGAAATTTTTAATATATCAAACAAGCCATTAAATTGATTAAAAGTCCCTAAAAGTACAAGGAATGGCAAAAATTCGATAAAAAAAAACTTGAAATTAGCCGAAATTCGCAAAAATTTGCAAGCAGCTGCATGAAAGCCTAGTATTTATTAAAAATTTTTAAAGCTATAATGAATCAGATAACTTACAGAAAAATTCGCTAGTTAAAAACTTAAAATTAACACTTTTACAAAATATTTTTTCAGTGTATGGGTATACAAAGTGAAAATAAACGTCTTGTTTAAAAGTTATCGTGTATGAACTGTTGCATATATTTTTACCCCGGCACTATAAAATCTTGAATGCACGTAGAAAAAAATATTCTAAGAGCAAAATACTATGGTTGGATTTTAATAATGTTTTTTGTTTGCAGGTTATCATATTATGTTTAAATATGACAATAGTATGGTTAACATCAACAAAAATTAAACATAATTTGGTCAATATTTGCCATAACATGGTCAACGGTTATCATATTATAGTTATTTATTTCATCAATTTTTTTATTTTGTTTGTTAAGTGTCAAAGTATAATTTAATTAACTTTTTTATTCCTGATAGGCAGCGTTACCGTTGTGATACTAAAGTATCAATTTGGCCCTTTTTCGACTGTCTTGATACACTTTATGACCCTTTTTACCCTTTTGTATCATTTTTTACTATTTTGTGCCACTTTTTAACCATTTTTGGAAATACCATTCACATTTTGTTTTTTGTCAACACTGCAGCTAAACAAATGTTTTCGAAATAAGCATTGCTTAAAAATAAACTTTGTAGCAGACCCAAAGTAGACACTTTCTTGCTTTCTTCTCATAATTTGTTCAAAGCGGAGATGGAGGAATGGAATTCAAGTCAAGATTTTATAACAAAATATAGAACGCGCATTCCTAAAAAGTTGTTAGTATTCGCAAAAAGTTTGTGTCAAAACATTTGTACTACTTCTAAATTGGATTTTTGATACATAATGAAGTAGAAATTAAAGTACAAACATAACTCATATACATATGTACGTACATATGTACACATTTGTTAACTTTTGTATTTTCCCTGTCGGACATTCAGTTAACTTTAAATTAACTGAAAGCTAACTACATATTTCTGAAGAAGTGGTGGTTGACACTTGCATTACTTTTATATGGAATTAACTAACTATGTATTTTAACATTGCGATGTCCTAGGAAGTAGTCAATTGTCCGACTCTGCATTACTTTCACATAACTTTAATGTTAGTTACTTAGCCGTTAACTTTTTGTAGCTAGCTATAAACTTACTACTTTAAGTTAGCTTTAAGTTGTTTTTTTTAAATTTACTATAAGTTAGTTAAATTTCAGTCAACTAAAAGTTAGTTGCTTACACGTTGGCTTAAAACTCACTTTTTGTAACTTGCTACAAACTTAAGCTTCGTACAGACGGTGGTCAGATCTTACAATGTTGTCATTAAAATTGCCTAAAAAAAAACTTGCAACTGTGTCGACATTGTAAGCTCATTTTTATTTGGCGATGTGTAAAATGAATGCAACTGACAATGGCATAGATTCTGAATCTGCAACATTGCACGGTGTAAATTTTGTGGAATACAAAATTCTTTCTTTTTTAAAAATTCTTCTAAAATGTTTTTTCCTTGCACCTTTCATGTTTGTTTTGTAATAAATATAAAAACAACCACACACAATAATATTAAATTAATTTCAACTATAAAACACTTTAAACTAAAATTGCCAAACAATATAATTTTAACCACAGAAATAATATAAAAACGATATAAAGGCAGATTGTTACAAACTTAATATTTTTAAAAATAATGACAATAAATAAAAAATAAAAATAAAAAAGTTGCAAAACTATACGTGATGCTATGTTTCCACTTCGATTTGAATCACCTGTCGAAATTGAAAATTTTACTTAGATATTTTATTTAATTTTTTAATTATACTAACAGTAATCTGGCCATATTACTACTCCGTATATTACAATATGGCCCTAAATAAATTAAATAGTTTGTAGGTCTTGGAGCCGTTTGTTTGCCAATCGGCTCGTCTCACTCTACTTAAAATATACTACACAGTGTTTGTATACACTTTGGTAAATGTACATTTTGCATTGCGTAGTAGTTGGCTTTAAGTAAGTCTTTACAAGCTAACTTAAAGTTTGTTATTTTTGTGGTTAGCTACTCATTTGGCGGCAGCGTTGTTTTTATTTATTGAATAACTTATGGGTTCTCTTGTATACAAAAAAATGTGACATTTTATTTAACAAATGCAATTTGGTGTTCGTTTCTTCAAAATGTTTTGCTCTCCATGTTTTAGTAATGTTTTATTCTACTTCTATATCATCATTCGCAGTTTTGAAATTTTTTTATGATAAAAATAATATTTTTAGCACTTTTCAATCAACTTCTTCTCAAAACAAAATCATATTTTGACGTTTCACCATTTTTTTTTAATTCGCCGTGGAAACAGCTGATGAACGGCTCACGAGATGAGTTTACCTGTTTGAATTCGCCTTGGGTGTTAGTTTCCACTTTTATAAAAAAATCTCTTTGACTCATATTCCAGCCTGTGACGACCTTCATTACTAGTTTTTCTGTTCTACTAGGTTTTTCTTCGTAAATTTATGTATTTTAATCAATAATTAAAATAAAATTAATGAGAATTTTAAGCAAACCAAGTAAAATGCAAACAACAAGAATGTTGTTGCTTTTTAAATACATATACATAATTAAATTTAAAATTAAACATACAATTTTTTAAAATATTATAATTTCGAACATATTATTGTTATTAAATGTTAACCATAACATGTTTGAAAGCAACCATAATATGGTTATAACTTTTGGATGGATGAATTTAGCCATATTATGGTTGCCGTGATAATAATATGGTTAACGTAACCATAATGTGTTTAATTGTATAGTTGTAGGTCTATTTTATTAAAACATTATATTGTTAAATTTAACCATATTTGAAGTTTCAAGGGAGGCAAACACTTTTTATTGTTAAATTGAAACAAAATATTATCAATCGTGAAAAAAGTTTTCTTTAAAACAACAAAAGTTTGTTTGCTGCCATTGCAGGGACTATAATATGTTTTTTTAAAAATATGTACATCAACCATGTTTTTCTCTGCGTGTATGTTCATTGATGGCCAATAGTTCAAAAAGGGTCAAGAGAGACACAAAAATATACAAAATGGGATTTTAAATAAAGGGGCAAAGAAAGTCGCAAGCAGTGTTGCCACGACCAAAAAAAAATTGTAACCAAAATTTTAAAATAAAGTAACCAAAAGCGAAAAAGTAGCCAACATTAATTGTATTAAAACTACTATATTATTCGCTCTTTAATTTAAGAATATTTCTAAAGAAGAAATTGTGTTTGTTTGTATCTTGTAGACCCAAAAATCACTGGGACGATTTTTATAAAGTTTTGACAGTATTTTTTATTTATTTATTTAATTAGAGTTAAAAATACAATTAAAAATTATATTCTAAATTAATTACCCGAGCAATGGTAACGTAGACCTTCAGCCCGTTGTAGCGAAACAGACCAGGGGCCTAATTCCGGCAGTCGTGATCGAGTACTTTCTGGAATCGAAAGCAATTTTATTTCAGCCGATACTGAACGAATCGAAATTATTTTTTTAGTGTTATAATCATAATTATGAAACTCAAATTAATGCTTTACAGCACTGAAAAAATAATTCTGATTCGTTCAGTAATGACTGAAATAATAAGATATAAAATTGCTATCGAATCGAGAAAGTACTCGATCACGACTGCCAGAATCAGGCCCCATAGTTAAATATTTAAATTGATAGCCTGTTAAAGCTTATGTGCTGTTTTTACAACACAGGCAGGGTTACTGCTAGGAATTTTTGAAAATTCGCACAGTTTTTGAGAGTTTTTCATATAAATTTTACTGGAAGGTCAATCACTTTTGTCGTAAAAACAACACATAAAGCTTCTTAAAAATAAATAGATGAAAAAAGTATTGGTTTTAAGGGTAAAAAAAACGGAGTGGGTAGTTCTTGTTCCAAACCCGAAAATTGGTTATTTTTTTGTTAAAAAAAGTAACCAATATGGAAAAAAGTACACGAGAAAAAAGTAACCAATTTTGGTAAAAAGTAACCAAAACGGCTAGCTGGTCGCAAGGCAGTCAAAAAGGGGGCAAAAAGCGATTTAAGTCGCATTACGGTAGCGCTGCTTTGCGTAAATTTTTTGGGATTCTTTTTCATTTATATTTTGGGGACTTATTTCATGGCGCCGGCAGCAGCATCTGCGAAAGTATTTTCTACCAAACAACACTGTAATAAAAAATGTCACCATTTCTGAAAAAAAACTTTTATTTTTTTTTAATACTTTTTTTTCTACAAAGGAGCCAAAATTTTCAAAGATTACACTTAAATGTATTTAGGACTCATTTTGTTTAAAAATATAAAAAAAAATCAAGTAACATAAGGCTTGCAAAAAAGAAAAAAACTTGAGAAATGGTAATGCTGCTTTGTGCTGGTTCACACTCTACAAGTTTTAGCCGTCAAGTCTTGAGCTTTTAGGAGAGAGGGGGAAAAAATGGCATTCTCTTTTCCCTTCTCAAGACTTGAAGAGTCAAACTTGACGTGTGTGAACCGGCACTTTCAAACCAAATGCCATTTTGTCAGTGACGCCACAATAATAATAGAATTAATTGCTACTTTTCTAGTGATTACACAAAACTGATTCGAATTTCTGGAAATTCAAATTTCTGAGAGTTCGAATTTCTTAGCGTCTACTGTACTGTGACTTAACAAAATCTCAATAGTACATTTTTGTCGAATGCGCGCCATAATACCAAATGAAAATTCGTTCGACCAGCTAATTCGACTGCTGTCGAAAATCGAATTTAGTTCATGATAGGCACCATAGTCTTAACGCATTCGCTGAGATGACTGTTTTTATGATACCAAACCCTGAGGCCAGTTCAAGTTTTTTATTCATAACGAGAAATAATGCGATTATATTGTGTAAGAAACACTAACAAATTTTATTTAGGTTGTAATTTGCTATTTATAGGTAATTTTATGTACTACGAGATAAGTATCTCTAATTGTCGTAGTATCTAAATAGTATCTAAAATAGTTACTACTACGAGTTATCACATAGGGCTCTTTGCAATAGTTAAATCAAACAATTCTGTATGCCAAAATAATTGAATGAAGTCAACTTTACATGCCATGTTAAAATTTTATTATGTGTAATAAAATCATTGTTAAGCCTATAGTACACGGAATGTAAAAAGCCACATGCGCATGTGGTTCTGACGTAATTTTGACGTCACTTCAAAGCCACAAAAGCAAGTTCGTGTTGTGTGATGACGACAAAATTACGTCAGAACCACATGCGCATGTAGCTTTTTACATTCCGTGTACTATAGGCTTTACGAGTTATCTCGTAGCCGGCCTGGCCTCATCGATACGGATGTCGTATCGAAGGAAATAAGATTTCGCATGGAGACGGCAAGATATACCTTTTTTAATTCCAAAACAGTTTTGACCAACCGTGATATAAACATTGGAACAAAAGTACGGCTCATTAATTGCTATATAAGGTAAGTTTTTGTATGAAGTATATACTGTTAAAGTTGCTGGTATGAAGCGATTGGAAGCCTTTGAAATGTGGATCTACCGACGGGTATTGAAAATACCTTGGACCGCGTACGTAATACACATCAAAGCACTGACAAGAATAAACTAGGAAAGAGAACTTGTATGTATGCATGTATCATCAAAAAAGGAAAACTGCGTATCTAGGCATCTAACAAATGCTTTTACCATGTCCATATATTCTTGCTGCATCCAGTTTACGATTATATGAGTTACATCGAAGTTTAATTAAACTTGTGGCTAAACAATCCTGACTTGGCGACATATTATTTATACTTGGGAATTTTAATCATCCAAACATAATTTGGACCAAAAATCCTGACACAAATTATTTTATCCCTCCATTTATTTGGATCCCAGTATGGAGGTTTAGGACTTTTCCGAATAAACGGTATACCAAACATTTTGGGGAGGTTACTTTATCTAGTATTTGTAGATCTACCTGAAGATTTCAGGTCTTATTTTGAAAACGTTTACAACACTGTAAAATATTTTAACGCTGTGTCAAAAATAAAACAACACTGTAGTAAGCAATTTAAACAAATATTTCATTTTCTTTTTAATTTTAAATTGTTTGTTTAAAATGTAATAATTTAAAAAATTTTATATTTTTTAATTTTAACCGAAAATGATAAAATTTAGTTAATATTCCCCAGAACCCCATGAACGGTATATCATTTTGACACAAGGTTAGTAATCAGCTGTGGCTTACGTAACAAGATAAGGTCACCTGGTGTAAATTCGCCTTGACTTCAGCATACAAAGCATCAAACACTTACCAACACCTGAGGATAATTATCATCCTACTCTGGAAATTAATAAAACGAGAATTGATTTTTGACTTTGGAAATGCTGACTTTTTACTTAGATGCTTTTTAACCACCGAATAGTTAATCTCCTACTCAAATTGATTCAATTTTGGAACAGTTTTATGATCGTTTATTTAATTTCTATCTATAAAAGTAAAAATAATATTCAGTGGCCCCACTTGGTATACAAGTAGACTTGCTACTATAAAAAAATCTGAAAAGTAGGTACTATAAGAAATATAAAATGTCGTCTCTATCGAAAGACTATACTAGATACGCAAAGACAAAATCAGCTTACAATTTAGCAATATCCAATGTTACAATGAGTATCTCTCTAGGTTCAATATGCAGCCGACACGATGAGGGCTCTCTAAAGTTAAGGAAAATTTAAGAAGCGATCCAAGATCTTTTTATAACTTTGTGAATTCAAAGCGACGAGTATCTGGTTATCCTTCTATGATGACAGAGAATCCTCAAATAATCAAAATGTTTACTAAATTTTTTGTCCTCCTCATATTCCAATAAGAAAATTAATCTTTAATTCGATTATCCATATCGATTACCTAAATCTCAATAATAAATTGTTTAATATTACATGATGCTGTCAAAGAATACAATACTCCTTACGTTTTGCCCCTGTAGGAGTGCCCAATTGTGTACTTCTGAAATGTTTATGTTCCTTACCTCATTTAACGTATTTATGTAACGTTTCACTTTTAAATGGGTATTTTCCCGATTCCTGGAAACAATTATACCTTTGTTTAAGTCCGGATGTAGATCCAATATTTTGAACAATAGTGGCATAGCTAAATTAAGTGTTATTCCTAAACTCTTTGAAAGAATCGTGATTAATATTATGTATATCGCATCAAGTATCTTCCTTGTTATCACAATTCCAACATGGATTTGAAATTTACAGCTTCTGTGATATATAGTATGACGATTCAGTAATGCAAACTATATCCATTTATAGTATTTTAGTAAGGCATTTGATAAAGTAAATCATGACCTTCTTATGTACAAGTTGGATAAAATCGTGATCTCACCTATACAACTTAATAGACGTCCACTTATCAAAAGGTCCTCACCTTCAGTGCATATGGTTTTGCAGTTGTAATTCTTAAGCTAAACCTCTTTCATCTGGAGTCCACCAAGGTAGTCACTTGGGTCCAGTGTTATTCTTTTTATTCATTAATGAGTGACCATCGTGTTTTAAATATTAGAACATTTTAATGTATGCAGATGAAGAAAAGCTTTTCTTTAGCTACAAAAACTATACCATGTCTTCCTTACTCCAAGATGATCTTATGGTGTGATACAAATTTGATGGAAATGAACTCGAAAAAAATAAACATATCGTCTGCTCAGAGTTGGTTTGGCGCATATTATGGTTAAATTACCATAAATTACCATTTTTGTACCGCTGAGTGCGCAATCTTGTTTCTTTGATTCATGTTCATGTAGTATTGTTGTTGTGTCTACGACAAACTCTTATAAACACACGCGTATGTACGCATACTGGTTCTCAATTGTTTTAAGTACTTTTAAGTGTTATTCGTACGTAAATTTATGAGTACGACTCGTACTAAAGTAAGACTATATGATACCCTACACCACGGTATTTAAAAACACATTTACGAGAGTGCACCCAATTCGGGACCCATGGAGAATCATGCCTATGTTTCCATATATATATATATATATATATATATATATATGGATCTATCTATGTTTTAAATTTCATTAAAATCAGGTTGATAGTTTCTGATAGAGGCAGAAATTGCCCCTATCTCCTCTCGTGGTCCTACGATTCGGTCCATTTGGCTTGGTGCCAATAAGAACCTATAAGCCAAATTTTATCAAATTATCTCCAAAATTGCGACCTGCACTTTGCGCAGAAGGTTACATTGACAGCCAGCCAGCCGGACGGACATCGTTAGATCGACTCAGAAAGTGATTCTGAGTCGATCGGTACACTTTACGGTCCAGGACCCATATTTTAAGGTGTTACACACATCAGCACAAATGCATAATACCCTCTCCACCATTGTGGTGTCGGTATAAAAACTTAAATTAAGTACGAGTTTTTTCTTTCTGTGTACTTTTTTCACGATTAATAATCTTTTATTTCTATTTAACAATAAATTGTTTATCTCCCTTTGAAACTTCAAATATGGTTGAATTTAACAATATAATCTTTTAATAAAATTAAGCTACAACCATACACTTAAACATATAAGGGTTACTTTTACCTATTATTGTCACGGGCAACTATATTATGGTTAAATTCATCCATCCATAACCTCTCCAAAAATGATTGTAATATTATTTCAAAACATTGTGTGTTGAATTTTAAAATAATATGTTTAGATATGCACATTAATTGAGCTCTATTTTAGTTATTGCTCAATTAATACGAAATTGTTTTAAATATTGAGTAAAATTAAAATGCGACCCTGTCACAAGTGTGTTTAGTGAGCAAAACACAACTTACTAAACAAAGTGTTTTGACATTTGGCAACTGAAACTACAACAAAACAAAGGCCCATCCATGAGGTCTGCGCAAAAGCCAGATGCTTATGTCAATAACGGCCATTTTCACCAAGTTCGGTTATAATTAACTATCGGTTATAGCTGTCAAAACATATTGGTAACCGGAACTTTAATTGAAAGTTAGTTTTAACCGAACTTGGTGAAAATGGCCCTAAACTGAATATTGACTCAATAAAAAAGGTATATCTGAACATGGTATTATGAGCATTTTTTGTTTATGACGTTTGTAACAATTAATTTGCTTAAAAAAGTATTCAGATGTTATTGATATTACCAGTTTTAGAAATTTTTGCGAATCCGAGGGAAAATGCAAATAGCAAAAATAAGCGAAAAGTTAGCAAATGCGAAACCGAATATTCACCGCACCCCTTGTGCCTACATACATACATAAAAAGATGTGTTTGAGGATTAAACTACCATGGCGTTAGTCCTTTGCAGGCATTAGTGAACGTAGCGTTTAGGGATGCCAAGTGGGACCAGGTTTTTTTAAACCCGGGATTTTGACGTTTGCTGCATTAAATATTGCTACGTGGAGACCCGGGGTTATAAAATAAATATTTGCATACAAATTTTTAATATTTTAATCAGGCTTAAGTTCATCAAATTTAATTTTTCATTAAATTATTTTTATGAAGAAAGGAATTTTACAACATGAAAATTAATTAAAATTGTTATTGATAATCATTCATTCTAGACTGACCTGAGATTCGAACTCAGGCGGCTGGTTACCATGACTTGTTTCGATCACAACCACTTGATCTCCTCATATGGATTTGCCAGATTTTTTTTGAATGATTATCCATTTTAATTGATTTTACATGTTTTTCCTAACTTCTGTCTTTTCCGTACTTATGTCAAGAATTCTTCTTGAAGTCCAAAGTACATTTTTTTGTTTTTTTCATTTTTTCTTTCTTTTTCTTGTTGACCTTTTTCAGCACAACTTGAAGGACAAATGTACACATAGAGCTCGTGCCTTAGCTTTAACAATAATTAGAATTGTGTTGAACTATTTATGGTTTTTAATCCAAATTTTTAATATTTTAATTCGGCTCAAGTTCATCAAATTTAATTTTCATTAAATTATTTTTATGAAGAAATGAACTTTACAACATGAAAATTAATTAAAATTGTTTTTGATTATCTTTCATTCTTGACCGTGGCTGGGGCTCGAACCATGACCGGCAGGTTACCTTGACATGTTTCGATCGCAACCACTCGATCTCCTCAGATGGATTTGCCGTCTTACACTCGCAGCCATCGACGACTGCTGACGTCAATAGTCAAACATCAATCCTTAAACCAAATTGTATTTTAACCTTTGGTAGATCGAAATTTGCTTTTTTTTTGAATCATTATCCATTTTAATTGATTTTGAACAAATATGGTTGTATATACGCTTGAACAACGCTGGGAAATATTGCGACATTACTTTGAAAATCATGGTAATGTTGCATAATGCGTGCGAAAATTGCGTACGTATTTTGGATGAAGCTCATTTTGATCTTGGCGGGTATGTAAAAAAGAAAAATTGTCGCATTTGGGGCACAGAAAACCCGCACGCATACATTGAAAGCCGACGCACCCAAACGAGTCACTGTTTGGTGCGGATTTTGGTCCAGAGGCATAATTGGGCCATTTTTCTTCGAAAATGAGCAAGGAGTGGCCGTTACAGTCAATGGCGATCGTTATCAGGCCATGTTGAACGATTTTTTGTTCACAAAAATTGAAGAGGAGGATATTGGCAACATTTGGTTTCAACAGGACGGCGCTACGTACCACACAGCCGAAGCTACACTCGATGCCTTGCGCCCTGTTTTTGAAGATCGCATTATCAGCCGCAGAGCTGATGTCGTTTGGCCACCTCGGAGCTGTGGTTTGACACAGTTGGACTATTATTTATGGGGTGCCGTCAAAGATAAGGGTTACGCCGACAAGCCAGAGACAATTGACGCTTTAAAGGACAATATTCGTGAAGCCTTTGCACACAATCGATAATGTGCTTAAAAATTGGACCGATCGTGTAGGCTACTGCATGGCCAGCCGAGGCAGCCATTTGAATGAAATTATTTTCCATTATTAACCGGAAGGATTGAACTTTCAAATAAAAAAAAAATTTGAGAAAATATTCAGTAGTTTTTTTTTTAAAGCATTTTAAAAAAAAAGTTATTTGGCAGACCCTTTATATTATATATATATTTTTTTCTCATTATTTCGCTAACCCTTGATTAGCATCTATAGGAAATTAAATTAAGTTTATAAAAAAAATTATAAAACATTTTTTTTCTTCAAAATTTTGCTTATACACATATTGGTTAAGTTTCATTTAAAGAGATATTAATAATGACTAAAACTATTTTAAGGTCCATGACTCCAAAACTAGATTCTCAGGCGCAATAAAAACTAGATAAAAAAAATTTATTTTTCAAAGCAATTTTAGTGCTGTATATGTAAATTTATATCTGTTGCATTTTGACAAAACATCTTAAGTCAAATTCAAAAAGTTGAAAAAAATTTTGTTAATCGTACGAATCAAGGCCCATCTATAAAGTCTGCTTACTTGTACAAAAACAAAAAACGATTCTTTTTAGTTGTCAAAAATTTACTACCCCATATACAAAGCAAAAGGAAAAAACGTGTATGTGTAGCATACCACAAACGTAAACAAACGTTTACATGCACACACACAAAAAAAATCATAGGGAAAATTACCTAAATATATGGTATAAAATTAACTAAGCGCAAGGGTAGCATGGCAGTATCTAAGTTTCTTAGTTAATAAAACTATTAACTTAGGTAATTCCTATGTTCGAAAAAGTATCTAATTATTTTGTTAAAATTACTTAAAAACTTTGAAAATTTACCAATGATAGCAAAGTTATTTTATATTTTTATTTTTGGAAAATTATCGAAGTTTTTTTTTTTAGGTAAATTTACTGTTTTTTTTTTTGGTTACATACTTTAAATAAAATTAATTTAATTTCATTGTAATATTTTATTTATTTTCATCAAAGGGGTAAAGTATAAAAGTTATAAAGATAAAATTCACACACAAAATAAACTCATAGCGAACAATTCTGCATCATTATCTCCAAAATATCATATTTTGTATGAGCGATATATATTTTTTAAACCTATTAGAAATTAACGATACATTTGATTTATTAAATTTGCAAAATAGTGCATATTTACTTTGCTTTCACTTAAACTTGAATTTTGTGATTTTTTGTTTGTTTTTGTTGTAACAAGCGCATCCAGTGGTGTTTCTGTGGAACTCATAATTTTCATTAGGCCTTCCTTCTGTTAATGCTTCTAAATCTTTTTTTTACCTGGTTCTTTTCAATGAAAACACATCTTGTTTGTAAAAAGTTCAGTGGAGATCTTATGATTATAATATACTCACATAAATACGTTGTATCTTTATACTCTATCGAATAGTTTTTAATTTATTTTTATTCAAAAATTTTAAATTGAAATTTAAATTTGAACTTTTTTCACAAAAAAATTTCCAATTGAAAGAAAAAATCATACATACATATATTAAAAAATTCGAAGAAGATACCTAACCCAATTAGTAATAATAACAAAAATTTTAGGCAAAACTTGTTTTATAAATTACCAATTATCTTAGGCAACTAAACATAGTTTTTTGTTTTTATATAAAAATAAATTACCTATGTACGCATTTGTAAAATACCCTAGATTATTTTTTTGTGTGCATGTAAACAAAATGTAAACAACTTTTGACAACAAAAAAGAACATAAACAGTGATCATCAGGCTTCTTGCGCAGACCTTTTCAATGGGCCTTGGTACGAATTTTCATTAAAAATATATTTGTTTACATTTTTAAAATTTTGAATTATAAACGAAATGTTTCATTAATATTGGTTTTTTTATTATTTGATAAAAATTATTTTTTCAGCGAATTTATTTTTAACGCTTTTTTGTTATCTTATCTGGACTTAAGATGTTTTGTCAAAATGCACAGAGATGTATAAAGCATTTTATTTTTTTGTACAAAAGCGCTGATATCGTTATGTATTGGCGTTTTTAAACAAGAATGTTTGCAACATGTTTTAAAACTAGACTGTGAGCAAAATCAAAACATATAATAACCCAGCCAGCAAAATACTTCGACATTGTCTGAATCAGACATTTCGTGCAAATGTCTTACTTCATTCTTAGAGACTTCGTTCAGATTTCTGTCAGACATTGAATATACTTACGGTCTGGCCGATTTCTGATCGATTTCGCATGGATATATCGGGGGAAATTTATGTACAGATATGTCCAATAGAATTCCGACGGAATTCATTCAGATTTGTCTAACGAGACTTATTAATTTTTTATAATAATGACAATTGTCATTCTGTTGGAAATAATTTTAATTTTATTTGTTCAAGACAAAAAGCATTAAAAAAGGTACGTACGTGAAAATTTATAATTATGTACATATTTCGCAATAAAATTATTTCTTTCAGCTATCAGTTCGAAAGCAAAAAAAATCTCGGCTAACACATCAGAACTTCCCATGCCTTTTTCATTAGATTTCTGTTAGATATCTATCAGAAATGCCGACAAAAAACCAAAATTTCCCACGACATGTCTGTCAGAATTCGTGTCAACCACTTCATACGTTTTTGGGTCAGAAATCTGACAGAATTCGTATACGATTCCGACTTTTTTGTCGACGTTTCTCTCAGATATCTGAACGACGTCGGATTATTTTGCTGGCTGGGAATTTACATACATACATATGTACGAGTACACACATACTCTTCAACACCATATGACACGTTTACGTATTTTTAGTAACTACCAACATTTCAAGTCGACCGCAACGTTTACGTATCCGCAACATTTAAGTAAGAGTAACTAGGCCTTAACACTTTATATGAATAAGACCTATCGCTTTTACATTGGAGGGGGTCAATTGACACCATTTGAGTCACACACCTATTCTCAATGAACGTGTTTAGTGTCAGTTACTACAAGTATCATTTCAAACCAAATTTTTGGAAAGTCCAAAAAAATGTGTCGCAGCACCGCTGAAGACTGTACTGTAATTCATTACTTTTTCGTCCTTTCTGTTCTTCAAAAACCAGTTAAATTATTGGTTCTCGTTTAACTGGTCATGAGTTCTTCCTTGTTGTACTTGTCCTATTTTCACAAATCTGTTGGACAAATTGACACCAATTTCCCGCATTGCAGTTAAAAATTAGATTCATTGCCAGTATGATGTAATATTAAATTTTTGAAGTTATTTTTAACAGGTTGACTCACGTTTATTTAAATATATGTAGTTGTATTTGATAAAAAAAAATACCACATTTTTACCAAATCCAAAATTTTTACATAAAAATCCCGGGATTCGAGTCTTAAATTTTTAGAATAATCCCGGAATTTAGGGATTGGCATCCCTAGTAACGATGTAAAAGTCCTAAAACATGTGACAAGTTTTATGTAATGTAAGATATCGTTTTACCAGATTTACGATAACCTAAATATAAACTCAAAACTGCCTATAAAAGATTTGGTAGTTGCACTACACACATATGTATGTAGGTATTGAGTGAGAATTCACTAGAATATAAGAAGTTTGTTGTTGAAAAAAATGTACATATGTACGTAGTTAGGCTTATTTAAAGTAAATTTACGAAATTTTGTGTTTTGCATCGTTATTAACCTTTTAATTTTCAAAACTCTTTTTATAAATAGCTATCGCTCATTTGGTGACACATCGTCATAACTCAGAAATATTAATTTTACATTAATTGACTTTAAAGTCTTAAGCTCAATGTCCACAGCACGCGTTATCGCCTCCACGCATTGCATGATGTTTATACCTTACTTGCGTTCTACGTTTTAAGTTACATACAATGCTTTCTATGCGGCATCACCCAAGTAAAAATAAAATTTCATTGGTCAAAATCAGCTGATTTGTTCGAACGCTGCAACGCTTACAAAATTAGAAAGTAAACCTACTTTTCGCATTCAACGCCTCAATTCTTCCTACGCTTTTGTGCCTTTAATTTTTTCATATTACAGCACAGATTCTACTTTTTTGACAGCTGCGTAGGCAGCGAAAAGGCGTGTAACACACAACATAATGGAAAAAGAAAATTTTATTCTTCCCTTCTCTCAAGAGTTGATGTAACAGTATCTTCATAAAACAGGTATATTTAAAATATCTTTAAGAATGATTTACTATGCATCAGTGTTGCGATAACGATTTGATTAGAATATTCCAAAACATCAAAAAATCTGCTTAAATCTGCTAAATCGTAAAATGAAGAAAACATGCTAAAAATCTGCTAAGATTTAAACATGCAATTTTTAATTTATTTGCTGCGCGCAACCATCTCCTGAAACTGGTGAATGCACCAACACAATACCCCTGATCTCTTCCTCTCTTCCCGCAATAGTACGAAGTGAAAGTTCTAGCAAGCACCTCTCGGTAACTCGGATCATTGCACCATTTACGTTCTCCGAACTTCGGAACGCTTCACGACAGGCTACGAAACGAACAATATTTGTTTACGGAAAAGCACTTTGGGTTGAGCTCAATAACTTCGTTCGGCATTTCAATTGGAAACTTTGTATTCTGGACAATGACGTAAATTCCATGGCGAATATGGTTAAAAATGTTTAAATGCTAGGAATGAAAATGTTCCAGTTAAAAAATAGCAATAAACCTCGATCCAAATCTTGGTTTAATCAGTCGTTCAAATCAGCAGTCAGATACAACAATAAAAACGCTGATACTGAATTGCTACGCAAAATTGCAAGATCTTCGTGTGCTAAAGTACTTAGACGGGAAAAAACTCTTCACGAGCAACGTCTTCGTATTGAAGTCTTGCTGCTCCCCGGGGCAGTAAAAGCTTCTGGTCATTCGTCGAAAGAGGAGTTAATGCTAGTTCTTCAATACATACTGTTTTAAAGTTTGGCCGAACATACACGGACCCGATTGATAAGGCTAATTGTTTTGCCGAATTATTTGTAAATAATTATCAACTACCAGCTAGCAATCAACCACAACCCGAACTCGAAAAAGTATCCGTAACCATGCCTAAAATATTTGTTCGGGCTCAAGCATGTCTCATGGTCTTAAAGCAGTGCTCTTCGACGAGAGCTCGTCCCTAAGCAAATCTTTTCAGCACTTTATACCATGTCTTTGAATTTCCCTTCTGCTGGAAAGTTTCTAATGTAACGTCAATTAATAAAAAAAGGAGTGATTAATAGCCCTGAAAATTACAGCCTAGTTACAATTTATTCGGCGCTTTCCAAAGTTATGGAGAGTATGCTAAATTAATATCTTGTCTAATTTGTAGAGTAAAACTACCTACACACAAAAAAAAATCATAGGTAAAATTACCTAAATATATGGTATAAAATTAACTAAGCGCAAGGGTAGCATGGCAGTATCTAAGTTTCTTAGTTAATAAAACTATTAACTTAGGTAATTTCTATGTTCGAAAAAGTATCTAATTATTTTGTTAAAATAACTTAAAAACTTTTAAAATTTACCAATGATAGCAAAGTTATTTTATATTTTTATTTTTGGAAAATTATCTAAGTTTAATTTTGTACCATAGATTTTAGGTAAATTTACTATTTTTTTTTTTTTTTGGTTACATACTTTAAATAAAATTAATTTAATTTCATTGTAATATTTTATTTATTTTCATCAAACGGGTAAAGTATAAAAGTTATAAAGATAAAATTCACACACAAAATAAACTCATAGCGAACAATTCTGCATCATTAACTCCAACATATCATATTTTGGATGAGCGATATATATTTTTTAAGCCTATTAGAATTTAACGATAAATTTGATTTATTAAATTGTCAAAATAGTGCATATTTACTTTGCTTTCACTTAAACTTGAATTTTGTGATTTTTTGTTTGTTTTTGTTTTAACAAGCGCATCCAGTGGTGTTTATGTGGAACTCATAATTTTCATTAGTCCTTCCTTCTCTTGATGCTTCTAAATCTTTTTTTTACCTGGTTCTTTTCAATGAAAACATACATCTTTTTTGTAAAAAGTTCAGTGGAGATCTTATGATTATAATATACTCACATAAATACGTTGTATCTTTATACTCTATCGAATAGTTTTTAATTTATTTTAATTCAAAAATTTTTAATTGAAATTTAAATTTGAACTTTTTTCACAAAAAAATTTCCAATTGAAAGAAAAAATCAAATAAACCTACATACATACATATATTAAAAACTTCGAAGAAGATACCTTACCCAATTAGTAATAATAACAAAAATTTTAGGCAAAACTTTTTTTATAAATTACCAATTATCTTAGGCAACTAAACTTAGTTTTTTGTTTTTATATAAAAATAAATTACCTATGTACGCATTTGTAAAATACCCTAGATTATTTTTTTGTGTGTACTAAACGACCGCCAGTACGGCTTTCGTAGAGGTCGCTCTACTGGAGACTTTTTGGCTCTGTTATCGGAAAAATGGGTCCATTCCATTTACCATTTTGGCGAAAGTAAGGTAACTGATTTAGGTATATCCAAGGCGTTTGACAGAGTCTGGCATGGTGCACAGTTTTTTTCAGAGATCGCATTATACGAGTTGTTATATGTAGATGGGGGTTCGTCAAACGAGTTCAAGATTCATTCAGAGGTGCCGCAAGGCTCCGTTTTTCTCCTACTCTATTTCTTTTTTTTCTAAATGACCTCCTTTGTCAAACTTCCAACCCTATCTACTCTTTTCCAGACGACAGCAACCATTGTCATTCGTACTCATTTGATTGCAGACCAAGCGTTTCCGATGTCGGTGCTATGAGGCAGAATATGAATGATACGTTTGGCCGAGATCTTGACATAGTCTCGGAATAAGGTCGTGCAAATAGGGTAGATTTTAATGTCCGAAAAACCCAATGATGCGTGCCGACGCATAAACGCTGTAAATAAGGGTAGTATAATTATTGAGGAATCATATTCTCTTGATGTTATGGGCATGAAGATACAATGTGATGTCCGATGGTCAGCACATATATTCAAGGTGTTGAAAGAAGCGTTCAAGTGCCTCGGTTTGTTAGGACGGTGTTAGATATAATTCACTCTTTCTGACCCCCTTACTATTTATACCACCTATATCCGACCTCGTATGGAATACAACTCACATGTTTTGGCCAGTGCTTCAAAGTCTATTTTGAAGCTTCCCGACATTGGTAACAGTATTGTATCCAGTTCTTTTGACTCCCTTGAGCACCGTTGCAGTGTGGGTTGTATTTGCCTGTTTTATCGTTACTATAATTGGATGTTTTCTGACGAAATTAGGGGTCTGGTTCCCGAAACCCGTACGTTTTTTCGTAAAACACGTTTTTCCTCAAGAGCCCATCCTTTTGTGGTCGATTGGCAGGTGAATCGTACAACGCATTACAGGGAAACTCGTTTTTTGGCCGGACTATTCGTATGTGGAATAACCTTCGTGCTAAAGTCGTCCCACTTGTTCACAAACACTTCTCCCTCTATCCTCCTTCCCATTACCTATTTTCCTAGTTTCAACACAATGCAATGCATTAGTAAGGGTCATCCGCTGAGTGCTGGTTCTATAAAAAAAACAAGTAAGAGTGCTATATTCGGCTGTGCCGAATCTTATATACCCTTCACCATTGTGCGAGCAGAATACAGAGCAACTGGACAAAAACTTAATAATTTTTACATACACATACATATTCACAATTCTAAAAACTTCATTATAAATTCAATTTAAAAATCTAAAACTGGTAAATATTTTTACAATCGTTTTTAGAACATAAAAATTAAAAAAAAATTCTCTTTGAAAACCCAAGATTTGAACCAGAGGACTCACCGTTTCTAAACTCAACCCCCTAGACGACTGAACCATAAACGAACGTTGTTTGAATATCATTAAAATGAAATATGGCCTGTTTTTCGTATCTGAGCCGATTTTTCCGAGTTTTTTTTATAAAATATGTTCTACTAAAAATTTGCGATCTTGGTCTTGGTATATAAATCATATTCATAAGACATATGGCAGCCCTAAAATGTAAAATTTTTAATTTTTTTTGTACGGGAGGTACCACGTCCACTTCTTCAATCCCGCCCACATTTTGTAGGATGGTGTGTATTGACAACCTAAATGTATGTACCTAATATGGAAACTTTGGCTCTTGCCGTTCCCCAGATATACAGCAAAAAGGAATAAACATAACACAACCACAAGGTATTTTTGGAAAAATTAGAGGTATTCGTGGTTTTTTGCTCATATCTCCGCCATTTGTGGACCGATGAATTTCAATAGCAAACAATTCCGGACCATATGTGACATAAATGTATAATAACCTGGCCCCAATCATATATGGGGTCTTCGGAAAACCCATTTCAACGGACAGACGGACATCGTTAAATCAACTTCGCTTTTCATAAGGACCCAGAATATATATACTTTATAGGGTGTAGGATCAATATTGTAGAAATTACAAACGGAATGACAAACTTTTAACTTCGGTGAAGGGTATAATTATATAAAGTTGCGATTTTTGACTTACGACGATGTTATAGGTTGCAAATGAGCGATTTGTATGTCGGTATGTAGTACATATGCATATTAATTTTATAGGTAGGTATTAAAACTTTTCCAAGTAAGGGATTTATAAAATAATCCTCTTAATATCTTTATAGTCAGATTCACTTTATTTTGATATAAAAAAATAGTCCAAAAATTAGAAATACTCTACATACATGTTCATTTCATGTACAAGCATAATTCAAGAGAGTAAAGTATTTTTTTTCAGATTTTTCGGAAGAGGTTTACATGTCGCTCAAGTCGATTGTTTTGCCAAAAATCTGGTACGCTGGCCCTTTTTAAGTTTTCTTCATAACTTTGTCAAAAACCTTTCTTTCACTTTTGAGGAAAACATTTAAAAGAAAAAGTCCAAGCTATAATTTTTGCGTTGTAGCTTATAATATTATACTCATACCCAATTGACCAATAAATATCAAACGGGTGTTTTGCTGTGCAATAAATTCTAAAATTACGTTTAGAAGAGTTGACATTGAAGTTAGTGTACGCCAGAGCAATACCTTGTACTGCCACATCATTTACCACTTGTAAACGTTGAACTTTGGTCTATGCATCTTGAAATTACTTGTTACAATTACAATTTTCTGGATCCGTCACCCAAAAAGGTAAGACTCAGATGATGCAATTATTTTAATTCTGCTCTTGGTTGCATGTCTTCAAGCTGGGCGTTAATACAATTTCTTAAATCTTCACGTATTGTAATGAATACAATTGCATCAATGGCACAACTTATGAAACTGATTTTCTGAATTTGTTGCTGGGCATAGAACTACGTCGTCAGAACACCAATAAGGGGTTTTGAGCAAATCAAAACGTTTGATTTTTATTTCTTAGTTGGGTACCTATGAGAAATAATGTTATGAGCTCGGTATAAAGCTGAAACCCGGTATAGTTTTTCCAAATTATTTAGAATTAATAGAAATTTTAACCGTATTGTCATTTGTTTTATTTTCATAAAAAATTTAAAAGTTATAAAGCGTTATTTATGAAAAAATTGCGAAAATTTTTAATGTAGGGTACCTACCTACTTAAATGAGCAAATTCATTGCAAGAACTTTTAGTTTTTTCGTACAAAAATAAAGCTTGTAGGTACATTTTTCTTTTAAATTATTTCCTTAAAAGTAAAGAAATTCGGGGTGTTTGGTACCTATGAAGAAAACACAAAAAAAAGCAAACCCGAATTCGACTTGAGCGACCTCCAAACCTCTTCCAAAAAATTTGAAAAATATCTCAAAAATACTAAACCCTTTTTAAAATAATCTTGAGTCAAAAAAAAAAACAATTTTTTGGGACCCCTAATGTATGTATTAAAACCAAAGTGTTTCTTATTTCGAGCGCCTACTGTATTGCAGAAAATAAACTAATTTACCAATTAAAGTCGTCATACTGTAAAATTACCCACACAGATAATCGAACGAAGTAATTGACACCCACCCCCAAACGGCGGTTTTTTACTTTTTACGACCACTGTTCGCTTACGTCAAGCTATTAATAAATTTACAAAACAACAACAGTTTCTATGACAAGCAATCATTTTTAATTTAAAACGTTGTTGCTTTTGGTTATTGTCTAAAATGAATTCATGTAAACACATCCATACCAACATGTGTGAGTGGCTTGACTGTAAAAACGCAACAAAAAAAAAGAATTGAATAAGTAGGTATTTCAAGTATGATATTTATTGATAAAACGTACTACAGAGAAAAAAACACATTCACTGAGTGTTGTGCGCATGTTATAAAAATATACAAATTTCGAAAATAGAAGAAAAACAAACAACAAAAATTTTTAATGAAGGCAATTGTGTACAAAACATTTTTTATACACAACCAAACGCTCTCACAATCTCTCGGTTCAAAAACTAAATAAAAGATGAAAGAATCATTATCAACAATATGAAATCTTATTAAAGAAAATACACTGTGAAAACCGTTGAGGGTTGGATGAAGGGAAATGTGTAGAGGCTTAAGAAAAAAGTTAACAAAGCAAATACAAAATGTGGTTGCTAGTACCCTGGCTGTATTTGACAGCAGCTGCAGACGCCGCTGTGAACAGCAAACAAAAAAAATTTTATGGCATTTTTTCTTTCGTTTCTACAAAAACTACCTACTTGACTGCTTCCACATCATCCACCACCATTAAATGTGTGCTATATGTATACAGCTAAACCACCACCACAACTACACATACCAGTTTTTTGTTGCTTTTCGTTTACACTTCGTAGATATTTTTAATTTTATTTAAAAAAAGAAAAGCGATAATCAACCCGTAAGTTACCGAATCATTGAAAAAAGGTCAGAGAGGTAAGAACTGAAGACATTTACAAAAACAATTGGACAGTTGGCAAGAAAGAGAAATATAATATTGCGACACTGGTTTAACGTACATTTTGTTATACAGAATTTATGAAACAAAGACTGAAAGAGCAAGAGAGTGCAACAGAAAAACCAGTTATTGAGAGAATAGCAGTGAATTTGGCTTTATTAAACATAGAGTTGCCGTTTAGTACGTGTTTGTTAGCTAGAGAGTTTGGTTGTTTCGATTGGGATACTTTTTTGTAGAACAATTGTGTAAAAAAAGAAAAAATATATAACAAAATTTAAAAGAAAAACCAAATATTTAATAAAAAGAATTAACAAATAAGTTTACAAATTAAATAAATTTGTGTTACAGTGGCAATGAAAGTTGTTTTTACATCTTTATTGCGTTTACATAAGTGCAGCACTGCTCGTCGTCTTTATCATCATCAGTTTTGTCAACGATAATTTACAAAATACGCCCGTGATATTTAAACAACTATACAGGTGCTTCACCTTATTTCTTTTTGTTATAAAAAATTTAATTTATTATTTGACTAAAAAACCCAGTTTGCCTCTATAACTTTCAAAAAAAAAAAGAAAAAAATTAATATAAAAAACACCACCTTTAGTTAAAAATACATGCATACATACACAAACATAAGCAGCAGCAATTGTTTTTCTTTTAACTTTTTTTACCCTAAATTTTGCGGTTGTGTTTTAGTTTGTACATTTTTTGGTGTGTGCGTTTTTACAAAAAAGTGCGAGGCAAATAATTATTAAAAATACAACTAAGAAAGAAAAAAATAAAGAAAATATGATGATGTTGCATGCTTTAATAATTTCATTTCGTTTAAATTCGATTTTATTTTAAACGATGGATCGTCGTGCTTTAAAAGTTTATCCAAGAAGGTATTAATTTTGTTCATTCAGTTAATTTTGTTTTATAATTAATTTCTTTTATTAAAATTTTTGTATGTTCTCAAATGTCAAATCAGTGTTATATTTTTTTTTTTAATTTAACATTTGCTTTTATTAATTTTAGTAAATGTTTTCCATTTTATTTAGTGTTAACTGCTTCCTTTTATTATATTTTGTCTTTATTTCTCATCACTTTTTATTCTATTTTTACATTCATTCTGTTTCTTTAGTTTCTTTTGAATTGTATTCCTTATATATACATGTCTCTCATTCTCATTTCTCTTGTTTGTTTATTTTTTTCGTGTTCACCTTTTTGTATTATTGTGTGTAGCAAACATAAATCATACAGGGTTGTATTTTATTAGATGGGCGATTTTTGGTAATTGATGTTAAATTTTGGGTATTTGTAAATATTTAAATTTTACAAGACAGACAAGACAGTACATATAAAAAACAATGGATAAACTTTAAAATTTTTTAGAAATTCAATATTGTAGGTATTTAAAGTAATTTTTATACCTACTAATAATAAGAATTAAAAAAATATTTTATTTGTACCTTAAGCAGTGCATATTTTACAGTTGGCAATCAAATTAAAAACAAAAGTACCGACAATATACATACATACCTAGCCACTAATAATTACACAATGTTAAGGTTTGCATGGCATTTTTTAATATTTTTAAGTATGCTTGCATATTTTAAGCAATTTAAAAATTAATCGGGTTATGGTAATTTTATAACATACAAAATTGGATCATAAAAAATGTCAAAATCGACCAACATGTGAATGGGTGTTTATTTTTTCGTTGATATCTTTTGAAATTAATCTTTAAATTTAATATTTTGAAGTATGAGTTTTTATCATTGGCTAATAATAAAATTTTAACAAATTATGTTTTATGACAAAAAAAAGTACCATGTCACATAAAAGTGTTTTGCTGCTGCAATATTTATAATGACAAAAATTGCTTCTGGCATGCAATTAATTTTCTAAATAATGTATCTATACATGTACCTACATCCATACAAACAAAAATAAGGTAAGGTACTTCTTCGTTTTGGCTGACTTCATAAACGCAGTTTGCAATGCAGCACTGCAAACAAATGCGTAGACAAGGCAAAGCAATACATTGTGGCAACACTGCATTGTAAAAAAATGCAATGATATTTTGACACATTTATGAACGCATGAATACTTTGCATCATTTGTTGTGTTTCGTTTGTGTTTACATAAATAAAAAAAATTTTCATGTATAAAGCATCACAAGTAAAACCACTGCACAAATTTGACAAATGTTGCGCATTAAAAAGTATTGCCATGCAATAATGAACTTTAGGCATTGCCAAAACTAATTTCACTGCGTTTATGAACATTTTACATATCAGTGTTGCTTTGCAAACTGCGTTTATGAAGTCAGCCTTTCTCTTTTTGTTTGCTTCTTGGATTTTCATATGTTGACATTATTCATTGTTGTTGCAATATTTACTTTATTTTGTCTTTGTGTATCTATACATCCATAGCCAGCGCTTGCTGATGTCTGGTGTGTGTGAATTTGTTAGATATTATTTTAATTTTAACCTACTACCTTTTGCAACTCAGTTATTTTGATGCTTTAATAAACTATTAATTAGGTAGGTAGGTATAAAATCAAAAAGCCATTGTAATTCTTATTTTTGGTTTAAATATATATGTATGTAGTACTAAGGTATGTGTTTTTTATCAATGACAGAAATTATTAAAGCTAAATTGAGTTAATCTGGTAAAATCTTCCTTGGACTAGGTACCTAAATTTAGCTAAAAAAGCATTTTTTTATTTGACATCAAATATTTTTCAAAAACAGACCATGAAATCATTAGAGCAAATATAATTGCACAACGAAGTAGACAACTGAAGTAGAAATTTTCTAAACAACTTTTCAGGTATATTTTCATCTTCCTTTTCTTGTTATTTTCCAAATCAACCCAAGAACATGAACGTCGGTCGTTTAGTTTAGAAACACTTCGTTAGTGTGGTTGCCTGTCGCTGTTTCTTTTTTCTGAATTCCCAAAATGCACATTTATCAAAAACCAGTTTCCCGCTGTGTTGACAACTGCTGCTTCTGCTTTAGAATTATTTTTGCTACGTTTTTGTTTTTTCTTGTCCTTCTTAGTTGTTTTTATAAGTATTGCCTTCGCGCAATTTAACGTCTCGACGTTTTTTTTTGCAATGGATTTTTTTAGTTCAGCTGTAATTCTCGATCTACATCTTTTCTATATTTGAATTTTATATACCTACATACATATTTATATTATTTGAGAGTATGTGCGTATTGGTTCAAAAATTTCAAAGACGGTGGTTGTTTATTTGTTATTGTGCTTCCTTAAAAAAAATTGCAAAAAGGAAAGACTGAAGAGAAAATATTAAATTACAAAAGAATTTTTTGGCACAAAAAATTGCTGATTTATTTAGAGGGTAAAAGAGAGTTACCAAAATTTTGCTTTATAGGTACTTGAATGTGTGTATAAGTCGCCATGTGTGAAAGTAATTCGATATAGCTGTTACGCACATTATGTCTCTTTTAAGCCTGTAAAATTTTGTTAACGAAACATTTGTTACCACACGTAGAGAAAAAACATGGTTGAAGAATGGTTAAAAAAACATATTATGGTCCCTGCAATGGCAACAATCAAACTTTTGTTGTTTTTAAAAAAACTTTTTCACGATTGATAATATTTTGCTTCTATTTAACAATAAAGTGTTTACCTCCCTTGAAACTTCAAATATGGTTGATTTTAACAATATAATGTTTAAATAAAATAAAACTACAATCATACACATAAACATATTAAACCATATTATTATCACGGTAACCATATTATGGTCAAATTCATCCATCCAAAAACTATAACCATATTATGGTTGCCTCTAAACATGTTATGGTTAATATTTAATAACAATAATGTGTTCGGAATTGTAATATTTTAAAACATTGTATGATTAATTTTAAATTTACAATAATATGTTTTAAAAAGCCACAACATTCTGGTCGTTTGCATTTTACTTGGTTTGCTTAAAATTCTCATTTATTTTATTTTAATTATTGATTAAAACACATAAATTTACGTAGAAAAAAACTAGTAGAACAGACAAAATGGTAATTTGAAGCTTGTCACAGGCTGGAATATGAACCAAATTGGATTTTTTATAAAAGTGGAACATAACACCTATCAAGAATAAAAAATTAAATAAAATTATAATTTGACACTTAACAAATAAATTGATAAAATGAATTAACCATAATATGCTTAGCATTCATTACATTTTTGATAATCCTGACCATAATGTGGTTACTTTTCTCAAAATTTTGGGAAATTTTGACCATATTATGGTTAATTTTGAACATAATATGTTTAGTTTTGACAATTATTATGGTTAATATTGACTAAAATATGGTTAATTTTGATCATATGATGGTTGATTTAGGGACAAATTTTGTTGATTTTAAACATACTATTATCATATTTAAACATAATATGGTAACCTGCAAACATAAGCATTATTAAAAACCAACCATAGTATGTTGGTCTTAGAGTATGGTTACCTCAAACCATATTTTTTTTACGTGCAATTAAACAAATAAGGACATTTTAAATATATGTATGTACCTACATATTGTATTAAGTATTACGTACTTTTGCGATCGCGTTCTAAAAACTAGCAGTAAAAAACTTTTTTAGGTGATATAAGGATTTTAATTACATAAAAATTCTTCGAAATACGAAATACTCCTTTTTATTTTGAGGATTGTAGCACCGCAATTGTTCTACAATTTCCCGTTTACTTTTTCTTTTTATTCGTATTCTTAATCGTTGTAATTACTCATAAATAATTTTAAATTATCACGAGAAATAAACTGTTCCTTTACATAAAAATTTATTTTTAATAGTAAACACATGAAATCACAAAATTAAAATGTAATTTTAATCGCCATTTTTAATTTTTCCATTTATTTTTTACTTAAATTTTACCAAGTTTATTTTTGATTTCAATTTAACATTTGTCATGTTTTTATTGAAATCATTATCAATTTGAATTTAAATGTTAAAATCAAACAATTGAAAAAGTTTGAGAAGTTTGTTTGATGTCAAATGATGTCGTCATTTCATATCAAAGGTTTGACTTCGTGTTTAAAGATTTGGCAACCCATTTTACATGAAATAATGGAAATTCACGATGTATATAATCTGTCCTTGTTCGTCTTATTAACAATGCTTTAAAATTTAAATGCCAAAATATCGTTCTTTCGCTCTGACTTGGCCAAAGTAATTTACTCTAAAATTTTACTCGTGTATGGGTGCGTTAATGCCCTTAGCTAAAAATCAGTAAGTAAAATAAATCGATTAAATGCCAAATAATGCGCGCGCACTTAAATTCACTACACGACTCTAAAAAATAAAATTTCAAGCAAACTCGGGGCATCAACAAAAAATAAGAATTCGTAAATGTGTGTGTGTATTAAACCTGAAATCTGGTAAAATAGTATGAAAAAAACTATACGATGGCTGAAAAATGTAAAAAAAAAATAATGACTACCGAGAAGGTCCACCACATGTAGTTGTGTATCATAAGAAGAGCAGCAGCAGCAGCAATAAAAACAACAAAAGCAGCAAAAAAGATGACTACAGACAAAACAAAAAAGAAAAATGTGCATATGTACTAACAAGGTTTTCAGATGTGGCGATCCTAAATTTCATTTTGGCGATTTATAAAATAGTTCGCGATTTTATTGGCTATAGGTATTTGATAAGCCATCAATTTGTATGATAATCTTTTATTTCTGGTGTTTTTATGTATCAAATTTTAGGTATCATATGGTCAGCATTTAAAACTGAATGTTGAAATAGCTAATGAAGATATTGAAAATCTTCGAAAAAAAGAATTGATACCTGAATAGAATTCGTGAAAACATGAATATATGTAATCACAAGTTTTCGAAAATGTTTTTCCCTTATAAAATGTGGCAATTTGTTATTACTACGGCCCGGACTTTTTTGCAGTTAAAATCGCGTTTTATGCTCTAAAATTTTAAAAAATATGCACTTGAAATTTTTAAAATGTGTTTGTTAATTTTGAAAAAAAAAACAATAAGAATAAGAAGAAAAAACAAAACCAAGGCGAATTTACACCAGGTGACCTTATCTGGCTACGTAAACAACAGCTGATTACTAACCTTGTGTCAAAATAATATAGCGTTCATGTGGTTCTGGGGAATATTTACTAAATTTTATAAATTTCACTTAAAACTATGAAATTTAAAATATTTTTTAATTATTACATTTCAAAACAAATCAATTAAAATATAAAGAAAATAAAATATTTGTTTAAATTAAATAGTTTAAAATTAAAGTAAGGCTGTGTATGTTAAAAAGTAGATATGTAGTTCCTTTGTAGTATATTCCTTTTCACTATGCTGTTTACTTAAAAAATTTAAATTGAAAAAGTTAGCAGTTTGTTTAATTGTTTTAAGTCCTTCATTTTTGTTAAAACTTTATCAAGCTTCATACGAATTTGTTGAATATAGTAAGCGTCCTCAGCATACATCTTATTTATGGCAATATCAAATAACTTATTTAAAATTTTTTGTTATTGATATATTACCATTGGTGGTCCTTTTAGCACATCTATAAACAATAATAATAATAATAAAATGCAATATAAGCAAAATATGCATTCAAAGCAAAATATGGAAAATTATGCACTTACAAATCTATGACTTTTTAATGCAAATTTCTTGATTCGCAAAAGTAGTTACGACAACAAATATGCATTTGCATAAAAATACCTACATTATCACAAACAAAACTTGTTGTTAAAGACTTTTATGAATTACAGTAGCCGCTCGGTTATATGAATACCCAGTTATATAAACATCCAGAATAGTGAACAATATAATTTTTACACATGAAGATCTCAAGAGTGAACACAATCTATCTCTATTATGTGAACAACATGCAACCATCGATTTTTTTGCAACTGTTTGTTGCATCACTGCTTTATTTCAGCGCCCACTTAACAGCTGATGGTTGCTTTTTGTACACTTTGCTTTGGAATATCATTATAAATCGACTTACACCAGAGCAACATGAGCCGTATGAACACAGACAAAGGTTATTTACTGATACCGTATAATTTGTCAATGCCCTAAGCGCCGCCTGACTATCGACGTAAATTGTCACCACAGATCCTCCCACGATGTGATCCAGTATCAATTTCGTCGCCCTCCAGATCGCTAGGATCTCAGCTTGGAAGACACTGCACTCATCAGGGAGTCTGAATAACCTTTTTACTTCGGTGTCCGCGATATATACACCGGCGCCAGTGCCGGTTTCAATATTGGATCCATCCGTAAATACTGCCCACCCCTCAAACAGTCTATTGGATCCACTCCAAATTTCCCTATCCGGGAACTCCACTGGTGATGTTACACCGAAGTCCAGGGTCATATGATCCGAAATTCCCGCGAGAACAATACCCGGATCAAGCACAAAATTCTCGTGTGATCATCCCGCCTAGGTTTAACTAAGGAAGACTCGTAAAGTCTAAGTAAGTTCCTAGCAGCCACACTCCTAATGCTGAATTGGGGACAGATATATGTAGTAGGATGTCCAGCGCTGCCTGTGGAATGCTTCTCCATGCGCCTGTGATGCCAAGAGATGCACTCCTTTGAACCTTGCTGAGCATCTTCCTAAAGCTATCCACTCTCAACGCACTTCGCCAAACGGTGCATCCATAGGCCTAACCACCGATGTGTAAATCCAGTTTACCATATCCGGCCTCAGACCCCAGTTCTTACCGATGGAGTATCTGCATGTGTAGTAGGCATTGAGTCCCTTATCTCATCCTCTCCTGAGTATTTCTCTTCCAAGACAGTTTTCAGTCCAGAAAGTTACCCAAATACTTTGCACCGGCCGATAGAGGTAACTTGACGCCATCTAGCACTGGCCCCTAAATCCCTCTATCCTGTACCTTCTGGTAAATAGCATCAGCTCAGTCTTCACAATGTTAACACACAACTTCAGTGATAGTCTAAAAACAACAAAATATACATACATAAGTTTGTGTGATGATTTTTTATAACAAATTTAGTAAGTTCTTGTTATTACTGTTTGATTGATATTTTAAACTTATGTATATTGTTGTTTTTAGACCATCCGTGATGATGATATTCAAGGAATATCGAAACATTGGAGTTATTTAAGTAAATAAAATATAAAAATAAATAAATTTTAATTAATTTCATGTTTTAAAATTCCTTTCTTCATAAAAATAATTTAATGAAAATTTAATTCAAAGAACTTTAGCCTGATTCAAAATTATTTTTAATAATTTAAAAAAAATGTATGTATATTTTATTGCCGAAAACTAATAAAAGATGCTTTGGCGATTTTTGACACTGAATTTGGCGAAAAAAGTCAAAATAAATCTGACAACCCTGCATACCAGTGTTGAAAAATTCAGTACTTTGGTACTTTTTCATATTAAAAATACCGCGTTGTTTTCGGTACTTTTTATCCACTGAGCTTTTTAACTGTGATGTGATCATTTCGATAGCAGGCTTATTACCCCAGGTCTACACTAAAGATAATTATCTCAGCAAGTTGGCAATAACGTCGGCAGAATAATAGAGAAATATTTCTTATTGCTCAGCTTATGTTAAAGGCATGGGAAATCGTATTTATGTTAACTAATAATTTGAAAAAAATCAAGGAAGAAGGTGCAGTGTAAAAACTGGCGCTATCTTGCAAAAATTATTTTTATGAATATAAATTATTTCTCATTCGACTATATGTATGTATATTAATTTGTTTAAGCTTGAGGTCTTTTTTATATACAAATGAAATCAAACTAAAACAAATTAATATAAATTTAAATAATAAAGATCGAATAAGAAAAAAATTATATGTATTAATATAAATAATTTTTGTAAGTTTATTTTAGTGTTTGTTAAATTACTACAATTATAATTTGCTACCATTTCAATAATTTCTTTCTCACACAATTTGCTTCCATTTTTTTTTCTTTTTTGCTTCTTTTTTTCAATTGACAACCAAATTTGACGTTTTATGTTAGCAATAATTGCCAACAAAAATGGACTAACAATTATTGCAACATAAATTGCCGGCAATAAATATGGTCAATGTCTACATTAAAGATAACATAATTTTGACATTTACTGCAATATATGTCGCAATAATTATCTCTGGTATAGACGGGCAGTTAAAAATAATTAACGACGTTAATATTGAAATGCAAAGCGTGGACTCCAGGATGCATAATTTGCTTTCCAGAATGGGATATTTGTTCTTACAAGTGGCAAGAAAATTTATAAAAACATGCATCCCGTTAGTGGAAAATTTAAAACACATGCAATGGTAAGAAAATGGTTTACAAAGTAAAAGAGACTGCGAAATCGTTTTAGTCGACAATTTGCGAAACATTAAGAATTAAACTTTGTTTTGAACATAAAACCTTGAAAGTGATAATCAGCTTCACTCTAGAAAATATTGTTTCCGGATAAAGTAATTGCATAATACTGATGTTATTAATGTTATTTACAAACGATAAAGAAAACTATAATAATATTAATTCTCAATTCCGTGATCTTGCAGATCTTTCAGAAATACAGCATTTCAGAACTGAATATATATAAATTTCTTGGAAAAATATAGCCAATATTAAGAACGAAACTGATGTATGCTGACATTTCACATATTGCTTTTGGTATTTTATCGATACCATATATCTGAGCATCAACTGAACGCACCTTTTCAAATGCAAAATGATGTAAAAAGCAAAGGAACAAATCGTTTACACTTAGAAACTGTTTTAAGTTTGATAAAAAAAAACTAAAGATCTATTAAAATCAACTGGTAGTTTCTGTTGTAGTTATAATATTTCTTATGATCTCTTAAAGTAAATATGCTTTTTCTTATACATAACACTGAATTAAAATCTTTGATTATAAACATTAATGTTTTATACTGTTTTAAGAACTACGTAAAAGTCTGAATAATGTAACAGTGCAAAAGTTAAAATATAAATACCAGTATAAATTTATGGTGACAAAAATAAAATTTTAATTTATTTACTTATTCATAAATATATGTATGAACGATTTCAAATATTTTTTTTTAAGAAAATACTGAAAAAACGTACCTTAAGCGGCTCATACACTTGCAATATAACTGTTCAATGTTATCGCCAATGTGTTTGTGATATTCGAAGGTAACACAATATATTGGCATGAATCGAAATCAGAAAAGAAGTGCAATATACTGTGAAATGTGTTGGCATCAACGTACTGGGTTGTTTTGCTATAAAGGTTTTTAAATAAAAGTTGCGCCATATTTACATTGAATTCTAATAAAACATTTTTTGTTCCTTTTATTTTCATATATTATTTTTATTTTTTTTTTTAACAAAAAGTACCATTTGGTGCGAAAAATACTCAAGCTGAAGTTCAGTACCATTTCAAAATTTAAATTTTGCAACACTGCTGCATACTATACTATATTAATAACAACACCATAGGTACAAATGTATTTTTGCTTTATACTGCTGTTGTTTTTGTCGTTGTAATCTTTTAGTATAGGATGGCATGGAAGGAATTTTATTTTTTTTCTATCGTTTTTTTTTTTTTTTTTTTGTTTCAAAAAAGGGATTAAATTTGAGTTTTCTGTTTCGTATGTTGGGTTAATAACATAGTGATTTTTTGTTGTTGTTGTTGCCGTTAAATACTTACATACATATGTACATATTAAAAAAAATTGTTTTGGTTGTTGATTTAAGCAGCAATGAACCTCCTTCATGTAGTTATTCGATCTGTCAGTCGTCTTTATGGGTAGCCAGTTTTGCCTGCCTACGTTAATGGTTTCTGCACATACATATGTATGTATTTCAGCCGCATGTTTTGATTGTTTCTTTTATTTTTCTCTCCACATGTGTATAATTGATGATGATGGTTGTACATACATATTAAAAATTTATTATTGTCTTGTTTTTTTGTATGACTAAGTTTTTTTTACCTATTGTTTAGCATGAGAAAAATGTAAAATGATGGCGATAGATAAAACATAAAAAAAGGTAATAAGGTTTTTATTAAATAAAATTGTACCTACCTACATACATACCCATGTATGTATGTAGGTATCATGAAAAATTTTTTTGCAAGACAAGAAGAGAGCAAAAAACAAAAAATAGAACTCGCAACATTTTTACTACCTGTTTTTAGAACGCAAGCGCAAAATTCGTTTAACTAACATTTAAAACACATTTTGAAATTACCCTTTTTTAAAGTTTGCTGCTAAATGCCATGTTTATGCCTATACATGCTGCCGCATTCCCTTCTGAAACACCCAGTTTACAACAGACATGAAATGCTTAACGTTAACACTAAAATTATGTTAGTGTTAAGAAGAGGCTCACACACGGTCTTCAAAAGATATAAAATGTTTAATATTAACACTAATATGTTGTAACATGGAGTATTAACATCATGTTTTAATAACAACTCATGTCATAGTTTTCTCATGTTAAATATAACGCGGTTAATAATATATGTATGTATATAAATTCCTTTTGTTCCTATAAGGAGCATAAGGCCTTAACGATTGCGTTCTATTCTTGTTTATCTGTTGCTACGATCTTCATCTTGTTCCACGTTTTGTTGACTTTTGCTATTTCGATGTCTAGTTTTCGACGCCAGCTGGGGCTCAGCTGACCTTTCCTGAGGCTGCCTTGGGGATTCCAGTCTATTGCGTTTCTGGTGATGCCGGCTTGAGGTCTTCGCAGGGCATGTCCAATCTACCGCCATTTCCGTTTTCTGATTTCGTACTCAATTGGTGTTTGTCCGCACTCGGCCAATAAGCGTTCGTTTGTGATGGTGTTTGGAAAGAAAATTTTTAGTATGCGACGGAGACAACGGTTGATGAATACTTGTATGGCATTGTTATCGCATTGATTTGAGTTTCAAGACTCGCAGCCGTAGAGCGCAACTGATTTCACGCACCTTAACACATAGTTAAGGTGGCCATAAGCTTGCCTGACCTTGTTTATGCGGTTCCCAATATGCCCTCTTGAGCCTCCACTTGTTGATATTATGCTACCCATTTAGCAGAAGGATTGAACGTCTTCGATCTGTTGTTCTTGTAATGTGAACTGTTTTGGGGATATTAATTCTGAGACCACACATTGCTGCTTCGGCTTCAATATTGTTGAGTTTTGACTGCATATCTTCAAATCTATGTGAGAGCAAACATATGTCGTCTGCATAGTCTAAATCTTAGAGGCGGCCGTTTAGGCGCCAGGTAAAGCCTCTAGGTGTTGTTATCACTTTTTTCATGATGCTGTCGATGGAAACGTTGAATAGTAGGGGGGATAGTGGGCAACCCTTCCGCGCGCCTACTTTGACACTTATTGAGCAACTGATTACGTACAAAGCCCTGATGATCGCAATAAGTTTTTTCGGTATTCCCTTACAGCGAAGTGCGTTCCATATTGCAGCGTGATGTATTGTGTCGAACGCCTTCTCGAAGTTGATGAATGTTAGATATAACAGAGATCGCCATTCGACTGATTGTTCTGTTATTGTTCTTAGGCTATTTATATGGCCAATGCTAGATTTGCTGGGGCAGACAATGGCTTGTTCGTGTTCAAATCTTCGTTGTACCAAATTTTTCTTCTTAATTGCAGCGACTTTTAATCTTATTGTGACGATGATCAAATGGTGGTTGCTAGAACAAATCGCTTCCCTCATACTTTGTACGTCTAGTAGGCAGTTGCGCCAGGTTTTGCTGATGGCAATGTGGTCGATCTGGTTTGGTGTTGTTTGATCAGGGGATACACACGTAACTTTATGCACCTTTCTATGAGGGAATAATGTTCCTCCAATGACGAGGTTGTTGGACAGGCACATTTCTGCAAATAGTTGAACATTTTCAGACATGCTACCCAGTGCGTGTCGGCCCATCATGCTCTCCATGTTTGTGTTATCTGGTCCAAGCTGCGCATTAAAATCTCCCATTATTATGACTATGTCTCCTCGGGGTATCGACGATGTTACCCTTGAAAGGTTGCTATAGAAGCCCTCCTTCAGTGTGATATCTGATGTTTCTGTAGGGGCTTAGCATTGCACCCATGTTATATTTCTAGCCCTTGTTCGGAATCTATCTGTTATGATTCTGTCTAAATGTGGTTTCCAGTCAATTAGGGCATTCCGGGCGTCTTTCGAGAGCAGGAATCCAACACCACGATCGAGATTGGTTAGATGGTTTTCAAGAGTAAATAAAGGCGAATCTGTCGGTTGTTGTACATTTTGCGGCTTCGGGCCATCTGGTTTCGCTCAGTCCCATAAAGAGCAGATTGTTGTTGTTCATCTCTCTGCAGAGTTGGGCCAATTTAGCAGGATCCAAAAAAGACCGTACATTCCATGATCCAAATCGTGTCCGTTGTTTGAAGCTAAAGGCCGTCATCAGGTTAATCAATCGGGATTCATTCATTTCGGTTTCAGTAATCATTGGGTTTAAGATGAGTAGCTGATTAGGCTTCTGCATCCGATCCTGGATCTGGGACTGCCAGCACGCCTCCAGACAAGTAAGTAAAGAAGAACATTTCTGATGCCGATTGGGTAGGGTTATACCGCCCATGGTCGGTCGTCGGATATTGGCAGGGTACACCACTTGCAGTTGAGGTTGACATTTGACTAGGAGAGGCTATAAATTACGCATCACTATTCCATTAGTACCCCCGCGCTTAATAATGCATTATGTTAAACCAGCAAATCATGTCTGTTGTAGACGGGGGTAGCACCCCAATATCCACACAGTGTTTCAAGGTGTCAGCGCGAGCATGGTAAAATAATACAACTGGCAGCCTGTTGTTGTTGTTCCTAAACAAGTCGAATTAACGAAAGGTGGTGTCGAAACGGCATCTGATTTTGACAGTTCGAACTTATCTGTTTTGATTTGTTAGTGTTTTGCTAAGAATGGCTGACACTTTCAACTATAAGCAATAACAATGCAAAGCAAAAATCATATGTTGTCTCTGTTGTTTTTGGATTGTAGTAATTCCGACACCTCCTGTAGTTGAATTTGCATTGCTCTTGCATTTGTTGTCCAATCTTTTGTCAATGTCAAAGCTTTCCCTACAAGAAATCATTGAGCGAGTAGTCACATTTTTCGTTTTGGTGTTAAGAAAATGATCGAAAGAAATGACCGAATGTGACCGTAAACTTGATTTCGGTCATTTCTATCTATCATTTTCTTAACAGCAAAATGAAAAATGTGACTACTCGCTCATTCATTTCTTGTAGGGTTGTTTATTAGAGGTCTGCAACGAGTAACTTTTTTCTTCACATGTGAAACTCGCTATCGAATATAGTATTTATTTGTTCTCTTGCTTAAAAATTTATTTTTTAGACTATTGATAATTAAACAATTTTTTGTGTAATTTAGCCTAAATAAATTTTTCACTTCTAAAAGAAGAAAATGTAAAAATCGATTTCCTTTTTTTTCTAATTTTTCCCATGATCATTATTTTCAAATAATGATTATTATTGCAAATAAATTTCACTTTTAAATATTTATAAATAAATAAAAATCTAAATGATCTAAATAAATAAAGTTATAAACAAACCTTATATCCATTTTTTTTATTAAACTTAACATTTAAAAAAGATTAAATGCATGGAACAATATTTTTTGTTTTTTTGTTGCTTGCAAAACTTCACGTGGTACTCATAGTACCTAGTGAAGTTTGGCTGTCGCATGATACTCGACCGTTCGTTTTATGAACGGTCAAGTCAGAGAGAAAAACGAACAAGATGTTAGCAAGCACAAACAAAGTCGAGTAACAACCATTAGTTACTCGCTAATTTTGATGTTCTCAAAAAGATGTACCTTGTTTTTTTATTATAGTTCGAGTAAGTGTTCATGCTTTGCTAGATCATATGTACTTTTTAAGTACAAATCCCTTTGTGCAGGGGTCTATTGTTTATGTTTACAAAAAGTACGTTTTGTGAGGTGATTTTATTTTATTAAAGCTGTTGGGAATTTTAAATTAAAATAAAACAGATATTGACTATAATTAAATAAAAATTGGATACAAATTTATTTATTTCATTACTTTCAGCGCCACGCGTTGATTTGGGTTTAAAATATTTTTTGGCGTAAGCTGGGACCTAATTTACATTTTTGTTATAAAGTTGTATTTGTTGCCGTAGCGATTCCATCTGCATGAGCGCGATTAAAAATTGAAAAGTCAAGGTGAATTCACTTTTTATGTTTGTTGAAAACACAGTTGAGCTATTTTTTTTTCTTACTTAGGGAGAGAAATGTCAAAAGTTGCTTGTGTTTTTGACATATCGACAGACTAAAACAACATAAAAAGTACAATGTTGTGTTTTTGGTGTTGTACTTGTAGTATTGCTAACATCGTTTGCATGAATTCACCTTGTGTCAAGTCTTATACTATGTTCATACGACGATATAACCACTCGTTTCGCTCTCTGAAACTCGATTGCCAAACATACTGTTCAGACGATACATTCTTGTTTCATTTTGACATTTTTTTTGTGTTGTTAGTGTAATTTTATTTAAAATTTATAAAAAAAAAGATTAATTAAAAGTTAAAAATATTTTATTTAATACTTTTATTAATATTATTATTATTTTTAATTATCACTTTATTTTATTAAACATCAATTTGTATATTGTTTTTTTTTCTTTGTTTTTAGTTTTTTGAGAGCTAGTTCAAGAACTAACTAAATGTATTTAAGTTCGGTGGCACAGAAAATGTTGTAACGGCAAAAATCGAACTACATACGACTTAAAAGGGGAAATAATCGCAACAACAAAAATCGTATAATGTTAATGGGGACTCACTCTTCTTTTGAAGATTACTATGAATACTGGCAACGTTTAAATAGCGTAACTACGTCCCAATTTACATTATAAGATTTTTGTCGTTGCGATTATTGTCGTTTCTTCTTTGAAGTCGGTCTGATATTTACATTGTACGATTTTTTTGTGCAACCGAACTTCCAGGACAGCCAGGTACTTTTTTCCTTGTCCCCAAATAATTAAAAAACACCCCAAAAATCCCCTAACTTTCTTTTGTTTTTTTTCTGACCAAATTTCGAATCCTGTACCCATGTTCTGTACCTTTAGTGAAAACTTCTCTCATCGAAAAGATGTGAAACAAAATATTCCATCGTTTCTCGAAAAGTGAGAAAATACTGTGTCTGTAACTCTTATCGACAACTATCGAAGGAGATTACGTCGTTACGTTATAAATGTCATAGCATTGCACTAGAAGCCGATGTGACATTGCAGACGTTAAGGACGCCAGCAACTTATATCGTTGACGGCGACCAAAATTTACTAAAATTAAAAATTTTTTAACGACGGCGGCGAAAATACAGCCGTCGGCTATACCAAATAATGTAAAGTGCGACTTTAATGTTTTATGTTTGCAAACGAGCTTTGAAAACATTCGTATATTTTACAAAAATTAAAAGCAAAATAATTAAACAATGAAAAACTGTGCCAAGAACAAAATATTATTATTATTCTTTGCATTTTTAATCGTTTTTTTAGTGTTAAAATTGTTTCTCGCCCCATTTTTTTTCGTGAGTTTATTTGACAGTTCAAAGCGGTAACTTTTCTCACAAAAATGTTTCAGACACACTTTTTCTGTATATTGGCGAGTAGTTTTCTTACGTGACAGCTTGCTCTCGCCAAAAAAGTTACAGACACAGTTTCATGAGAAAAACAGCTGTTTGTTTCAATATATGGAATTTTTGATTCATTTCACACATTTCAATCGAAAAGTTTCTCGACGCGAGAGTTACAGAACATGGGCACTGTTTATTAAAAATTTTGATTTTTTTTTAAATAGTAAGAAACATTTTAATAGGAAATCCCCAAAAATCCGTAAATAAAAATTTTTAGTAAAAAAATTATTTTATTTTGTTTGTAGCGCTGGTTTCGGCATGTTTTTTTAAATCCTTATTATGCGGTTCCAGTGAGGAATTACAAGCAGAGCAATATGCTGTTTTAACCTTATTTTGGTGCTTCAGGATTTCAATTTTGCGCAATTCTTAGAGCGGCTTTTTTTCTGTGGGAAAAAGTATTGTAAGTGAAGAAAGAATATACAAAAATTTTCGTCCTGGCATATATAAACTTATGGTTTTGCCATTACACGCAGATATTTTAAATATATGTATCTCGCACAATTTGTTCACAAGTTTAGTCAAAGTTATACCCAGTAAAAAATATCATTTATCGTCTTAAATAAGTTTTACCAAAAGTTGTAAAAGTGTGAATAAATTTTCCTTAAGTTCAACCCTATTACTTTTTAATTTTTTTTCCATAAACATTTTACCTTTTTTTTTGCAGTAAAAGGGTTTCCTTTTTGTTTGGCAGAAAAAACCACACATAAAATATTCGTTCAACCCTGAAATTTTTTTTGCAAATTCATTTTTTTTTACCAAATCTAGAAGTAATTATTACGTTCCCCATTAAAATGAGAATAGGGTGGAATTGCATGCATTTATTATTGGAAAATTTTCACATAAAACATGTTTTAAAAAGTTTAAATTACGCCTTAAAAATTTGTTTTTTATATTTTTTTTATTTAGACATATATTAAAAAAGAATCAAGTTGCTTCTATTTACTTTCTATATTTATTTAACTTTCAAATTATTTTCATTGAGAATTTAATTGTTGAAAATTGCTCAGCAATAACTTTAGAAAGAAATTTTTCGGGTGAAATAATTTGAAAACTTTTAATTAAAAATAATAATTATAAAATTTTTCATATTATTCGAATGTGTATTCTTGATGTGACGCTTTGTACGGATTATAAAGCAGTATTAGAGGATTGGAAGGTGCTAAAGCAGCCATCCTTCTCTGATCATTCCTATATATCATATCCTTTTTGTTAAATTACACTATACCCGACGAAACAGTGTTTAGGAACCCAAAAAATACAGATTGGGCCAAATACTCTTCACATCTGAATAGGGACCTAGGTCACTCGGGAACACTGGTTAGTTCAGGGGACATAGATTCTGCTATAGACACGTTGGTATCGGGCGTTATTAGATCCTATGAGAAGTGATAATATAGAGAAGACAACCGAAACGGCAAGACTGCGGAGGATGCTAGTGGGCAGTCCGGTTATGCCAAGTACAGTTTGTAGGGAAAACGGAGAATGGACAGAGAGCAGTACGGAAACGCTGGAGGTACTCGTTGATACACACTTTCCGGGCTGTTCTGAGGTTCCTATTCCAACTGATGAAACTTCTTTTATGGCAAATGGGGATAATAATATTATCTCCTATGAGGGGGTAGAATGGTCCATTCACTCGTTCCAGCCATACAAGTCGCCTGATCTTGATGGAATCATCCCGGCACAACTACAGCGGGGCAAACAACGGATAGTACCATGGCTAGTGAAAATCTTTAAGGGATGTCTGAGAATGAGTTATGTGCCTAAATCTTGGAGGATATCTAGGATTGTGTTTCTACCAGCAGCGGGTAAGAGTAATCATATGTACCCGAAAGATTTCAGACCCATTAGTCTCACATCATTCCTTCTGAAAACGTTGGCGAGAATTTTGGACTATCATGTCAACATGGGGCTGTCTACTCTCTCTGCTAATCAACACGCCTTCACGAAGGGCAAATCAAAGTCGTCTCACTGATTGAGAAGACCCTGAACTATAAGGACTTCGCTATGGGTGTGTTCCTGGACATCGCGGGAGCATTCAATAATGTCCACGGGGGCAATTTTGGCCAGCTTGTCTCTAGGGTAGCCAGATTTTAAATTCGGAAAAACAGTACATTGAACACAAAAAAACAGTACAATCAAGAAAAAAACAGTACATTTTTTTTTGGCGAAAACAAAACTATTTATTTAAATTATTATATATTTAAAACTTTTGATTGAATATGCAACAATTATGTAACGAAAAACACTTGAAATGTGTAACGTCATAGGAATGATTTCCGTTTTATAGCATTTTATACGTATACGAAATTACTCCATTTGCGTTAAAAAAAACACTACAACGAAGCATTTGGCCAAAATATTTTTATTTTTTAATTTGAAGACAGGAAAATCATAACATTCCTGTAAGCCATATAAGAAAGGAGAAAAGCCTAACTTAGCTTAAAACAAATAACTCGTTGATTGTGTAAGTAGGACTTTCTTTAAGCATATTGGTATTTAAAGCAATTTTCATCACACACATAGTTGCACATATCATATAGAATTTGAGAAAATGTATGTGTCCTAAGTTAATTTTCCAATTTCAAACACCTGAAAGGAGTTAGGTATTTTTATAAATTTTCAGCCCGGAGAATTTGTTAACTTTGTACGTTTTCAATTTCACCTGATTTCGATTTCCAGAACTTGCCCGAATATTAAAAAAAATTCTAGGAATTAAAAATAATTGTGTTGGAATAAGTATTTATTTAGTATTTAAAAAATATAATATTTTTAACAAAATTTTGATTTTGTTTTTGTCTTTCTCAGGTGTTTAAAGGAAAATACTATTGAAAGAGGTAGCCATAAAATCATATGTCTTAAAAATTATAAGTCACCCATTATAATTAAGATTTCTACTGCGTATTTATGGGAAAACATTGACCACAGCGTTAAAAGTCTGATTATTTTAGAATTTTTTTGTTTGGAACACAAGATTTTTTTTTAGCAATGTACTGTTAAATATTAGTATATTATTAAAATATGACTTAACAGGGTTTTTCGTAATATCTTGGTTTTTTGTAGACTGAACAAAAAAAAACAGTACAAAAACAGTACAAACTGTAAAAAACAGTACATTTGCGTACTGTTTTAGACATTATGCATAAAACAGTACAATTGCAAAAAATCAGTACATGTACGGTTAAAAACAGTACGTATGGCAACCCTACTTGTCTCACACGGAGGCACACTCATATGCTAAAAACTGGATTGGTAACCTGCTACGGTCCATAACTATATATGCGACGTGGGGCAATTCCAGGATAATGAGGAGGGCACACCGGGGAACCCCCCCAAGCTCTCACCAATGCTTTAGACGCTTGTCGGCAACTAACTTCTCAAGGGACTTCAGGACGGGGCGGCAAGGATAACTGCATACGCAGATGACGTGGCCGTGATAGTTGCTGGCTAGGATCCGAATACTATTAGTTCTGTAATGGATGCTACGCTGGCGATGATCAACCAGTGGGCAGCCGGAGTAGGACTGGGAGTTAATCCCGAGAAGACGGACCTAGTACTATTTACGCAAAGGTACAAAGTTGGTCCATGGAGGAAACCTAAACTAGGGGGTACTAGCCTAGAACTTAAACACCACACAAAGTACCTGGGAGTAATACTGGATAGCAAACTGTCGTGGAGATTGAATGTGGAATGTGCTCTACGAATGTAAGGGAATGCTGGGCAAAACGTGGGGTCTAACCCCTGCTCTTACACATTGGGTCTACACAGCGGTGGCGAGACCAATCTTACTCTACGGGGTACTTGTATGGTGGACGGCATTGGATAAGATATCGTACCGGAATATGCTAACGGGCGTACAGAGAGTCGCCGAACTAAGTATCACCGGTACCTTGCGTAGTACACCGACTGCGGCACTGGATGTGATCCTGGACTTGCAACCGATTCATCTAGTGGCAGAAGGAACGGCGAGGAAGTCTGCGATCCGCTTTAATGCGACGGGACAGTTTCTACACTGACGGTTCCAAAAAGGAGGACGGAGTTGGAGCTGCAGTCTACTGCCGGGAACTGGGTATTCGGGAATCTTATAAGCTTCCCGATTACTGCAGCATATCCCAGGCGGAGATTTTTGCGGCCAAAATGGCTGCTGATTTGGCACGTAATTCCAGTACTGGAAACTCGCACGTGAATTTTTTCATCAATAGTCAGGCGGCGATCAGGGCGATAACCGCTGATTATTCATACTTTTCGATCGTCCAGGAGTGTAGGCACTCAATGGATAGACTCTGTGCGAATAAGAGAGTTCACATCTATTGGGTTCGCGGCCACCAGGGCATAGAAGGCATCGAGAAGTCGGACGAGTTGGCGAAACGGGGGGTCCATTTACCATACGATAGGATGATGGCCATTCCGGCTCCAATTCAGAATATGAGGAGAGATACGGACTCTGAGAGGCGATTTTGGAAACTCCAGAACGTGCAGGGTTCCAAAAGTAATGTGGGGATCCTATGATCCAGAGTCGACAAAAATTCTTCTGTCGCTATCGAGAAGGGACTGTAGACTTCTGGTAGGTTTTATGACGGGTCATTGTTGGACTGCGGTATACGCCCAGAGGGCGGGGCGGTTGAATTGTGACAATTGTGGATTTTGTGGGGTACCAGGGGAAAAGGAGACAGTGGAGCATTTACTCTGCTACTGTCCGGCACTCGTGCGCTCCAGGGAAAATTGTCTGGGAGATCATTACTTCCAGGGTCTCGGGGAAGTCTCCGGGATTGGGTCAATGAGACTCTTAGCATTCGTCAAGAGAGTGTGGGGTACTCTGGGTACCATTACATTTCTTATTCCTTCAATATTTTCCAGGAATATTTTTTATGCAAAATGAAATCGAAACGGCAGTCTTCGCACTTCTCTTTTAAAAGTTTAATTCGCCTTAATTAATTAAAAACTTGAGAAAAAACATTCAATTTCATTAAATTTCAGCCCTAGTATTCAGGGTGTTTTTAACAATCACAAAACCTTTAAATTAGTTTGCGTTTGTTTACATTATTCTTGCATCTGTTTTTTGAAGTAAATTATTAAATAAAATTTACTGTAGAGTTGTGACGAGCAAAGTCACCGAGGTTCGTTTTGCCCCACACCAGAGGACTGTTGTAGTTTACATTTATGTTCGTTTATTTTGTTGTATGTATATTGAAATGAATTATGGATATTGATTTATTAAGCGTGAATTATATTTAATTTACGTTGTATTTAATAAGTTGAATTGGTAGTTTAAGTTATATTTAATGAATATGTACTTCTTAAGTATAAGTTATAGTTAATTTATTATTACTTTGTATTAAATAATTTCAATTGATAGTTTAAATTTAACTGCTCGGAACAACGCCACCTGGCTGTGAAAGACATACTTAATGCACCACATTACAACACTGGGCAATCACAGCTGTTTGATTCATATGTTGGTTTGTGTGTGTGTGTATGCCTGTGTGTTAAACCAAACAGTATAAAAGGGCGAGAATCGACTGGTACGAGTCAGTCGGTGACGAGATCGACATAAGGTAAGAACTACTAAGACCAGTGGCGAATTCACAGTCGAAGTAGTTTTTAAATTATTAGATCTCACTCAGTGGCATACATGGTAGTGTGCGTATTACCTGTTGGTTATTCCGGGCAAATACTCACAACGCCTGCGCTGACGCGAAGTACCACTGGACAACACTCGAGTGGTCAACCTTGTGCCGTCCCAGTGTGCTTCCTCAGCCTTCCCCAGCGTGGTAGCAGAGGCTTTGGTCAACACCCGAGTGGTAAACCTCGTGCTGGCCTCTGGTTCTGCTCCCACTGCACCAGGTGGCGCTACTGAGCAACCGACATAAATTAGTTAAATAAAGCGATACGTATTATAACGTGGTAAGCGAAGCGTCTTATTATTTCGCTCCCCTACGACCCTGGCCACCGCTGAGTCTACCCCAGCCAGTCAGCGGAAACGTGTCGTTACATTGGCGCCCGAGCAGGGACCTAAGGTCCAACCACAGCAACAACACCAGCAACAACAAAATCACAGCAACAACCACAACACCAGCAACAACAACTCTAAAAACCACAAACAGCGACTAGAACCGAGAGGCGCAGCACCACCCCATCACCATGCTGAAGACTTCGTGGGTGTATTATTTAAAGAAGGATGAGTTGGCTGACTATCTCCAACAATTCCAGCAAACCCCAACGGGTACCGTAGAGGAAATGCGCAAGCGTTTCGCCAAACTCGTGGCCGGAGAACACGAGGAGGAAGCCAGGACGGAACTTTTAATTTTGCAGGCGCAACACGAAATCCCTCCCGCGTCCCCGAATCTGCTGCTCCAGCTGCCCCCGACTGGTATGGCGAACCAAGCCAGTCCGGCCAAGAGCTAGGAGCCCGTGCGACCACCAGGCTGCACGAGCGTTTCCCAGGGGAGAAAAGAAGGCCGTGTGGCAGTTATAGAGACCGTGCGCAAGTGGGGAGTCACCTACACTGGTGGAGATGATTCACTGAGTTTCATCGAGCGCATAGAGGAATTGGCGGATATGTACGAAATTCCCTTAAATACAATCCTGCCGGTACTGTCAGAATTCTTCCAAGAAAAGGCCTTGGCGTGGCTCCGAAATAACCGCAAGCCTTGGCAGCAGTGGGACTCCTTCAAGCAGGACTTTCTCACTTTCTTTCTGCCCACACGATATTTCGAGAAACTGGACGATGAAATTCGGAAACGTATCCAGCGCCCTCGCGAGCGGTTCAAAGATTATGTTCTCGCGCTGCAGGACTTAATGAGGCACGCCAACATGACAGATGCCCAGAAGGTGGAGCGGAACTCCCAGGCCGACTATCAATGGTACATCCGAAGACAGGACTTCATCACACTCGAAGAGCTGATCAGGTTAGCTGCTGACCTAGAATGTATACCTAACCGACCTCCGACTCGGAACGAGCACCACCGGTCAATCACTACCGTCACCCCACGACAAGGCGCTAGAAGACGGTCCCGTCAACCCCGCGCAGCTGACCGTGCAAGAACAGCACTTCGCTGGATCGGCAGCAAACTAACGGCAGACATCCTTATCCACGGAAAGCGGTTTCCCGGCATCGTGGACACCGGAGCCACCAAAAGCTTCGTGACACCAGCAGTGATGCAGAAGATACCAGCCAACTTGAAGCGGACCGATGTAAACATCGAAGTATTTTTGGCTGATGGTTCGAGCAAAATTATTACCCGAGCGGTCACATATGATGTAACCTTCGGCGACAAGACCATGCGGAAAGATTTTCTTTTCATGGAGGGAGCGACGGAAAATATCGTCCTAGGTGCCGATTTTCTCCAAACTTTTAATACCTCCATCACGTGTGCAGGTTTGGTGGCCAACACTCGTTCTAAAGCTGTGCATCAATCATCTTCTTCATCAGCAACGTTATCAGTGGTATCTAGTACCACGCCAACACAAATTCGACAAACAACACTCAAACAGATTCAGATACAAGCATCACCGCATGTCTCCTCTTCAGCTGGTACCAACGGCAGGTTGAGTGGCAACCCAGTAAAGCTATACAACGTCTGTACAAAGTCGAATACTGTTGCAACTGGTTCACTGCGAATAACCCAACCGCAAATTATGAATCTACCGGCGCAACAGTTGTCACAAGTGCAAAATCCTCAGGCTCCAAGGGCATTACGGAAAGCTCAAGCAGGTGCAGCATCTGCGAATACCTCTACAAATGTGGCAACAATAACAAATTCAATATCAACGACATCCCTAACTCCTGCCACCGTCACTGGAAATATGGTCATACAGCAACCATCTTTTCAACAAATCTGTACTGGCTCCTTTTCGAATACAACGGTTGCAGCAGCCTGTAGCCTCGATAATAATTGCAATCAGAATCGCAACAATTGGAATGCAGAACCTGTTACGGTGCTGAACAAAAGTAACCTGCAAAACCGTAACGGTGCCCCACGTGCCAAGAGTCGCAACAGAATGCAGGGCCTTAGAGCGCCTAGCGGTCCCGGTGTCATACTGAAATCGAAGACATCTTATAGTGGACTTGGTGGCAATTATTGCAATAATAACAAATTCGGTGGTAAATACAACAATCGGAGCTATCGCGGCAACAACTATCATAACCGTCGTAACGATTGCAGTCAAATGCGTTATCATCGTGAGGGCAGCACTACATATGGTGCAGCTATACCGTTCAATATGGCGCCGAACACCTGTCGGGTAAGACCTAGTGATGGGAATGCTGCGTCACGAAGTAGAAAATCACCCATACCAACCGCGACTAGAGAGATCGGACTTACGCAATTGCCTGCCCAATTGCAGGAAAGGATCAGGGGGATGGCAGTAGCACAAACTCGGAGACGCGCCTTGTTAAAACACGGAGGAAAGCGATATCGAGTTAAAATCCGTCGGGATGGTACGCTGCGGATCGTGAGGTTAACACCCTAATCCGCCCGGAGAGAGGGGAGGTAGTGTGACGAGCAAAGTCACCGAGGTTCGTTTTGCCCCACACCAGAGGACTGTTGTAGTTTACATTTATGTTCGTTTATTTTGTTGTATGTATATTAAAGGGCTGCATGAACAACTTCATTCATAAACATACTGAAATGTTTATTCATTGAAAGTCGTGTTCGAATAAAATTGAGATTACCGAACAAACTCTTGTTTTATTAATGCTGCTATGAACACATTTCGTTTCATGTCGTAAACACACAGAGGTTGTTCAATGAAACCGGCTTTGTTTCATAGTTTTCATTCTCTCTCATTTATTTTTATTAATACTCCGTAGCAACGTTGCCACTTCAATAAATTCAAGTATTTATTTGCATGCGTTGCCCATGTGTAATTTAAATTTTAAAACATATGTAGATATACCTATGCACATACATGTATAGTATACATATTTGGAATATAAACAATAAATATGTTTTTTTTTGTTTGCCATTTGCATTTTGGAATAATACAAAATGGCAAGATTTTATTGTCTTGTAATGTACTGTACACGGCCCTGAAATGAAACGAACTCATAAAAAACACACATTTTTAGGTGAAAGATGAAAATCAAAAGGAGGAATGAGTTTATGCAAAATTTAATTGTTAGTTTTGTAAGTGTCTTAGGAGTTTAACCACGTGGTTGTTTTTTTTCGAAAGATATTAAAAACTTGAAAATGAATGTAAGCAAATATTTTTCTGTTTAAGATTATTAATTAAATTATAATTAAATATATTTAATTTTATTGAAAATTTACATTGAAAACAAAAATAAATTTGAGTTTTTATTTCCATATTAATGTATCTCTTAAACTTGTTGCATTTACCCCTCATGGTTATTTCTATTTTTTTTTTTAACTTTCCTATGTTTTTATTTTTCTGCAACTGGCAACACTGACATTTAAATCATACAGTTTTTCCATGAACTTATTCGAGATTTGTTCAATGGTTGTTCTGTTTCATGGTTGTTAATGTTCATATTCTCTTGTATAAGCAAATAAACTTATTTTTTCTTATTCGTCTTTTAAATATCGAGTGTTCATTGCTTTCATTTCATAGTGTTTCATCTTACTGAATACGAATGAAGCGAACACAAAATTATAATGAAGGTTTCATGAACATCATTATTAAGTTTCATGCAGATGTTTAATGTATATTGAAATGAATTATGGATATTGATTTATTAAGCGTGAATTATATTTAATTTACGTTGTATTTAATAAGTTGAATTGGTAGTTTAAGTTATATTTAATGAATATGTACTTCTTAAGTATAAGTTATAGTTAATTTATTATTACTTTGTATTAAAAAATTTCAATTGATAGTTTAAATTTAACTGCTCGGAACAACGCCACCTGGTTGTGAAAGACATACTTAATGCACCACATTACAACACTGGGCAATCACAGCTGTTAGATTCATATGTTGGTTTGTGTGAGTGTGTATGCCTGTGTGTTAAACCAAACAGTATAAAAGGGCGAGAATCGACTGGTACGAGTCAAGGCCCAACCAGAACATGCATGTATTAGCTTAAGCAACTGTCAAAAATTAACGAAAAGTCTGTCAAATGCATAAGCAAATAAAAAAAGACTTTTAGGTGGCCATAATGTACTTAATATCTATTTAACCACTGTTGCATATTTGTGTAATATTTTGTTTTTTTGCGAGTACTTCAAACTAAAAAGTACCAAAAAGTCCAACCGTGTATTTGTTTTTTTTATGCTATTTAATTTGTAAAGAATTTAAAAATAGATAATTTGTGAGTGTCTTAAAAAAATGGAAAATAAATTAAAATATGTAAAAGTCCATTTTAATTTATTTTATTTTTTATTGTTATACATACACAGCTGTTTTCGTACGGAATGTGCGTTCAGTTTGGCACTTTGCTTAAGCAAATGACATTTGACGAAACTTGACGAAAAGCATCATTAAGTACATTGTAGCTTGCCATATATGTTTTATATGTATTCGCACAGCTACTTAAGTTGACTTAAGCGACCTCATTCATGTTCTGGTTGGGCCTTAAGTCGGTGACGAGATCGACATAAGGTAAGAACTACTAAGGCCAGTGGCGAATTCACAGTCGAAGTAGTTTTTAAATTATTAGATCTCACTCAGTGGCATACATGGTAGTGTGAGTATTACCTGTTGGTTATTCCGGGCAAATACTCACAACGCCTGCGCTGACGCGAAGTACCACTGGACAACACTCGAGTGGTCAACCTTGTGCCGTCCCAGTGATCTTCCCCAGCGTGGTAGCAGAGGCTTTGGTCAACACCCGAGTGGTAAACCTCGTGTTGGCCTCTGGTTCTGCTCCCACTGCACCAGGTGGCGCTACTGAGCAACCGACATAAATTAGTTAAATAAAGCGATACGTATTATAACGTGGTAAGCGAAGTGTCTTATTATTTCGCTCCCCTACGACCCTGGCCACCGCTGAGTCTACCCCAGCCAGTCAGCGGAAACGTGTCGTTACAGAGTATTCTCTAGATATTTTGTCTGTAAACAAGCGAAGGTTTGTATACTAAGTTCTCCTTTAAGAGGTTGTAGCGGATGAGGTTTTTTTTTGTTGTTGGAAACCATGTTAGCAAAAAGATTTAAGATACCCTGGCCTAATAACTACTAGGCAATTTGTTCTTTTATTGCATGGCGGAACTTTTAATAATTGTTTGCCATTTTTTATTATTTTAGCCTGGGTATAAAGGGCCAAATACACTTGTCAAATGCTTGTCCATCCGGCGAATTCAACGTGTACGTGTGCTAGACGTAATATTCGCCGTCATATCTAAATTTTTTGATTTTTCATCAAGCGTTGTCGGTGTCACACATACAAACACATTTTCACTAATACTACCACAATGCTTGATGAGTATTTTGATCAATGTATTTGGGCCTTAATAAGGGATGAAAATACACTGATCAAAGTACTCATCAAGCATTCACTTCAATCATTCGCAGTTTTTAAAATTTTTTATTATAAAACTAATATTTTTAGCACTTTTCAATCAACTTCTTCTCAAAACAAAATCATATTTTGACGTTTCACCAGTTTTTTTAATTCGCCGTGGAAACAGCTGATGAACGGCTGACGAGATGAGTTTACCTGGTTGAATTCGCCTTGCACTCTACCTTTTCGACCCCTCGCCATCAAACTTCGTCTGTCCGGCAAGAAATGTCCCTAGTGTAAATTGGGACTTAGCAATCTGCTGTCAAATCAGTTGTCATATATCTGACATTTCATTTCTGTGTACGGTTGTTTATTTATTTGTGTGTTTATTTATTAAAAAAGCAGTCAAGAAAAATACGCCAAGCGGACATTTTAGAAAAATTTATATTTTTAAATATATTATTATATATTATATTTTTAAATAAACGTCAATCAACAATATCAACGGCGAATTTGTTTTTTGTATATTTTTATTTTTTCAATAGAGCAATACAAGTTTTTTTTTCAAACGCAAATAAACAAAAAAGTAATAAAAAACGCAGCTATGGCAATTACAATTTTATTAATTTAAAAAAGAAAATTTAACAACCACTTCAAAACACAACATAAGACATTTGTTATTAATACAGCCACAAAACTTTATACAACTACGTTGAGACCCAGCGTAAGTTTTCGACACCATAAACATTTAAAAATTAAAAAAATGTTGTACTGTAAGTCGTTTTGTCACAATTCCATAGCTTTACTGAAAAAAGTACCAAAAAAAGAGCAAAAATACCCGCAATACAAGAAACATACAAGCCGCCCATCACTGTTTTACAAATGTCACGTACAACGGTATGAAATTCTATTTCAAGGCGAATGCAAAAAGGTAAACTCATCTCGTCAGCTGTTTCCACGGCGAATTAAAAAAAATGGTGAAACGTCAAAATATGATTTTGTTTTGAGAAGCAGTTGATTGAAAAGTGCTAAAAATATTATTTTTATAATAAAAAAAAATTTCAAAACTGCGAATGATTGAAGTGAATTTAATAATTTCTTTTATAAAAAAGTGATAATTTCAATTTGCAATAAAAAAAAATTTTGACAGCTAACCATTAAACTGCAAAAACAAAATACATGGGGCTTTTGTAGTTGTAGAGTTGCACTTACCTGTTATGAATTCGCCTTGGTTCAAACAGTAGGTAACATAGCGGCCACACGATCAAGTTTTGCCATTCAATTCCATTCAATTTACTCAACTCTCTCATTTTTTTACTAACACACTCACACTTTTTAAATTGACCACGAGATGGCTTTCAATTCCACCTTTCCATTTGTTTGACAATTTACTTTCAATTTAACAGCTGAGTACATGTTTGTCTTTATAAATTGTTTTTTTTATGGCATCTTGAAAGTAAATTGAATGCCACCTACGTCACAGCTCTCAATTTTTGTAAATTTTGACAAGCAGTGTATGTAAAAGACTATCAAGAACAACTTGATCGTGTGGCCTCAGGGTAAGATAAACATGTTAAAATTATCAAAAATTCGTTACACCGTAGATATCTATGTATGCACAGCTAGATATCTGTTTGTAGAAATTACGGGCATTAACTTTATGTTTTAACTGCATTTCATGTCAGTTGTAGACGTAGAGTAACATGCGCTTAAAAATAGTATTTCTAATTTTAAGAAATTTTCAATTTTTTAATTAAATTTAGTCCAGTATTGAATACACTGATTTTCAAATCGTTTTTTGTATTTTAGTTATTAAAATTATAATGGTGTAGAGAATTGTGTGGAATTAGCTTTTTAAATATTTTGGAACAATACGTAAAGAGTTTCTTGAATTAATTAACTTGAGTTTTCTTTTAGAACAACGGCAACAAGAGAAAGTGAAAACACAACATCAACAGGAAACACTACATATCTGCCAACACAACCCCTGAAGGATAATTCAAATATAAGGATAATTAAATTCAATGCTGAACAAGCGCACTTAGTCGAACAAAAACAACAGCAACAACTTGTAACACAAACAACAACAGCAATCCCACTTTCGAACGGCAACAATAACGTTAACAATAATAACCACAACAACCACTCCAATACAACAACTTACTTCACAAATCCAAAAGTTTCTAACACAAACACCACCCCAACTTCAAACGGCACAAGCACCCCAAAAGCCAGTAACACTAGTAGTGGTGGTGGTGGTGGCAACGAACGTCCACTCAAGTGTTTAGAAACTTTAGCCCAAAAGGCCGGTATAACATTTGACGAAAAATACGACTTTGCACCATTATCATCTGGTGCCAATACAACGACTTCAAATTTAGCCTCTACGCCACCCCCACAAACGCAATCACACTTGCAGATAAATAAAACACCAGTGACTATTACGTCAAATTCCTACTTAGGTAACGGTTATAAAAGCTTCACACTGGAGAAGTCACAGAGTCCAGCCCAACAGGTTGCGCCTGGTACGGTGCCCCTGCAAATATCGCCAGAACAATTGCAACAACTACAACAATACCATCAGTTGCAGCATGGCTCTCCATTTGCTGCCATCCAGGTTAAGCAGGAGTTTCCAACACAGCAACATACGCTGGGTGGTCCGGGTAATACCGGTACAGAAATTAAACATCAGGGGCTACTCGACGCCGCCACTCAAGGTCAATTGCAACAAATGCAAATGCAGTTAGCTCAAGCTGCAGCGGATGCAAGTGGTGGAGGTGGCCCAAACAGTCCGGCCAATCAACATACACCGACCAGTGCAGGCGCTGTAGCTGCAATGCAGCAACAACATTCAACAACTATTAGCACCATGTCACCCATGCAATTGGCCACTGCCACAGGTCAAGTAACAGCGACCGGGGATTGGACACAAGGTCGTACCGTACAATTAATGCAACCGTCCACCGGATTCATATATCCTCATATGTTGGTGCCAGGCAATCTTATACAGTCCAGTTTGGGCCAACAACCCATACAAGTAATAGCTGCTGGCAAGCCATTTCAAGGTGGTACACCCCAAATGATCGCCACCACTCAGAACACAAAACAAATGGCCATTGGAGGCAATACTGGTTTTCCCAGTGGAACCACATACGCCATACCATCCAGTCAATCCCCACAAACTTTACTTTTCTCTCCGGTCAATGTCATATCGCAGTCGCCGCAACAGCAACAACAGAATATACTGCAAGCAATGACGGCTGCAGCCAATGCCCAGCAACAGCAGCAACAACAGCAAAAAGGAGCGGTGGATGCTCAAAAGAATTTACAGCAAAAGGTGGTGCAGAAAGTGACAACCACGAACACTGTACAATCAGCTGCCGGGGCAGTGGCTGCCGCCCAACAACAACAGCAACAGGCCACACAGCAGTGTGTACAAGTCAATGCCCAACCTGCGGGAATGTCAGCTGGAACCACACAAATCATAAGTCCTCTACAGCAAGCAACAGGACAACCCCAACCTTTACAAATAAATGCATCACCCTGGGTACAAAGTGTACCGTTTTGGTCGAATGGCTTACAACAGTTGGCGCAAAATCCAATTATTATAAGAGGCACACAGGCGGACGGTACACCTGGGGTATTCATACAGCAGCCCAGCGGGCAAACTCTGCAGTCCCCACAAACCAATCGTAAGTTTTTAGCATACATTTTGCAAAACCCTTTTTTATTTTAAACTAAACTGTAAAAATTGCTTCCTCAGAAATTACCCTCCAATGTAATGTCACCCAAACACCCACTAAGCAACGTACTCAACTAGAACAATTGGCAGCAGCTAAGCAACAGCAAACGGGACAAACTCACACCCAACAGGTGGTGCAACAACAGGCTACACATTTGCAGGTTCAGCAACAGCAGCAACAACAACAGGTCACTAGTGTACAACAACAGCAACAACAACAAGCTGTAGTCCAAGCACACCTTCAGCAACAAGCAGCAGCTGCTGCTGTGGCTGCCGTTAACCAACAACGTGGTCAAACACAAATTCTACCCCAAGCTGGAGGCGCTCAAATACGCCCTGCTTCATCCGTTTCAACGCAAACAGCTCAAAATCAAAGTTTACTTAAACAGAAGATGCGCACAAAACAACAGGCCGTACGTCCAGCTCTTCCAGCTATGAAAAATGAACCACAGACTGTTCAGCAGGTTCAGCAGCAACAACAACAGGTTCAGCAACAACAACAGCAGCAGCAACAAGTAACCAAAACTACTACTGTGGCTGGACTTCAGCAACAAATTTCGGCAGCTGTTGCTGCACAGCAGCAGCAACAACAACAACAACAGCAGCAGGGTCAGCCGACCATGCATCAAGTTGTTACATCAGCGGGAAACAAGTAAGTTTTCTTTTAAAGCATTGGACATGTAGCAATAAATGCCTACGCCTTTGTAAGCATTTTTGAAGTTAGTTTTATTTTTAGACTTGAAAATGTTCATCAGGAGGTTTCAAAATATTATTTTAGTCTATACAAGGCACATTCATAATGTGAACATGTCACTCTTTAAAATTTCTGTGTTTACAGAAAGGCATGTTCTGAAAATCACTTTCGTAAAGTGATTTGAAATCACTTAAAATATGTTTGCGCACAAAAAATTTTTAAATATCTTGATTTAACTCTTATCCTGTATTTACGAGTCAAAACTGCCCAAACAGGGGCCAAATTATGGCAGCTGTGATCGAATGCTTTTCGATTCAAAAGCAATTTTATTTTTAATTCTTTCTGTCCATATTGAACGGATCGAAATTATTTTTTAGTGTTACAGAGAATTATTTTGAGCTTTCACAACACTGAAAAAATAATTATGTACTAAAATAAAATTTCTTTCGAATCGAAAAAGTATTCGATCACGACTGCCGTAATTTGTTCCCAGGTTTTATTCCTTATTATTTTCAAATCTAGTCAATGAAATAAATTGGAAATTCGTGTCCAATTATTTTTTTTTATTGAATATTATATATGTATGGCTTCCAAAAATATGTTGTTGTACAAATGGATCATTGAGTGGCTCGGCAATAAATGCCACACATAAAAAGGCTTTTAAAACAATTTTTAAAACTATTACAATTAGTCAATTTTATTAAATACAAAGGCATATTTAAACGCCTATTATCCTCAAACTTCTTTTTGTGAACTCTACTCAAACTACTCGGAGTGGGAACTTGCATATTAGGGGCAGGATTAAGGATAAAATCAAGTAGCTTTGATGGATAGTTTGGTTTTTTAATAAAAGTACATACATACATATAAAATTTGTGGTGTACATGGTGATACACATACATTCATTATATTTGCCTTGATAAAGCAAGTTTGTTCTGCAAATTAAGCCCGTATTATAATTAATCCAATTTCTAGTTTTAAAAAATTTTGTATTTTAAACAAATAAGCAATGATATGAGTTTAAAAGAAAATTAAACATAGATTTGGAATATTAACGATCTTTAAATAAGATGTTAAAAATTAAAAGCCAACATTTCGAAACATATTTGGAAATCGAAAATCTTAGTACATACGTACATATGTACTTTTTTCTCAAATTTCAAACAATTTCTAACGTCTACTTTTTTTTAGAATATTATATGGAACATATTTTTAAAACTTTAAAAACTGTTGCCTTTACTTCTGATTCATTAAATGAAAACAGTCGTAGTGAATGCAAAAGCAAAAAACAAAAAGTTGTACACAACAAAGAACATCGGCAGTTGACATGTTCGAAAGTGTTTGGTTTGACAGACTGAAACTTTTAAAAAATCCCGTAGTTACCGAAGATGGGACGTTGTGTTTTTTTCCGATTTTTTTTTTAAAATAATATGTACCTACATACATGTGTACTTTTTTCTCAAATTTCAAACAATTTCTAACGTCTACTTTTTTTTAGAATATTATATGGAACATATTTTTAAAACTCAGTGTTCTTCTTAGAAATCTTCTATGCAAACGTTAATGTTCGAAATAAAAGGCAGTTAGTAACTATTTTTTCCGTTAGTCTCAATTAGGCATACAATAGATCTTTTACGCATTTTAAAGTGGTTATTTCTGAAAATTGTAGAAAAAATTAAAAATTTATTGAGCTTACAGTAATAAGAAAAAGTCATATAAAATGGGAATGTATGACACTTGTACGCCTTCAGAGAGATAGAGATTTTGCAAAAATAGAAGGAACATCATTATGTTCTATTTAGAGGGTACTACACAGCGTTTAAAAAGCTGCAGTTGAGATAGTAAAAGTCATAAGATTGTGCTGCAACTTCGACATCTTCATTTGTCATTGGACAAAAAAAACTGTTGCCTTTACTTCTGATTCATTAAATGAAAACAGTCGGAGTGAATGCAAAAGCATAAAACAAAAAGTTGTACACAACAAAGAGCATCGGCAGTCGACATGTTCGAAAGTGTTTGGTTTGACAGACTGAAACTTTTAAAAAATCCCGTAGTTACCGAAGATGGGACGTTGTGTTTTTTTCCGATTTTTTTTTTAAAATAATATGTACCTACATACATGTGTACTTTTTTCTCAAATTTCAAACAATTTCTAACGTCTACTTTTTTTTAGAATATTATATGGAACATATTTTTAAAACTCAGTGTTCTTCTTAGAAATCTTCTATGCAAACGTTAATGTTCGAAATAAAAGGCAGTTAGTAACTATTTTTTCCGTTAGTCTCAATTAGGCATACAATAGATCTTTTACGCATTTTAAAGTGGTTATTTCTGAAAATTGTAGAAAAAATTAAAAATTTATTGAGCTTACAGTAATAAGAAAAAGTCATATAAAATGGGAATGTATGACACTTGTACGCCTTCAGAGAGATAGAGATTTTGCAAAAATAGAAGGAACATCATTATGTTCTATTTAGAGGGTACTACACAGCGTTTAAAAAGCTGCAGTTGAGATAGTAAAAGTCATAAGATTGTGCTGCAACTTCGACATCTTCATTTGTCATTGGACAAAAAAAACTGTTGCCTTTACTTCTGATTCATTAAATGAAAACAGTCGGAGTGAATGCAAAAGCATAAAACAAAAAGTTGTACACAACAAAGAGCATCGGCAGTCGACATGTTCGAAAGTGTTTGGTTTGACAGACTGAAACTTTTAAAAAATCCCGTAGTTACCGAAGATGGGACGTTGTGTTTTTTTCCGATTTTTTTTTTAAAATAATATGTACCTACATACATGTGTACTTTTTTCTCAAATTTCAAACAATTTCTAACGTCTACTTTTTTTTAGAATATTATATGGAACATATTTTTAAAACTCAGTGTTCTTCTTAGAAATCTTCTATGCAAACGTTAATGTTCGAAATAAAAGGCAGTTAGTAACTATTTTTTCCGTTAGTCTCAATTAGGCATACAATAGATCTTTTACGCATTTTAAAGTGGTTATTTCTGAAAATTGTAGAAAAAATTAAAAATTTATTGAGCTTACAGTAATAAGAAAAAGTCATATAAAATGGGAATGTATGACACTTGTACGCCTTCAGAGAGATAGAGATTTTGCAAAAATAGAAGGAACATCATTATGTTCTATTTAGAGGGTACTACACAGCGTTTAAAAAGCTGCAGTTGAGATAGTAAAAGTCATAAGATTGTGCTGCAACTTCGACATCTTCATTTGTCATTGGACAAAAAAAACTGTTGCCTTTACTTCTGATTCATTAAATGAAAACAGTCGGAGTGAATGCAAAAGCATAAAACAAAAAGTTGTACACAACAAAGAGCATCGGCAGTCGACATGTTCGAAAGTGTTTGGTTTGACAGACTGAAACTTTTAAAAAATCCCGTAGTTACCGAAGATAGGACGTTGTGTTTTTTCCCGATTTTTTTTTTTAAATAATACCTACATACATGTGTACATAAATACATACATATGTATTTATTTTAATGCTTAACAATCTTTTTAATTTTTTGAAATTAAATAAAACGTATGTATTTATGTAAACATGTATTAAAAAAAAATTGCGGAAAAAAACACAACGTCCCATCTTCGTTAACTTCGGTATTTATTAAAAGTTTCAGTCTGTCAAACGAAACACTTCCGAACATGTCGAGTGCCGATGTTCTTTGTTGTTTTCAACTTTTCGTGTTTTGCTTTTGCCTTCACTACGACTGTTTTCATTTAATAAATCAGAAGTAAAGGCAATGGTTTATTTTCGTCCAATGAAAAATCAGAAAGTGGAAGAAAAAGCTATTTTTTGATTTTGACTACAGCTTTTTAAACCCTGGTACTACATATGAAAAAATTAAAAATTTTTAACGAAGTTTTTCTTGGGATCGGAACCTTGTTGTCCAAAATATCGAACAAAATAGCTTTATATCGTACGTGACATAAAATTGAAGTGATTTTGCGTTGAGTGCAAAAAATGCGAAAATCTGCGAATTGTGGGAGGTATATTTCCTTTTTTTTATTTTTTACATTAAACAACTAATTTTTCCTTTTTTGGGTGGTTTTACCTTTAATGAACAAAAGTAATATCGATCGTGACATTCCGTACGTGTACATATAGTACATATTTAAGGCTCGTTTATACGGTAATACAATGGATTACGACATTGCAAAAAATTATGTAGAATGAGAAAAATCTCATCATGTAAAAGCAAAATGTATTGAGTAAGAGAGAATACGAATACAAAATTTGACAAGCGGTCGGTTAAGGTTTTTTTTTTAAACCATTTTAGAAACTTATGTATTCTTATCATACCAGAGGTGTATTTTAACAGCATATATTGAATGTGGTAACATTTTTATACGATTACAAAAACAAATAAAATCAACTCAAGAAATGTCCATGTTATTTTTGTAAAACTGCAACCATCTGCTTGTTTGTTATTAGCGGTTTTCACCCTTTGTATTAAGTGTACAACTCTGCTTTTCTTAATACGATTTTATACTACAAAGCATGAGTGTCTTTTTCGTTAGTATTGTTAATTAATGAAGTTGCTGAGTAAGGAAAAGAGACAGATATAGTTTCTTCAACTGTTTTATTCTGGGTTATTTAACAATCGTGTTTACTATAGCTTTTTGTTGGATTTTTCAGCCACAGTGTAGTAAATTTTAGTCTAATACATTTTATTGTTGCAGTGTTTTAAATCTTAGTACTTAAACTAAATTTATAAGATCCACAAGGTTTACAAGGGCCTTTACTATCAAGGGTGAAAACCGCTATTGTATTACCGTGCCTTAACAAGGTATGCAAAATATATATTGTTAATATGTATATGTATGTATACAAAAACTAAAAATTAGACCCATATTTTAGGTGTTAGACACATCAGCACAATATTGTTTAAAGCAAAAGGGATAATAAAAATAATCAATTGTGTTGATAATTATAAAACCATTTTTTCCGCTGTGGAACCCTTACATTCTGATCCCACAAACCATACGTATTCCATAATACTTTGTGAGATAGAAATCTAAAGAGTTTTGTTGCGACTGTCAAAAAATCTAATTTAACATGGCAGTTTGTAATCACACCATCACACAAAGTATAAACACTCACGCATGAAGTAAAATGCAACCCTGATCCAATGAAAAGTATTATTGTTTTGAATTTTTTCAAAAAACGATGAAGTCGTATGGGATGTCAAAATTTGTTCTTTATACTTGTCATTTTTATCACACATACATTCATACTATCAGACTTTTACATAATACTTGAGTTTTTGACATGTATTAATACAAAGTATAATAGTGTAAACTAGCCTTTAACTTTTTTGTTGACAAATTTTTTGGCGAAACCAAATCCATTTTAATTTTTGACTTTGTTTATGCATGGCTTCTTTCGGAAAACTCTGCCGCTATAGCCAGCATACTAGAGCATTGTGCGTTCATTTCGTAAATGAGCCAACAACAATCTGATACTATAAAGCAGGGATTTCCAAAATTTTTTTGGTTGTGTGTTAGTGAGTACCAGAGAGTAAGCAAATTGAGAGAATGCATTTATTTACAGCCGAAATAAAATGTTAGTAATATATTTTATACGTTGTATAACACAAAGGTACAAAATTAAAAATTTTTTGTGTTGATAAAAAATTTGTAGCAATTCTTTACCAATTCAATGCCGCTGATTTTAAAACTACACTTTTTTTATTAGGAAGCTTTTTGACTCTAAATCAGTTTCAAATATCTTATCAAACAATTGTAAAAATTTAAAGATTTTTATGTTTTAAAAATTCATAAAAAATAAATATTGCACGCAAATCACAGCTGATAGAAAAAAAGTGCAGTTTTAAAATCAGCGACATTGAATTGGTAAAGAACTGCTACAAATTTTATAGCAACACAAAAAATTTTTAATTTTTTTCCCTTGTGTTCTACAAGTTATAAAATAAAATCTTCTAAATTTATACTTTTATGGCAGTTTTGTAATAGTAGAATGCTTTTCAAATGGGATGAACTTGATTTATTACGTTGCTTGGAACAAATAAATTTTAAATCCGAAAAAATTTGTTCGCATAGGTAAGTAGTGCCGAATAAAGAGAGGCACGTCAATGAATTTTTTTTTAGTTCAGGATAAAAATGGTTTTCACGGTGTTGGGTTGCTCATACTTCAAACATCTGTGCATACATTTTTATTCTAGCTAATGGTATATCATAACTTTTTAGAAAATACCAAATGTGCACATGAGTTTGCCTGCAAAAATGTATAAAGTCATTATAACAGGTCAAAGTTACGTTTAATAATTACAATAAATTAGTAAGGTTAAAGGCAGAATTAGTCTTTACTCTCTGTTTCTGTTCTGTTCCGTGCCGTTCTGTTTCAAAATTGTAAAAGTTTCTTTTTCTGTAGCAACTGTAGCCATTTATGACAAATTTATTAGTTTTGCACCATCCATTGTTTTATTTCAATAACTTTTATGCACATAAATTTGAAGAAATAAAATTTAATTAACGAATTTTTTATTATTTATTTTGCGGTAACTTACAATTACTTTACAAGTTCTTGATTTTATCAAACTGAACCGCAACAGAACAGAACAACTTATCAATTTCACAGGTTTTTTAATAACAAAAACAAATCAGCTGGTTCGTAACAGACCAGAAAGTAAAGACTTACTGAGCCTTAAAGTTAATATTCGTTCTTCGAATATTTTTAAAAAAATAAAACACTGTTTGAATATTGTTGATCAATACTGAATTGTTTTATTAATTTTCTTCTGTTTTTATATTAAAGAACTATATTTAATTTTGTTAACTAAGCAAAACATTAATACAAAAGTGTGCTAAAATAAGTAACAAAAAATTGATTTAATAGGAAATACAAAATAAGTAACAAAACATTGGAAATACAAAAGTGTGTTGTGTGTTTTGTTTACTAAGCATAAGCGTGTAAACAAAACAGTGGTTTTAAATTTATTTTGAAAAGTGTCTGGAGCGGATGTAAAATGTATGAAAGAAAAAAAAAATAAAGATGTTGAATTGCATTTTTGTTATGAGAACCAAAATGCGATTCAATAAAAAGTTTAAATAATATTTACCGGTGATATGAGAATATTGGGTGGTACTATAACACCTTAACTCTTTGGGCTCGGTCAAATAATTGTAGCATAAAAAAGTAAGCAATAAAAATAGTGCGAAACAATAAAGTTTCATTAATACATCAATAAAACACATCTTCTTACCCAAACATTTTAGCTACTGTCACAATTGCTTTTATGTGTACAGGTTATTTACACATAAATTGTAGCAAAACAAGACTTTTTTACTTGTTTTTTAAATATTTCTACTTACTTAAGAAAAGTGTTTTCAAAGAAAGAAAAAACCCACCGACGCGATTGGTACAGAAACCAAAATATTTTTACAAGCAAAATACCAACAAATTCTTTTGGCTATTTTTTTTTCTTAATAATTTCTGCATTTAGGTACGTCTTTTTAAAGAAAGCAATAGGGACCCTTTTACAGGTATCAAAGAATTTTTTTTCACAAACAAAACACATATCGTTAGCTTAAACGTTGCAGTAAATGTTATTGTTAAAAAAAGTTACTTAATAAAATTTACGTTAGCTTTGCTGCTAAATATTTTCAACAATTTAAATTATGTTAAAATTAAATAGAAATGTTATATTACTCTGCATTTAAGTCTTAAAATTTAGACTCTAAATATTGCACGCAAGGCATTGGATGTTACCTAAAGCATTTTTGACCGCACAATATTTTTGAGTGTAAGCTGAAACAAAATAATATAGCATCCGCTAAACATGTACACTTGTCGAAGTCACACCGACGACTGAATTGAAGAGCATAAAAATTTGTGTTTGTAGTGGTTTGCACAATTGTGCAAAGAAATGGAAACCCCTGCTATAAAGTCCTGCGGCTGCGGTCTCTTTTTTAAAGTCCCAACAAATTGTAGATAAAGTTTGTGTCAATAAAATGGAAATATTTGTTGACACTTAACGTTACCATTAAACACGAATTCACCCTATAAATGAGAATAAGAATTTTAAGAAATGAAAAACTGTTGTAAGGAAAAGAGTATAGACTTTTTATTTCAGTTTATTAACCTTAACTTTTTAATATCTTTGCAGAATGGTGGTTATGAGTGCTGGCACCCCAATCACTATACAAAATGGACAAACACTGCAACAGGCCGTTGATAAACAGCAACAGCAGCAACAATTGCAACTACAGCAAATACAAAAACAGCAACAGCAATATCTTCAGCAACAATTGATTCAACAACAATTTGCTCAAATACAGCTGCAGCATCAGCAACAGCAACAACAGGCTGCTGTGCATCAACAACAGCAGCAACAACTTCAACAGGTTGTAGCAGCTCAGCAACAACAACAGCAGCAACAAGTGGGACAACAAACACAACAGCAACAACCTCAAATACAACTACAAGTTGGACCGCAGGGTTTTATAACAGCCCAACAACAACAACAGCTACAAAATCAATTACTACAACAGCAACAACAATTGCAACAACAACACCAGCAACAACAACGTGACCAACAGCAATCACAAAACATAATACATCAAATTGTGGTGCAACAATCGCCCCAACAGCAGCAGCAGCAACAACAGCAGCAGCAGCAGCAAACACAACAATTGCAGCAGCAAATAACAGCGGTTCCATTTTCTGTTTCTTCCTCGACGCCAGCTTCCATTGCAACGTCACAGGCATTGCAGCAGCATGTAACGTATCAAACAAAAACATCAAACTCACTGCCTACCACTTCAGTGGTAACAATTTCCAATCAAACTGGTCCTCTCGTTACAAGTACAGTGGGCTTAAATCAGGCATCGGCACAATTGCAGCAACAGCAGTTGATAGCAGCAACTATATCCGCCTCCCAGCAACAACAGCAGCAGCATCATCAATTGCAACAACAACAACAGCAAGCTCAGCATTTGGTGGCAGTTGCTCAACAGCAACAACAAACAGTTATGCCGCCTCCGTCATCGCCAGCACAAAATCCTATATTAGCAATGGCTTCTATGATGAATGCAGCCGCTGGAGGCAATCTTACAGGCAACAACTCACTAACAACCGCCGTAGGCATGACATCGCCCATGGGCAACACTACAACAACGAATATTTCCTCGTTGCCAGCTACCCCTACAAAAACACCTATTGAGCAATTAAAAACTGTTTCCAGTGCACCCAGCACTCCATCTACAGCCACCGTTAATGCCAACAACGCTGGATCAGCTCCTTCAACCCCAGTACAACTTTCCACAGCCGAACCACAAATAAAGGAAACACCTACAAAATCCAATGATAGCAAAACAGTTGAGGCTTCTGCTACAGCAGCCATGAGCACCACAACATCTACACTTTCCTCCACTGCCATAAATAGTAATACAACTGCACAACAATCGCCACAACAACTTTCACCAACAGTGGCAACAATAAATCATACAATCACTACACCCACAGAAACGCCACAACTGGCTGTACAACCCATGGATACAACAGAACCTTCAAATGAACCTACAACACCATTGGCCACTAAACAATCAAACACTAGCGCGGTGGCCTCGACTACACAAACGACTGAAAGTATTAGTTCTGTACCTACAAAATCTCTTAAATTTACCAACGCTCAACAAAGTGGCTCAGGCGAAAGCGAAAAATCCTCTATACAAATTGCTCCAGTTGTATCTTCATCACCCGATGAATCATCGCCACCATCATGCTTGCCAGCTGTTAGTACCACCTCATCAACCAGTTGTACCACATCCATAACAACGACTTCATCTACCAATACAACCTCAAGTACTTTTAGCACGTCAACTACGACAAGCACAACTACTAGCAGCAGCACACCCGTCACTACTAAGTCCAGTGGTCCGCCACCCAAAGCTACTCCGGGTGCTACTATAGTTAAGGTTGAAAAGGATCTTCCCAAAGCCATGATTAAACCGAATGTTCTTACTCATGTCATTGATGGTTTCATAATACAGGAAGCAAATGAGCCATTCCCAGTGACACGCAAACGTTACACAGACAAAGATGACAACGACGAAATGCCCCGTAAGTTTGAAATATTTTAATACTCACCAACAATATCACAAGTGGTGTGTTTCTATACCCAATTTTTACACTGGCACTTTTATGTGCCTTTGATATAAATCTTTACATTATTAACTGAAAGGTAGTCTAAGGAGGTATGCTAGCTGGTAGTGAGCTACTCTTTCTGTGCGGGGGTTGCGAGTTCGATTCCCGCCAGAGACTTTGGGATTATCTCAGGAAAAGATTTCCATGGAATTTCTATGTAGAGTTAATAATTATTACTTTAAATATCACCTAAGGCTGGATCTAGCAAACTTTGTAGACAATATTTCAATCTAAACTTTTATAAGTATTAAAAAATGTGTAGGATGAAAGAAAATCTAGATAGAAGTCAGAACGAGAAATGAAAATAGATTCTGAAATGAATTGGTGTTTGGTTTTGCCTTATTCGGAAATAAACCACACTCATGTTCTAATTAGGCGTTTTTTGTAGTTTTAAATAATCTTTGTGTTTTACTTTAAAATGATTAAGGATGTTGATGTGACACCGGTTGGACAGTTTTAACAACTAAAATTGCTACATTCGGCTTTGCCGAATCTTATATTTCCGTCATTTTCGATACTTAATACATACTATTAATGTATAAAAAATATTTGTGACAAATCTAGGTACTCTTTGCGTTTTATCATTTGTCTTTCGCATCTTTTTTTTCTTTTTGCAATCTTCACTATTTATTTTATTGAAATTTTCAAATTTCATTTTTTTGTACATATTATTATTTCATTACTGTCCATCTGCGCCATCTTTAATTTTTATAACCAGAATTGCTTAATATTGAAAAAATATTGCTAAAGTGCTAGAGAGTACCAACCAAGTTGTCATGTTGCTTTCGTATCGAAATTGAATTCGCATCGCAATAGAGAGTAGCCCTTCTGGTCCATCTATCTCATATCGTATAGACGCTATTGTACCAAAACCATTATTTCAGATTCCCGATAACATTATAAATGATTTTTTTATTAATACTTGTGTAGGATATGATATTCACGGCGAATGCGACAAAGAGTAATCGAACCTTTTTCCACTTTGTGATTGATGCTTTAATAAATTTTCAAATAACTTAGCAAATATTTCATTAACTTTTATTTTCTTTTTGACAATTTGCAGAAAAGAAACAAGCTTTGGAAGATGCTACCAACAACACAAACAATAATAGCTTACCCAACAGTCCATTATCAGCCGATATGGTGGCATGCGAACAATGTGGCAAACCAGAACATAAAACCAAACTGAAAAAGAAACGTTTCTGTTCACCAGCATGTGCCCGACAGGCTAAAGCTTCTATTGGTGAGCAGGTTATGCAGGCTCAACAACAACAGCAGCAGCATTCACAGCAGCAACAACAACAAACAGAAACTTTGAATCATGCAAGCATGAATAATATAAATGAGTCCAATAATACCAGCCTTCAAAACAACAGTGGTAATGTTGACATGAGCAATTCATTGGCCACAGCACCAATAGTTTCTGCTGCAGTTGACAGAATGCACACTGATACTTCAATAATGCAAAGTTTACCAATGGTTACAACAGCGCCTCAATCGCAAATGCCACAACCTAATCCACCAATAATGTCGGCAGCCTCCATCTCAAACATAGTCAATGAGACAACTCCTCCAGCTCCGGCAATGGCCCCAACAGCTGCTTCTGCTGTAGAACAACAACCACAGATGGCGAATTGGACGGTGTCCGATGTTTGTGAATTCATAAAGAATCTACCAGGCTGTAGTGATTACGTCGACGACTTTGAGCAACAGGAAATTGATGGCCAGGCTTTATTGCTGCTCAAAGAAAATCACTTGGTTAATGCAATGGGCATGAAATTGGGACCAGCTCTTAAAATAGTAGCCAAAGTTGAGTCAATGAAAGAAGTAACAGCTGCCGCATTAAATGCTGCCAACAATGCTATAGAAAGCAGCAATGCCAACTCGCAATAAATCATAAAATCAATTTCAAATTGTAAATATAATATAATATTCGGATTCTTAAAAAAAAAAGAAAAACTATACAAAAAATAAGGCTGTATTATACAAAATAATCATTACATTTTAAATCCCAAAAAAAAAACAAAAAACTCAAACTACATACATACATAAAGCTAAAATAAGAAAAAAGAAAAGATATCCATTACTTCTGTATATAAATAATTACTTAAAGAATTCAAACAAATCGAGTGTTTTTTTCGCTATGGTACATCTTAATAAAAACAATTCTAAATGTAACACTCGCTACTACATATTTGTTCGAAGTAAACTAATTTTTTTTTAAATTTTTCTAATACTAAATTAAATGTATTTATTTTAATTGTATATACATATTAAAAAGCTTAAAAACAGATAAATATCTTTAAGATAAATTTATATATTTAATATAAATAATAATAAATAACATAACTCAACATATACATAAAACATAAAAAATACATTAATGTATAAAATGTATGTAGTATGTATCGGGCATGTTCTAGATATAGAAATGAATTTAAATTTAAATCGAACGAGATTTGAAGTTTAAAGCTTCGTTCACAATGGCAGCAACATTTCAACTTCGCAATCACACACAGATTTAATTAAGAAAACATTTGCAAATTTTACCCACAACAATATTAGGTATTAGTTATTATTATTATTTTTTAAAACTAGTAGACTCAACTATTAAAAAAATTTTTGGCTAAATTTTTATGAAATATGAAATTCTTTGGGAACAAAAAACGTAATTGTTGTTATCATTGTGAACAAAGCTTTATTATTTACATAAAGACCGCTGTTTTTCCTGATTTCAAGAGTTGTTCCTTTAATGATAGTTGGTACTCAAAGTATGAAGTATATAAAAAGGAATATTTTTAGGAACTTTAATTACATACACGGTTTTTTAAAATTTGCTCGCTTTTAAATCATCTTCATTACGATTTTTTAACATGCCCGTATGTACTAATCAAGGCGAATTCATCCCAGGTAATCTCGGTACTACACCAAGTACAACTCGTACAAAAACCACGAGCAATTTGTTTTTGTAAAATCATTGTACAAATGTCACAAACAGAAAAAAAACAAAACAGAAACAAAGATAATAAACTAAATTTTGACATCCAACAATGATAAAGCTAAACAAAAAAAATTATCAGCACGGCTTTAAAGACCACCTGTACTAAATTCGCCTTGGTACTAATCAGTAATGATATTAAATATTTTATGACGTTTAGCACCTTATTATTACTTTTATATTTTTATTTTTTAGATTTATTTTTGTTTTAAATGCAATTTATAAAATAAGATTTTTTATTTTGTTTTAAATCAATTTTCATTTAATATTAATTTGACGTACTAGATTTATGAATTTCTTTTGTTTTGATATCTTCTAAACAGACATACGAATAGTTTTATTATTTTTTATTATATTTATAAATAAAAATATAATTAATTCTATTAAATAAAAAAAATCACTGAAAAGTGTTTACAAAATATTTTAAAGCAAAATGCATTTTGTTTAATCCTTTTTTTAATTATTTAAGTACATTTTGTATGTACATTAGGGTGGATCGATGTAGCAATCGATATTGTGCCATCGATAGCTTTTGGCATGACTTGACTTTTTCTAAAGGGTTTTTAGTGTAGGTTTAAAAAATATTCGACTGATTTAATTGTCACCTTTCCAAATAAAATGGTATGCTTAGAACGATGGCGTTATATTTAAAAAAAATGTTTTTTGAGGTTTTGGACGATTTTTTTGTCAAAAATTTATTTTTTTACGCGTTAGTTTTTAAGGTTTTTTTTTTAAAAAGTATGTGAAAAAATTTTTCGATTTCATTTAAAAAAAGCCACAAGTAATTTGTTTTTATAAAATCATTGTACAATGTCAAAAACAGGGGGGTTATTATGTAATTCGATTCGAAACGAAAATACTTTCGAAAGAAATTTCCGTATCGAAAATGAAATGGTATTTTCTAATCCGTTCGAAAGCCCCACAGATTTGTATTTGTTAAAAAAAAGGGAAAAACAAAGTGCTGCCAAATTTATAGCCGATAAATTTGACAGTACCTGTCAATATTGACAGAAATTTTTTGAAAAACAAGCGTTAATTAAAAAACGTTAAATTTTCCGCAAAATGTAAATATAAGTGAAAACTTCCAAACAAAATAAAATAACAAATAACACTACGTGACAATTTTTTGACCAAATGAATTTAACACCTAATCTTTATGTAAAATTTTCCGCTGAATCCGAATATTAAATTTTACACTTTTTGTAAAAAGTTTTATTTAATTACTTACATTTTTAAATTTTTTATTGTTTTCGCAAGCACAGCACCTTTCGAATAATTTACGAAAAATTTAAATCAACTGACATTTGCTTTCGTATTATATAGTTGCAATTGTAAAAGGGTAATTTATAATTTACGAAAAGGGGTAAAAAAAATCCTACAAAAAGAAAATATTTCCGAACGTTCGAAAATAAATTTTCGAAAAACGTACTACATAATACAATTTGTACGAATTCGTAAATCGTTTCTTTCGAATCGTATTACATAATAACCCCCCAGAAATAAAACAAAACAGAAACAAAGAGAATAAACAAAATTATGACATCTAACAGTGATTTTAGCTAATATCAGCAGGGCTTTTTAAGACCACCTGTAAGAAATTCGCCTTGTAGAGGAACATTAAAAAAAAATTTATGTTTACAGACGGTGGTCAGATCTTAAAATGTTGTCTTTTTTCTGACAATGGTTCCGTCGTAATATTACACATCTGCCAAATGAAAATGAGCTTACAATGTTCACACAGTTGCAAGACATTTTTAGACAATTTTAATGACAACATTGTAAGATCTGGGGGGTTATTATGTAATACGATTCGAAAGAAAAGATTTACGAATTCGTACAAATTGTATTATGTAGTACGTTTTTCGAAAATTTATTTTCGAACGTTCGGAAATATTTTCTTTTTGTAGGATTTTTTTTACCCCTTTTCGTAAATTATAAATTACCCTTTTACAATTGCAACTATATAATACGAAAGCAAATGTCAGTTCATTTAAATTTTTCGTAAATTATTCGAAAGGTGCTGTGCTTGCGAAAACAATAAAAAATTTAAAAATGTAAGTAATTAAATAAAACTTTTTACAAAAAGTGTAAAATATAATTTAAAACATACGATTTCCTCTATATTCAGAACTGTGAGTGACTTGAAATCACAATTTATACTGTGTTTGTTGCCTCAACTCCTTGTTTTTAGTCTAAAAATTTTTATACATAGTAATTTTTTAAAATTTGGGTTGTGTTTAGGGAAAGCTTAAACAAAGCAATGTATACAAAACCAAGACAGAATATGGTGATGGTTGATTTTATAATTGCACATGCATATTGAGCAAAGGGGCACCTCAATGTTGCAAATGCTAAATGCAAGTCGAAGGATTTGTGGCAAAGACTATCAAAGGATTAAGATGCGGTCGGTCCACCGTATCGTGAATTGAAAAAGTGGAAAAAAGTGAGTTTTCATTTAATCGATTTTGTATTAACTATTTTTACAAATGTGCTATGTTACTAGGTATGAGCAGAGTTAAATGTCTGTTCTCGGTTGAAGTATAAATGCTCATCGTTACTTGGCCAATTACTCCAGGTATTCCACATTTATTAAAAAAAACCATCTTTTCGCCTCCATCTTTTTTTCTTCAGTCATTTCAAAGATAATATGCTTCGGACAAATATTTTGTTCGATTATTTCGCATACCTCAGATAAGCATATGGAAATTGATGAGTGTGAAAGTCATACAAGACGATCTTGGTCAATCTGATGTTGGTATCCACCTTGTACCAAACATTTTAATGTTGCAGCTAATTTCATCAAAGGTGCAATGACTGTCGATCTTTCAGGTGGCTTCAAATCACCCTACATATGTATATACAATTGTTTACATGCATAAATGAATTTTTATTAAGCCGAAAGTTTTTCACGAAACTAAAAATAGTATTTTTATAATTAAATTTAATAATTAAAAATCTTTCTTACGTACAATTATCAAGGCTCATAATGTCGGATGTATCGGATGTATTTCTGCAATTGCATCACTTTCTTTATCGCTATCTTCCAACCACAATGGAACAGAATTTATGTTCTTAGACCGTTATATTTCTATAAATAATTACACTACGTGACAAAATTTCAACAAAGTCGTGACCAAATTAATCTGACAGCTAATGTAAAATTTTCCGCTGAATCCGAATATGAAGTCAGAATTGTCAAAAGTAGAACAGTTTTTGAGATATTCTAAAATAACCGTTATTTGTGTTTTTAAAAAAGATGATGTGACCGTCTGTACGAAGCTTAACATAAAAAAAAATAGTAAAATCAACTGGAAATTTTGTTATTATTACTGAAAAATGTATTATTTTTTGCTGTAATATTTGCTAATACATATTATCAAAATAAATCCGCTGAATTCTGATACGAAAATATAGGTATTTATTTTTTGAAGATTTCTTATTTATTAAAACATTTCGTACATATGTGGATAAACAAACCTTTTAAAAATAAAACAGCAATAGACTTTATAGCTTTTGAAACAATGTGAGGTTCTGCTTATTATAATTTTGTACTAATAAAATGTCTGTCTTAGATCTAATGAATTATAATTATTGTTAAAAGATTGATTGCAAATATTTCATATTCTGTTCTGCGTTGTTTCTGTTTATTAGTAGTTTTTTGACTTCTTTATCTAAATCCCGATGTTCCACTTTCCATTCATTTTTAGATGAACGGATCTGACGTTGTCAATAATATATTAAATAGATCTTCATTTGTGGAATTTCGTGAAATGTTTCAAGTATTGTGCTCCCTATAAAATCTGTAATCCTAATTCCTTTTTTCCTGAGCTTCCTCTAATAAATCTCCAAGTGGCACCAACTGATATTTAATGACATCTTTTCCATGATAAAGGATTTTGTGAACTGTGGCAGACATATTTCTCCATGTGTACTTGGTTGTACATATTTTTGCAGTTTCCTTAGCAAAATCTCCAAATTTTCTAGAGTCAATTTCGTCATTGCACACAAGTACTTCTAGGATTATTTTAAATCTAAAAATGAGGTTAAAATCAACACCTGTTATATTTCAGATGCTGTTTCTGGGTCTGAAAAGAATCTTCTTGCGGTATGACCATCATTTGTATTGAATGACCCATGTTTTGGCCGATCTATAGTCAACCCAAATTTGCGATATTCATCTTGAACATGTTTTCTTTTTGAACTTCTTAACTCCTTGTGGTTTCGTTGTTTCTTATTGATCCTGAAGATCCGGAATCCAAATCATAACTAATTTCTAGTATGTGTCCCATAAGTCGTATTCTTCCATGAAGTGGTGATAATCCAAATTCATATGCATCAGTATTATCTAATGATTTTGTCGGGACTTGGTTAAATTGGCTTGATGTTGCGTGATCGAGTATTTTCTCGATATTTTCAATCGATACTGAACGAATCGAAATTATTTTTTTTTTAATATTGTGAAACTCAAATTAATGCTTTCAAACACCGAAAAAATAATTCCGATTCGTTCAGTATTGACTGAAATAATTAGATATTAAATTGGTTCGAATCGAGAAAGTATTCGATCACTACTGTCAGAATCAGGCACCTGTAGTTTCTGTGGCGAAAACACGAAGTGAACTACATTTTTAATTACAACTTTTAAAATGAATGATAATAGAAATAAAAGGAACTCAGAAAAATATATAAAATTGTTCTAGATATAATTCCCATCAATGTGGGGGTTAACCCGAAAAATTATTAGAGAATTCTTTTATCTACTCACTTTGAGGAAAATCGGAGAGAAAATAAAGACGTGCAATTTTATATTTTGGTCTTGGACAATAATAATATTGATGAAGTATGGGACGGAAAAAACTATGGCGAGTTCACTGAAGAAAAAAATTTTAACTTATTTGTTTAAAAATTCATATATTTTTTTAACTCTACAGATGGGAGATAAATAGAGTTTTTTTTCCCCGGAGTTTTTCGATTCCCGGGAAAACGGGAAAATTTTTTAAATTTCCCGGGATCCCGCACCATATAAATAATACAAAGTAAATTTGTTTTAAATTAATGAAAAATACTTTTTTTTAAAAATCGTAAGGGAACTTGTTTACAAAGTTATTAAAAGAAATGCCTAAATACAACAAAAAGTAATTAAAGGTTGAAAGAGGAACTTGAATTATTATTACCATACGCTTTTATATGTAAATTTCGTATCATTATGCTCTAGATACAACATAAAAAGATAACACAAACATAACAATTTAATTCATAAAACAATAATAAAAACAAACAAAAATTATGGTACTCAAGTAAATTAAAAAAGTAAATTTATAAAATAGATAAATATTTTAAACAAATATGTTTTATAAATATATTAACATTTTTTAACAGCTTAGGAAATAATATTAAGACACACTCAATGCGTTTAGAAAGTCGGCAACGAGTATTTTTCTTTTTTTATTTACTTATTACCATGTTTCCGAAACATTTCGTTCACTTTTTTACCGAGATTGGACAAATAGTTTAAAGTGCAAAAGTTAAAATTTGTTGCATATTTCTAATTGACAATCCCAAGTAATTTTTCTTTTTTATAAACAACGTCTATATTAAAGACCTGCACAGATACATCTGTTTATATCTGTTTCTGTGTGTTTTCTAAAGTGGATGCGTATGGATGAGTGCTCTTGTGTTTCTGATATAAGTTGATATTGATATGATTTGTAAAAGAGTGGATGTAAGTTGATACAAAAGCGAAAGAGAGTATCATATCTGTTAATATCTGCTTCGCAAAAGCAGATACTAGTGGATACTGATGGAATACAATAAGTTACTTATTGTACGATGCCGTTATTTTCAATTATTTTTCAACGAAAAAGAGCGTGAATGTATTACGAGCGAAAAAAAAAGCCAAACAAAAAATTTTACAAAAACAAAACACACAGGCTGCTTGTACTATGGTCGTACAAATTGCCAAGCAACAACAACACTACTAGTTAGGTATGTATTATACCTACGACGAAAATACCCAGCGGTAAAACTTAGAAGACCTTCTTACTTCAGGCCTTTTTGAAGGCCTGATTAAAAATTTTTTTGATTTAATTACTATTCTTATGTAACTGCTAAAGAATGCCTCATAGAAGGCCTTGGCTCTTTGGTATAAAAGATAAGATACACCTTCCACACTCGCTTCTATGAGAAGCGATAAAAGAAGGAGTAACATTTTTTGTTTTGTTTTTTTGCACACGCAAAAGCAAAACAGTTCAGATTCCTTTACAAAAACAAAGTAACATACATAATAAAATAACTTCCAAATGAAAACAATAACGTAAATCTTTTTAGTTGATGTTAAAAAGAGAAAGAGTACAATTTTTTGTTCTGTTTTTTCGCCAAAGCAAAAGCGAAAGAATTCAGATCCCGTTATAAAAATAAAAATACATACATATAAAAATACCAAGTGAAAACAATAATGTAAATCTTTTTAGTTGTGTTTTGTTCACTGAAGAAGAAGGTTCTGTGTAGGGATGGACACTGTAAAAAAACATCGATGTTTTTTTCGATGCGATGCGAATGAAAATGGTCAGCCAATTTCCATTAGAACCGATGCACTTTTTACAAGGATGGTCCGAAAGGCCTTTTAAGAGCCATTAATTAAAAGGCCTTTTAACATACCTTTCTTAAAAACCCTTTAAGATAACCTTTATTCTAAAGCCTTTTAACAGTCCTTCTCAGGAAAGCCTTCTAAGAGCCATATATTTGAATGCCTTTAAGAAGCTCTGGCGAAAGAAAGGAAAGCGGAAGGCCTTCTCCGCAATGACAACGCGTGTAAAAAAGATATGAGTATGGAATGGAGCAAGAAGGCCTTGTACATCCAAAAGAAGGGGTACAGAGGCCTTCTAGAAGGCCTTCGTACTCCTTCTTTTTCCCGCTGGGTACAAGTGGAAGCACTTGCAATTTTTCTTGATGAGCAGCACGATTAGCCTTTGTGTCTGCTGCGTACAGGATTTGTTCTTGTAAAAATGTGTATGCTGCTTTTTTTTAAAGCAAACATTTTTGAAAATTTTAGTAACGGTAATATTTTTTTTCTTAAATTCTTTGATGCCTGTGTATGGTTGTTTTTGTTAAAAAGACATGTAGACAAAAATTATTGTAAAAAAAACTTGGGTTTTTTCCAACCAAAACTATTTTTTTCGTTTAAAGCACTTTTCTAAAATATGTAGGTAAACACTTTTGAAAACATTAAAAAAGAAGTAGGTATGCACCGAAATTTAAAAAAAAATAGCAAACAATCAAGAAAAAAAACCCTGAAGAAGACACTCAAAGGAGTGCTGAAATTTTGATTTAAATAAATTTTATATCAAAAACAAGACCTCAAGCTCGAAAATTTAATAAGTTATACTTTAGGTTTTTTTATTTAATATAACCGTATTATGTAGAAAAAAATAGAAAATTCATATTAACGTTTTGAAATATTTTTATTTTGAAAAGAATTGTTTGACGAATAGTTGAATTTGAGCCCTAACCGCGAAAATAACGTAAGCGGCATCATTTTAAATTTTTGTTTTTTTCTCCAGGGACCCTATAAAGGAAACGACAAAAAATCATATAAATATAACCATTAATATTGATGAGTTATGGGTAAAGGTTAAAAATTACAATTATCATTTAATATATACTATATTTTATTCTGGTTATCGTAACCAATTAAAGTAAAAAATATTTTTTTTGGTTATACCTTCATAAATAACCATTAATTCAACTAAAAAATTTTTTGGTTACAAACAACTATTAAACCAAATAATTAATTTTTTGGTTACAAATAACCATTTTAACAAATAATAAATTAATTTGGTTACAAATAACCATTAAAACAAGTAATTTATTTTTTGGTTACAAATATAAAGTATACATAAGTAAGAAAGTATAGTCGGTTACTATTTGGGACCCTTGGGCAATAATTTTTCCGGCAAAAGCAAAAAAACTATTTTTAAGTACAGACGGTGATTCTAGCGGTTTAGAATTGCCTCTCAAGTCACGCACAACAGTTGACACGTTCACTCCTTCTTCTTAGTCATCGAAATAATAAATGCACGGAAATAATCATACATATAAATACATATGCACAGAAAAAAATATCTGAAGAAAATTTTTAACCTGTGTCGTTGTTAAAAAAAATTGCTTGTTTTAATGGTTATTTGAAACCAAAAAAATTAATTATTTTTTTGAAATGGTTATTTGTAACCAAAAAATTAATTATTTGGTTTAATAGTTGTTTGTAACCAAAAAAAAATTGTGGTTGAAGTAATGGTTATTTATGTGTAACAAAAAAAGAAATATTTTTTACTTTAATTGGTTACGATAACCAGTATAAAATATATGTAACGATAATGGTTAAAAATAACCAAATGAAAATAAAAGGAATTTTCCAGTAAACTCAAATAAAATACAATAACCATTATGTTTGGTCCCTGATTTTATCGTGAGCAACAAATTTAATACAAAATTTATATGAATTAGAATAAAAAAAACTCTCACCTATAAAATTTATTTTGGTGCTTACGTTATTTTCGCGGTTAAGGCTCGATTAATAAAAATGTTTCACACGAAATGACAAAGTAAGTATACCCAGCTAGTTGTGGCGGAGGGTATACATAACAAAAAGCCAATAAAAAACCAGACATGTCACACACACACACACTGTGTGTTGTGCTGTGGCAGTACAAATTGCCGAGCAACAACAGCAACAACAGCAACACAAGCGAGAATCGTTGTTATCAGGCCATATTTCACGATTTTTAGGCATTTTGGCGATATTTTCCTCTAAATTATCAAAGTGCCTATTTTTTGAGAAATACTTACAACACGGTAATTTGTGGTTTGTTTTATATATATTACACTACGCTAGTTGGAAAAACAGACAAGCTGGGCACCTGGCGTTTTAACCTAATTCGGATACGCTGAATCCAGTGGTGCTCGCCGTTTTTAAGATTGGCTCCTCCATTTTCGAAATAACGGTATATCTCGAAAACCATAGCCAATCTTAAAAGCGGCGAGCACCACTGGATTCAACGTATCCGAATTAGGTTAAAACGCCAGGTGCCCAGCTTGTCTCAAAAAAAGTGTAAATTTCTTGCACAGTGTTATTAATTTTGGGTAACTTGTTACATTACAAAGATACAACTGTTATTAATTCAGCGCTTATATCTACTTAAGGAAAAAATGGTTATATGTATTATATGCAGTATTTGTATTGTATGTCTAACCAAGCAAACACATTTTGAGAAATATACCACTACATATGAAGCCCCTCAAGGCACAAGGGGAATCGATCTAAAGAAATCCATCCGTCCGGCTGGCTGTCCGTGTAAACCTTGTAGGCAAAGTTCAAGTCGCAATTTTGAAGATAAATTGCTGAAATTCGGTACTAGGTTCTTATTGTCCTAAGAATTAAGCCTACGATAAATGGTAATAACATTGACCTGAATCTTAACTTTATAATATAATTTGTTTTCCTGGGTCCATGATTGCCCATTGGTCCCAATTAAGGTACACTCTTGAAAAGTTGTCTAAATGATGTGGTGTGGAGTATCATAGGGTCGGGATTGAAGAACTTTACTTTCTTATTTGTTTAAATTGGATATTTGTACCCAAAAAATAAAAAAATTTAACCAGGAAAAAATATATTTTTTCCAATAGATATTTGTAACAAATTTGGTTATCATTAACCAAAAAAATAAATTTTACTTTCATTGGTTACTACCAACAAAATAAAATATATATAACGATAATGGTTAAATATTCCCAATTGAAAATAAAGGAATATTTCTCGTAACCTTTACAAAAAATAATAATATGCAGTAAATATTTTCAGTCCCTGAGTTATTTTTTAATTTAAAAACAAACAAGTCCATATAAAACAGTCATTTTTCAACGTAAAAATAAAATGTAAAATTTAACTCTTAAAAAGAGAGTTTTATTAAGCCGTCATAAATTAAAACTCAGTTGAGGAATAAAATATCGAATAAAACTGTTAAAACGAGAATTTTATTCAGCCGTCAAAAAATAAAACTCATTTCAGGAGTTCGATTTAAACCAGCATTTTATTCAACTAATTTTTTGTACATTAACTACCAAAGCTTGTCGCTGGTCAGATCACAACGATTTCAACGTAAAAATAAAAAAAAAAGAAGAAAAACATAATGAGTATTGTAGACGTAAAAATTAAAATCCTTAAAAGAGTTGTATTTGTTGATGGTGTGAGTTCTATTTTAGGGCGAATATGTTATGGTTGCGAAAAAAACTCTCCTTTTAAGAGTTCATCCAAACTTTTATTTTTTCGTTGAAAAATGATTTTTAACTGTGGAGTTGAGATTTTTTTTCTAGATCACCATAGGTTCTTAAAGAGAACTTTAGAACAAACCTATGGGTTGACTCCGTTTTTAAGCTAACATTTTATGGATAACTCTTATTTACGGTCCTTGCGATTTTTTAATTAACTAAAATTTATTTCTAAAAAGTTTATTTTTTTTAATTTTTTTAAAGCATTAGGTAATGGTTAATTGTTTTGCTTTTTTATTTTTGTCAATGTTTTATTGTGTTTAAAATCGTAATAGTAGTTTGCCGATTTTTTTATTTAATTTAATTTCTGATTTGTTTTTGAAAATATGCCGATTTCTTACCAAAACCATCTGGCACACCTGGTTGAGATCGTATACAAGTTTTTATAAACTTTCTTATTTTCATCAACTCGCCAACAATATTTTAAAATACAACAGAACACCACAGATATTGTAGAAATACTCATGGTGACAACAGATATTTGGAAGAAAAAAAAAATGTTATGTCATACTCAATACAAAACCATAAGCAACTGTTTTTGTTTTTAAGATATGGTGAGTGGACAAAAGCAAAACCATACAATATCAGTTACACTCATTCTCTCATTTATATCAGTAGTAACAGATACATATCTGGTGTATCTGTTTCAACAATACTTACTGATACACTCGTGCAGGTCTTTAGTCTATATCAGCCAAATGTATGACAAGATTGATACAAAAAATAGCATCAAACGGACTTCTTCTTACAAGATCCACCTTTAATATTTAGGACAATGTGGTTTTAAAATTGTATGTATGTCGTCGTATCTTACACGAGTTTCCATAGTTTTTTTTTATTTCTGTTTCCCAGCACTTCCCAGTTATATAAGCCGTCACAAAATGAAACAAATTTATGTTTATCACCTTATAAACATATCGTCATATCTCAAAATTTTATTTTAATTTTAAGTTAATTAAGCAAAGTGTTCCTTCTATTTTCTTATAGCAAAATATATGTATGTATCTTTAAATCGGTACATTTTAACTTTAATCTCATTTTGCCATTTTGTAGATATGACCTGCTGCAATAAAAGAGCGATATTTTTGGATATCTCCTATTTGTAAGACTTGTCCATGGACAATTAAAATGTAGTGCCTGCATCTTATTTTGAATTAATGTTCTTTATAAACTCTTCACTTCACTAAATTTATTAATTATCAACTGTTGCACGGCACATTCTGCTTTTGGTAGATTTATTACGTCAGAAGACATTGATTTACGAACGTACTCACTTCTTTTTATCGATCTAATCGACAACCCATCAACAGATGCTAATTTTTAGAGAATAGAAAACTAAATTTCAAAGTATAAATAGCTTTTATCTCAAACTATGAGGAACTTTTATTTCCCGGGATTCCGCAACAAAAATCCCGGGAAAACGGGAAAGAAAATAATTGAAATTCCCGGGAATTCCCGGGACGGGAAATCTCGGGAAAAAACCCTAGAGATAAACTACACCAAGCAACACTTTGAAAACTTTATATCAGATCGCAAAAACATGTTGAAAATCACAAATACTTCTATTTCTGTATTAAAAATTTGCCTTTGTTCGAATATTTTAACATACACAGAAAAAATTATTGCCGAATTATTTTCAAACAAACGATTGTTTGAAATTTTTTTTAATTTCTACAAATTTTTTTACTGATTCAATTAATATTTTTGTTTGATTTTTATTTAACCAACAAAAATGTTGACAACTTTTCAATAATATAATATACGCGCTATTGGTTTCAATTTTTCATAATTTTGTATGAAATATTTAACGCTCCTTAATGTTGTCGTTTTTTGCATTTTTTATTTGATTGTAAGCAACACTTCTTTATGTGAAATATAAGGCCAACAACAAAAAACACATACAGTTTATTTTTGGACGCTTTAAAAAAGTACAACAAGAAGAAAGATGATAAAATAGCGCGACGAGGTTATTAGTAAAAAAACAAAAAAAAATGGCAGGTAAAAAAAAGGTTTCTTTCTTTTTTAAGCAACAGAAACAACAACAACATTATAAGAAACAAAATAAATTTTTGGTTGGTTTCAAAGTTGGAAAAAAAATGAAAAACAAAATCCCGTATTCAATTTTTGAAAACTGTTTACTTAAATACATCAAATACAAAAATAAAATGATGACGAAAAACATATCGAGTCGGTCTGCTGCCGTTGTTTGTTACATTTCTTCTTCTTTAGCCAAGGAAAGGATACAGCAACAGTGAGTGATGAAAAAAACATTGTGTGTATAAACAAGACTTCGTTCAACAAAACATTACAACAAAACATGTGTCTTAAAGCCAGCCGCCGCTCTGCTTCTGCCTTCATCATCTCCTTCAGTGATAGCTTGGGTGCGCGTCATTCATTGCTTGTGCAAAAAATTTTTGTTTGATTCAGCAAAATTATTTGTTTGAAATTTATATGAATTTCAGTAAACTTTTTGTTTGATTCTGTAAATTATTTGTTTGAAAAAATCAGTGTTTTTTTAGTAAACAAAATGCAAATAAATTGTTTGAATATGCGAATTTGTTTGTATGTTTTGATATCACAAATTTTTTGTTTGAATTCGAAAAATATTTTTTTCTGTGTACCTTTTCTTTTTAAATTGGAATTGGTGTTCTTTACCTCACATGATGGGATAGGTACTGTTCAATCCCTTGAGACAAACAGTACCAAGTCCAACAACAAAAGGTTTGCGATTTCCCAAAAATAATACAAGGCTTACAACAATTTATTTTACATTAATTTTGTCTTCGAAATGTGTTATACAAATTATGCAAGTACAAACTGAAGGCGCATCTGCATGTTTTAATAAAAATTGTCTTCAAATTCATTGGTAAACCACACTTAATAAATTTGATGCAATTTACGTGTAAGCGAGTTGGACTCGGTGTTGTTTTTAACTTTTCTAACTCGAAAACTACATTAGATAAGACTTATGGGAACTAACACATCCATAGGAGAAAATTTCCGATTCCAACAGTATAAAAAACGTACTCTGAAAAAGATGTGAATGGGTGTAGTTTATCCCTCCCCTACAGAACTATTGTTAAATTTTTTAGCACTGTTTGCTTAATTTTAATAAATTAATTGCTTTTAATTATTTAAGCTTGAGGTCCTTCTATTTATAAACAATTATATTCATTTGTCCCAATATTTCGCTAAAAAATTTTTTTTCATAATTTTGCTATCGTTTTTTGTTATTAGCTCTTTTTCTTTACTCTAATTTGGGATCCCTCGGGATCCCAATTTGCACGAAAAGCGTTCCCGTACTTTTAATGATGAAACAGAACTGGGGCTGAACGATGTTTTTCATACAGATTGACATAAAATTAAGCCAGAGAATGCGGTCGAGAAATAGAATCAATTTTATTTTGAGGACGTTTTTTCTAATGCTCTCACATATAGACACTTATTCTCTTAACAATGCTACCATACTTTCATTCAATTTCATACATTTTATAAACAAAGAAAAATAAGAACAAAAGAAATGAGAGAGAATTTGAAGTTACGGCCGACGTTTTAATTATGGGCTTAATTATAAATAGAAAGACGTCAAGATTAAATAATTAAAAGAAATTATAAAATAAAGGTCAAATAAGAATAAATATTAATTTAATAAATTAATATACCTAACTTTCAAAATATACTTAAGCTCAATGAATAATTTTCCTGGTGGTCTTTAGTGTATTGCAAAACTAGTTCGATCCCATATGGATTGTAGCAAAACTCGTTTTTTCCTTTCAAATAGGGGTTTTCCCTTGAGTCCCGGGAATTTCAATTATTTTCTTTCCCGTTTTCCCGGGATTTTTGTTGCGGGATCCCGGGAAATAAAAGTTCCTCATAGTTTCAGAAAAAACTATTTATACTTTGAAATTTAGTTTTCTATTCTCTAAAAACTAGCATCTGTTGATGGGTTGTCGATGAGATCAATAACAAGAAGTGAGTACATTCGTAAATCAATGTCTTCTGACGCAATAAATCTACCAAAAGCAGAATGTGCCGTGCAACAGTTGTTAATTAGAAATTTAGTGAAGTGAAGAGTTTATAAAGAACATAAATTCAAAATAAGATGCAGGCAGTAAATTTTAATTGTCCATGGACAAGTCTTACAAATAGGAGATATCAAAAATATCGCTCCTTTATTGCAGCAGGTCATATCTACAAAATGGCAAAATGCGATTAAATTTAAAATGTACCGATTTAAAGATACATACATATATTTTGCTATAAGAAAATAGAAGGAACACTTTGCTTAATTAACTTAAAATTAAAATAAAATTTTGAGATATGACGATATGTTTATAAGGTGATAAACATAAATTTGTTTCATTTTGTGACGGCTTATATAACCGGGAAGTACTGGGAAACAGAAATAAAAAAAACTATGGAAACTCGTGTAAGATTCTACAACATACAATTGGATCTTGGATACAGGTGGATCTTGTAAGAAGAAGTCCGTTTGATGCTATTTTTGTAAAAGTAAACGAAATTTTTCGAAAATATGGTAACAAGTAAATTAAATAAGAAATATACTCTTTGCCGACTTTCTAAACGCATTGTTAAAAAATGCTAATATATTTATTTAAAATATTTTATCTATTTTATTAATGAACTTTTTGATCTTATATCTTGAGTACCACAATTTTTATTTTGTTTTTTTTTATTGTTTTATGAATTAAATTGTTATGTTTATGCTGTATCTTGTATCAAGAGCATAATGATTCGAAAAATGTACATATGTATAAAAACGTAAGGTAATAATAATTCAAGTTCCCTTTTCAACCTTTAATTAATTTTTGGGAGTATTTAGGCATTTCTTTTACTTACTTTGTAAACAAGTTCCCTTACGCTTTAAAAAAAAAGTTTTTTCATTAATTTAAAACAAATTTACTTTGTGTTATTTATATGGAGCGGGATCCCGGGATCCCGGGAAATTTAAAAATGTTTCCCGTTTTCCCGGGAATCGAAAAACTCCGGGAAAAAAAAATTCTACCTTTAAACCTTCGTAGCAAAACTTTTTAGTTCTAAAATTTAATTTTTTTTTTATATTTCAGTTGGTTTAAAATTTTCAACTGTTGAGTTATTAATCAAGAATTAATTAATTAAGAATTAATCAAGAATCCAAATTTAATCGGGCATAATATTTTTTTTGCATTTTCCCAAAATTCGAATACAGTGTAACGAACGAGTTTTGCTTCTCACCTACTCATATGTAAATAACTATATTAAAGGTCAATGCGGACGTGTTAAAGTTGAAATACCGAATTTAAATTTGTATGGAATCTTTTTTTTTTGATATATTTAACCATTTATAATGAACTTAATTAAAAAAAAAGTTTAAAGTCAAATAAGGACCAGTCTCATATGCACTGCAAATCAGAGGAGTCGGAGTCGTACTTTAAAAATTTCATCGGATGGAGTCGGAGTTATCACTTTTTCTTGACGACTCCACAGCCCTGGTTAAAGGCCAGTTTACACGGTAATATGTACAATGTATTACGATTTTGCAGAATCAAAATAATATGAAATTCTCTCCGTGTTAAAAAGAAAAAAATAAAAGTCTGTTGTACGTATATTTCATGTTTACACGGATGGTATAAGTAAAATTAAAAATAATATTATCAAAAAGTAATTTCAATTTTTGGGAATACAAAATTTAAATTTTCAAAAGATTTTGTTATTCGTGGGAACTAAGCACGAATAACAAAATCTATTAAAAATAATATTTAAAAATGCCCGTTATTTTTTATCTTTTTCATTTAAAAAATAAAAAGTTTACATATATACGTACAGTGCTTTAACCGATCCTGGGGGGACAGAGTGGATTGCAGGGTGTCTAGGGCATTATGGCCCGGATTGGACGCGGGGGCAACCAGGGTTCTATTGGGATTGGATAGGAGTAGTCTTAGAACGCTTATAGGGTTCTTGACGGGTCATTGTCCGGTCAGGGCTTTTGTAGGCAGATGGGACAATGCCATAACGGACTTCTGCAGATTGTGCGAGGATTCGGAGGAGCTGGAGACGATCGAGCATGTACTTTGCCATTGTCCCAGGGTGCAGGGCCTCAGACAGAAGTGGCTAGGAAATAGGTTTCACGACGAACTGGGGTGCATCGCTGGATGTAGTCCAGCTGATCTACTGGGGTTTGTCAGGGAAATAGTGCGGTTGTTTCTGTTGAGGGGACAGTAGAGAGGGAATTTTGTTCTTCACATCACCTACTAACTTTCCTATATTCTATACTCTATCTACCTCATACTTCTTTTCTTAACCTTTCTCTTTTTCTATCTTCTTTATCTATTCTTCATCATGTTGAAGGGATTCACAATGGACCGTACTGGTCTCCGAGTGGAGGTGTGCCCTTGGGCACATAACCCTTCTGAACCTAACCTAACCTACGTACAGTGCTACAAAATAAATAAATTTTTCATCTGGCATCATTTAAAAATAAGAATTTTCATTAAGAAATTTGACATAATACATTAAAGGTCATTTCAGATAAAACTTCTTCGCGCTGCGTGACGTTTCTAACTTTGATAGAAAAGCGTAACGCAAAGGGTGTATGTCACAATAAACACTTTGACAAGACACACGAATTGTTTGTAAAAATAAATAAATAAATAAATAAATAAGAAAAATTATACTAGCAGACTGTCAAAGCGCGCAAAAAGATGAGAGTTGCCTAACTAAAGTTCTTTATGTGACTTGTTTCGTATAAGTATTAATACTTCCATCTTGAATCAAAAGTATTATCTAAAATGACCTTAAGTTAGTTAATCGCAAATAATTTTTATTCTCGAATAGAAACACTTGTGTGAGAAAATTTTTGTTTAATTTGTCACTATTTTTTTTGCAATTCACTCGTTAAATGCGAAAAAGTTTACGATGCGAGAAATACAGAAACTGGCTACTGGATACAGTCAATGTGCTTAACTTGCTAGTTTTTGCTGGTAAATCGATCATTTACTTTTTTGAGTAATTGGGTAACAAATTTTGTAAGTTTTTAATTTAGTGCCGGTTCACACAAGTCAAGTTTGACTCGTCAAGTCTTGAGTTTTTAGGAGAGAGGGGAAAAGAAATGGCATTCTCTTTTCCCTTCTCTCCTAAAAACTCAAGACTTGACTTGACTTGTCTTGACTTGTGTGAACCGGCACTTACTCTCTCGTTGCAAGTTCTGCTAGAAAAGAAAATGAATACAAATATTAAAATCCTAAAAAGTGCGTTTAAGAAATAAGCCATTTATTTATGCTAGAATATGCGACATCAAGAGGTAAATTTAGATTTATACAAACCATTTTTAGCTTTGATTATAAATTAATAAAAGATAATTAGTTTTAGAGCGCTTTATTGTGAAAATTTTTTAATTTATTGGTTCTTAAAAGATTTGTGATCTATTTGTATTTTTGTTTTGTTTTTTATTTTCTTGTTCTTGTTTTTATAATCTTATCTATGTATTTATTAATACATATTTTTATTATTATTAAAAAAAACTTTACGAGTATTTTGTTCAACCAGGCATTTTAAATGTATGTTTTTTTAATTTTTCTTGTTTTCGGGGTTTAAGCGTTTATTAAATTTTTTTGTAAGATTTTGTTTTCCGAAATAATTAGAAAAAATAAATAATTGTTTATTATGGGTTTAAAAATTTAATTTATTTTTGTATAATTCTAAAAACTTTAATATTCAACTATTTACAAAATTAAATGGGGTTTTTTTTTTAATTATTTCTAATAAATTTTCTACAAGTGGAGTGTTGGACGAAACATTTTTTATTATTATTTTTTCATGTTTAGTTAAATTTTTAATTTTATTTATTAACAATAATAATTTATATGAAATTGACTTTTATTTTTTATTTTTGGCCAATTTTTTTTAAACTAAATATTTATTACAATCCTCAAAAGCTTATATACTTTAATAGACTTATTCCTTCAATATTTTCCAGGAATAAGACTATTAAAGTATAAAAGCTTTTGAGGATTGTAATTTGACTTAGAATACACATTCAAATAATATGAAAATTTGTCTAAATATTTATTTGTTTATTAATAAAGCAATCATTTTTTTTATTATTCACAGCCATTTTATACTCCAATTATTTAAATTATTTTAAAAATAATTCTTTCAATATTTTTTTTATATAAAAGAATTTTGTTCATAATTATTTTTAATTTGTGGTCCATTTACAAATATTTTTATCATTCTTCTAATTAATTTTTATTTTTATTCAGTTTTGGTTTTGAAGGAAAATTATCCTGTAAAAGACAATAAAAACAAAACAAAAAATTCACTACTTTTTTCGAGCAATTGTAGGGAACAAACCACCTTCACTGCGCTTTACACAGGGTCTCCACCTGAGATAAGATATAAGATTTTTATATCAGCAAACGACAAATTCAATCGCAGAGAGTATTATCGTACGTGTGGACTCTCAAATAGTGTTAGTACATACTAATATTATATGTAATAAATATTTTGAGACAGATGTATACAAAATGGATTTACAAAGTGACCTCAGTACTACAACAATGAAACAATAAAAAAAAACAACAGGCATTTTGTTGCTAGAATTTAGACGGCAAATGTCAAAATGCCTTTATAAAAAATGTAAATAAACAAAAAAAATGACGACAAACGTCACACACGAAGAAAATCACTGCAAACAGCTGCGCTTGTGAGGTCACTTTATTAGTACATTCTGGTTGTATATATGCACTTTACTTTTTAAATTCGTCTTGATCAAGGCGAATTCGCCTTGGTCTTGATCTTATAAGATGAGCTGTCAAAAATACACATGCATACATCCATACATACATACATATATACATATAAAACAATAATAAGACGCCATCATTAAAATGTTTAATTTTTTAGTGCAAATAGTGAAAATCTTATAACAATTGATTAAAAACAACATTTTAAACTGAAAAAAAACTTAAAAAAGAATAAAAACGACACAAGGCGAAAATCAGTCGATTATGATAAGATACGTGTTCCCATTGTTTATGATTAAGATTAACATAATGAAATAATATTAAATATTATCTCAGGTGTAGACTCAGTGTAATCATTAGAAACCTAAAACGGCTCATACACTTGCAATAAAATTGTTCAATTTAACGTATTGTACAATTATATCGCAAATGTGTATGTGATTATGGCACAATATATTGGCAACAATCAAAAAACTTTTGATTTTTATTGAACAACGGAAAGAATGTGAAATGTGTTGGCAACATTGTACAATGCTGTTTATGTTCTTCCTATAGGTTATGTTCATCTTTTTATTGAATGAATGAAAACATTGAGCGACTTATAGCATAATATAGAACGAAATGGAAATAATATGACGAATATCATATGCAATAGTATTGCAAGTGCATGGGCCTGTTAAACCGTAGTTACTTGCGCAACTAACTTGCCAAGTCTGAAAGGGGTCTTAAAAGTTTTTTATTATTTCAAGTTTACTTCAATCATCCTGGTAGGATGAACTGGCCTTTAACTTATCGCTCACTTTACATTAAAGTAAAGTTGGTATGTATAGTGAAAAACTTTTTATACGTGGGACCAAATCCTACCTTTAACTAACGGTTAGTTGGAATAATGAGGGGTGTGCTGGAAATCGCAAACGTAAAAGTCGTTTTTAAATAAGATTTTTGTAATTAAAAAATTGTATGACAAATACATATTTAACAAATATTTCCCTATTAAACAGGATTTTAAACCAAAAATTATAAGAATTAGGTTTAAAGTTTATTAAAAACAACTTCCAAATTCTTGCGTTTTACGTTTTCAATTTCCAGCACAACCCTGAATGGCCCTTACCTTGGTAAAAAACCATTATACATCAAAAGATCGGAAATCTTTAGTAGAAAATGTTTTCTGAAAAACTCGGAAATATCGGTTCAGATACGTAAAAAATTTTGACCAAAATTATTTTTTTTAAATGCCCACTTTCGGGAACCATAGATCTTTCGAGTCCAAGTTTTATAACCCAAATAACTGAAAATTTGTTCTTCAACACGTCGGTATATAAATCTGTCAAATCTGTTAAAAAATGGGCAAGTTATGAGTAAAATACTCATAAAATGGGCCAAAAACCATCAACATTTTTATAAAAAAAATTTTAGGGCTGTCATATGACCTACGGATAAGGCTTGTCAATCAAGAAATCTTTATTAGAAAATATTTCCCGAAAAACTCGGAAAAATCGGTTCAGATACAAAAAAGTTATGACCAAAATATAAATTTTTTTGACAAATACCCATTTTCGGGAAGCATAGATCTTTCCGAGTCCAAGTTTTATCACCAAAGTAAATGGCAAATTTCTTCTTAAAGACGGCGTTATATAAATCTGTCAAATCGGTTAAGAAATGGCAAAGTTATGACCAAAGTACTGAAATCCCAAAAATTACTCATTTTATTTATAATCAAGTTTGTTTAAATATATAAGTACATATGTATGTATATGTAAATATATGTATCAGGCGCGGATTTAGGTGGGGGGAATAAGGAAATTCCCCCCCCCCCGACCTAAATTATAAAAATATGTTTGGTTTGTCTCGATAATACAAGAATTCCCAATAATAATATTTTTTATATGCACAAAATTTTAGGAAATCCCAGCAAGGTTTTTTTTGTTTTTTTTTAATGAATCTAACGAAATTTTCAACAAGTATCCAAATCTTAATTCTAATATTTATTTATTAGATACATATTTCCAATGAAACATCTAGTTTACTGTATTCAAATTTAAATACTTATTATTCTACATTCAATCCCAGCAGGTGCCATCTATATCCAAAGAATAAACGTTTGACTTGAAAATGCGTGCGGTTGAATTATTAATATGCCTTAGTATATGCAATATTTATGTATATGTATGTATATGTGTTATATGAATCAAAATTCTATTCGATAATTTTTGACGAAAACACAGATTTGTTGGGGAAAACCCAGATTTCCTTATCTTAAAGATATTTCAACATACATCAAAAAGTTGTTAGGAAAGCATTAATTGGCTTTGTTGCATTTGAAGAGGCTTCAAAGGATATTGATAGTGACGTTGATGTGTCAATTGCGAAGGCACTATCATCAATAGTTTTAAAAGCTTTGACAAATTTTAGTTTTGACCTAAACAATTTTGTAAGAAATGGAACAGAAATGTTAAATTTATTCTTAACGATGTCGGTATAAAAATCTGTCAAATCGGTTACAAAATGGCCGAGTTATGACCAACTGACTGAAATTCGATCAAAAATAAACTTGCTATATATTAATTAAACTTTTAATATATTTAATAGCACACAAACATGTGCTAGTAATTAAATAATATATGTAAATATATTTAGATATGTATATGTATGTATATATATATATCTATATATATAAAAAGAAGTGTACATTTTGATTGTCACTCCATAACTCGAGAACGGCTCGACCGATTGCCATAAAATTTTTAGGGAAGGTACAGGGAGGAGTGATGATGGTTAGTTGATTTTGAAATCCAAAATCGGTCTAGCCAATTTTCGGTCTGGGGGCGTGGCAAAATCCATAACTTGAGAACGGCTTGACCGATTTGAACGATTTTTTCTTTAAAATGATCGCCATGGTCCAACTTAGGTTTTTACGGAAAGAAAATTTTGCCCCGCCCACTTTTACGCCCACTTTTTCGATTTACCTAAAATCTGAAAACGGCTCCATCGAGTTGACTAATTTTTCTTTCAAATGTTCGTATTAATCAACTTTAAGTTTTCATCGAAAAAAAATTTACCACGCCTACTTTTACGCCCTCTTTTTCTATTAAGCGCATAAATTGAGAACGGCTTGACCGATTTGAACGATTTTTTCCTTAAAATGATCGCCATGGTCCAACTTAGGTTTTTACGGAAAGAAAATTTTGCCCCGCCCACTTTTTGCGATTAACCTAAAATCAGAAAACGGCTCCATCGAGTTGACTAATTTTTCTTTCAAATGTTCGTATTAATCAACTTTAAGTTTTCATCGAAAAAAATTTACCACGCCTACTTTTACGCCCACTTTTTCTATTAAGCGCATAATTTGAGAACGGCTTGACCGATTTGGACGATTTTTTCTTTAAAATTATCGCCATGGTCCAACTTAGGTTTTTACGGAAAGAAAATTTTGCCCCGCCCGCTTTTTTCGATTTACCTAAAATCAGAAAACGGCTCTTTACACCAAATAAAAAAAAACAAAAAACATTGTCTATGCGCTGGCCTTAAGATGAAGTAATAAATAACTATAATTTCCAATTTGCTTTAAATACATGCGTTTCTTTTTTGATTAAGCCCATATCTACACCATATGTAAGTTATTTTGTAAAAAAACTTTATGATAGGTATTCCAGGGATTTTTATTTTAAAGGCCGTAAATTTTGTTAAATGCTCAATTTAAATCGTGTGGTAATGCAACACTAATGATTGTTTAGGGCCAGCAACGCAGACCTGGTCAGCTAGTATATATATATAAATGAACTTTTTTTTTTTCAAAAGATTTTGAAAATAAACAGTGCGTTCATCTCGTACTGGGAATGTAAGACGAGATGAACGCACTGTTTATTGTTGATGTTGTTTTGTTTAAGCTTTGATATTATTACAAGTAGAACTGTTGCTATAAGTCTTATACGTTTAACATTTTTATTTGGTTTAATATCTTTAGTTTTTCTAAAATCTTTATGGATGAAGTTTCCTGATGATCTGGCCTAAGCAACCAGTGAAATGCGCATAGGAATAGCTTATCCCATCAACAATAAATTTCAAGTGTTTTTATCAATAGTAAAAACTGGGAATTTAGCACGAATAACAAAATCTTTTGAAATTTAAATTTTGTATTCCCAAAAATTGAAATTACTTTTTGATTATATAAATGAACTTCTGTTCTTTCCACTACGTGGTGAAGGATATATAAGATTCGGCATAGCCGAATATAGCACTATTACTTGTTTTTTAATACAATCGTTAATGTTGGCCAAAAAAATTCCAACATTTTTTGTGGATATTTGAGTTGATGCAATACATCAAATTTAATGAAAAATTCAATTTTTAACTTTTTTGTAGTTAGGGCCTTTTGCGTTTTAGGTGACGATATGTTGTTGCAGTGTAAGATAAAGAAACACTTGTTCTACTGTTCATACCGGCTGTATGACTTATGAGTTATAGGGCCCATGCACAATACCATCATAATTGTGCAATCAAGTGATTGTACAGTTAACCTTGAAGCACACAATACACCAGCATGCTGGTACAAAATTAATTTTTTACCAAAAATTGTGTGAAAAAGGCTGTTTTCTATCAATTTATTGTAGCATTGGTTTTTTAATTTACATTTGCAGTATTCCATACTTTAATATTTCCATAGGCAAGGCATTGTTTTATAAAGTTCGAGAAATTTTCGTTAAAATATTATTTCTTTGGCATTCATATTTTAAATTTTTTATTTTGATGATGTTTTAATTTTTATGAGCTAACTTTGCAACACACGATTCAATCATGCTTGTAAAATTAAAAAAATATCAAACTATTTCTGATAAGGCACCAGCAGCTGGTACAATTACATCACAAGCTCATACACGGTCAATCAGCTGGCACGATCACTTGATTGCAACAAAACTAAATGTTTTAAAGTTTGAGATTTTTTAATCCAAATTTTTAATATTTTAATCAGGCTTAATTAAGTTCATCAAATTTCATTTTCATTAAATTATTTTAATGAGGAAAGGAAGGTTTTAGATTTTTAAAATAACCATTGTAATAAAAAGTAATATGTAGAAAAAATTACCACCAAAGCTGCATTTTCCTATTTGTTATGCCGTTTTAAGAATCCAAAATTTCGAAGTTATTTTTATTATATTCTAAAACGGCTGCGCAGATTAAATTGCGGAATTTCGGTTTTTTGTTTGTTCAATAAACTAAACCGTTTTTTGAGTTACAGAAATAAATGTTTTGCAACCCATACAATTTCGAAATAACGGCATATCTCGAAAACAAGAGCTAACCTAAAAAAATAGTTAGCACCACTGGATTCAGCGTACTCGAATTAGGTTTAATAGCCGGGTGCACCGCTTGTCAGTATTTTAAACTAGCGCAGTGTAATTATTTATGTCCGTTAAATTATAATTTAATAAGAAAATCTTGTATTAGAAGGATTTAGCATTCAGCATTTTCAAAGTTTACTTTTTATGAAATATTTTCAGAAGTCCCAAATCACCCAAAGTTAAAATAGACTGTCTTGGACACAAGTTGTTATATCCATAACACTTTCTCGACAGATGAGAGGCAAAGCATTCAAAATCTTGCAATTAATGCACACAAAAAAATATCTCAAGAAATTTTTGAACAACACAGTTCGTTAAAAATAAAATTTTAGGTCAACAAACTTTTTTTAAAATAGCACTCAATAAAACACATTTAATAACGAAATATTTCTTCATATTCAATAAAATAATAAAAGAATCAAAGTAAAGACAGTATTTTTTACCATACTTGTCCCTTTTTTGTAAAAGCTTAGATATCTTGCAAGTAAGACTTGAGTGTTTGTAATTTTTTTTTTTTTTTTTTTTTTTTTTTTTTTTTTTTTATTTATTTATTTATTTTCCAAGTACAAATATAATCTAAAATTATGTAGGTCTCAGCGCCTTATAGGCATTATTGAGACGAGCTGGCAAATTTACATTGGTGTACATATTACAATGTATTTTACTTCAATAAAATTTATTTTACAAAAAAAAAGAAAAAAATAGAAAGCATTTATTTACAATAGAAGCGTTTCAAGGTTTCCATTCAAGTGGTCTTTAAGATTCGATTTAAAAATAGATATTCTATTTGTGGTTTTTAAGCTAACAGGCAACTTGTTGTATTCAAAAATACCCATATATTCAATACGCTGCTTTGTAGTTTCTAATCTACATCTTGACATCCAAAGGTTCTCTTGGTTTCTTGTGTTAAAAACAGATTGGTTTTGCAGAAAATTAACGGTGTGATAACCTATATTGTGCAAGGACTTATATATATACATAAGCACTTGATACTTATACAATCCATTGATTGGCAAAATTGACTTACAAACAATATTATAAAGCGATAGTGTTGCATAAGTAATCGGTAAATTGTGTACTACTTTTAGTGCCCTATTTTGCATACTCTGTAGCGTTTTTAATACAGTTGTTTTTTTGTATCCGTAAATTATAGCCATATAATTCAAGTGACTTTGTATTAACGCTTGATATAACAAGAGCTTAGCTTCCTTATTAAGTTTATATTTTAATTTATATAATATACCAATAGCCGGTGCGATCTTTGATTTGATTTCACATATATGTTCATCCCAAGAAAGGTTACTTTGCAACGTTATTCCAAGGTATTTAACGGCATGCGTTTCGTAAATAATTTTTCCATCGACATATATGTTGAAATTACTGTTCATATCTGGCGAATGTGGCCTAAACCGAACTAAGTTGGTTTTATCAGCATTCAATAACAATTTGTTCAACCTAGCAAACTCAAAAATTAAGGAAACATCACGTTCAATAGTTGTTTTTAAAGCCAAGTCATACTTATACGGATAAAAAAGACATACATCATCTGCGAACATATATAAACGACCTGTGAGGTTCAAATTACTAATATCATTTAGATAAATATAGAAAAGCAGAGGGCCCAAACAGCTACCTTGCGGCACGCCACACTCGACGTTCAATAAGCTACTTTTAAAACTGTTAATCTGCACAAACTGTTTGCGATTTTTAAAGTAACTTTCAAAAACCTTTAGCTCCCTTCCAACTACACCATAGTATTTTAGTTTTTTAAACATTATTTTATGATCAACTAGATCAAAAGCTTTTGAAAAATCTAAAAAAAGACCCGCTACTCCTTTTGCTCCTTGATCCAAGCCATTACAAACAAAATTCACGACATTTACAACTGCCTCATCAGTTCCGCATCCTTTTTTAAAACCAAATTGGTGTTTGTAAATGTAATTATTAGTTTCGAAATATTGCAAAAGACTTTTATGTAGCAATTTTTCAAAGACTTTATCAATCGTCGAAAGAACTGCAACCGGACGAAATTTATCAACCGTAGTAGCATTTGAAACTTTCGGAATAGGAATTATTTTGCTGATTTTTAAGCAGTCTGGAAAAACAGATGAGCTTAAAATTTTATTAAAAATTTTAACTAATATTGGCACAACAACATCTTTATTCTTAATTAGCAATCTAGGCGTAACTCCATCACATCCAGTAGACTTTTTCACGTCCAAGTTACTTATTATAGTTTCCATATCCTCAGCAGCAACTGTAGAAAGAGAAAAACGATCATAAGTCTGACACAAAGTTCTAAGCTGATTACAATTATCGTCTGGATACTCAACTATCTGTTGTTTTAATTCATTTACAGACTCTACAAAATAACGATTAAAATTTTCGGCTTTTACACTATCATCACATATTGGTATTGCCGTCGATGTCATTAGATTAAAATTTCTATTTTGAACTCTTCCAAGTATATTGTTTATAAAATTCCAACTTTTTTTCGTATCTCCACTTATTTCATTTAAATTATCATAATAGTAATCGCTTCTAGCTGATTTACAAGCAATTTTTATTATTTTGCTTATCCTCTTCAACAAGTCTTCATAATATCCACCTTTGGACTTTCGCCGTTTAATCAAAATTTTACGTTTAAACTGTATTAAATTTTGCAAATTTTTGTTAATCCATGGACAAAGCTGAAATCGCAGTTGGGTTCTTACTTTTGTACTACTCGTGGAATTAGTAACGGCATTACTAATACAACGTATTAAATCTTCAGTTAACTCTGATGAATTAATGGAAGTATTTAAACTGTCCAAGTTACCTTGTAAATATTCTCTGACTTTGTTGTAATCACAATGTGTTTTTTCTATTTCAATATAACTATTTGAAAACACACTACTCTCCAACTTACAACACACCAAATTATGATCCGTTAATGTGCATTCAACCGAATCAACAGAAATTTTGGCATAAACGTTACTGATCACATGATCAATACTAGTTCCACTGCTCGGTCTCGTCACCAAAGAATGACAATTATGGCAATCATAGTTTAAAAATAAATTCTCCAAATCAGAATACACAGGGCTATGATATACATCAATATTTGTATCCCCAACTATAACAACTGGAGTTTGAGCATTAAGATTCATAAAATTTTCCATAATATCAAAAAAACGATCAGGTGAACACTTCTGCGAGCGATAAACTGATACTAACTTCAAGGGTTTGCTTTCAATTCGAAAATTGTTAAATGAAATTGAAATAAGTTCAACAAAGTTTTCACTTTTGCATCGATCTACGACAAACTGCAGTTTGTTACTAACATATAAAGATGTTCCACCATATCCATCATTTCTACAACAATGAACGCTTGAATATCCAGGAATTGTATACAACTGTGTTAATTTCCCATCAAACCAAGTTTCTTGTATAGCAATAATATCCGGTAATTTTGAAAAACTTGCAACCAACGACTTGAATTTATTGAATTTTGTAACCGATGAAACGCTTCTTATGTTTACACATAAAATATTTAAAAAAGAACAATTTAAATTGTATATGTAATTATTATATTTAGAAAAAGTATTAAAATATTGATTATTAATCATTAATAGAATATAAAAAAATAAAGTAATACAAAAAAATAAAAAAAAATATGTGAAAAAAAATGAAAATTAAGATGGAGAAACATACGCTACATTGTCACCATCATCATCATCATCACTGGTAGCACAATCATCAACGTTTACAATAGCTCCTCCGTTACCCATTGATCTACGCTGCCAAGGTTTCTTGCTTGTTGCATCTAAAAGCAATTGGTCAACATCTTCTTCACATCTTAACACTTGCGGCTTAGAAATGTCACTCCTCTTATAAAACACTCTTCCACCTCTTGCATACACATGCTGGTAACCAACCTCTTTTAAACTTCTAGCGTACTTAAGCAAATTCAACGTTTCTTTTCCAAGAAAGTCATTAACAAAAACATCACTCGTCTCTTTGTTCTCTTTCAACTTTGGTTTAGCAGACATAAGCTTTTGTTTAGATGATTTCGATGAAAACTTCACAATCACACTTTTCTTTTCACTGCCGTCCTTCTTTTGTTTAGAATTATTTTTATTGCGAATAAAGTAAGCTTCATCAATACTTTCCGGTTCCAAATTGACTCCAACACTTTTTGACAACTCCAAAACAGAATCAACAGCCGTAACACCATCAACAACTTCGAGTCCACTTACAATGCAATCATTCTTAAGCTGGAGGTCCACACCACGCGTTACTCGCTTTTTCGCAGCACACGCAGCTGTCAAAAAAGTAGAATCTGTGTAGTTTTACGTAGTAAGTTACATGCACAAAAGCGTAGATGCCTTGAGGCGAAAAGTAGGTTTACTTTCTACTTTTGTAAGCGTCACAAGCAGCGTTCGAACAAATCAGCTGATTTTCACAAATGAAATTTTATTTTTGCTTGTGCTGCTGCTGCATAAAAAGCGTTGCATGTAACTTGAAACGTAAAACGCGAGTAAGGTTAGAAAAGCACGCACTGCGTGGAGGCGAAAACGCGTGATATGGACCTCCAGCTTTAACACGAACATCGTTTAACAGCTTAACAGACGATTTTAAATCTTCGATTTCTTTTTTTAATAAATGATTTTCTTTTTCCACATTATTAATTCTTCTTTTATTTTCTGCTACCCCTTTCAAAATATCATCATACTGTTTCGACATAAAATTAATTGTCTCTTGAATATTGGTCAGCTGATCTAACTTGTTCAGTTTTGTTTTTATTACATGAAGCTCGTTTTTTATTTCATCTCTTCCTCCTCCTTCGCAAAATTGACAAGTAAAAACCTCACTCTCGTTATTCAGCAAATACTCAAACTGTCTTTTATCCAAACGAGTGCATTGAGAGTGGTATTTTTTGGCGCATTTGTCGCATTCTATAAAGTCTTCCTCTTCTTTTATTTGCAATTTGCATTGGTCACAAAGAATTTTCTTATTTTGAACACTTTTTCGACCTTTTCCAGCCATTCTTCACAATTTCCGCGAAATAAGCAATTTGCTTTTTATAAAGAAAATAGTTTTTATGCAATTTAACGATTAAATCAGTAAGAATTTATTATTTAAATTTTTTTTAGTTTTGACACCGACAAAATTATACGTTCGTTCAACTAGGGTTGCCAACTCAATATTCTCATTCGCTTTACAGTTTATTTGTATAATCACCCCTATCGCGAATAAAAATTTCTTGGGATTTTTTTCCTTTTTCCTATGTTAATTCAATTGTAAAAATGGGAAAAGGGAAAAACTTCAAGGAATTTTTATTTACGATCATCAGGAAAAAGGTTTCCTGATGATCTCGCCTAAGCAAACAGCGAAATGCGCATGGGAACTAGCTTATCCCCCAACAATAAATGTTTGTGTATTTGTCAAAGAATAAAAACTGGAAATTTAGAACATCATAATTAATAAATAAATAAATAAAGATTAGATAAACATTTTGCTTGATTTATTCAAAAATTTCAACAATGTATTTCACCAAATCACATTACATTTTGTTAAAAAAAAATTATTTTATTGACTCAATAAACTTGGCTGCTGGCTAAAAATTCAATAACTATAACTACAAACTTTATTATAAATAACGCAAAAATCGTCGTCGCAGAAAATTTAAAAAATTTTTAAATCATATATGCGATTTTCGTATATAGATATGAGAATTATTTTTTCTGTGTTCCTAAACATGAAATAATGCCTGGAATCAGCAGTACACACAGAAAAAATACCAATGTAAAATTAACATGGAAAAATGTTAATTGAGATTCATAGTAAATTTCTGCAAAAGTATTCCCATTATTTAAATTTATCATTATTTCATATTAATTTTAAATGAAAAATATTAAAATAGTCTTAAATCACGCTTATTTAATATTATTCACTGTTAAAATATATAAAAAAATTATTAATATAAATAAATATGGATTCAATACTGAATCCATTAAAAAACCTGTTTTATATTAAAATCAAAAGTGCATCTTGTTAAATTAACATGCATACATAGTTAAGTATGTTAATTTTTTTATTTTCGTTCTTAAAATATGTATGTTATAAAAAGAAGACAATTCCCGTATTCTTTTAATTAAAATTATTTAGTTGAATAGTACATCAAGTTTTCAAAGTAAAATAATGACGAAAACCATATCGGGCGATTCTGCTGATGCTTCTGTTGACAAAGGAGAATACAAAATAAGTGAAGCATGTGTTACAGGGGTAAGTGTATTGAATTATTCTTAAATAAATGCATATGTTGTCTCTGAAGCTTCTTCACACTGTTATAACACACTCAAACCAATTTGATTCTACATGAAATTCACGTTGTTTCAACTTGAAATAACTTTCATTCAACGTGATTCGGATTGTTATTTCAATATAAATGACATTTTGCTCTAACTTTATTTTAAAAGAAAAAAATGTTGTTCGCAAGTAATTGTAAAGCAAAATCACCACCGAACAATTTTAAATCAGCCTTGTTTTCTACTAATTTAATTTTTTTCTGTGTCTATGTACTACTTGCAGTCTACACCTGACATAAAATGCTTAACATGTGGTCTTCACCTGAGATATGATTTCACTATTTGCACTAAAAAACTAAACATTTTAATGCATGCGTCTTCTTATTATTTTATATGTATGTATGTATGTGTATTTTTGACAGCTCCTCTTAGAAGATAGTTGTTATAAGATTTCTCATAACAACTGTCTCATAATATTTATTATAATATTAATATTAACACTATTTGAGAGTCTACACGTAACTGCCCGTCTATACCAGAGATAATTATTGCGACATATATTGCAGTAAATGTCAAAATTATGTTATCTTTAATGTAGACAGTAATTTTTTGTACATATTTGTAAGTTGAAAATAGAATCAAAAAAGAAAAAAAATAGAAGCATATTGCGTGGGAAAGAAATTATGTTTGCCAAATGGTAGCTAATTATAATTGTAGTAAAAGAATTAAATTAAAGAATTTAATAAACACTAAAATAAAATTACAAAAATTATTTTTATTAATACATATAATTATTTTCTTATTCGATCTTTATTATTTAGATTTATATTAATTTGCTTAAGTTCTTTATACATATATATATAAAATTTTAATTTTACTTTAACAAAAAAAAATTAATAAAATTAATATTTTTATATAAAAAAGGCCTCAAGCTTAAACAAATTAATATTCATTTAAATAATGAAGTCAAATAAGAAAGAATTTATGTTAATAAAAATAATTTTTGCAAGATAGCGCTAGTTTTTACACTGCACCTTCTTCCTTGATTTTTTTAAAATTCTGAATTAACATAAATACGTTTTCCCATTTAAACATAAGCTGAGCAATAGGAAATATTGCTCTGTTGTTCTGCCGACGTTATTGCCAACTTGCTGAGATATTTATCTTTAGTGTAGATCTAGGGTAAGATAATACTCTCTGGGATTGAATTTGACGTTTGCTGATATAAAAATCTTATATCTTATCTCACGTGGAGACCCTGTGTAACTTTAACCAAAGAATATAAATCATAACTCGGCAAGTTAGTTGCGCAAGTAACTTGCCGAGTACAACAAAGTCTGTACTGAATATTTTTTTTCCTTACCCCGACCTTTCCGCTGACGTCTACAAACCAAGAGTTGCGCAAGAGACTTGCGCAATTAACTTGCCGAGTGTGAAAGGGGTCTATCCAAATTCTGGAAAAAGTGTTGTGGTTCAAAAAAAAATTCCTCCATTTATTTAAATAAAAGGAACAACAAATATGCTTTTATCAACAAATAGATCTATCAATATAATGACGATCAGTTACCTAGTTTTCGAGATATTGTTTTTGAAAGCGGACCAAATTATCTAACTGCCCGTCTATACCAGAGATAATTATTGCGACATATATTGCAGTAAATGTCAAAATTATGTTATCTTTAATGTAGACAGCAATATTTTGTACATATTTATTGCTAACAATTTATGTTGCAATAATTGTTAGTCCATTTCCGTTGACAATTATTGCTTACAAAAAAACGTCAATTTGGTTGTCAGTTGAAAAAAAAGAAGCAAAAAAGAAAAAAAATAGAAGCAAATTGTGTTATGTTTTTGAAATTGCAGCAAATGATAATTGTACTTAAATAATTAAATTAAATTAAAAAATTAAATATACACTAAAATAAAATTGCAAAAATTATAATTTTTTCCTTATTCGATCTTAATTGTTAAAATTAATATTAATTTGTTTAAGTTCGAGTTCTTTTTTATATAAAAATATTAATTTTACATTAACAAAAATAAAAAAATTAATATATTTGTATTAAAAATGACCTCAACCTTAAACAAATTCATATAAATTTAAATTATAAAGTCGAATAAGAAAGAATTCATATTAACAATAATAATTCTTGTAAGATACCGCCATTTTTTACACTGCACCTTCTTTCTTGATTTTTTCAAACTATGAGTTAACATAAATACGTTTTCCCATGCCTTTAACATAAGCTGAGCAATAATAAATATAGCTCTGTTATTCTGCCGACGTTATTGCCAACTTGCTGAGATAATTATCTTTAGTGTAGACCTAGGGTGAAAAAAATTTGTCTGTTTCTTTACACTGGAAATCAGTCAACTTTGAAGGGCTGTATTTGCGACTGTTCGGTAATATATAACAGAGAACGTGAACTTATTTCCTTTAATCTATTTCCAAACAGACGTAGGCGTATTTTAAATACGCCAAACAAAATTTAGTTCTGAATGATTCGCAAAATCAATTTATAAACAATGTCCATGTTTAATTTGCATGTTTCTATAAATATGTCAAGTTTAAAGGAAAATGGCGTTTTTTTTAAATTTTAAGTTTCCACAAACATTTTATCAAATGCATCCCTTTTTAAAAATTTTCTTGCAACTTGTAAGAACAAATATTCCATTCTGAATAGCAAAATATAAATCCTGGCGTAATCGCTTTGCATTTCAATATTAACGTCGTTACGTATTTTTTATACACAACAACATAAATTTTGGAACAAACACATGATTACCACAGTCTGCTATCGAAATGATCACATCACAGTTAAAAGTTAAAAAGCGCCAAGGATAAACAAGTACTAAAAACAACGCGGGGGTACTGCCGTGTTAATGTTTGCTCTTATTGTCACGAATTTTACACAAAAAGTAAAGAAACAGAGCTGGGGCCTGATTCTGGCAGTCGTGATCGAGTAATTTCTCGATTCGAAAGCAATTTATTATCTAATTAATAAATATTTTGTATTTAAATTTTATATTCACAACTTAAATATGTTTTGTATTTTAAATACACGACTTAAATGTATTTTGTGTTTCACATACAATAGTGAATGTAATTTGCCCAACCCTGTAAAGATTTAAGTAAACATTTTGCTTTAATACCCTTCATCACAAGTGGAATGGCTTTATATGAATAACTTTATCATTCCGTTTGTAATTTCAACAATATTTATCTCATACCCTATAAACTATTTACAGTCTGTCTGTTGAAATGGGGTTTCCCAAGACCCCAGGTATGATGCGGACTAGGTTATTTTAAATTTATATCACATTTCCTCCAAGCACCGCGACTCAGAAGGTCTTTTGTGCCATTTGCTAATTTCTCCATGTCAGGTTCAGGCCAAGTTGGGCTCATCAGCTGCTCTTCGAAAAATTTCCATCTGGCAGCCCCTAAAACGGGACAGCAGCAAAGCCGATGATCGGACATTTCGTTATCAATCTCACAAATATTACTTGCCATAAACTGGTGGAATCTGAGAGCACAGTGCCCCGTAAATAGTTTAAAAAGTAACTTAAATTATTTTCTAGCAGAATTATCACACCTACCTTAACGCGGGGAAGGGTAACAAATATCTTTGATTTCCTCTGCCTGGAAATGGACGTCCATATGTGCAGCTATTCACGTTTGGACCATGATTGTACCGTCCCTTTAATGTGACCAAAAGGTACGCCCAAGAAAGGCTCAGTCCCTGTAAGAATATGGTAAGCAGCCCTATTTGCCAAGCTGTCAGTCCTATCAATGCTCGCATGGCCTTCATGGCTCGGTACCCAACACAAATTCAAATCATTGTGTTTCCCAAGACTGTTCCATAACTAGTCTGCACTTCATCTGTGAAGAGGATAGCGCTGTAAGCGTGGCCGGAGTGCCTGACATTATAAACAATCCCAAGCGTTTTTCCCTCCGCCTGAGACATTTCCTAGCGCATATGATGATAGCGTAGATTTCCGCCTGAAGGATTGAAAGCTGTTAACCCATAACCAAGTTCCTTGGGAAATCTGTGGCCATAGTTCCTGCACCAGTCTGTTTTGAACCTCGGTATTTCAAACTTAGTCCGCGCGCTCAGCCACTAGGACTGGTTCGCCAATTAATTCCTCTCACGTATTTGGACATTGAAATTTCTATGCAATAATAGACTAGGCAGCATATGATCACCAACTAAAATTTATGGATCGTTTTCACGAAACCTTAGAATCCGTATGTGACCGACAAAATCACCTGCACCAAACTCAGCAATTCGCGGCATCCTGCTAGCACACCTGCAGGCATCCTTCTTTACGGATGTGTGCAACAAAGGAATGTGCAAGAAGCTCCTAAAGCCAAAGCTGATCAGACGATATACATTATCAAGTTTTATCCTAACAGTGGCTGTTCAGTCTTAGTCCACCACGCTAGGGCGGCTTAGGCTCTAGAGAATCCGATAACCGTACCGTTCAAAGCCGGCTCTTTAAGTCTCAGAACTCTACGTCTTGTAAATGGTACAAGAGTAGTTTTTAAGTGGTTAATATATAAGCCCTCTCTCTTCAGCAATTAAGTGCCTACTTCAGGTCCTACTGCGTCCTTTTCGAAATGCTTGCGCCATCAAATCCAGTCAAAGATATGTATCTCTAGATCGTCGGCATATCCATAAGGGGGGAAGCCAAAGTCGTTGACTAAGGTCCAAAAAGAGGCGAAGGCAAGCCACCCTGTGGGCAACCCTTGACATCAATGACTAAGATATGGGCAAAATACCAAGACTGCCTTTAATCTTAATTATTTAAAGTGCTCTTATTTATATTTATAAACTTAATTTTTTCACTTTCATTTTAAACAAACTAAGTAAAATACTGGCTGTGAAAATTAACAAAAATCGGCCCATAAATGGTCTTGTTAAATATTTAAAAGTATTTTCATTTTTTCCCCCGAAATTATGATTTTTGCATGCAGAATGCAGGGATGTTTCGAAAATCATTTTTTGTGAAAGTGATTTGAAATCACAAGAAAGGTGTTCTGGACAAAAAACTTTTTCCATAATTGTGATTTCAAACCGTTATTGGCCACCGATTTAAAATAACCAAGTTAAAACTTTTGTGGTTTTCAAAACACCCTTAAATAATAATTGTGATTTTAAAATCACAAGTGATTTGAAATTTTGTGATTTTCAGAAAATGCCTGACAATAAATATTGATAATCAGCCTAATTGGTCTACTGTTTCAGCTGGCCACCATAGAAGTGTCCTACCGAGTTAAGGGTTATAGAGCGATAGGACAGATACAAAACAAAGCAAGTTGGAAAAAATATGCTCAAATATTCTCAGTGTATAATATTTTTTTTGGTTTTCAAAATCAGCGAAACCTATTATTATTTCATATTAAAAATCTATTATTGGGTCTATTTTAATTTTTTTTAGGGATCTATAAAAACAAGCTGGGTGGATAAATTTGAGCTCGAGCTTAACTTTTCCTTTCCAGCCATGGTGAAGGGTATATAAGATTATAATTTTGCATACTTTTAGTTGACCTGTTTATAATTAATTCATAATGATAAGATTTTTATAAATTTATTATTTTAAGGATTTTTGTAAAATGCGTATATGTATATGATTGTAAATAAATATGTGTACGCTTGTTAAATATTTGCATGCATACATATGAAGGTAAATATGTATTATTGGGGTATTCACAAGGTAGTCATAATGTTGTAAAGGCATAAGCCTCTGAGGCTTGATATTGCATACATTTTTTTTTTTGTTTTTGTTTGAAACACAACAACATTAATTTTTAACAATTGTAATATATTATTTAGTACATTATTACGATATGACTTGATAGCACACCTTGTGAATCCCCCATATTATATGTATGCATATCTATGTATTAATTATGTATACGTCGGCTTAGTTATAAATTTTCGTTATTATTTTTTTTCTATATTATCACTTGTGGATGAGTTCTTATTTTCTTTATTAATGTTTTATTTCTTAATATTTTACAATTTTACGTTGCATTTAAATATTTTTTTTAAAGATTGAGTAAAAAAAATTAATCTATATATTTATTGATATTTATAATGTTTTAAAAATATTTATATTGAAACTTTTTTATGTTCTAGTGTTTAACAAATTAGTATTTAGTGACAATAAAAATAATTAATTTTATTTTAAAATTACGTTATAAATAATAGTGTATTTAAATGGTTGAATAAAAATTTGAACAATATTGATATTGTATGATTTTATTGCTAAAGTTTTATTTTATTCTCATGAAGAGCATTTAAATTATTAATATTATTTCAGATTTGCCATTGATTTTACAATTCTTATGACGACTTCTTTGCTAAGAAAACAATGTTGCATTATTTACATGTAACACTTTTAAATGTTGCCTTATACTCACTCGAAGTGTTTCATGCTTTTATTTACAACTATGTATAACACTTTTATCATTAATGTACTTCATTAGCGCTTTTTAAAACTGTTTGAGCGGTTTCCGCACATTACTACAGCCGTATTCATAAAATTTTTTTTATGATGAGCCGTATTTAGGTCAAAATTGCTAAAGTTAGATTCATAAACGAAAAATAGTCTACTAAACCTTTAATAAACCATTCATAAAGAAAGAAAATTTATTGTTGGATTTACCCTTCTTTCAATCATATTTTGATAAATGTTTGTATTTTATGATGTTATTTTTGTGAAATATATTTAAAAATAATAGAAAAAAATGTTTTATTTATTTATTTATATGGACATGTTAAATTTATTTTACTAAAAATGGCTAAGCGTCCCATCCATTTACAATATTATTGTACATGTTACTCGCCATATCATCGGCCCTATATTATTCATTAAGTGGCACAAGTCTTTCAATTAAAATATGGCGCAAATCTAATATTTGTCAATTTGGTTCTATTTTGTTTTTGTTTTCATGTAAATGCTCACTTAAGCTGAATGCACACGACATGTTGTTGTCATCTGACATGCCAAATTTCACACTGCAAAATACATGTCGTGTGTTACCTTTTTAACTTTGCGCTTCCATAAAAGTCAGACGCAAAGTCATCTGAAAAAATTTCAATTAGAACGTGCTCTACTTTCTTCTGGCATCATTGTTGTTATTTTGAAAAAAAAAAAATGTGGTTAGAAATCTATGCCCTAAGGAAGCCGGCAGCGGCGGTGCACTTTTGACGGAATCATTAGCCGGCTGATGTTGTTATTTTACAATACTGATAAATGTCTATTTTTTTTTAACCATTTTCGTCTCAGAATTTACCATTCAAAATGTTAGCTTCGATAACGCTAAAAAAGAATATCCAGAGAAAAATATTTGTCAAAAAAATACAAAAACTTTTCAAAAGAATCGGTTAATTAATTAAGAAGCCATGGGTATATTAAAATTTATAGCCTTCAGTTTTTTGAAGACTTGCAACTATCATCGGATAATTTATTAAGAAGCCATGGGTAAGTAAGGTTTTACCCCTTTTGTCCTGTTTTACTTCCAAATTGTTGGAATTTCCAAAAAATTTATATCTTAAAGTTCCTTTAGATATTGCAGTGTTTGCATGCCAAGTTTTAAGAAAACTTGTTGATAAGTTAAGAAGACAAAATTCAAGAAAATCGGCTGGTTAGCTAAGAAGATATTGGAAGAGGGAAGTTTTACCCTTTGGCCCTATTTTACTCCCTCTAGCGATATGAAATATACATTTAGATCTATTCCGAATGTCATTGTACACATAAGACATTACGATACATGGTTCGTTATCTTTTCAAGCGGCAATAAAAAATTATAATATGGAAAATAACTCATTTTTTTAATATTTTTTACGAACAAATACATAGGAAAAACTAAATGCCATATCTCCGCAGACACTGGGCCGATTTCGTTCAAACTTCACATCAACCATCTGCCGACTTTCCCCAAAGTACCCGTACACTTTGGTTTAAATCGGTCGACCCGTTTTCTCAGTTAGTGGTGACTTCAAAGTGTACACTTCTTTTTTTATATATATATGGGCTACTTCAAATTTTTTGAGCACTTTCTGAAACCGACATACTATGGCTCTTATTTCGTTAAGTTTTATGAATTGAAAAAAACGTTGTACAGGGTTTGGATGACTATACTTGAAGGATATGACGTGCAAAGTTTTACGTTGAAAAGTCCTCACCTTAAGAATTGGTGGTCATCTAAAATTCGAAAAATTAAAAATACGACTTGAAACTTGCAAGAGTTTTTTCATTCATTCCCTTTTCTTTGTAATAGTTTTAAGCTTTCAGATCCAAACCCGTACAAAATATAGTCACTAGACTTGGAGGATAAATCCACTAAAAAAAAAATTTTATATCGCTGCTGGGTGAAAAGTTGCATGGTGTTTTAAAGTGAAACCAAAATTTTCCGAATTTTTAAATTTTGTAAGATTTTACATAGAGTTTTTGCGCCGTTTAATAAAAATGAGTTTTAAGCGCAGAATTAAAAAAACTGCGTATTTTAAAAAGTTTGAGGTGTATCAAGTTGGTGTCAGCGCACCAATAACGTATCACGGACATCACAAACTTAAAAGAAATTAGCGTAAAATTTTTAAAAATGTATCTTTTTAGCGTCTGACAATCTGAATTGCCTTTTAAGTTGGCTAGTGTATTGCGTGATGTGAGTAACTTCGTAAAGGGCACCTCCGAGGCGAAAACGCACTTTAAAATTTTTAAACGCAAAAATTTTATGAACTTTTGAAAATGTTTGCAAAAAAACAATTTATTTTTAAGCTTTTTTTTATATCAAAAAATATCATGGGAACATGTTTAGGTATCTAAATAGATTCTTCGCGACGGACTAAACTGATAAAGTGCAAAACAAATATTTTTTTTCAACCCTGGCGCGTGCAGCGGCAGTTTTTTCCAAAGACATTTCGCTTTGTGACAACTGAAGCGCTGTATCAATTCCGCTCAAACGTACATCGAATAGAAGACTTTACTGAGCTTGATACTAAAATTGAAAACGCACCAAAAAATTTTAAGGATTTAAAATTTTATGGAAGAAACAAAATGTTTCTAACCTCAAAAAGCATCCTTGTATGAAATATTTGATTTGGTTTCAGATTATACATTTTAAAAGTCCTGAAATTCGTAAAAAAGTAAGTATTGACAAATATATTAATACTATACTAAACTCAGAAAAACTAACCATTTTAGAGGTATTACTGATCTAAATATATAGTTTGGTAAAAAAATCATGAGTGGTAAAGTTTAAATAGTTATATCTCTTAAGCCATTAGCGATAGCCAAATAGTTTTTTTTTCCAAAATATTGCAAATTTGTCTTATACTAGCCGTAATTTTGTAAAATGTTTAACAATTTTAAATAAATTTTTATATGCATACACGACAAAAAAGAAATTTTTTACATTTTTTTCCACTGTATTTTAAAAAGTATTCAAGCTTTTACAAATATTTTAGTGTGCTAAGAAAGCCCTTAAGGGGTATTATCCACACGCGTTATCCTTTTTCAATTTTAACAAAAACTATAATTTTTATATTTTTTTTTAATTTTTAACTTTAAACCGCAGTAAAATTTGCGCCGTGTAATAAAAATGATTAACGCGAACGGATTTCACATGCTCAAATATCGGTTTATACACATGCAAATCAACATTGATGTCAGACAAAAAAAAAAAATTAATAAAAAAATTGTCTAGGTGTCGTAAATTTTTGAAGTTGCTCATATATACATGGTTAGATAATAATAATGTACGTACATATCGTCGGTTGTTTATTTAATTGTCGTATGTAATTTGTACCCACATAGAGACAACCGGATTTGAACTTCGCTTTTCATAAGGACCCAGAATATATATACCTTATAGGGTGTAGGATCAATATTGTACAACCCAGCAAATAAAATTGGACCACCTGACCCATTTTGATAAAATGGACTACTCAATGGACTGGTCCGATGTAATGCAAGCATGGACCATGTCATTGTTAAAAAGTGTTTGTAGTGAGACTACATGTCTTCGTTTTTTAACGACGTGCTTTCGTTTTTAAACGACTTCAAAACTAATCCTCTTGAGTATACCATGGAGTAGTTTTAAAACTACTCCTTAGTGGTCCAAAGGTGGGTTATATACCATGGAGTAGTTTTAAAACTACTCCTTAGTGGTCCAAAGGTGGGTTATATGATCCTCTCCTAGGACATCGTAATGTTAAATAGACCAGGTTTTTTCCATACGTTTGGGTTACTTTTGGACTAGTCCTGGTCCTTTGTGGACTACTCTTTACACGCGTGTTTGGACTGCTCCTATTATTTGCAGGGAAATTACAAACGGAATGACAAACTTATACATATATACCCTTTTACCTTCGGTGAAGGGTATAAAAATAATAATTTTGGGATTTCAGTATTTTGGTTACAACTCAGTCATTTTTTAACCGATTTGAAAGATTTATATACCCATGTGTTTAAGGAGAAATTTACCATTTACTTAGGCTATAAAACTTGGACTCGGAAATATCTTTGGTTTCCGAAAATGGGTATTTATTTATTTTGGCTATAACTTTTTCGTTTCTGAATCGATTTTTCCGAGTTTTTTATAAAATATGTTCTACTATTTCCGATATTTTGGTATATAAGTCATATCCATAGAACATATGGCAGCCCTAAAATGTAGGTTTTTATACAGTTTTTAATTTTTTTTTGTACGGGAGGTACCACACCCACTTCTCCAATCCCGCCCACATTTTGTAGGATGGTGTGTATTGACAACCTAAATGTATGTACCTAATTTGGAAACTTTGGCTCTTGCCGTTCCCCAGATATACAGCAAAAAGTAATAAAAATACAACAACCACAAGGGATTTTTGGTAAAAATTAGAGGTAGTCGTGGTTTTTTACTCATATCTCAGCCATTTTTGGACCGATCTTTTTGAATTTCAATAGCAAACAATTCCGGACCATATGTGACATAAGTGTATAATAACCTGGCCCCCATCATATATGGGGTCTTCGGAAAACCCATTTCAACTGACAGACGGACATCGTTAAATCAACTTCGCTTTTCATAAGGACCCAGAATATATATACTTTTTAGGGTGTATGATCAATATTGAAGAAATTACAAACGGAATGATAAACTTATATATACCCTTTTACCTTCGGTGAAGGGTATAATGAGGCTTAAATATGCAAAATGTTTGCAAGTTTTTCTTGCAGCAGATTTACCAAAAATTTTTAAAGTTTGGCCTCAGTTGTATTTTTTGTACAAACGAATATAAAAATGTAAAATATGTTAAATATATGGAACATACTAAGTGTGAACTTTAGGTATATGGAATTTTATTTTAGGTTACAGAGCGGTACTCACCCTAGAAATGTTTGCTTGTGCGTAAAAATACGGTATGCAAATAATTATGGGCATAGGGTTAAGGCAAGGCGTGGCGCTTCGACTCTCAAGGTGACCCATTTTGGTAAAATCGACAGATTTTATTATTACGATTTCTATATGTTGTAAAAGGAAGAAACAGTTAAGTGCAGTAACAACTACAACGAAGATTTGTGAATTTTTGTTTTATTGTCAAGTATTTAGTTTTCTAAATATAGGGGAAACGGTCGTGGCAAAAATTTTAACTCAACAAACGGAAACTGCTAAACGCCAGCAAGAGCTATTAGAGAAACTCGCCAATTTTGTAACAAACCCCAGCGGTGCAGCGGCACCACAACCTTCAACACAAGCAGGGCATAAGAATTTGATGGACGTTTTAGCTAAAAGCATTGGTGAATTTCGTTACGATTCCGAGTCTAACGCTTATTTTACCAACAGGTATAAGGTGTTGTTCGCCACAGATGCAAAGGCGCTAGATGATACATCTAAAATTCCGCTAATTCTTCGCAAATTAAGCCAAGACGTATACGACAAGTATTCGAATTTTTTGTTACCACGAAAGCCGCAAGAGTTGGAGTTTGCAGATACCTTGATAGAGTTAAAAGCTTTGTTTGATTGCAAGGAATCTTTGTTCAGTGTTCGCTACAACTGTCTTGGGATTTAAAAAGGTGATAACGAAGACATCGTAATGTATGCCGGAAAAGTGAACAAACAATGTGCACGTTTTCCACATGCACAAATGTCAACGCAACAATAAAAGTGCCTTATCGCCGTCTTATACAGAAATACGAAATAAGTTAATATCAATGCTGGAAAGTACTTCAGACAAAACGCTGGAAAAGCTTACAACAGAAATACAACGTATGACGATACTCAAGAATGACACCAACCTAGTGGAAACACAAACACCGCAGGTAAGAGCTTTGAAGTACAAGAACAACAAACTAAGATATCACGCAACCACTGAAAACGTAAAATTCGGCACAAACAGTGTGGGTCTATGCATTTTGTGAAAGCACAAATCTGTGGTTTTCACGAATAATCGCGTAAGTCGGTTTTTACCGAAATTGAGATAATGATGTCAAAGTGCTACATTTTGCATTAGGTTTTTATAAGTATTAAGCTTTTTAGAATATAATGTAGTATTATTAATTTTTTTCTGCTAAAAACAACTTAAGTTAACTGTTTAATAAAATATTTTGCTATTATAACGATTTATGTCGACATACATCGCCAAAAATTGTAAAATTGCTGAATATGTTTCCAAATAAAAAGCATATGTGATGTTATGTTGTTATTCGTGCAAAAAATATGAAAGTATTTTTTGAAAATTTTTCTATTAATAACAACTTATGTATATGTACACTAGACTGTCCCAGGAAATTTTTTTTTCGAATTCAGATATGAGTACCCTCCAAATTTTTTCCTTTTGATCCGAATAACCGAAATATGAAATATTATTGTGATCGGATAACGTTTACCAGTGTCGACTTGAAGTCAAAGTTTGAGATAAAGGCCAGTGTGAAAGCCATAGAATAATCTTGGAATTTAAAACCATCTTTTAATTTTACTTGTGTAATTCACATTTATTTATTAAAAATATGCTAATATTCAGTGTTTTCTGAATCCTCTTACCACGCCCACTACAACCCCCCCCCCCCCCCCCATGCTGGTACTGTACTGTTGCCCAGCCACAAGTCCTAAGTTCCTGCCTAAGACCATCTGGACATGGTAAGTGATATAATGTAGACAAAAAAAAATATATTAATTTTAAAGTTTTAGATTTAATTATCTTTATTCATTAAATTTTCTTTTTAAAGTTTGTTTATTACAGTCCGGATACATCTGTCTGTGTTCTTGTTCTTTCAAAAGCAACGTTGCAAAAGTTTTGCCAGTATTTATGGTACTTGACAGATGAAGTATGTATGTTGTCCCTATTTGACGATGAAGTAGATCAAAAAACTAAAGCGAAAATGGTGGCTAACTTAAGAAATGAAATTCCGTTAGCAACAGGTAAACGCTACATCCCATCGAAAGAAGAACTTTGCGGCTCACTTTACGGTTAGTCTTGCATATACTAATAATAGATTTAATTTCTTTCAATAAATACTTCAATATACAATTGATAACAGTTTTCCCTTTTTATTTTTAGACAAAAATATAGATGACTTTATTTCATTTAAAAGCAAATCCTTATTTAATCGGCTTAAAATCGACGACAGTTTTCTAAGCGAATGTCCCACTACGTGGCAAACTAATGCATCATTTAAACAAAGTAAAGAGAAAGTTAATGCACTGAGAGCGGTTAATGATACTGCTGAAAGAGCGGTTAAGTTAGTAAAGGATTTTCATGGCTTAATTACAGCTGAAGAGGAGCAAAAGCAATATTTACTACGTTGTGTACAAGAACACAGACAGATGTATCCGGACTGTAATAAACAAACTTTAAAAAGAAAATTTAATGAATAAAGATAATAAAATCTAACAGCCATATTCATAAAAAGTTCTTATTTTATGCTTATAGCATGTAGTAACTATCAAATGCTTTTTGTCTAACAAAACTTCTATAAAAATTTGTATTCATAAACGTACATTAACAGTTCTATTACTATTAACAGTTTGTGGCGATTTTGTGTTTAAGTATGGCAACTTTCTTTATATTTTGCTGCCATTTTATTGCTAGTGATGCATGAAACTTCTATTCGGTTTACATGATATTCTATATTAAATTGTTTTTTTTAGTTTTTTTTATTGTAGGAATAGCTTATCCCATCAACAATAAATTTCAACTGTTTTTATCAATAATAAAAACTGGGAATTAAGCACGGATAACAAAATCTTTTGAAATTTTAATTGTAGAACTTAAAAATTATTCTTATCAAATAAAACTACATTTTATTTTAGTTTCTGAAAAAAATCTTGCCGAAAGGTATCATAAACACTTTTGTTTGAACCTTTTAAAATATACGATAAGAAAATATTCGAATAAAAAGTTTGTTTACTTTTTATTAACATCACTATTATTATGATTTGTTTATTCTATATTTTTTAATATTTTTGAACAATAATTTGTTAATTTAAACAAAAAAAAAACAACTAGTTGCAGTAATTTAATAAGTTATTAATGATAATATCTGCATTTGCCCCTAAACATATTCTTTTAAATCATATAAAAATGTTTTAAATAATTACCCATATAACTTTAAATTGGTTGTCTAAAATAAAAAAAAAATTTTGTTACATGTACTTAACATGTCCATATTAATAAATAAAACATTTTTTCATTATTTTTGAACATATTTCACAAAAATAATATCATAAAATGCAGACACTTATCAAAATTTCATTTTATTTTTGGTTTAAAGAAGGGTAAATCGAACAATAAATTTTCTTACTTTATGAATAGTTTATTAAAGGTTTAATAGACTATTTTTCGTTTATGAATTCAACTTTAGTACTTTTGCCTTATATTTGGTTAATTAACCATTAATAAATTTTTATGAATACGGCTGTAAATCTTTAAAATTAATATATATATACATATATTTTTTTGTCTACATTTTATCACTTACCATGTCCAGATGGTCTTAGGCAGGAACTTAGGACTTGTGGCAGGGCAACAGTACAGTACCAGCATGGGGGGGGGGGGGGTTGTAGTGGGCGTGGTTAGAGGATTCAGAAAACACTGAATATTAGCATATTTTTAAAAAATAAATGTGTATTACACAAGTAAAATTAAAAAAAAGATGGTTTTAAATTCCAAGATTATTCTATGGCTTTCACACTGGCCTTTATCTCAAACTTTGACTTCAAGTCGACACTGGTAAACGTTATCCGATCACAATAATATTTCATATTTCGGTTATTCGAATCAAAAGGAAAAAAATTGAAGGGTACTCATATCTGAATTCGAAAAAAAAAATTCCCCATACAACCTTGGGACAGTCTAATGTACACGTGCGTTTGTTTTTGACTTCTTTAGTTGCAACAACAGCAGATGAGCGGTTGTTTGTAATTTTAAGTCCCGTTTACTGCATACGTTGTGCTATAAGTATCAAAAACTCTGAATATGTCGCCAACTTGTATAATACGTAGAAAGTCCCTGTTAAGAGGATAGTAAAGAAAAAAGTTTAAAAAAGCATCTACAGAAGCCGCAATTGAAAAAAATAATTGTTTTTGCTCTCTTGAAAAGTTTGGTTTTATAACTTACGCGATTATTCGTGAAAACCACAGAAATATCAACAACAAAATGGGCGCAGGCAAGCATAAAAACGCAACGAGTACCGTGAGGGCGGCGATGATAAAAACAACAAGGAGCGCCGTACGAACGTTGTGGCAGCGACGTCGACGTTACAGAAAAATGTCAGAACGGTAAAAAGTCACGTAGATTGCAGGAAGTTTGTTTTACTGCACATCAAGGCGAATTCATAAAGGTGACATTTTCGAATCATCTGTTTAATGTTTATTTCCTTGTTTGTATACTGACGGCCATTTTCACCAAGTTTGGTTATAATTAACTATCGGTTATAGCTGTCAAAACATATTGGTAACCGGGACTTTAATTGAAAGTTAGTTTTAACCGAACTTGGTGAAAATGGCCGTGAATGTCAAGCGTTGTTTCCATTTTATGAAAAAAATTTGTTAAAATTTAAAACTCAATAAAAAATAAATTCATGAAAAAACCTATTTAAATGTTATAGAACAAAAAAGTGAACATAAAATTTAAACACAAGGATTTTAAAAGGCGAAAGGAATAAGTGGAGCCACAATAAATTTGCAATACAGGAAAAAAAACGTAACTTCTAAAGCAATTGTGTATATTTTATAAACAAATAATTTTGACAATCACTCTAACTTTTTACAATAACAAAATACATAGTATGTATTTAAAAAAAGAGATAGCTAGCATAGCTCTATCTCATGATGCGGTCACCTTTATGAATTCGCCTTGCTGCACATACACAAGCATCACGTAGAACTACAATTAGACACAGCGGCCGATGTGACTATAATATCAAAATCAAACTGGTTAAAATTGGAAAACCGAAATTGCAGCCTTGTATGCAAGAAGTATCGGATGCTTCTAACAACAAAATACCTATCATTGGGTAATTAAGTACTACACTGCGACACATACTCGACACAGATTTAATAGACAAATTTGGCTATTGGAATTGTAGCTTAAATCACATCTGCACAAATTTCAGCAGTTGTAGATCGTAATACAATTTTAAATGAAATTCGTGAACATTTTCCGGCGGTAATTCAGCCCAAAACGAGACATTGCAACAAATTTAATGTCACGTTGTATACAAAACCGAATAGTACAACGGTATTTAAAGCAATAAGGCCGATACCATATGCAACATTACCATTAGTGGAAGCTGAACTAAGCCGACTAGAATCTGACGGCATTAAAACACAAGTCACACACTCAGAATGGGTGGCATCAATAGTCGTTGTACGTAAGGTTAACAACAGCATTCGCATTTGTGGAGACTATTCAATACATGGAACCCAACTTATATCCGATACCACACGCAGATGAAATTTTCGCCAAGATGTCAAATTCCAAATTTTTTAGTAAGATTGATCTTTCGGACGCATATTAACAGTTCGAAGTGGATGAAACATCACAAAGACTACTAATCATTACAACACACAAAGGCTTGTATTTGTTAAACCGTTTGCCTCCAGTAGTGCGATTCACTATGCTTTTTAAACCACAATTGTTTCGTTTAAAAATATTAGCCACAAAATTAACCATTTTGCTATTCACTAACACTTTTAACGACATCTGCTGGTGTTAAAAGCCAGCTGTTTTAGTCAGCTGTTATTTAAACAAAACAAATTGTGGCTTATTAACACCAACATTTTTGGTGTGGTTAAATCCGCTTAAAAAAGTGCTTATTTTTCTTTGTACCTGTATAGTCGATAAATGATGTGGCTTTAAGGCCTACAATTTATCCACTTCTTATCACACACCAATTTTCCGTAGAGCTTCTTATTTATTTATCCTATTTATTTATAATATTCTTATCAAATAAAATTAAAAAATTAATTTAATTAAAATTAAATTAATAAAATAATAAAATAAAATAATTAATCAACATAATAATAAAAATTAGTAATTATTTACGCATTTTGCACAATATCATTTAAAATCTCTAAATTAAAAGTTTTTGTTTTGTTTTTTTTATTCTTCTTTGTTATTTTATCCTATTTTGATGTTTCTCTTGGCAGAGTTGCCACGATATATCAATTTGACTAGAGAGAAATATAAAACTGTTTACCGTGGTTATAAATAAGTTAGTGAATCACATAGTGGTTAGTGCAAACATCAAAATGTGTGGTTAAAGTTAACACTTTTTAAAGTGTTAAAAGTTAGTGAATTGCACTACAGGACTAACATCCGCACCTGGTGCATACCAAAAGGCTATGGACGCGATACTAGCAGGGCTCGATGGTGTCATAGCTTATTTGGACGACGTGATAGTCGCAACGTCAACACTTGATGCAAATTTTACAAAAGTCGGAGAGGTCTTCAAACGTTTTCACGATCCTGGACTAACAATATAGTGGGAAAAATGTGACGTTTTTCAAACTTCAATTAACTACCTGGACCACGTAATAGAATCAGGTGGTATTCGCCCTGACCCAAAAAAGATAGAAGCCGTATCAAAATAAAAAATATTACGGCAAATTCATTAAACGAATGCGTGACATCCCCTTGACAACTTATTGAAAGCCGAATCAAGTTGGAACTGGGATGCGAAATGTGAGTCATCTTTTCAACAATTTAAAAAAATGCTACAGTAAAATTTGCTATTAACACACTACAATTTCAAATTACCCATATTTGTGGCAGCCGACGCATGCATGGTTGGACTTGGTGCACAAATTTTTCACTATGTGCCCGATGGAACCAGGAAGGCAATTTACCACGTTTCAAGAGCGCTAACACCAGCGGAGCAGAAGTATAGCCAAATCAAAAAAGAGGCTTTGGCATTAGTTTTTGCATGCACGAGATTCCATTGTATGATTTATGGAAGGAAATTCTCGTTGTTGACAGACCACAAGCCTTTGAAAAGGTATTCCCACTTACACCGCAAACAGATTGCAGCGGTGGGCTCTCGTTTTAATGGGCTATGATTTCCAAATTCAATATGTTAACACAAATAATTTTGGAAATGTCGATATCCTTTCACGCCTTGTAGGGAAGCAACAGCAAAATGACGATTTTTTAGTAGCAGTTATCCAAACTGAAGACGATTTTAATTTCATCATTGAAAACAACATTAAACATCTGGCAGTGAAATATGGTTCGTATAGCAATGGCAAAAGACACAGAGCCGGTGTGACCATATTAGCTTTTTTCGAGCTAAATTTAGCTTTATTTTTTCCTGTTTAGCTTGAGATATTTCATTTAGCTCTAAGCTTTTTTCCCAGCTTTTTTCAACGATGCATTTAGCTTTTTCTAGCCTTTTTTTAATTTCAATTTCGTGTTTAAAGTTTAAGCATACAATACTTTTCGTTTATAATCACAAAAGTTTTTAGTCACTTCAGCGATACATTGCAATTTATCTGTTATTTCTGCCGTTATATGTATGTAAATTTAATATAAAGGATTTACGTGATAGTCAATTTAGCGATGTAAGCATATTTGCCATCTTTTATATTTCCATCTACCAAGGGCAAAAGTAAATCGAATTATGGGCGTTTTAGTTGCATTGGCAAAACGTTCTACATTCTTTTTAATTTTCGAAGCTTCAAACTATTAAAAGAACTAAGAATTAAATCGTTTATTTTTTGTCATCAGCTCTCAACATGACCTTCTTATGAGTGTTGTTGTCATGGTCGAAATAAAGTCGTTTTAAATATTGGTATTATGATTGACGCAAACGACACATGTGCGGCGAACTATTTACTTATGTCTTTTACATTGTCGTGATTTCGAATTTCAAACGGCTACGACTTCGACTTAGATCACGACAACGACTTCCATCAACTATTTTGAACATTTCTAATAGTAAAAATGTTACTACTTAGTTAAGCTATGTTCATTAGGGAAATAACTTTTTAAAATATCAAAATTGGCATAGCACAGTCCGATAGAGCATGAAAAACTATAGGGGAACGTATGCTAATGTCAAAAAAAGTTCGCAAGCCAACTGCGATGAAGTTTTACAAATTTTTAATTTTATTTTAGTGTCTTTTTTTGCCGGGCTAATAATGAGCTGACGAATTTCCATATTTTTACAAAATTAAATTGTTTTCGGTTATATATTCCGTACAAATTGTTTTAAATATAAATCCATTTAACTTCCAATAAATAAGAACGTACAAAAGTCCATCTAAATAAAGAAGTTTTATTGAAAGTAATAAAATTCTAATATGAAGCTATGAAGCTCCTACGTCATATGAAATCTTAAGGGTTTTTAATTTATTATTATATGTTTTGGTTCGATGCAATATAAAAGATATTTTGATAAACTTCTATTTAAAAAGACTCATTGAAAAAATATGTATTTTTCTAAATTAATTCATAATGAAATAGTTAAGCACTTGTAACGATGATGCAATTTTGTGTATTCTTGACACTGGGCGCAAAAGTGTGCAAAACCAATAAGCAACAAGCTGATTCAAAACTTCATGTTTGAAAAATTGACTGTTTTAATAAAATTGTGTATTTTGTACAAACAAACTTAAAGTCAAACATTATTTCAAAAATAAAAAAATCATCATTTGAGAAAAAAAATCTTTTAATGGTATTGTTGCCAAAAAATAATCAAAAATATGATAAAATCATCATTCTGGCAACGCTTTTTACATAATATATTCAAACAAAAGAAAACAAAACTTTATCAAAGAAAACTTTGTGTGTCTAAACACTAAACAAAGTATAAAAGAGAATTCAACAAATTTTGTCAAAGTAAACTTTGCCGGTCTAAAAGGGGACTTACGAGGTTACGTGACTGTTGTAGATAGTGATGGGCTGTTATTATTTTAAATAGAGTGGGGGTAAAATCACTCTTTTTCTGTGGTACTTTTATCAGTAATAATATATGTGGACGTTATTGTTTATAGTGCTTAGCGCATGTAAGTTGTTCAGATTTTCTTTTAGTTTTTAGAACTTCGCTAAAACTGTTTTTGTTTTAAAACTATGCCAAAATAACCGTTTAAAACAGAGAGACGCTTTGGAAACAAATATTGACATCACTAATGACCTGAGAATTAAAACGATAATAATATGTGGATGTGTCAGAAGCTAGAAATTTGTTTATATTACTATCAAATTCTGTAGTTTCCATTTAAAACTATGTGTGAATCTCATTTGATTTGTTTCAGAAGTAATTTTTCAAACATCACTATTTAACTTTACTTTTCATTTTGTGGAGTATAGGCTCAGTTAGCCGGGAGTAACAGTAACGTTACAAATCAGCTGCTTCATTTTGTTGTATGTAAATCAATTTGAACGATTATAGTTAGCAGTAAGATCTTACATCTCAATCTGTAAAAAATAGCTTAGTCTTACTTTTTGACGGTAAGGTTATGTTATTGTTACTCTCGGCTAACTGAGTCTTTAGGCCTTTTAGTTTCTGACACATCAATATATGTATACATAGACTTTTTTAATATGTAAATATTTTTATATTTTGTTCTAAAACTATATTTCTACAAAAACATAAGCGGTATAAATAATGACAACTAAATAATTAATTATTGGTTGCACGACCAAAGTTGTAAGTACTAATGTTGTAAAACAGCGCAGTATGAACACCTTAAGTAAAAGTAAGGGTAACATATGCAACATGTTTTTCATCAGCATGTGCCGGTTCACACACGTCAATTTTGACTCGTCAAGTCTTGTAGTTTTTGAGAGAGAAGGGAAAAGACAATGACCCAAATTGTGGAGAGGGTATTATGCGTTTCTGCTGATATTTGTAAAATGTGAAAATATTGATCCTAGACCCACTTTTTAGTATACTGAACCAAATAGAATCACTTTTTGAAATGTGCTAACTATATCTATCCGTCCAGCTGGCCGGCTGTTTTTGTAAACCTTGTGCGCAAAGTACGTGTCGAAATTTTTGAGATAATTCCGTTATTCACATAGCCCTAATACAAGCTTCTTTATGGATAAAGTCTTTGTGCCCAAAATTCTTAATATATTGTTATTTGGATTAAATTTGATCCAAAGTTAAAAATCAGTTTACAAAATTTGATTGGAATTGGTCCATTTTTGGCTATAGCTCCCATACAAATACTTCCTGATAAATATTGATATTGATATTGTCATGCTGTCGAAAAAAACTTTTACGGTAGCTGCTACATCATAACAAAAGTTGGTGTACAAAATTAGCCACAGGGCCCATATAAACCCCCTTCCTTACATTCCTTCAAGGCAAACATGTCTTATATAGATGAATATATCTAATAAATATTAGGCACAAAAAAGAACTTTTATATGAATCTTATCCATCCATATAACATAGTTATTTTATGGAGGATCCATGCTTGCCCAAGGTTTCCAAATGGGGTAAACTGTCGAAAATTTGGGTCTAAATACAGTGGTGTAGAGTATCATTCGGTCGGGTTTGACAGGCTTTATTTTCTTTTAACAACTTCTTCTCGAAAGTTTTACGGTATACATGAATTCGATTTTTTATAAACGTCCTTTTTTAAATGTTTTGCAACCTGTGAGTATCCTGGTTTTATGAGTGTTGTAAACATGTATTTAATCTTCTTAGACGTTTTGTTATGTTTATTATCAAGGCGAATTCATACAAGGTGTTCTTATTTTGAAAACGTCAAGGCCCATTGAAAAGGTCTGCGCAAGAAGCCTGATGATCATTGTTTATATTCTTTTGAGCTGTTAAAAGTTGTTTAAATTTTGCTTATATGTGCTTGTATAAGTTTGTTTACGCCCTGCAAATAATAGGACCAGTCCAAACACGCGTGTAAAGAGTCGCCCACAAGGGACTAGGACTAGTCCAAAAGTAACCCAAACGTATAGAAAAAACATGGTCTATTTAACATAACGATGTCCTAGGGCAGGACCATATAACCCATCTTTGGACTACAAAGGAGTAGTTTTAAAACTACTCCATTGTGTACACAAGAGGATTAGTTTTAACTTCGTTTAAAAACGAAGACATGTCGTCTCACTACAAACACTTTTTAACAATTACATGGTCCATGCTTCCATTACATCGGACCAGTCCATGGAGTAGTCCATTTCATAAAATTGGATCAGGTGGTCCAATAATATTTGCAGGGCGTTTATGGTACGCCACACATACACGTTCTTATCTTTTGCTTTGTATATGTGGTAGTAAGTTTTTGACAGCTTAATAGAATCGTTTTTTGTTTTTGTACAAGTAAGCAGACCTGATAAATGGGCCTTGGAAAACGTTTACAACACTGTAAAGTAGTTTAACGTTGTGTCAAAAATAATACAAAACTGTAGTAAACAATTTAAACAAATATTTCATTTTCTTTTTAATTTTAGTTTGTTTGTTTTGAAATGTAATAATTTTAAAAAATTTTTAAATTCCCTATATTAAGCGAAACTTATAAAATTTAGTAAATGTTCCCCAGAACCACATGAACGGTATATCATTTTGACACAAGGTTAGTAATCAGCTGTTGCTTACGTAGCAGGATAAGGTCACATGGTGTAAATTCGCCTTGTTTACTATTTTGTACAATAGTTGACTTCCTTATTGTACAACGTTAGATATTTTTCGCATTATAGCATTCTATTTAAGAAAAAAGTATTAGAAATTGTTGTTAAATTGTTGGATTTTATATGTTTGTTAGTTCATTTGACGAGTTTTATTTAGTAAAAGTTAAAAATGCTTTTCAAATTTTTTCTTTCGATTCGTATTTAGTCTACTTTAAAAATTATTATCATTATCATAAATTGGTTACATTTGATTTACTTAATTTTTGTTTTGTTTTTTTTTTTATTAATTTTTGTTATTTGTTTAAATTAATTGTATTAATCATAGAATTTATTTGTTGCAGTTGTTTTGTATTTCAAGATTTATAAATGTTTTGAAATTTATTAAATATTTGAAATTTAAAATATTTTTTTTTGTTTATTTTTGTTATTAAGACTTAATTTGTTGGTATTGTAATTATATAAAAAAGTGTGCTAATTAAAATTTAACTATCACTATGTTTTTTCCCTACTGGGGGTACATTTTTTATTACTAAATAATTGATTTTTATAATGAATTTCATTAATAACAATTTGTTTTGGGATGTTTCTTATTTTGGTTTTGGTTTAATTTTTGAAATTATTGTAGTTTTTACTTTAAACTTTTTTACATTAACGGTCCAGTTCTTCAGGGTTATGAAATTTTATAATCGTTTGTCAATGGTTTGTATTGTTAAGATTATTTTTCTGTTTTAGATTAGTTTAGACTAAAAAACTGGTCCTAATTCAATTCAATTTTATTTATCTAATTAAAAACTTAAATTTTTCTAATTGGGCTCAAGTTATAAGTTGAGATACGAATTGCCCAAAAATGTTAGCACTATGGTAGATACAGCCAATGGACTAAGATTAGGAGCAGCCGTACTATTACCCGCTAAGATTTCAGCTCTTTTACGCATACGCTCCTATTTGAAGGACGAACAAATATGTATAAGATTTTAATCTTAATTGAGAATATATATTTATCTCTACCAAGGCTTATTCATTTATCAGGTGGCGGCAATTCACGAACAAGGACAATAATAAAAAACACCATGGTTTTTTATTGTTGCTTCAGTTGGTCAATAAGTCAAAAACATAAACAGCTTCTTAAGGTACGAAAAAAAGTAGCTCAGCTGTGTTTTTCACGCCACCTGTAAAGTGAATTCGCCTTGATCTCTACCTACCTGATACTTATTATCTTCTCCCGGTGGATCCAAACATTCGAATTCGCAACATCTCTCACCAACTCGAAAGTTTTTACAAAACTACTCGTACAATTTTCATATTTTTCCATTGTATTTTATTTGTTGGCCATGAAAATATAAATTTAAAGCAAATACACGTGAATTAAAATCATATACCTAGAAACAATTGCGGCAAAGTGTCAATGTCAAAATCAAAAATTACTTGTAGCAAACACAAATTATCATGAACTTCGTCAGTTAGTCCTTGATAGCAGCCAGTCAGTTCTTAGTGCACTCACTCTTCAAGTAACTAACTAATAAATACTTACGTAGGGGGGATCACAGTAAATTGCTTTGCACCACAAAGGTTCCGAATGGTAACACACACATAAACTGCATACACCTGGCCCTGGTACATAAAGCATGCCGTGATTTACCGAATTACCTTGAAAATCAATACAGTCTTCCTCCAGACACGCTATCAAATGAAATGAAACGAAAAAAGGAAAAAAATATAAAAATTATATTTTTTATAAGTTCAGGGGTAATTGGCTGTTTTTAAACATTTTTATTTATTCTAAATATTGTCTGATTGTATTTGTACCTAAATACATTTAAAGAAATTTATATATTTTTTTTTGGTAAAAAATTAAATTTAAATCGTATTTCTTTTCCAAAAATATATTTCGAATCAGAATGATAGCAATATTTTCACCGAGTTTAAACAATTTCCAAATTTTGCAAAAAAAAAAAAAAAAAATAAAGGCTGGTTAAATTTTAAGGGCCCACGTTGATTTTGAATAAAACACAAATTATTTAGGAAATTATTGTCATTTCTTTTTATTATGATAATACTGGTACAGTTCAATTAAGTATGGAGCAAAATATCGGCCAAATGGCCGCCGCGATCTCGGCGGCACACCTCCATCCGATGGTCCAAGGCCCCTACTATGATTTACATTCGATAAACGATTTTCGCTGGCTATCGAACATCGACTATTAAATGTTAATTTGGTATTATGAGTTGGCATCACTGTCGAAAATTTCGTTGTGCATCGAATTTTTCAACGAAAACAAATTTGCTTTCGACGGTGCAAATAAATGTAAAAAACTTGTTGAAAATCCAACTCTTTGCAAATTTTTTTTGTGTTTGTATACCAAATACCATATTCTTTACAGTTTTGTTCATTTTATGCTAGTCCAACGTCGTCAACGGCAATTAGAAACGCTTATATTCCGTATGGAACAAAATACTTTTTTTACTAAATGATTTGCAGCCAAAGTTCAGCATGTAAAAAAGTGGGATGAAACCCCACTGAAGCTAAATTATTTGAAAACAATCATAATTCCGCCGTGGTTACGTTTAACTTTAATTTTATTTTTTAAATTTGTAAACAAAAATGTTTTATTTTAAGTGACAGCTGATCGAAATGTAGTACTGTGAATTAACAAAATCACAATAGTAAATTTTTATCGAATGCGCACCATAATACCAAATGAAAATTCGTTCGATCAGCTTATTCGACTGCTGTCGAAAATCGAATTTAGTTCATAATAGGCACCCAAATTTTCGGTGACGCTGAGGCATAATTGAGGTTCTATGCCGGAAATGTGCCGAATTATCTCATTCTTTAGCTCTTGAATTGTTGCTGGCTTATCGACGTACACCTTTTCTTTCAAATAACCCCAAAGAAAGAATCTCCATCGGTGTCAAATCACATGATCTTGGCGGCCAATTGACATCGCCACCACGTGAGATAATACGGCCAATGAATTTGTCACACAAAAGAGTCCTGTTGAAAACACATATCGTCCACATCCATATCTTCCAATTCGGGCCATAAAAAAGTTCGTTCTCATCTCATGATAGCAAACACCATTCGCAGTAACTGCCTGGCCGGCCTTATTTTGGAAAAAATACGGCCCGATGATGCCGCCAGCCCATAAACCGCACCAAACAGTCACACTTTGTGGTCACTCTTGGATTATCATTCGCCCAAATGCGGCAATTCTTCTTTGTTACGAATCCACTGAGGTAAAAATGTGCCTCATCACTCAAGATGATTTTCTTCGATATGCATTTTGATTTGAACGCCCATTTTCATAATAAGCCTAAATAATATTAACGCGTTGCTCGATTGTGTATATTTCTATTGTTTAAATTGAATTAAAGAAAAAGAGAGATGTCACATGTATTGCAGAAAAAACTTGACATTAATGTAGGTGTGGTTCACATTCAACATCGGCCCTTAGCGGTACTCAAAAATATGTGCGTGTTTTATTGCAAAATTAACTGTTAGCGCTCTTTTTTTGCTTTTTTGCCACATTAATTTCATTCTCTAATTAAAATTGGACTTATTCAACAAAATTATGAATAAAGCTGTCCCAGCTAGCATTTTATGAAAAAATTAACCATATTCGAGTCATTTATGACTCCTCTGCACGATTAAAATAAGCATATATGAGCTCATTTTCTGATCATAAATGATTGTTTTCTCGGGAGGAAATGGTACCCTACCTGGGACTCTTCTTGAGGAGTCTCTTATTACCCGCTTTTCTGATCAGTTTCGACTCATTTATGACTCACATTTTTAATGATTTGCGGGTATTTTTAGAGTAATTTTTTAGTCATATTTCTGATTATTTGCGAGTCTTTTTCGACTCATTTCTTAGTCGTATTTTTGATCGTCTAAGAGTCTTTTTCGACTCATTTTTTAGTCGTATTTATGCTCGTGTAAGAGTCTTTTTCGACTCATTACTCAGTCCTAATTCTAATCGTTTGCGAATGATTTATGAGTCGTTTTTTAGTCAAATTTCTGATCGTTTGCGAGTCTCTTTTGACTATCAAAAAACTGAGTGCTTTTCATATAAATTTTACTTCACGTTCAGTCACTTGTGTTATGAAAACAGCACATAAATTATTAATTAATTTAGTTTATTCAAATTATTTAAACTCAATTATTTTTAAATTACAATAATAATTTTAATAATTAATAACAATAATAACAACAATAATAACAATAACAATAACAATAATAACAACAATAATAACAACAATAATGATAATAACAACCATAACAAAAATAACAAAAACAACGATAATAACAATAACAATAATAACAACAATAATGATAATAACAACTATAACAAAAATAACAAAAACAACGATAATAACAATAAATTAATATAAAATTCTGATAATTGTAAATTGAATAGCCCATTTAGCCAGTTCATCGCACAAATTAAATTCATCGTCTTCACTTTCCATATAATTTTCTTCACTTTCACTATCAGAATCATAAAAAGAACTCTCTTTACTTCCACTATCAGATTTATATAAAATGTCATCACTAAAATAACTTCCATTGTTTGTTTGATTGTCCTGAAAATTAGTTTGCTGGTATGTTGGCGATATTAATTTTTCGGCATCCTTTTTTCCCAATCTTTTTATTTTTTTGGCTGACATTACTTTTTTTTATTTAAAAATCACTTTTTACAAAATTTTATTAATTTTTATATGTTTACCTTTACAGATTTTAATTTTAATATTTATAATATATTAAATTTTATTTAATCTTTTGAAAATTATAACTTAAAACTTAAAGTTTACACCACGAGATCACTGACATTATTTTTATTAATAAATTTACAATATTCTAATATTTTACACTTGCTTCAAATCTAGCTATTTTAACAAATAAAAATCAGTTTTTCATCATCTAGATGATCAAAATATAATTCATAAATAACTTCACAACAGTCATATTTTAAACACCTGTTTTTCGATTGCTGTATGTTTTGTTATTGCATTTTCAATAAATTACTTTTTAAGCATAAGAACGAATCATTTTCGAGTCTTTTTTCAAGCGCGCAAGTGATTAATCAGTTTTTAATCATCAAAAGTATTCGAGGAAGACTTAGTTAGGTGATTTTTGATAAAACAATCTTCCAAATGCTAGTAGGGGTATATGTAATTGCCATAGTTGGGGGTAGTGCACTCATTTTGCAGTTTCAACTCACGCTTAGTGATAGTTCAAAAATATTGCAATCATTTTTTTGATGTTCAATGATGATTTGAAAATTTGCAGCCTCACTAAACATGAGTGATAATGATGTTAAAAAATTTTGCACTCAAGAAAAAAATATGTAGTTTGATTTAAAAAAAAGCAATCGTGAGTTTATTGCAACCTTATTTCTTCACTCATTTGAGTGCAACTAAAATTGTTGCAAAAACTTGTTTTTTCATGATTAAAGCCAATAATTATACCGTTATTGATAAAACTTCATTTTGTTTAATATTCTTTGCTTATGCATATCCTCCAAAAAAAATCAAAAACCATGTAGTACATACAAAGTTAAATTTTTTAAATTTTAGTGTTACAATATTTGTATGCAGCTTTTTTGATTGCAAGTCCAAATTTTGCACTATTTGAATTGAGTGCAGATTTTTGCATTCAATCTGCGTTTAGTGATAGTGAAACAATTTGCAATATCACTAAAATTTTTTTAGTGGTAGTTAAAAAATTACAATCATTACTAAAGCTGGTAAAAAATGCGTGCGAACTAATTTTTTTGCAGTGTTATTTAGTGATTGTGCACTGCTGATTTAAATCAATATTTAGTGCACTACCCCCAACTATGGCAATTGCAAAATTCGAAAAAAGCTATACCATTTTTATTCTAGCAAAAACGAAATGGTGTAGCAAGTGCAAAGCTGTGTTTTTGTTGTTGTTGTTGTTGCTTTTAAATTAAAAACGCAACGATATTTTGCCCTTGATATGTTGCAAAACCATTTGCAATTATTTTTAAGCACAACTAATGTATAAACTAATATTTTCCAAACATATTGTTTAAATATTCTTTCAAATCTTATCAAGATTTTTTATAAACGTCATCTATAATTATATATACAGTACAACATTTTTCAGTTAATTGATTGCCAACTCAATTCTGTGAACTGTATGTGAAATTAGACCCAAAAAGAAGAATTTCTGCATCATTCGTTTTGTCTTCTTACCTGCGATTTGAAGTAAGTATCGATTTGAAGTTAGTACTATCGTATAGGGGAATTTATCACGTTTTAGGCCCTGTTGTTTGACATAGCTCGACAATCACTAGCCCAATTTAGTTGAAATAAATTTTAAAAAATTAAGAATTACAATTCCCTTAATCTGTTCATATATTGTACAAGTATACAAGTAACACTTTCGAAGTTAAAAATTAATGTATGAAGGGAAAAAATTATTTTTTCACTAAACCTGGGATATCATGGCAGTACGTGAACGTATTTGCTTCGTCAACGGAATAAAATTTCTGAAAATCAGCTTGGCGTTGTCGGTATGATGTTGCGCTGACATTTTGCTGTGTGAGTTTTCTTCTCTTCAAAAATGATGTCAGCCATTCGGAGTCGTGTTGTGATAGTCCCAGCTTGGCCACAATGTAATCCATTTCGATTTGTGGTAGCGGTTGTGGTGCACTATTTTCAATATCGGGTATCCAATCAGCATCATCCAAATCGTTCGGATTGGTGAAAACGGTTTCGGCTAGCAGGGACACAGTATCCGCACTCGGAGGTTTAGGTGCATCGGTATCAGCAGGGCGTTGCACTGGAAGTGTGGCAGTAAATGCAGCAGTGTATACTTTTGTTTTCAATTGTTGTCTGTTTAATCCAGGACGAAAATTTATGCATGCATAGCACCTGGATTTATCATGTCCAGTTGTGTCTTCCACCCAAATTACTGGCTTCATAAAAGATAACTTTCTACTTTTTCCGTGAATCCATTTTAGAAGGGTAGTATAACAACTGTTGCACACTGTGTTCGGCGTAAAATTTGCACCACTTAAATCTGCTTCATCGAAATAATTACAATACGCGGTTTTGAATTGCTCAGTAAACAAATTTTTTCGATCTTTTTGCTGTATTTTTCAGACGATATGACCACAAACGTAACAATATTCATCCAAATATGGGCACTTGTTGTTTTCCATATTGATATATTTTATGTTTTGTTGTTATTCACTTTTAAAAAACTGGAGAAAAATCACTTTTACTGTTCGCGTTCGTCGGCACTGGCTGAATGCCAAAAATCGATCAATGCACAGCTATAAATACTACGTATTTTTGAATATTTTACTGCCAGGTACTTATAAATGGGCGCATATTTTAAGGGCGGCTGGCTATATACCTGATTCAGCACTTGTACGTTTCAAACTGTGCAAAACTTTCCAAATAATGACCACCCTTAAATGTAAGTGCAATTTCTGTAAAAAAATCATATAGGTAGCCACCGGAAAAACCCAAATAATAAAAAGGTCCACTTTCCGTTTATTTGTCCACGTACATTTATTACCGCAATCATAAAAATCAAATAACCTTTTGTTTATTCCTTTTTTTTTTAATTCTCAGAATCATGAAAAAGGTGTCAATGTTTTCTCCAAATAATGTTGTGCATATCTCGAGCAAATTTTTGAAATTCATACATTTACTCAATTGCGAATAAAAGCGAAACGCGTGCATCGATTTTTATGATCTTTGTCTCATTTTGCTCATAGGTTATGTGACTTTGCGAAAAAATAACTAGACTTGAAACTTTTTTCCATTTTGGATTTTTTATGTAACTTAACAATAATAAATCAGTGTCCCATGTATTATATGTGGTTGAAAATAACATGTGGCAGCACTACGATAAATCTTGTCAAATTCATATGGTCTGTATTGGTAGTTTAAACCACAGAATACCACAGAACTGTGAAAAGTGACGAAGGTAGCTTTCGAAGAAAAAGACAGAAAGCTTTTTTTTGGTAGTGAAGTGGCAATGTGTAAAAACAGGCCGCAACCATCAACACAAATGGCGTGATCAAAACTAAAATAACAAAACACAAACCACGTTAAACAAATGCCACATGTTATGTTTTTAACAACATAAAATACATGGGACACTGATTTATAGGTGTTAAGTGTAGTTCAACTAAACTAGCGTTTAAAACATCTGTGATTTATTAGCCATCAGGGCTAAAAAATCAGTGCAAGTTAAACTCTCTTTTTGGTTTAAAATGTGTTTAAACCAGCAAATCTATAAATCACCAAACATATAAACCATCTTTAAACGCATAAAATTATCCCGACTGTTTTTCGTTCTGTGTAAATACTACCTCTAATAATATGGTCTTTCAATCTCATATGGTGTGTGTGCGCTTTTGTTTAAAAATTTCTATTTTTGAAAAACTCAGATCTTCCTTATTCACATTTAAGATTTAAAAATATGTAAAAAATATTAGGAAAACAATGTTTTTTTTTGATTATGTTATTTTAATTCGCTTTAAATTATTGTATAACAAGTCGATTTTCCTGATGCATTTTATTAAAAACAATGGAAATATTTGTAATCACCAAAAGTTTAATCAGAATGAAATAGACAATTGAATAAAATTTATAATAAACTTAATGTAACCAATAATGTCAAATAACAAACATTTAGGTTCAACAAGTTTTAAAGGTTATCATTTAATGGCATTTAAAAAATATGTAAATAAAAATAAAACGAAATAAGATTAAAAATGTTTTTTTTTTATTCCCAATTATATAAAATAGTTTCTATATTTAATTGCAAGTATAAAATCAATAATAAAATCTCTTTGATGTATTTATGTTGCTGTTTTAATTGATACGATGTCGTGCACGTATAAATTACTAATTAAAAGCATTTTTAATTTTATTTGTATTCGGATTCTAATTAAATTTCTAATAAAGATGATTTAAAGGGCGGATACATCGTTCATTTCAGGTGGGGAGAGGGGGTTACATAGTGTTAATTCAGTCGTGACATGATTTTAGAATACCATTGTTCGACTGGTACGACCCATCGTCTTAGATTCGTGCTTGATTGATTTCCTACCAAAAACTTATATACAGTGTTTTATAAAACACCTACAAATTCGCACTACGAGTTATTAATTTAATATTCCTATTAAAGCGTTAATATCGTATTTATTCCAGTTGTAAGAAATTTTGTGAGGAAATATGTATATAATGATCCTTAGGATATACATAGTTCCTCCCATTTTATACAATAAGGAAATGCCACATTTATTGCAATTATAGTGCGTGTATGATGGTAACTAAACGTTGAAATTAAATACGACCTTCAAAGAAATATTAAATAATTAACAAGTAAAAGTGCTAAATTCGGCTACGCCGAATCTGATGTACCCTTTGCCATAGCATATTTTTTTTTAGAGTTTTTACATATTTTTGGAATTTTATTGGTGGAGTATTTTATTAAGTATGTCAATATTTAAGTTCAACACGCTAGTTGTTGTTATGATGGAAGCTTTATGAGTAATTGGCTTATATGTTTAATATTGAATCTGTCAAATAGTTTTTTCAAAAAGCTTTTATATAAATATTCTTCCCAAATAAGAGGACTGAGAGAAATTTGTTTTTAGATTAAGTCATTTGAAAAAATAATCACCCCTATCGTGAATAACTTTTCCCTCATAATTTTTTCCCCTTTTTACAAATTTGCGATCATGAAAAACCCCCATGAAAAAAAGGTAATTCAAAGAAGAATAATAACGTGAACAAAATTCCCCTTATCATGAAAAGTTTTTTCCCTCGTAATTTGTTCACGTTTACCTTAGATTTCCTCACATTATTTTTGCTAGGGAATGGAACATGTATGTTAGTAGTTTCTCCTATAAATCGAATATTAAGGGCTATTTCCGTAAATATGGCACAAACCGATATATTGGTCAACAAAATATATAACAACAGGTCGATTGCTTTCGGATTCGTGAAGATTTCGAAAGATGTGGTGGCAGAATTTTGGAAAATATTTTACTACATAAAATTTTAAAGGAGCAAAAAACTAACGTTGTAATCAAACTATTCCTCTTATACAAAAAATGTTGCTTTTGAACAAAAATTTAATTGATTTTTTAATTTTTTAATCTTTCTTCTTTTTTTTACATTTACTGGAACTTTTCACAAAAGTTTCACGATTGCTTTTTTCCCTTCGAGGGGAATGAAAATGTCATGGGAACAAAAATTCCACTTGTTATTCACGATAGGGGTGAATGTAAATATCAAAACATCTTATGCGCATATAAAATACTACAAACTTCGTACAATCATGAAACAACATAATTTAGATTGACATAAGCTACATTAATGTTCATCTTGGGAACAGAAAGTTACTTTTACAAGTATCAACACATGAGATATTAGGTTTTTTTTAATTAAATATCATTCTTGCGATGCCTCGAAACTACAATATTCCACATAAGCTACTTTTCCATATTGACAAATATGAATTTAGGTATATGTATACGCAACTGGATCTTTAATCCATCTAAATTATAAACGGAATGGAAAATGGAGTTTTTGGTAATTAGCCTAAATTTGTTTGAACCTGAACGAATATTAACAAATTTTTTCCATTTAAAAATAATTAAAATTCTAAAAAATTATACATACATACATATGTACATATGTATACATATTTGAGATATCCGATTTATAATAAGGGTCATCACGATGGGTGGTAGTGCAAAGTGTGCAAACGGTAGAAATGTGTGCAAAAATACACACATATATACAACACAACAACAAAATGTACATATTTGCAATTTGCTTCATTTTACTTCGTTTGCACTAAAAAAAAACCTTGAGAAAAAATAGTAAATATGCTCAGTTGTAAGTGCCGGTTCCAACACGTTAAGTTTGACACGTCAAGTCTTCAGCATATAGGAGAGAAGGGAAAAGAGAATGCCACGAGTCAAACTTGACGTGTGTGAACCGGCACTAAATAAAAGCAAACAACAACTTTTGACATATTTTTTTTATTTGTAACAAAGAAAATTTTAATTAAAATTGTTTGTAATTGCTTTTGCGCAAATATAAAATAAAAGCTAAAATGCTTGTACTCCCGGAGAAAAAACATTTTAAAATATGATTCCCTTTTCCAAGAGCAGCATCTTATGATTGAAACCCAACTATGATATTGTAAGTGTTTAACATATTTTAGTTATTATTAACCATAACATGTTCGGAGGCAACCGTAGTATGGCTGTGGCTACTTGATGGAGGACTACTTTAACCATAATATGGATGTCGATAACAACAATATGGTTAAATTAAATATAATGGCCCATAACTATAGTCATAAACAAAGCATACTTTAAGGCCCGTTTTCACAACTTACCGATAGCTACAAGTAGACTTTCACCGGCCTTAAAAAAGTGTTCCATTATTAAAACTTTTCTTTAAACTAAGGTGAGTTATAAAGCTAATTAAGGTTCATGCTACCTCTTAGGTTAAAGTAAAGTTGTAATAATAGAACTGTTTTTATACGGCCGATAAAATCCTACCTTTAGCTATCGGTTAGGTGTGAAAACGTGCCTAAGAGTTCTAAAGTAAACTTTTACTAAAAATATGCTTTTGATCTACTAAAGACAAGCATAAGCATACTTTACACGTTAAAACCGATGTAATTTTTAAACTAGCTGAAGTTGTTTTTAACTCATTTAACAACAGCTTCAGCTGTTTTTCGCCAAATAAAAAAATTCTTGCAAAAAGTTAAAAATGTTTATGTTACAAGATATTGATCGATATTTTGCAATTACAATTAATAAAACAAAGTCAAAAATATTTTGTAATTTTGTTGTTGCTTTCTACATAAATTCACATTGCGCTTTTAAAATTGGCAACGCCAAGGGATATGCAGTGTTTTATTTATATTATTTATATTTTGTTGTATGTTGTACGAAACAATTTTCTGCATTTAAAGTAGGTTCAATTTAAAACATACTTTAATGTCGACTATTACTACGTTTATACGTAGATTATTCGCAAATAAAAATTTAAACATTTTGTTCCCTGCGTGTATATACATAATTGTAAACAATGAAGATTTTTGACAACTTATGCTAGTGCTGCCAGAATACACTTTTAGAAAAATAGCACATTTGCACAACAAATAAAAGTGGTGTGCTCCCGATCAATTATTATATGCTTATCAACTTTACAAAATTCAAATGTGCACAATGACCGTCGTGAATACCCTTAATATAAATGCTGTATGCAATATTGGAAAATTATAGCAGATTACGTGAACAAAATCTTAATATACCGTGACGTGAAGAATTCGTAAAGTAGGCTAACTTTCAACTGATGTAAACGTTACAAACGGCGTTCGAACAAATCAGCTGATTTTGACAAATAACTTAGTTTTAATTGAGGTAATGCCGCGGAATGATTAAATAAGACGTGGGATAACCACCTGATGGGCAACACTGTACTTGTTTGTATGTGACATGCTTTAGCAGCACCCATGATCTGTAACTTTAGTGAGAACTTCTCGCATCGAAAAGATGTGAAACAAAATATTCCATCGTTTCTCGAAAAGTGAGAAAAAAGTGTGTCTGTAACTCATGTTGAAAAATATTTAAAGAGATTACGTCATTTCGTTATAAATGTCACAACATTACACTCGAAGCCGATGTAAAATTGCAGACGTTGAGAGCGCCAGTCACACATACCGTTGACGGCGATCAAATTTACTAAAATTGAAACATTTTCAACGATGGCGGCAAAAATACAACCGTCGGCTATACCAAATAATGTAAAGTGCGACTTTAATGTTTGTTGTTTGGAAACGAGCTTTGAAAACATTCGTATAGGATTTTATAAAACTTTTAAGGGCAAAATAATTAAACAATGAAAAATGTGCCAAGAACAAAATATATTCTTTGTATTTTGCATTTTTAATTGTTTTTTAGTGTTCTAATTTTTACGCCCCATTCTTATTCGTGAGTTTATTTGACAGTTCAAAGCGGGAACTTTTCTCACAAAAATGTTATAGACACACTTTTTCTGAAAATTGGCGTGTAATTGCCTTTCGTGACATCTAGTATTCACCAAAAAAAATGTTACAGACACAGTTTAGTGTGAAAAAAGTTGTTTGTTTCAATACATGGAGTTTTTGTTTAATTTTACACAGTTCAATCGAAAATTTCTCGACGCGAGAATTTCGAGTTTTGGTTTTTTCCATAATCAACAACAGCTGTTACAGCTATGGCATTATGGAACAACGCGTCTAATTAAACCTTAAACATTTTTGCATATAACTTTAAACGTACAATGCAAGTTAGATGGGAAAAGCGTGCAATAAGTGGTTTGGCCCTCCAGTCTTAATGTGTAGTGTAATTTCTATATAAATTTCTCTTTACAAATTTTTAAGCCAAAAAGTAAAAATAAACAAGCAAAACAAAGAAGAAAAAAATGTACATATTTTTAATATTTTCTTGCTACAAAAGACGTCACGTGAAAATTGTTCGAAACGAACATTAGCAAAACGTGTTGCGGCACATTTTTCGAATCTGGGTATGACAGAAAAAAGCAAGAGCAGTAGCAGCAATAACAGAATATTATTTAATACAAAAACGCAACAACTACCAACATCATCAGTAGGACAATATGTGTATGTATGTATGTATGTACACATATTCATACATATTTATATAAATATGTACATGCATGCATATATACATAGATACTATATTTACATATTTACAGCCATACATAAGTAAAACTACCAAGAACATTACGAAGCAGAAGCTTGTGGCAGATTAAGGAGACTAAGCTTTAGCTTGCAACATGTTATGACTGGACAAAGGGAGGGATAAGCAGGGCTGGTTATTATTATAATATGTGCGGTGAAGGTAACGCTTTGCGTACGAACGAACGAGTAAGTGAGAGTAAACCCTAGGAAACCAACACAAATTACTACCGGACGGCGTCGTTGCAGGAGTCATCATCACAAACAAAGTGTAAAGAAAATATTGGAAGAAATGTTTTCATACACGTATTTTTTTTTAAAAAGGGTTGTTGTTGTTTGTTTCGAGATGTTTTTATTCTTTTTGTGTAGTCTACAAGAGGTAGTTATGATTTGATAAATAGAATAGTTGGCGGATACTTATAAGCTCTTAATCTTGGAAATTCGCTATGAACGGTATACGATTTCATCAAACCTTTTATTAGTATATGTATAAAAAAAGTGCTTTGAAAATTTTGGAATCACACAAGGGACTTACGAGAATAAAATACACAACAAGTTTTTATACTTTTCACACACAGGTAGCAATTTGAGTGTATAAACGGCAAGATTAAACAGTCGCCCGTGGTTTAAGAGCTGGAGTTATCTTACCTCCGCGATTTTTATATAAATACCAACAGCAGCTGTTGAGTAGCAACAGTATCTAAGAATAGTTCCTTCCTACGTTGCACTTTCCTACAAGTGGTGAAAAGTCAGCCCTTTAGTGGGATCTCCCTTCCTGCGACTTTGGGTTAAAACTTTTAACCCCAACTGCCGCGTGCTCCCTGAGCATCTCTCTTGTGAGTATATGCTTTAATTAATGCGCTCCCTTATCGGCCTTGATAAAAAGCAGTTTTCTATGAGAACAGTAAAAGTACCGCTAAGACAAGCTTCCTGTAAGACAGAAAGCGTTTCCCGCCTGAAGCATACAAACGGATAAATACATAAAGTTCAAAATCTTATAGATACAATGATTTAATTTGGTTTTTCCATACCAATTAGCCAATTAGTACTTTAACGGCCAATTTCACCAAGTTCAGTTAAAACTAACCTTTAATTAAAGTTCCAGTTACCAATATGTTTTGACAGCTATAACCGATAGTTAATTATAACCGAACTTGGTGAAATTGGCCGTAAATATTTTAAATAATCTATACTCACAAGTATAGATAAGAATAAATTTTTATTTAAGCTTCAAACAGTGAAATATTCTTCAAAAATGTAAAATATGCACTGTAAACTTAAAAAAAACTCTATTAACGAAATTATGGGGAAAAAAAATTTAACGGTGAAATATGAAAAAATATGCTCTAACAAATCGATGCCAAAACTCATAAAAAGCTCTTAAACATATAAATATATTGTTCCTGCCTTCTTTGGCTGCATAAGGAAAAACATGCAATTGCATATTTATTGTTTTCCTAATCATGCAATAAAAAAGTCGATTTTAAATCTTTATGACACTTTAGATTTTAGCAGACAATATCTGATATGACTTAAGACAAATTTTTTATTATGGCTTGTAAAAAATTAAAAAAATTTTTTTTTTTTAAATTGTCCAGTTATTTACTCAAAATCCAGCTGAATTTTTTACATTGTCCAGTTATTTGAACTCTGGTTTCTGGCAACCCTAGTCTTATTGGATAAATGGGCGTGGCACCTAACATACAAATACAAAAAAGACCTGCAACGGTAAGCAGGCAGTGCTGTGAAGTCAAAGTCGGAGTCGAAGAATTTGTGGCAAAATAATGTGTTCCTTTTCCAAAGGTTTGTGATGGGACATTTATCTTGACCAATAATAATAACTTTTCGCCTTTTGAGTTCGATTAACCGCGACTGTTTACGTTTAATCAATCAGATATAAAAGCAACAGTTTTTTTTGCCAATGACAAATGAAGAAGACGAAAAAATGGCAGTTTTTCTAATTTGACTACAGTTTTTTAAACGCTGGAAATTTTGATCATATCCGCAGAATGAGCTCCGAATTTACCAATTTTTATTCGTATGTATGTATATTGGTTTCACTTATCCATGGTCCAATTAGTAGGTCTGCTTGAAACGCCTGCTGATTTTGCGCAGAGTTGTGTTTTTAACGTGCAATTGTTTTTGTAGCAATTGCTTTTGACATTTCTACCATTTTTTACACAAACAATTTCTTTTGTTCTTGACATCTTTATCATTTTTTACAAAAACAAAATTCGTGTTGTTTTTTCTATTGTTGGATTGTTGTAGTTGCGCGCAGACCTACTAATTGGGCCATGCACTTATCCTATTGGCGTTAAAAATAACCTCTAAAGGAGCATATAGACGACATGTTTTTGTCATCTGACATGTCAAATTTTCAAGTCACATGTAATTGTGCATGTCTGTCAAAATCGCTGTTTTACATAAGGTTTATAATATTCGGTCACAAACGTACATGTAATTTGCTTCTGACATTGTCTCTGTTTTTTTCGCATTGTTATTGCAGAAACCAAAGTAGTGCTCGGTTTTAAAACAGGTTTTATATGTATATATATTCACATAAATTCTATTCAATGGTAAGATAGATGATCAAACATATCTAGAGGCAGAAATTTCCCCCTATCTACCCTCGTGGTCCTATGGTTCGGCCCATTTTCATTAGGTCCTTGTCCCAATAAGAACCTATGCCCAAAATTTTATCAAATTATCTCCAAAATTGCGACCTGTACTTTGCGCACAAGGTTACATGGGCAGCCAGCCAGCCGGACGGACATCGTTGGTTCGCCTCAGAAAATGATTCTGAGTCGATCGGTGTACTTTATGGTGTGTCTAGGAGCAATACTTTAAGGTGTTACAAACATCAGCACAAATGCATAATACCCTCTCCACTATTGTGGTGTGGGTATAAATACTGCTTAAATTATCAGCTGACTTCAACCGACAACGAAAATCGTTAAAAATGTTACTGAAGAGCGAATTCGATACATTTTCGTTATATTTAGTTTAACGATACGATTATTGTTATAAAGGTTGGTTCGTAATTCGCATTACAGATTCAAACGATGATTTAATTCGGCCCCTTGTTTTTAGGGTTGAGTTTTCTTATAAACGGTTATTCTTCTTAACTTGCTTATTTGTAAAAAAAAACAATTTGTATAAGCTCTGTATTTTGTATTGTAAAGAGATGTTGTTACCAGCATTGCCGTTTTGGTTACTTTTTTCCAATGTGTACTTGTGCACCCTTTTTACATTTTGGTTACTTTTTTCAACACAAAAAAAAACCAATTTTGTGTTTTGGAATAAGAACTACCCGCTCCGCTTTTTTACCCTTAAAATTGTGTGTGGTATTTGTGCATCTAAATCCAATACTTTTTTCATCTGCTTAAAAAGTATTTTTTTGAAAGCTTAAGCTTTCAATAAGTTATCAACTTAACCATAAAAGGTATATAATTTGAGGTGTTGATGGCCATTATCTGTTACTCTTAATGCTTCATAGATAAGTCTAACTGAAACACTTTTTTAGAAAAGAGATAAGGTCATAGGCCCTTCCGATCCCATCCCGTTTAATATGACTATATTTTCACCGGGCAAAAAATATATATATGTATATAAAAAACTTATGGTGTTTTCTTTTCTACAAAAAAAAACAGAGAATTTTAAAAGGTGCATGTATAAAATGTCTTGCCGAACATGTAATACTGCAATTTTTTATTTGTGTAAAAACTTAAGTTTGCACTTTAATACCATTATGCACAGCAAGACTTTAAAAGTTTTACATGTAAGAGGTCTTTAAAAAAGGTTGAAAAAAGTTTTAAAATTGCCGAAAATTAGTGTTTTAATCTCTTTAAAATTACATTAAAATCATCTTAAGCCTACAGTACACGGAATGCAAAAAGCCACATGCGCATGTCATTCTGACGTAATTTTGTCGTCACAACAAAGCCATAATAGCAAGTTCGGAACCACATACGAATGTGGCTTTTTACATTCCGTGTACTATAGGCTTTAGTATGTTAAGTAGTTTTCGAGAAATTGACGAAATAGGCTCAACACATTAGGCTAATTCAGCGAAATTATGACATTTTGAATATGTATGACATAACTTTTGAAAAAAAAAATTTTAAAATTTGTTTGCGTTCATATACATATGTTCCTTATAGGATAAAAGGAACTTTCTCACCAAATTTCATTAAAATCGAAAGGGGCGGGTCCCACTCTTGCTCGATTTGACATGGAATTACCCATATAGTATATTGTTCTTTCCAGACCATCGGTAATATACTGTCAAAACTTAAAACAAAAATTCGGTCCACTATTTCATCTTTAGACACACAATTTTTAGACTGAAGTGCGAATAAAATAGTACTTTTGATACAAAATAATTTTGGTTATAATTTTTCGCTTTTGGTTACTTTATTTTAACATTATGGTTATATTTTTTTATCAAGGCAACGCTGGTTGCCACAATTAAATAAAATATAAAATGAAACAACATAACAAAAATACGAATGTGTGTAAAGCTGAATATAAAAAAACACCGAGAACAGAATACATATGTGAGTTTTTCTCTACCCCGATTGCTTTTCTACACCGTTCGCCCAGAAACAACAAAAATCATGTCTTTAAAAACATGGACAAAATCACCGTCTGAATTACGTGTTTTTTTATCATATTTCGCTAATGAAAACGTTCTATGTCTGTGCCTCAAATCTTTTAGCAAAACTTCATTTCTAGGAAAAATATGTTACACCAGCAAAAGTTTTTGCCTAGGGTTGTAATTTTATTCCAAATTGTGAATATTGAACTATAAGCATAGTGTAGTGAACGAATTGTAACCAGCTTTGAATCATGCCTTTAATAGTTAGTAATTGTATGACAGATCTATTCAGATGACATTTTTTTTATTGTCCAAAAAAACTTTAATACCTTCATATTTGTATTACCCGGTAGGGTTTAGTTTCTGTGAGGTTGTGAGGGTTTAGTTTCTGCAAAAGACCCTAGTCTTTTTCAACGGGCTAACGGTCTATGGTACTACTGCTTGGTAAATTAGAAAAAATGACACAATAACTACAACAAATTCAAAGAAGGGTATTTAAGGTTTAGTTAACAACCGACTTAATATTTTCTATGTACTCGTAGTAAAGGGTGTTTTTTTTGGAGTGATACAACTTTGCTTTATGTGACCACCCATTCAACAGCTGATAGTTGTCTTTTGTTTAGTTTGCTTTGACATTTCATTATGGATCGACTTACACCAGAGCAACGCGTGCAAATTGTCGAAATTTTTAATCAAAATAATTCGGCGAATGGGCTGAAGCACAAATTGTTAATATTTATTTTGAATTTCTATTTAAAATTTTATTTTCCGATGAATCCTATTTCTGGTTGAATGGGTACGTAAATAAGCAGAATTAACGCATATGGAGTGAGGAGAATCCACAGGCTTTTGTCGATACACCATTATAACCACAGAAAAGTGCTGTTTGGTGTGTTTTATGGGCTGCCCGCAGTGTGGCCAGATTTTTAAAAAATATAAAGCTAAATCATGCTTAAAATAGAGCAAAAAAGAGCTAAAAAAGGAAATTTACAGCCAAAAAATAAAGCAAAATTTTTTTATAGCTTCTTGTAGTAACTTTTACTTATTTCGATATTTTTCATAGATTTAATAGTGTTTAAGTAAGTATATATGTATAATATCCTTGGCTTTGTTCTTAAAGGTCACATTTAAAAATATCACTTAGGCCCGTTTTCAATTTATCGGCCGCATAAAACGTGTTAATGGAAGGTTTATCCTACCTTGTAGGTTAATGTTTAGTTGTACTAATGGATAACTTTTTATACGGATGCTTGACACTTACTCTTTGCTATGCTTTTGTTCTATTCATAATTGATAGTCTTGCTATTATCACTGAAATATTGAATAGAAATATGTATTTGGTTTTTACAAACCATATAAACTTACTATTTATTCAAGAAATATTTTGAATTGTAACTTTTGACAAAAAATGTTTAACTTTTTTGAAAAATAGCGTAATTTTTTTATTCTTTCCCTGCAGCACTGTTATGTATGTAGTTCAAATCTGCAAAAGCGATTATTTCTGCACTGTCACACTATTACTCTTTTAACTAAATCACAAATAAGTTTATTTGGATAAACTGTTTTATTTATTTTGAAATATAATTAAACACGAAATTAAAATTAAAAAAAGGCTAAAAAAGCTAAATGCATTGTTGAAAAAAGCCGAAAAAAAGCTTAAAGCTAAATGAAATATCTAAAGCTAAACATGAAAAAATAAAGCTAAATTTAGCTCGAAAAAAGCTAATATGAACACACTGGCTGCCGGAGTCATTGGCCGATATGTCTTAAAAATCTCTAATGGTCAGAATGCGAAAAGTTGTTGAGCATTTGTGTTTCAAATTGCGCCTTTTAAGCGTCGTGGCGGCCACATTGCAGAAATCATATTTAAACATTAATGTCATAAAATGTTTTATCCAATAAAGACCGTTTCATTGATATCAAAAATATATTACTATGTTTTATCATGATTTAAACTTGTATCATTCTATAAAAAATACCCTTTATATTATTTTTGTCCAACAAAAAAGTTGAAGGCATCTAAATATTTGCAAAATTTACTGCAGCTGTTTTTATGTATTCGTTCGTTCTATTTTTGTGTTTGTTTTCGTTAATTTTTAATTTTTCTGTTTTTATTTCTTGTCAAATTTTATTTTACTAAAAAATAAAACCTAGAAAATGTTTTGCGGAGTTAAGCTAAGATATAGAGTAGGAAGGGAAAAAGACATGACGTCGTACAAAAATATAACATTTTGCTCATTTTTTATAATTTAGAAAACTGAGTCTTAAAACAACCATTCAAGAAGAGAAGGGTTAAATTGTATTATTGCATGCATCCATGTCCTGTCTGCCAGCAACATTTGTATAATATGGAATAGGTATATCCGAAACAAGTTGTTGCTATCATCGTTGTAGTCGTCATAGATACCCTCATCTTAATACCTTGTTTAGATTACAGTGAACAACAAATGTTGCGAGAAAATAAAACTATAAAAAACTCATATACATACGTTGAAATTGAGTTTGTTGCAGACTTACTATTCTTTGTTTAGGGTTAGTGTGTCTCATCTTTAACATACCTTAGCCAATTAATTTTTAAACCATAGAAATTAACCCCGTATTTTCCTCATTTTTATTATTTTCGAGAAAATATTTCAAGAAAAACAGTGACCATACATACGTATTTTTTTAAAGGACAATCATCTATTTTAACTGGCTGTCACCTATAAAATTTGTGTCCTTTTTTTGTCATATGTTTTTCAAAATCTGTCATCTTTGTCATCTTGATTTTGAAAAGCCTGTCAATATTTGTGTTTATTATTCTTATACGCTTTACAGTTTTATTTGTATTATTTTTTTATTTATTTTTTTTCCTGATGATCTGGCGTAAGCAATCAGTGAAATGTGCATATGAGCTTTACTTAACAATACATTTCAGTGCATTTATCAAAAATAAAAACAAACAGCTGTTTTTCTCACAAAACTGTGTCTGTGACTTTTTTTTGGCGACTACTAGCTGTCACGTAAGGATATTACTCGCCAATTTATGTGAGAAAAGATTCCGCTTTGAACCGTTAAAGAAACTCACGAATAAAAATGGGGCGAGAAAAAATTTCAACACTAAAAAACAATTAAAAATGCAAAATACAAAGAATAATGGTAATATTTCGTTCTTGGCACATTTTTTTATTGTTTAATTATTTTGCTTTTAACATTTTTATAAAATATACGAATGTTTTTAAAGCTCGCTTGCAAACAACAAACATTAAAGTCAAACTTTACATTATTTGGTATAACCGACGATTGTATTTTCGCCGCCGTCGTTGAAAAATTTTAAATTTTAGTAAATTTTGGTCCCCGTCAGCGATATGTGTTACTGGCGTTCTCAACATCTGCAATGTCACATCGGCTTCGGGTGCAATGTTTTGACATTTATAACGTAAGTGCCGGTTCACACAAGTCAAGTTTGACTCGTCAAGTCTTGAGCTTTTAGGAAAGAAGGGTAAAGAGAATGCCATTTCATTTCCCTTCTCTCCTAAAAACTCAAGACTTGATGAGTCAAACTTGACGTGTGTGAACCGGCACTAACGTTTCTTTTGATCGTTTTCGACATGAGTTAAGGTTCAGTTAGCCGGGAGTAACAGTAACGTTGCAAATCAGCTGATTCAATTTGTTGTATGTAAAGCAATTAGAACGATTATAGTAAGCAGTAAGATGTTACGTCTCAATCTGTAAGAAATAGATTGGTGTAACTTTTTTACAGAAAGGTTACTGTTACTCCCGGCTAACTGAGCCTTGACAGACACACTTTTTTCTTACTTTTTGAGAAACGATGTTTTGTTTCACATTATTTCGAAGGGAGAAGTTCTTTCTATAATTACAGAACATTACTAAGCTTTTAAAATCTTAAAAAATGGGCTTTTTTATGTACAGAGTATTTGTACAGAAAGAGCTAAATGGTTCATAAATTTTTTTTTATGAAATTTTGAAATGAAATATGAAAATAATTAAACATTTTCATTGCTTTCATTTGTGGTCAAAAGAATCGAAGGTCAAAAAATGCCGATTATTTTACTGTATTTAAAATTTTTTCTCGTAGCAGATTTAATATTTAATCAATCTGAGCGCCATTAAGCTTTAATTAAGGCTTGATAAATTATCTAAACAGCACTTTTTACAAAATAACTTGTTTGATAGTAATTTGGTCTTTTATTGTCAACTTTCTTGATAACGAATTACATCTTCAATGTAGTCGTATGTAGACATTTGTCGGCCACTGTATTAAAAAATATTTAAATTAATTTTATTAAAAAAAAAAGAATTGAATTTGAAAAGACCTGACTAATTTTAACTTATTACTTTATTATTATTATTACCTATTCTTATTTACGATCTCATTTTTATCTTCTTTGTTGAATAAATTGTTATTTTATGTTATTTAATGAATTTTTTAAACGTTTTAAAAAAAAAATATGTGTACATTTTTTTTCTTAAAAGTACTGCTTTATTTTCATCAATGTACTTTTTTTGTCAATTCCATATCTGGCTACCCTACTCATTCCGCACCATCTTGTCTATAACAGCGTATAAATTCCTAAATTTTAAGTTTATTAGTTTATAATTTTTACTTATTTAATAAGCTTTGTTATTTTGGCAAAAATGCCACTTTTTGTCAATTACCATTAATGGATAACCCAGAGTTGTATTCATAATTATACAAGCAATGCAGTTTTGCACAGGCAATTTTCGGCATGTCTTGGAGCAAAACTAGTTTTTGTTTGAGTTTTTCGAACATGAAAAACGAATGGAAAAACAAGAAAAACTAGTTTTGTGGCCAAAAACAAGCAAGTGAAAACTTGCTTAAGATCATTCTTTTTATCTTTAACTGTATTTTTCAGTATTTGTTATTTCATTTTCCTTTTAAAACATCACATACATACATACATATATTAATATGAAGGTATTTCTATGCCCTACAGTTCTGATATCAAATAAATAATTATTTACCCTATGGATATACATACATAGATACATCAGGAAACAAAGTGATAGATACATTTAAGTCTGTAGAAAATATAATAATTACAGTTGAATACATTCAAGACTATTTTGGGTGCGTAAAGTAGTCAAATAACTTTGTGTTAAAAAAACCAAAAATGTATTTCTATTTTCAAAAGGATCTTATGTTTGCCAAAGTACAAAATATTTATCAAAGTCAAATTTATCAAAACTGCTGGGCTACTAGCAAATTGTAAATTTTTTACAACTGTAAGTATTAAAGTAGGTTTTAGAGTGCAAAACTGTCTTTGGAAGTCAGTCATTTGTTAAATAATTAATAACAAACTAAAGCCATACGGATTGTGTGAATGTTTCTATGTATAGGAGATGTGATGATAAATTTTGATTTTAAAATACATGTAGTATACAAAAATAGCTTCACAAAGTCTTCCGTTATTAAATGCAATGATTTCTCGCATTTTTTGTAGAAACTTTTATTTGGGGCTAGAAAACGTAACAAAAAACATTCAGAGCGGCACTTTCTGGGATAAAATCACCCCGATCGTGAATAACAAGTGGAATTTTTGTTCCCATGAAATTTTCATTCCCCTCGAAAGGAAAAAAAGCAATCATGAATCTCATGTGAAAAATTTTTCACGCTATCAGTTCCAGTGAGTGTAACAAAAAAGAAGAAAGATTAGAAAATATTAAAAATCAATGAAATTTATGTTCAAAAATATACACGTGTACTGGTATATATTTTAAAGAAAAGTTAAAATAATAAAGCTAAATGATTAGTATTGGAGGGATAGGTTGATTGCAACTTTAGTTTTTGGCACTTTTTAAATTTTATGTTGTAAAATATTTGCCAAAATTCTGCCACCACGTCTTTCGAAAGCTTTACAAATCCGCCGGCATTCAACCTCTTGTTTTGCAATTTGTTGACCAATATATCAGTTGGTGCCCTATTAACGGATCTAGCCCTTAATATTCGATTTATAGGAGGAACTACTGACATAGTATGTACATGTTCTGTTCCCTAGCAAAAATAAAGTGAGAAAATCTAAGGGAAATGTGAACAAATTACGAGGGAAACAACTTTTCACGATAAGGGGAATTTATTCCCGTGAATATTTTTTACGTTATTATTCTCCTTTGAATTACCTTTTTTCATGGGAGGCTTTCATGATCGCAAATATTTGAAAAGGGGAAAAATTATTCACGATAGGGGTGAATGACTTTTAATTGCATACAGTTTCCCGTTATCGGTTGTAATTACTAGTCGACGTCCATATTATTTAATTATGTGTGAACAGGTATTTGCACACATACATATAAATTTAAATATTTGTAAAGTAATTTAATGCCCAGGTTAAGATTTAACTTAAAATCTTCATTGATATTCCAAGTTTTGCGCTTTAGCTAATTGAACCACTCTACGAATAAGTGTAACACGCCGTTTGCTCAAGAACAAAACGTTGGCATGATTAGCGAGAATTAGTTCTCCTTAAGGAAATTTCTCATAACGATGTACGTTACTTAATAATAAAAGTTTTTGCTGGGAACAATTTTTGGTTGAATACATGTACATTTGCCAGTGAGTGACTGCATGCTGGTAAAACTGTGTTGCATGTAAGAAATTATGTATAAGAAAACACTTCACTTTACTTTTGATAGAAGGAAATTGCCGACATTCTGTTACACTCAGAGGGCTAAAGGAAAAGAGAATTCTGCATTTGTTGCAATAGAATTGAAAAAGGAAAATACTGCAACGCACTCACTAACACAAATTACGTACTACCAATGCATTATTTAGACGAAGCAAAAAAAAGAATTTTTTTGCATGGTTTATATTAAATAATAATGCTTTCGGAATGAACACATCCTACTTATTCATCCTACTGGTTGCTGGTAGTTGAATGGTTTATAGCAATAAAGCGAATAAGAAATTCCCAAAATGGGAACACTGGTGCTGAGTTGTACTAATTACAAATTAAAAAGGATTTTTTTTACAAAGGATGTGCGCTCCTAATGTTTATTAGCTTTTGGTATTAGAAAAATTGCATAAATAGGTTTTAGTACAAACGAATTAAATATGGACCAGGTCATATTGATTTAAATTAAAGAATGTTTAATCAAGATAAAACCGAGCGTCATTGTTGTGTATGTTTTAGTTTGCATAATGCTACAATTCAGTGTTTGAGAACTTGTTGCAATTTTACTTTTAATTTTGCGTCTAAACAATAAAAATATGGGAGTTTTATTTTTTTTAATTCTTCAGCTTAGATTGATTTTAACATTCGATCCTATCCATTGATTCCAATAAGTCTCTGAAATTTGAGATATTTTTTAGGTCATAAATTTACATATTAAATAAATAATATGCCATTGACATATAGAAGACTTCAAGATATGACGTTAAAAATCGTTTTAAGGGGTTTTATGTAAATATTTATCCTTGTATGTATTTAATTTATACACGTAGAAAAATACTTGATAACAATTTCTTGAACATAAACATTTTATGTCTCAGAGTAAACGTTAACGTTAACATACAAGGTGGTCTTATTTCGAAAACGTTTACAACACTGTAAACTATTTTAACGTTGTGTCAAATATTCCAACATATATTTCATTTTGTTTTTAATTTTGAATTATGTGTTTTGAAATACATATAATAACTTTATTTAATTTTAAACAGTGTTGCCAATTTAGCCATTTAGTGGCTAGATTTAGCCATTTTTCACCCTCTTTAGCCATTAAAAAATGCGTTTAGCCATTAGCCATTTTTTTTAGCCATTTTTCAACTGGTTTAGCCATAAAATTTTTCTTGCCGTTTTTCTTTTAAAAGAATAATTTTTATTTTATTATAAAAATATATAAAAGCAAAATAAACATTTTTAATAATTAAAACGGCTTCAATTTAAATCATAACTTTTACGAATGTTGAAAATCGCTATAAACGATGATGATGAAACATCTTTCAAAATAAAGGAACAGTATTCCAATATTAAATTTATAAAACGGATCAACACAAACATCGGTGTTTCTTTCTGGTTGCAAGTATTTCAATAAAGAGATGCTGGCGGCAACAAATTTTTTTAGACATTTCAGAATTTACTATAAAGTTGCTCTCACTTCCATGGTCTAATGCTGAAGTAAACATCGTTAAAAGTAATTTCAGAAATAGGTTACATTTTATCAATGAAATATTTATACCAACACCACAATAGTGGAGAGGGTACTATGCGTTTGTGCTGATGTTTGTAACACCTTAAAATATTGGTCCTAAGCCCACCTTTTCGTAAACCGATTGACTCAGAACCACTTTCTGAGTCGAATTAACGATGTTTGTCCGGCTGGCTGGACGTCCATGTAAACCTTGTGCGTAAAGTACATATCGCAAATTTGTAGATCATTTAATAAAATTTGGTACACAGGTTCTAATGAGGTGTAGGGTATCATTTAGTCGAGGTTGACCGACTATATTTTCTTACTTGTTTTTTATTGTAGATCTGGAATCAAAAGGTTGGGTAAATGTTGTTGTGATTACTATTTACCTTAAAATTTTTTAAAGCTAATAGGCACGAGTGATTCCTATGAGATGAACAATAACGACATAACATTTATCGATGATTTTATTTTTTAAATCAGAATATTAAATAACGTTTATTCTTATTTAAGAAATTGATCTTAACTAACAATTTCATCGTAAACAACTTATTTCTGTTGTGTTATTGAATTTTAATGTGTTTTTATCTAAAAAAGCTTTTAGCCATTTTTTAGCCCATTTTTAGCCATTTTTTAGCCATTTTTTCCCGTAAACTTAGCCATTTTTGGTCTCCAAGTTTTGGTAACACTGATTTTAAACTTCATAATTTTAAGCGAAAATTATAGAATTTAGTAAAGAATCCCTAGACCCACCAGCACGGTATACTATTTTGACACAAGGTTAGTTATCAGCTATTGGTTACTTAGCAAGATAAGGTCACCTGGTGTAAATTCGCCTTGGCTGATAACTAACTTTCTATAATTTTTGCTTAAAATTCAAAAAACAAAATGAATTATTTGTTTGAATTTTTGACACAACGTTAAAATATTTTACAGTTTTGTACACGTTGTATGAATTCGACTTGAACTAGTTTTAAAAAGTCCCCGTCGCGACTTGAAAATGTGGAATTTATTACAAAAATAACTTAAAAAATAATGTATTATTTTCCAAAGAATAATAATGCATTCATTGGAATCGTGAAGGTAATTTTATGAAACAAAATAAATTGGCATTAATTACAAAGTTTATTCCAACATTTGCAAAACAAGCAATGTATTGTTTTTGTTCGTGACTATTTTTCGTGTTTTATTATATATTCTCTTAATAAAAATTCGTTATTTATTTTTCGTTTGCAAATTTTGATCATAAAGGATGCATTATTTAATTAATTCGCAGGATGCATTAAAATAATTTATTACAATGCTAGGACATGTTCCGTGTTAAGAATAATGAATTCTGGAATCAAATATTACAGAAGATATGTATTACATTCTCGATTCCTATTGATTACATTTTCCCGCTGGGAACTCTTTACGTATGTCCCAATTCTCACGATGCAAGTCTTATTTAAAACATTGCTACTTTTTAGGCGAGCGAGACGAGGGGAAAATAAACTAGTACTCGTAATGTATGCAAATATTTCAGTTATTTTATTTAAAATAACTATCAAAAAATTAACTACATATTCCGTAAAAAACAAAGAAATATTCAGTTATTTTATTAAATTCAGTAATTTTCGTTTACTCCACAAACAGGGCTGCCAGGTACTTTTTTGCCTTGTCCCCAAGAAATTAAAAAAAAATAATCGCCAAAATAAAAATCAAAACCTTAAAAAGTTAACATTTTCTTTTGTTTTTTTTCCTGACCAAATTTTTAATCTTGTTAAAAAAAATTTTAAATGTTTTTAAAAATAGTAAGAAAAATTTTAATAGGAGATCCCCATAAATCCCCAAATAAAAATTTTTAGCAAACAAATTATTTATTTTGTTTGTAGCGACTGGTTTCGGCACGTTCTTTTTAATCCATTTTATGCGATTCAAGTAAGGAATTACAAGCAGAGCAATATGCTGTTTTTGAAAACATATGAGACAATTTATAAGAATTTGGAGCTTGTTCGGTCGGTTTTAGCCATCCTTAAAATCAACAATCAAAATACATAAAGCCGTCATTTATTTAATACTTCGAACCATAATAAGTACTTAACAATAGCCCAGCATTCTTTTTCCCAAACTTTATTATATTGTCTTTTATATTTCGTCACCTTATACGCAAAAGGCCCTATCTAACATTTTGAAAATTTCACAGCAGAAGTAAAAACTATTCAAAATAATCAATTAATAAATCACCTTAACTGTTTATACTTAAACTATCTTTTATTTTTCTTGTAAAACCTTTCAGTTGTTTTGACAATTGACAATGTAGCCCTGTCCACAAAAGGGCCGAATTTCTAAAAAAAACACCAGACTTGTTTTTCTAATGAGAGAGAGAGAATTGGATTTACCCTTTTGTATCATTTTTAACTATTTTGTGCCACTTATTGACCCTTTTTGGAAAAGCAGTCACATATTGCTTTTTGGCAACACTGCTGAACAGTATTGCTTCAGCTAAACAAGTGTTTTTAAATTAAAACTAAACTTTGCAACAGACTCAGAGTAGAAACTTACAATTCCATGCTTTCTTCTCACAATTTGTTTAAAGCGGAGCTGGAGGAATGGAATTCAAGTAAATATTTAATAACAAAACTCGTAAAAAGTTTGTGTTAAAGCATTTTTTAAGACTTCTAAATTAGATTTTCTCTTCAAAAGTACAAATTAAAGTGCAATTTCTCTTATAGCAAACATAACTCATACATACATATTTGTTATTTTATATAAATTTTCTGTATTTATTGAATAATAAAGCCTATCGTACACGGAATGTTAAGAGTCACATGCGCATGTGGTTCTGACGTAATTTTGTCGTCATCATACAACACGAACTTGCTATTGTGGCTTTGTAGTGACGTCAAAATTACGTCAGAACCACATGCGCATGTGGCTTTTTACATTCCGTGTACTATAGGCTTAATGGGTTCTCTTGCCATCAAAAAATGTGACATTTTATTTAAAAAATGCAATTTGGTGTTCGTTTCTTAAAAATGTTTTGCTTTGGGAACATTTGCACAATTGGAAACAAACCATAAAAGTTATTTGAAATCGGTAAAAAAAATGTCGGAATATACCATAAAAAGCATCAGAAAATAAGCTATAATAATGAAGGACAAACTTTTTGTCAAGTGTTAAAAACAGGAAAGGGCATTCCATAAAAAAAGTTAAGTTTTTTGAGCACTTCCTACTTGAAACAAATATTTTCTGTAAGTATATAAGAAACTTGGTCTTATTACTAGTTGGTAGCGAGCTAGTCTATCAGTTGAAGGGTTGCAGGCTTGATTCCCGCCAGAGACTCTGGTGTCTTTCACTTCAACGAGTTGTAACGGAACGAAGGTCTAAGTTACTATTGATCGGTTAATTAGGTTGGAATATATTTTGCGGTTGTAACTTTTTTAAATAAATCCTCCTATTTAATTTTATTCATGCAGTTCGATAATGTAATAGAAAAGATTTCTACTACATATCTAGCATTTTTAAAAATTACCTAAACTTGCATGTATTAATTACTTTTAGCGTCTGATATAATTGGGCTTTCCCAATTATACGCTGAACCAAAAAAGCAACGAAAATGCACGATAAGCAAACGAACAACGTTTATTAAAATAGTTTTCGTTGGCTCAACGATTTATTCGTCAATATAATGAAAAATAAAATTATCCAGCTATTGACATTTAAGTACTCTTCATTGGCACAATAAACATGCATTTAATAAGTATTTTATATAAAATGTACGTTTAATTAAAAGAAATTTTCTTAGTGGTAAAGGTGCTATCAGACGGGATGTATTTTACATATGTACTGTCACTTTTCTTACTCATATGTATTTCCGTATGGATGTCAAAATTTCCATTCTACATACGATTCATAATTTTTGCTATCACACCTGCTTATGTTTTTCCTTATGAAATAACCAATAAATGTAAACAAAAGCTGACTTTTTAACGTGTATAAATTGTTTTAATTATAAAGCTGCTCAAATTATAATGTTTTTAAAAGTAAAATGGATGTAACAATTGCTAATATAATAATTGTAGCGTCCAGCATTATTGCAATAATATCTGAAATAAAAATAAAAAAAAAGAAACAAAAGCCAGCTGTTTTGTTTATGTTTTCCACAGGAAAATAGAGCGTGTTCTATCGAAAAAAACTACCTCCTAAGCGACCGCCAATATGAATGTCGTAGAGGTCGCTCTACTCGAGACTTACTAGCTCTGTTATCGGAAAAATTTTGCCGTTCCATTCATTTTGGCGAAAGTAAGGTAATTGCTTTGGATATTTCCAAACTTGCTGCATTTGGTGTCGGTGATAAATTCTCTCGATTTATATCGGATTATCTCAGAGATCGCACTATACGAGTTTTTTTAAATGGGGTTTCGTCAAACGAGTTCAAGATTCATTCAGTGGTGCCGCAAGGCTCCATTCTTTCTCCTACTCTATTTCTTATCTTTCTTAATGACCTCCTTTGTCAAACTTCCAACCCTATGTACTCTTTTGCAGATGACAGCAACCTTTGCCATTCGTACTCATTCGAACACAGACCAAGCGTATCTTATGTCGGTGCTATGAGGCGGAATATGAATGATACGCTTGGCCGAGACCTTGACATAGTCGTGCAAATAGGGTCGATTTTAATGCCCGAAAAACCCAATGTTGCGTGCTGACTCATAAACGCGCGACAAATCAAGGCACCTCATCTGTATATATGGGTATAATTATTGAGGAATCAAAATCTCTTGATGTTCTGGGCATGAGGATACAATGTGATGTCCGATGGACAGAACATATATTCAAGGTGTCGAAAGAAGCATTCAAGTGCCTCGGTTTTCTAAGACGGTGTAAGATATACTTCACTCCATCTGATATTCTTACTATTTATACCACCTATATCCGACCGCGTATGGAATACAACTCTCATGTGTGGTAAAGGTATTGCCGTTGTTATGAACTCATTGTGGGTGAACGGATGCTGCAAAACGAATAGGCGAGATAAATAGACTAACACGTTAGATTTCTGAGTAAGTTAAAAGGTTAAACATTAGTAAATAGCCTGAAAATTGCAACTTAATTTAAAAAAATGGAAGAGCAGGTAAATGGTAAAAAAACTAGCACGCAGTTATATTTTACGTGAAAATTACCTACAAGTTACCTGTTAATTTATTGCCGGTATGTTATCCTTTTACAAAGTGTGAAAACAGGGGTTTTTTATGTTTCAAAGAAATGCTAATAAAAGATTAAATTTGTATTTAAAAAAGGGGGTTTATGTTTCAAAGAAGATCATTTAAAAAAACTTCTATCAAGAGTATAAAATTGCATGCATTCATAATTTTACCTTCATTATTGTTTTTTTTATTAGAATTAGAGGAAGAAGCTAAACAACTTCTGGAAAATGAAACCCAAAGATATTTAGAAGAAATTCTTACTAATATTGTTTAATTAAAAATTGTTTATAGATTATAATTTGTTTTTGATTTAAGTTTATATTTGTATTAATATATAAAAATAAAATACACATACATCTCAAACCAAAAATAAAAGTTCAATTACCTAAAATGTTATCGATAGCCAAGAATGCTATTTGGGCATTTTTCAAAATATTCCTTTTCAGTTTTATCCTTATAACAACTCGTCGCGTCCCAAAAAAGCCAACCTTTGGCCCCTGTGAATATTGGGACTTAAAAATTTGCAGGGGCCAACTATTGGCATTTTCTGACAGGATCTAAGTTCGACAATAAAAAATAAGTATCAGTTGTAAAATACAAGACAAATAATGATAAATTATAAAAAAATAATATTTGAAATATTCAACTTTTACACCGAAACTCAACAAAAAAATGAAAATGCATTTTGAACTCCCCATAACTTTTGCTCCTATCAGTTTTATAGCGCAAATTAAAGCCTAACATCGCACCTATCGAGCAAAAAAAATCGCATAAAAAATACCGATCCAGTCAAAAGTTATGGAATTTTGACCGCCTTCTCGTAAAATTTCCCACTGTGCGGCGTCCAGGAGAGGGCGATTGTTCCCATTGGTCACAGTAGGGTATCCAATTCTATTGACTCTCTTGAACACCGTCGCAATGTGGGCTGTGTTTGCCTGTTTTATCGTTACTCCAATGGGATGTGTTCTGACGAAATTAGGGATCTGGTTCCCGAAACCCGTGCGTTTGTTCGCAATACACGTCTTTCCTCAAGAGCCCATTCTTATGTGGTCGATTGGCAGGTGAATCGTACCACGCATTACAGAGAGAATTCGTTTTTTCCCCGGACTGTTCGTATGTGGAATAACCTTCCTACCGAAGTGTTCCCTCTCACTTGCAACATGATTAAGTTCAAACACTATGTTCACAAACACTACTCCCTCTATCCTCCCTCCCATAACCTATTTTCCTAGTTAAAACAATTCAATGCATTAGTAGGGGGTATCCCCGAGTGCTGGTCCTAAAAACAAAAAAAAAAATAAATAAATAAAAGGAAAAGGAACTCGGAAAAATACATAAAATTGTTCTAGATATAATTCCCATCAAGTGGGGGTTAGCCCGAAAAATTATTAGAAAATACTTTTATCCACTCACTTTGGCGAAAATCGGAGAGAAAATGAAGACTTGCAATTTTATATTTTTGTCTTGGACAATATTAATAATGATTTTGGGATGAAAAAACTATGGCGAGTACACTGAAAAAACATTTCAATTTTTTTTCTTTAAAAATTCATATATTTTTTAACTCTGCAGGTGGGAGATAAACACCACCAAGCCACACTTTGAAAACTTTAGAGCAGACCGCAAACACATGTTGAAAATCACAAATACTTCTATTTCTGCATTAAAGATTTGCCTTTGTTCGAATATTTTAACATACCTTTTCTTTTTAAATTGGTATACGAACAGTACGTTCAATCCCTTGAGACAAACAGTACCAAGTCCAACAACAAAAGGTTTGCGATTTCCCAAAAATAATACAAGACTTAGAACAATTTATTTTGCCTTAATTTTCTCTTCGAAATGTGTTATACAAATTATTCAAGTAAAAACTGAAAGCGCATCTGCATGTTTTAATATAAATTGTCTTCAAATTCAGTGGTGAACCACACTTAATAAATTTGATGCAATTTACGTGTAAGCGAGTTGGACTCGGTGTTGTTTTCAACTTTTCTAACTCGAAAACTACATTAGATAAGACTTATGGGAATTTACACAACCATAGAGGAATAATTCTAGAGCCTAATTCTGGCAGTCGTGATCGAGTAATTTATCGATTCGAAAGCAATTTAATATCTAATTATTTAAGTCAATACTGAACGAATCGGAAATATTATTTCGGTGTTGTAAACCATCAATTTCAGTTTCATAATACTGAAAAAACAATTTCGATTCGTTCAGTATCGACTGAAATAAAATTGCTTTTGAATCGAGAAAGTACTCGATCACGACTGCCAGAATTAGGCCCCTGATTCCAACAGTATAAAAAACGTAATTTGAAAAAGATGTAAATTGGTGTAGTTTGTCCTTCCCTATTGTTACATTTTTTAACACTGTTTGCTTAATTTTAATAAAATATAACTTTCAAAATATACTTAAGCTCAATGAATAATTTTCCTGGTGGTCTTTAGTGTATTGCAAAACTAGTTCGATCCCATATGGATTGTAGCAAAACTCGTTCCTTTCTTTCGAAACTTCGTAGAAAAACTCTTTAGTTCTAAAATTAAATCTATTTTTTTCTATATTTCAGTTGGTTTAAATTTTTCAACTGTTGAGTTATTAATCAAGAATGGCATAACACTTCAGAATCAAAATAGTTCAACTAATTTGGTTCATTTAATCGGGCATAATATTTTTTTTTGCATTTTCCCAAAATTCGGATACAGTGTAACGAACGAGTTTTGCTTCTCACCTACTCATATGTAAATAACTATATTAAAGCTCAATGCGTCAATGTTAAAGTTGAAATACAGATTTTTATAGAATCTTTTTTTTTTGATTTAACCATTTAAAGTCAAATAAGGACCAGTCTCATATGCACTGCAAATCAAAGGAGTCGGAGTCGTACTTTTAAAAATTTCATCGGATGGCATCGGAGTCGGAGTTATCACTTTTTCTTGAAGACTTCACAGCCCTGGTTAAAACGAACAAATTCATTGGACGAAAATTATAAAATTTTTCGTTTGCTAAACGTACATTTTCATTGGTTTTTTTTTGGTTCAGTGTACTTTTAATAAATATAAAATTTTTTTCCATATTGAAAAATTATCTTGGTGTATTTATTTTAAAAAACAACAACGGTAAGTGGTTTTACTGCTCGTTAAAACTCAAAATTCGATAACGATAAATCCCATTATTATAAGACATTTTGAATACCATTTTAAGTATCTATCAATTACAATAAAGTATCCTTTGCCGCTTCTTGTCGGTATTTATGCATTCACCATAAGAGCCAACAATCGCATTTATCTACTTAAAGTTGCACCTCCTCCCCCATGCACTTTCATAGATGTCAACAAATTCTCAAAGAAACCCCTAACTGGTGCGGTACCATACACACATGTGAGAAAATTCAACAGTTTCAAAGGTGAAAAGGGCCTAAGTGACGTTTACATTTTACAAAAGGTACATAAAATATGCAATTAAATGGATTAAATGGATTTTTAAAAATGTTTAAATTTAATACTTTAAAAAATATGCTCCTTAGGACATTTTTCTATTATTACGACTAGTAAACATGTCCCAGTACACATCATTTTTAAAACTTTCAATACCACTTGAGAAGTATGACTATGTTTGTTAAAAATGGATCTCTTCCTATTAGATATTGTATCAAAGGGTTTATTATAAAAACGTTCTTTGTACACGCAGAGAAATAACATTTTTCAATATAGTCACTTCCAACAAAACTATGTACTTTTAACGAAGCAATTTAAACATATTATGTTTAAATTAATCGTATTATGGTCACCGGCAACCATTTTATGGATAAACTAGTTCTCCATCCAAAAGCCACAACCATATTATGGTTGCCTCTAAACATGTTATGATGAAATATGACAATAATTTGTTTTTTTTTATTTTTTTATTTGATTTAAATCTATGGATATGAATCCTGACAGACTACTAAACATTAAAAGATATAATTTAAAGGCATTATTAACGAACAAATTTTGTTAAGACACATTTAGTATTTAAAAAGAGGATAATATTGCGTTTAATTGCATTTACATTAATAGAAAAATCGATTAAGCTATACAATTCATTGAAATTTTTGTGTAATATCCTCAAAGGATACAGGAAGGTGCAGAGGTATAAGGTGTCGGGTAAAACGTCGTGGAATATTAAAATTTATGTTACGAAGAAGGAAGTCGGAGAAGACATCGAAATTAGTAAAGGGCCTAGGTGACTTCCTTGGGGGACACCGGAGATAGCAGAAATTTCTTTGTAGGTGGTATTATCAAAAATAGCACACTGTGTCCAGCAGGTTAGATTCGACAGTAACCAGCACAAAGCGTTGCTAGTAAACCCTAATAAATTCTGCTTAGTGAGAAGTAGGTTATGGTTGATTTTATCAAAAGCTTTGCTGATGTAAGTATAAAAAACGTCCATAAGTTGGCCATCCTTAAAAGCTCGATTTGTTACAGTTGTTAGTTGTAAAATATTTGTTACTGCAGAACAACCTTACCTGAAACCATGCTGGTATGGTGATAGCATTGAGGATACACTGTGGCAGAGAGAGTCTGTTAAGCAGTTTTCAAAAAGTTTAGGAATCGCACGCAATTTTGCAATGCCTCTATAATTTGTTATATCCGACTTGTGTTCTTTTCTCTAAAATTGGGAAAAATATCCGTATTTTAATGACACATTAAACATAATAGCCAAAGGAGTACCCAAAGCATGAGCACAGCAGGGATGCCATCAGGTCCACTACTCAATGATGATTTTATGGTTTTTAAAAATAAAACAACCTGAGAGATATCAATAGAAGAAACAAACAAACAAACAAACAACTTTTTTACGATTGGTAATATTTTGTTTCCATTTAACAATAAAGTGTTTTTAACTTCCTTGAAACTTGAAATATGGGTTAATTTAAAAATATAATGTTTTAATAAAATAAAACTACAACTATACACTTAAACATGTTATGGTTACTTTTAAATAATATAAAAAAATAAATTTACGTAAAATAAACTAGTAGAACACAAAAAATATGAAATAAAGGTCATCACAGGCTGGAATATGAATCAAAGGGGATTTTTTTTTAAAAGTGGAACATTTTTTTTTTATTTAACACCCATCAAGAATAAAAAATTATAATTTGGCACTTAACAAACAAATTGAAATAATGGATTTAATAAATAACCATAATATGATTAACATTGACCATACTATTGTTAATTCTGGGGGAAAAAAGGTACATTTTGAACATAATATGGTTATTTTTGCCCATTAAAATGGCTTATATTGACCAAAACATGGTTAATTTTAACCATATTATGGTTGATTTCGGGGAAATTTCTGTTGCTTTTAACCATACTATGCTCATATTCAAACATTATATAGTAACCTGCAAACATAAGCCTTGCTTAAATCCAACCATAGTATGTTGCTCTTAGAAAATGGTTACCTCCAACCATATTTTTTCTTCTACGTATTCATATCTTTAAATATGAACCAATAATATAATTTATCAAATCTTGTTCTAATTCTTAAGTTTATATCATGATAATGCCGGACACGGGTTTTGTTGGTGTGACGCTTATCGTACTCCTAGTCGGATAAGACGTGCCGTGCCGTATCTTTTCTTTTTAGGCGGGTGCGCCCACCATCACTTAGAATATTTCGAACTAAAGGATTTAAATGGCATTCAAGCCTTTTTAAATATTTTATTAAATATTTATTGAATGCTAAGTTTACAGAGATCGGTTTGAACATTACCATACCAGGGGTCGGTTATGACGATTTGTCGGAGGCAGTTCCCTATAATATAATTATTTAAATACCACCGTAGCACCAGATGTGAATTTGAGAAAATTATTTACACCGATGGGATTTCACTATTGGTAACACAAAAATTCGAAATTGAATCATATTTTTATGTCAGTAAAAGTTGTTGTTGCTTTTTTATATCATGATATCAAAATGTTAAGTGGGCTGTCCACATGTAGTAAATATTTTTTCCACACAAGCCCTTGCACTTAAGTGTCTTCGAAAGACAATCATTGTTTAAGTGTGTTTGTGGCGAGGGGGTGTAAGATGTTGCTACTACTACTGAAAACTACTATTCTTAACATACCCACATTTGTATATTAAGTGTAAATCAAATACGTACATACATACATACATATGTTTATTCAGTTACATTTATGTGATTACAGAATTGACATCTACGTAAACATGCATACAAGGATGTGTGTCCGTGAGTGTAAGTTTTCAATAGATCTGATAGAAAAGTCTTTTAGACCTTGTAGCCGCCAACTTTTTAAATAAAGTGCATTAGATGATAGTACATAATTTTATTTAATGGATTTTCAGGATTAATGTCTTTGTCTGTATGTAACATACACCTTAACTTAGACAACGGCAAAAAGAAGGAGTTCAGAGGCCCTAAATAAGGCCTACTTTTATTATTAAGAATATGCAATAGGGTGGGTCACTGATGTATGAGAAAAAATAAAAGTTCTCGAATCATATTCTAATAGCAATATTTTTTTGTATTACGTTAAAACAAATAAAAATTGCAAAAAAAAGTTCAAAAAAGTCTCATCTTGAGCCCGCGCATGAGCTCCTAAGAATTAAGAATATTTGAAAAAAGTCCATTTTTTAAATTGTAATATTTAATTTACTATCAATTATTATTAATTAAAACTAAAAACATTTTGAATTAAACTTAAAAAAAATAAAAATTTGGTTCTTATACAACATAAAACGATAAAATCCTTTTTGGTCACAAAATCTTGTTTACTGTTAAATCCGGGCATCTCTCGTGTTGATTCAAGTTCCGTCTATATTAAACCATTGCTTGACTTTTTTAGCGCAAAGAGTCATGAATGCTTCTGACACTATTTTCACGAACCTAAAAGTCGTTAAAATACAGTAATATGCTTTTCTGCAATACAATGCTATTGTTGCTATATTAAAAATTTAACAAAATTGAAGGTCAAAGCGCGGGCTCTTACACTAAAAATAAATTAAAAATATTTTACAGGGATCAAATTCAGACAAAAATACAACATATTTACGCTATTAGAAGTCGATAAAAAAAATAGTTTTTTGACCCAGCCTAATATGCAATGACTTTCCGTCCTATTACATATATCGCGTATTTTTGTTTGTTTTTTAGCTGGATAAGATCTATCGATATCGATAACTATGGTTTGACAGCTAAGGTTATCAAACTGTGTTGACATTTCTGTTCAGAAAGGTACGGCAAGTCATCATGAAGCGTTTAACGCAAGATTTTTTTGTACTTTGAATAAATAAAACCGTTCGCGAATTTCATAGAGCACTTTGTCCATTTTACCGTCAACATAATCGACCTAATGTGATGTTGACTGTATGGTGTAGGGATGTATGATCAATGTGTGTATCTTGTATGTGGGTATGATGTATGTATGGATGGTGTGTATGGGTGTGAATGTTTATGCATGTAGAGATTAACTTCAAAGTTTTTTTTTATTATTTAAATGTTACATTTATATATTTGGTTTTCTTATTTATTTTAAAGATATTTTTAATATAAAAATTTTCTATACTTTCCCAATTTTCTTTAACACCAAAAACAATATTCTTTTTAGAAAAACTCTCAACTCCTCTTTTCAAAAAAAAACGAACTTTTTCATCGGCACTCCAGACTAACAAAAAAACTCCTTCCTCTTCTTTCCCCCCCTTTTTTCCTTTTCTTCTCTCTGGCCTATTTGCCCGCCTTTTCCCTATATTCTCCCGCCATCTTTTTTTTCCTTCCCGCAAGTCTCTTTCAATCCCTGAACAGCTGGTGCAAATTGTCAAAGATTATTCGAGCAGTTTGCACAGATGAAATTAAATGTAAAATTCTCTCCATTCCATAGCAACTCTTGATAGAAGTTTTTTTTTTTAAAAAACCGTTATTACCACTTCTTTGAAACATAAAAAACCCTTTTTAAATACAAATTTAATCTATTATTAGCAGGGACTTAACAGTTATAAAATAATCGATAAAAAAATTAGATTTAACAATTATTACCTACTGATACATTTACGTAATGGTTATAATCAACCATTAACAAGTAATATATTTTATTTTGGTTATTTTAACTATGTAATTGAAATGAGAAATATATTTTTTTGGTTAAGAATAATCGTTATATAAACCAAAAAATTGGTTGAAAATAACCATTATAAAAAATTTTTTTTTTTGTTTACTACTTCAAAAAATCGACTTTTTCAGGGCCCTACGAATGAAGAAATTTCACTGTGCAAGATCGAAGCTCAGTAATCACACTTAAATAATTCAACACGACTTAGGAGAACGTCAGTTACATATACTTAAAAAGCTTGTCCTCTTGACCAAAATCTGCACTAAACAGTGACTCGTTTTGGGTGCATCGGCTTTTCAATGTATGCGTGCGGGTTTTCTGTGCCCCAATTGCGACAATTTTGCTTGTTTACATACCCGCCAAGATCAAAATGAGCTACATCTGGAAAGATGATTTTTTTTTTTTGGCAAAATTGGCATCTTCTGTAAGTCGATCGCAGGTAATATTTCCCAGCGTTGTTCAAGCGTATACACAACCACATTCGTTCAGCGGAAGGATAAAACTAATTATCTGTCAAATCAGACATGAGCTAAGTGTTACGATTCAAAAACGTTAGATGGCGGACCCGTTATTAACTTTCATATGAATAAAATAATCTTTAAATCGGAGAACAAAAAAAATGTTGGTCGTCTTCTCAAAACATGAACCAGTCTGCGCCGGCCCGGCCATTAAATAATATTTCACAATTTAAATTTCCATGTGAAAAATTTTACCTACATATCGCTGGCTCAATGGTTGTAAGTGAATTAGTAAAAACATGGAGATAATAAAGTTTTCATCTCTTTTTTATTCCACTCTTTCCAAATAAATTGACGTAACAAAATTTAGTTAAGCAAGCTGGCCCATCACTTTTGGTTTGGAATCAACACAAAATGTTGTAAATTGTCCCATACAACTCTAAGGGCCATTATTACAACTTGCCAATAGTTAAAAGTCGGATTTTGTCAGACCGATAATCAGCTTTGCATTATAAAACCTTCATTTATTATGTTTTCATCTATTAAATATTATTATTATTGAAAATAACAGCAATAAAAAATGGAAGTTGTAATAATGCAAAGCTATTTATCGGTCCAACAAAATCCGACTCTTAACTATTGGCAAGTTGTAATAATGGCCCTTAACATATTAACAGGGAATGAAAAAAATTTACATACAACCTAGTAATATTGAGCCAGCGATATGTTAACCTTTTTCATTACATCTTTCGGTTGTCATCGCCCAAATGCTTTAGTTTTGTTGCATTTTTAAATGCAAACATTTAATTCGTTTTTGGTTGTTAAAGTGTGTGTTGGATGTTGTTGTGTTGCAATAGTTTTTTGGACCTCAAACTGTTTTTTTGTATGCACGTTAATTACAGATAATTATTTGATTGTTCATTGTTGTTTTGCTGAAACTGTGTTTGCAACATTAAGAGAAGAATATGCTGTGCACAAAATCAACAAACAATTTAAATTATTAATTCATTAAAAAGAAAAGATTACATTTTAACAGGGAGCAAGATGAAGGAAAAGGCTTTTACTATTTTTTAAGGCCCTTAAGAACTTACGAAAGGGTTAGTTGTCAAACGAACTGTTATACTGCGCTTAGTACCTTATGACATTCACGACTAGTGTACTGTGACAAATCATCTTAAATAGATAGATACCAACCAAATATCTGAATTTATTTGAAAATCAGCCCATTCAAGGTTTAATATTTTATCGGAAAAAAGTTTTTTCTTAACGGATTTGTTAATTGGCAAAATTTTCATTGTGGAGGGACTAATCCACAACAGGCACTTCAATTGCCATTTCATCCAGAAAATGCACGGTTTAGTGCAGATTATACACAAGCCGGAGCTCGCGGCACGATTAATGACGATCTTTACCACACCATGATTATTGTTTTTTTTTTTAAATATAGATCAAATTGATCCGGCTAGACGTGGTTTTAACCGGATGATGCTATGACTTTAACGGCAACTTATTTAAATCAAAATTTAGCGATAAGTTTATTTCGAGAAACCGACCTGTCAATTGGAAACAAAGGTCGTGCGATCTATTGCCTCTCGAATATTTCCTGTAGATTTATGCTGATAAACTAGGAACAATTGACGGAAATAGACTTGCGACCTTTTGAAATTTCTAAACTGTAACAACGTCATAAAAAAAATTAAATTTAATTAAAATATTGCCGAAATACTCAAGTTTTTAAATTACTTCTGTCGCATCTGAGAGACTCTATTCCACTGCACGAATTGTTCAAACGGATTTGCGAAATCGTGTATCACTGCAAATTTTAAAATACTCTGTTTTTTAAACATAAATCTTATACATAAATATTAATTTTAAATAATACAAGATTTTGTTTGTCGGGCTTAATTCCCAATTTTTATTTTTGACAAAAACACTGAAATTTATTGTTGAAGGGTGTTGGGCTATTCCTATGTGCCAGATCGTCAGGAAACTTTATCCAAAAATTTTAGAAAATCAAAAGATATTAAACAAATAAAACTGTTAAGCGAATAGAATTTATAAGCAGCAGCTTTACTTGTAACAATATTAGAGCTTAAACAAAAGCAACAAAAATTAACAGTGAGTTTATCTTTTCTGAAATTCCCCACTACAATTGGTTGGAATTCTTCCAACATTAATTGTAGTTGTAAGTAGGTTAAGAAAAAACAAAATGAAAACAAAAACAACTTGCTTTTTTGTTCTCTTAAAAAATAAAGCATGTTGCCAGTTTAGTTTTTTTAGCCGTGCACTTGCCAGTTTATAATCAAAGTAAATTTGTGGGAACACACAAATTTTTCATTTAAAAGATTTTGTTTATCGTGCAAGTGCACGGCTAAAAAAACTAAACTGGCAACATGCTTTATTTTTTGAGAGAGCAATAAAGCAAGTTGTTTTTTCCCAACCCTTTGATGTATAATTTTTCTTCTTTGTAACAAAAATTTTTATTATTTAATTACACTAATTTTTTTTAGTTAAATAACTTTTTTTTACAAAAAAAAAAAAAAAAAAAACGCGTGTGTTGGCTGGCACAATACAATATTTATGAAAAAAAAAGTTTTCGGAAATTTTTTTTCAAATATAAAGGACTCTTCAGTCAGTGAACTGGTTTCTAAAAAAGCACATTTTTGAAAAATTGTAGATAGCCCTGTTTGAATTTAAACGCACGATATGTAGAATTCATACAACGCATACAATCGCAATACAATGTAAAAGTATAGTTTGCCTATCGCTGCTCTAAAATCATTTAGTCACACAAACTTCTTTCTTGCTAGAGTAAAAACAATTTCATTTGTTATTTGTTTAGGTTGTATTTCGCGAAAAATGTATACGCTAAAAGCATTTAATATTTCCTTAAACCTTTGTCAATGTCAAGAAGGAGTCCTTCTTGTTTCACTTTTTCACATTGAATATTGTAAAAAAGGCAATAAAACAAATCAAATAAAAGGAGCTCTTAAGGGGTTTTTTATACAAGTGTCTAATTGAAGAATGGGGTGCCCAATTAACAAGTACAAACTCAATCGGAAATGTGTTACTTACATGTAAAGTATTATAGACTGAGTCTAGCAAAAGTTTCCCTTAACCCTTGAACAAATATTTACGTCGTTTTGGTGGCACTTACAGCATTTGGGTCGAAGTGAACAAATGTCTGGCGTTGGAATGGTTGGAATACTAAAAAACGGAGGAAAAAAAAACTTAATATAATTATGTTGGTCTATTAGTGGTTAAACAAATTATACACGTGTTATGTGCTATTTTCATATTTTTTTTTTTTTAGTTTTCAACCATATTGTTCTTATAACTGTGTTATATGTACATACAAATGTACATTTCGTTTATAAAGGGTGTCGAAAAACTAAGGCAATACATATTTAAATTTTTCTCCATTTGTGCAAAAAGAGATTTTGATGGCAAACAGTTGAAGCTTATGCTCGTAATTAACACGGGAAATTAATATAGTTCCTTTATCGAAAATCAAAAAATGGATGTGAAGAACAGTCTCATATACATAAAGCATTAAGGCTAGAGCTCATTTATGCACCCTACATTAAAATTTTTCGTAATTTTTCCATAAATTTTGTAAATAATGCTTTATAACTTTTAAAATTTTTATAAAAATGAAACAAACCAACAATGCAGTTTGAAAGATCCATTTATGTTGAATAACTTAGAAACAAATAATTTTGACTTCGCTCTTACCGTTCCTGAGTTGTACCGGTTATGCTTGAGCACCCATGAAAATCCAAAAAATGTTTTTTTGGGAAACACTACTCCACAACAGCCCTGGTTTTATTGATCAAAATTTATTTAACATACAAAATTTTGAAATAAGAATGCGTATGCCCTAGTGAAGGACATTTGCCTGACGTGTTGTTCCATAAAGGACTAAATTTTGTTTTCTTAAGATTCAGTAAAAAAATTACAATTTGATTTACTATTTAATTCTAGACTTACGGTAATTTTGAAATACCCTTTACATAAATGCACAAAGTGTGTACAAAAGTCTCTTCAATATTTAATAGAAAAGTGTACGAAAGGAAAAGTCAAGTATCCACTTAACGGTAATTAACCTTTTTTTCTGCTACAATTTTCAATTAATATTTCTATTGTAATAAACAAGTTTTGTAAAGAATTTTTCATTATTCGATTCGAAAGGCAACAAATAAATTTTATAACCGTTTGTAATATTTGCAAATTAAGGTCACTTGGGGTCTACTAAAAATGCAATAATTTTCATTTATAAATTTTTAAAATAGTAATTTTCATATTTTTAATTTAATGATGGGATCCCTATTGCTCAAAAGAAACAATTATTTTTATTTAATTATTTAATCACGGTCTATGAACTTAAATTCTTACAAGCCAATAAAATAATCTACATTTTTTAAGAAACATACCCGACTTTGCATTTTTGTATGCTCCAGGTGTTAAAAGCATGCCGGGGGGAGGGCAAGAATTTGAATTCAATCACAAATTTATTATGAAAATCTGGTCTGTCAACACACTTTGAATTCAATATTATAATTAAAAGAAATAACTAATACATTAATAAAAAGTTGGAGTTTTAAAATTCCTAGAATTAAAGATTAGTTGGAAAATTGCAGAAATTTTTTTAAATTTTTTGCCACGCCTCTGTATACTGCCCTCTGGTTTTTTGAACACTGCTTCGCCGTTTGTAGTCCGCTCAAAACATATTGGATATCGTTTTGCATGGCTTGTTTATGTCGCAATTTTTGCCTTTGTTGGCTTTCTAATCCGACATCATATTCTGGGCGACACTTACCTCGGCTCCTTCCCCCTAAATGTTTTGCAAGAGGCAATAAAGCCCTTCTCAATCTTTTTACGTCTAACTCTTAATATAGATATTCATCTTAATGCCACGCCCCGCAACTAGGCCCATTTTTTCTTAACATATAAAGGGTGGTTAAATTTTACGGGCCAGTGTTGATTTTGAATAAAACACAAATTATTTAGGAAATTATTGTAAATTCTTTCTATTATGATAATACTGGTATAACTCAATTAAGTATGGAGCAAAATATCGGCCAAATGGACGCCGCGACCACGGCGGCACACCTCCATCCGATGGTCCAAATTTTCGATGACGATGAGGCATAATTGAGGTTCTATGCCGTTAATGTGCCGTCTTTAGCTCTTGAATTGTTGCTGGCTTATCGACGTACACCTTTTCTTTCAAATAACCATAAAGAATGAATCTCCAACGGTGTAAAATCACATGATATAACACGGCCATTGAATTTGTCGCGAAAAAGAGTCATTGTTTCGTAAGCTGTGTGATTCCTCAAGTCAACCCTAAAAATTTATAAGGTAAGGTCGCATGTGCCCATATACCGCGTTACTTCCCAAATCTTACACTTAATTTCTTATTTATTTATAACGTGAAATTATACGGTAATAAATTGTTGTGTTCCCTAGCTCTATCATACAGTCCACTCTACTCCCACACTCCACCAGCTAGAAACACCAAAAGTTATCTTAGATTAGCGGTTGTGAATTTGGAGAATATTTATGAAAAATAATTAAAAGTTTTATATATAAAAGAACAAAAAAGTTCATTTATTTAGTACCAAAAGGTAAAACAACTTAAAAAGCTTTTAGTTTGAATATTTCACATTCCATGTTTTTGATTATTTTTAAACAAAGTATATGTATATTAGACCGGGTCGACCTCAATACAAAAAAAAAATGTGCCAGTCACCCCTAGAATGAAAGATATGTCAATGAAGTTTCTAAGACAGGAATTTTTTTTGCCACACCCCAAAATACCCAGAATTTGAGGTCGGATTGAAAAGTCACCCAATGCAAAAATTAAGCCACTGTCAAGCCATGAACAACGATATGTGATATGATAAGATCGGACTTTAAATGGCAGCGCTACATAAAAAAACCAAATGTGCTGTATTTTGGGGCGTGGCAAAAAAAAAAATGTTTCCAGTTTTAGAAACTTCATTTACATAATATTCATTCTAGGGGGAGACTGCACCGATTCACCCTAATGTACATTTATAATACATACATAAGTGCTTAAGAATACCTTTTTAAAGGTGTACCAACATTATTTTAATAACTATTCCATCAATGAGCTTTTTTTAAGTGCAATTTTTTCAAAATTTTGAATTAAACGGTATCAAAAATATAATATCAAATTAAGAACCCTTAAGATTTCATATGATGTATGAGCCTCATAGATCCCAAACTAAAATCTTCTTGCCCGAAATTTATAAATAAAGGTATCTCTAATTTTATCATTTAAATACTTTTAATGAAACTTCGTTATTCAGATGGACTTTTTTACAAATATAACTAAAATATAACTAAAAACAAAATTAAAACCTACAATCTAAGTTTGTATAAATACCGCAAGTATGTATATCAATTTAAGTAGTTTCCTTAATAGGAAGTATGTTCTAATAAATTTTAAGATTTTTTTCTTCAAAATAAGATTTTTTTCGCCATATGAAGATTTTCCTTCCAAATCTTCTGGCAACGCTGGCCACACTATCGCAAACAACAGCAATATTTGCTGCAGTATGAGCTGTACGTAGGGATGCTACATCGTTGTGAAAAACGTCGATGTTTAAAAATATCGATTTTCCACGATAACCATCGATGTTAAAAAACATCGGTAAAAACACGATGTTATAAACTTCTTTGCATTAAAACTTACGGACTGCTCAAATTCCTCCTTGCTACTAAAAATCTTAAGGACCATCTAATATATGCATAAGCTTCCGTCAAAAATTAACAAAAGTCTGTCAATTGAATTTAAAAACACAAAACAAAAATCAAAAAACATTAGATTCCGTACGGAAAGTACGATAAAAATTAAAAATTGTTAAAATATTATAAAAAAATATTAACTGGACGATGTCGATTTTTTTTTAGTTTTGAAGCCGATGTATCGCCGATATATCGTCCATCAAAACATCGATATTAACATCGATGTTAATGAACGATACATCGATATTTTCTAAACATCGATGTATCGTGTGCATCTCTAGCTGTACGGGCATGCACGATTTTTCCGATTGTACGCACATTTGGACAATTAAATTAACCGAAAAAATCACGAAGTGCAGGATATGCATTTTGATTTAAATTCCCATTTTCATAACAAGCCTGAATAACTTTAACGCGTTGCTCGATTATGTATCTTTCCATGGTTCAAATTGAGTTAGTCTGAAATTGAGAAATTACAAATGAAATGCATGTTTAGGTGTGGTTCACATTCAACATCTTCCCTTTATTTTCAGTTTTGTTTTTTATTTATAGTGCCGCCGTTTCAAGTCCGATTTCATCGTGTCGCATACAACTGTTTATTGTTTTACATGCCTTAATTTTTGCCTCCTTTGACTTTTTAATCCAGCATCGAATTCTGGGTGCCACTTATGCCACCACTTTTGCGCACCAGCCTTTCAAACTTATGGCACCGTCTAAAACAATGCAAAAAAATGGATTTTCTCAGTTCAAAAGGACATACAATTATTAATTAAGCAGAGATTTTAACTTTATTTTAAAGGTTGAACAAATGAGCGTATGTCTAGAAAAAATTAATACACGCGTTAAGTTTACCAACTGCTGTTGTCCTTATTTTATGTTTGCTTTTTGGAGATTGGCAAATGTCTTTATTTGTTTTGAGTGACCGTGGTTTAATTTGAATATTGTAATTATTTAAAAAAATGGTGTGCGTGAATTTAAAAATTTCATTCTCACGCACTCACGAACTAACTTTCTTATTTAGGTTTAATAAAAAATCTATTTTTGGGTAATTCTGTTTTGAACTCATCTAATGGCAGGCAATTTAGCAAAAACATTCTGCAGATATAAGCAAAATAATAATTTTTTGTATGGGGGTACCCGTTTCCGACTCCTATACCTCCAAGGTAGAATATGCAGTTTGTCCTAAGAGTTACGCACATAAACTTTAGATGCCCTCACTATTGAGATGTAAGCTAAATTATATTTTTTTGTATGAAGGGATCATGGAGTATGTTCTAAGAGCAACGCACATCGAATTTAGTGTTTGTCACTATTTAAGTTCTGCAGATTTATGAAACATTATAAATACTTTGTATGGGGGTATTTTTCTTCCCTCTGCTATTCCTCTAAGATTTTGTTGGAGCATGAAGTTTGTTTAAGGAGTGACGCACATCAAATTTACTGTTGGAACATGCAGTTTCTTCTAAGACTAGCACACGTCAAATTTAGTGGTTCTCACTATTGTGGCTGAGGAGATATAAACTGATCCGTGAAAAAGGGGTTTTGGCCCCAGTGTGCATCGTCCATAACATGAAATGTACGTAGTGCAATGTTTTTCTTTAATATTGATAGAATTTTATGCGAATCTCTTTTAGATTTACGTTAAAATAAAAAAATGTGGTTATCTACCATTGAAAACTCATAAAATGCATTAAGTTAAAAAAAAATATGTATACAAATAAACATGATTTCAAAAAGCATTTCCCAAACACTTGAGAAAACACAACAGTCAAGGCCAATTTGTACTATGAACTAATTATTTAGTTACAACAGAACGATTGTTAAATACTTGTAATAACACAAGTACAGGGTATACAAAAAGAACAAATAAACAGAAATAAAAAAATCGCAACCGAACTGAACTGCTTGTAGTTCAAGGTAATAATTTAATTAAAAAAAAAATATTCATCAAAAAGAGAAAAAAATAAATAAAAATATTTATTTTTATGTTGAGAATATGAAATCTTTGAATTAAAAGAAAATTTGATTAACACAGTGCAACACATTCTTGTGTGAAATTTCTCGAAACTAACAAAATTCCATGTGGGGCTTACTAGTTTTATATTTAAAAAAATAATTCTGGATTTTGTAAACGGTTAGTCCGATTCGAAGAAAGTTTCAGATTAAGGACTTTGAATTTGGATTCGGGGTATATTGACTTATCAGGAGGGCCGCCATAGATTTCCAAAGTAGGGCACCTCGAACAAAAACGATCCAGAATTCTTATTTTTACACTGTTTTATAAAATTATCAAAGACATGCATATTTTATTTCTTACAATATGAAATAGTATGCGGAAAGCGAACCAGTAAATTGCTTTAAAAATTCCGAATCGCTAACTAAAGCTTCTCTGCATCGCCGGCCTCAGGACGGTCGCAAGGATTTTTTTCTCTATGGTATAACAAACACCGTCGCACAGTGCTTTGTCCCAATATAACGATGGTACAAAAATAGAAGGACTTGTCGTAGACTTTTGAAATTTGGTATGCCGATTACAAAATATCTTAGTTAAGAAAAATTACAATTTTTGAAAAAATCGGACCAAGGACTCGCCCGCCTACTTCCCATACATGCCAAAAATATAATTTTTAATATTGGCTAAATAATTTATCTAAAAACCATGAAAATCCGTATTTGTTATACGTACTTAGCTTTCTGTTAATTTAAGTAATGATTGCAGCAAGAACTCTTGGTCCTGCCATATATCCTTAATTGTAAAAACTCTGTAACTTTTGCAAAAAATTGTAATGAAACGGTGTATTTGTTTGTATTTACTAAGTATTTTTTTGAGTTAAATAAGCTTTGATCGTCCGTCAGTCTTTCCGCCCGGATTTTACCATTAATGGTCCTAGCTCCCGTGAACCACTTAATTGTTAAATATGAAAACATATATTAATGCCATTATTTGGCTATATTTATAAACATGTTATCGTCAATAAGTGGTGAATTTTTGTTTAATAAAATAAATAAAACCAAATAATATACAGATGTAGGTTAAATAAATGTATAAAATATTGATACTTAAAATAGTTTATTTTCACGTTCTCATCTCTAATTTGATATATAAATTAACGGTATTTTAATATAAAAATAAAGCGAAGCAAAATATAACACAAAACAAGGTGAAATTACTTTACAGCACATCTGATCTATTTTTCCTGGGTTTAGTGTTCACTAGTGCTTGTTGTTGGAAACACTACAACAAAAGCAAAAGCAACCAAAACAAGAAAACAAAATTACATGTTGTTTTTGTAATATTAATTTCAACTGACATTTGAAGATTGAATTTTTAATTTATTTGCATTTTTAATATAAAAAGGTTGCTCATTTATGAAAAAAAAAATTTTTATTTTTTCTCAATAATAAACTAATTTATTTATAAATACTTAGTTTAAATCGTAATCAAAAGAGAAATATTTTTAATTTTTTACGATTTTTTTGTTTATATAAACATAAAAATTATTGAGATTGATATACCACAAAAAAAGTGTGCATATAACGTATTACCTCATCCTGCTGAAAATTACATAATTTGGGTTAAATTTAAATTGGTTAAGGGTGTGGTGCACTAATTGACTTCCCTATAATACTTTCTTAGTATTTCTTTAATCAAATTAAGGATTTAAATTTTTTTTTCATATAGTTTGTTACTTTTCTTAAACATTATGAGTAGCTCAATAATTCCAAAAATTTAAGAACAAATTGTAAGAATATACCTATTTTAAAATGCATTTTTTGTTAAGTTGCGGCAAAAAACCGGTACTAATTTTTTCACTGCTCTTTTTAGAACACTATTTGCTAAGAAAAATCGAAACAAATATATACGATTTTATATAATTTTTTTTAAAGTTCAAATAAACTTTTGTAATTTTTGGATTTTTTTGGAAAAAATTTATATTTTTTGAGCGATAAAAGCTAACATTAGTTAATATTTTTAATAAAAATGTTATTATTGCCAAATTTTGTACATACTAAGGAACTCAAAAAACAAAACTTTAAACTGTTTTTTAAAAAAATTAATTTTTGAGAATTATTTTTTTGAAGCAATTCGATTCATTTTTTTATTCATTAATTCTTTCTGAACTTTTTTTTTTTGTCTATGGGACAAAGTACCGTGCGTCGTCGCTTACTAAAGCTTATCTACACAATGCAAGGCCCAATTTAGTAAAGCTTCTAAGCGAAACTGGTGTTTGTTAAAACATAGTGGAGTGGTAGTCTCTACTTACGGACACCTGTCTTGGCTGGACACTGTTGCCTGGTCCCGTGAGCGTGCCATAAAAAGTATTGAGTTTTTAGAGGAAGGACAATGCTCCCCCCAACCCCCTCCTTGTATAGAACCATTTCAGTGGTCCCTTCGGTGACCGTACACTGTAGACGCTGTAGTTTATTTAGGTACAATACACATATTTAGCCTACATTTAGTCTACATTGTCAATACATATTTATTAAATAATTAGTTTAAATGTTACACTTACCGGTTAATGTAATACACATGCAACAGAATATCAGTAAGACCTTTTGTGGCATATTGGAGCACGTGAAACGTTGATTGTTGAGGGAAACTTTTTGTCTGCTGGCTGATGAAATTGTTGAATTGCTCGATTTATTTTGTTGAAAACGAAGAAACATTTTGATTTTTTTTTTTTTAGAAAAATTTCTTCTTATTAATTTCTTCACTATTTAATGTCTATTAACACAGCCAGTTATTTTCTTTATTTTATTAAGAGTAATTTAATTTTTTTTTTGATAATTAAGTGATTGGCAGAGATTATATTTTTATTTATATTTTATGCGCTTAGTTGTTTATCAGATGAATTCTTTTGTTGAAAATTAAAAAAAAAATATCAATTGAGATTAAACGTTAAATTTTTCTTAATTTAAAATGTTTGTCTTTTTCTGGTTTATTTTCAGGTTCACTTACAAATAGTACCAGTGTGTTCGAGAATAATGGGAATCAACGAAAAATTTTCAAACATTCATTTAGATAATCTATCTAAATAATCTATTAGATGAGATAAAAAATATATTCTGTTCTCTGTAAATAAAAAAAAATGTTGTGCTTGATATCTCTGAATGTTTACTGTATTATGCAAAAAAAAAAAAAAGTTAAAGTACACATTCGTCCGCCAATACATTAAGCCCATACACTTTTGCTTGGCTTAGGCCGAGTTTTTGATATGTGGATTAAGTTTAAACTTGGTTTAACGTAGTCTGAAACTCGGAATTTTCCGGTGAAATGTGATTTTTTTGTAATTATATCATTAACGACCAACATTTTAAGCAAAACTAAGCTGTTCCTTCAAAATGTTGTATGCAAACTTGGTAATGGAGGCACAAATCGGTTTCAGGTTAAATAAACCTTGTTTAACTGAGATCTCATAAGCCTAGCCTTAATGTATTGGTAAGCTTATGTAAGCTTTAACTTTTATTTTTGCATAATGTAATCAGCAGGGAAACCATAAATATGCAACTGCAAGTTTTTCCTTGTGCGACCAATGAAGGCAGACACAATATATTTATCAGTTTTAGAGCTTTTTATGAATTTTGGCATCGATTTGTTAGAGTATATTTTACTTTTTTGCGTAATTTAGTTCAAAGAGCCTTTTCGAAGCATTTTTTAAAGTTTTCAGCGCATATTTTGCCTTTTTAACTTTTTAAGGCATATTTTGATACATGTTTAATTTTTTGTGGATGCCAACAAGAGCTTTCGCAGCAAATAAAAAAAATTTTTTTTTTCGCGAAATTTTGGCGAAAGCTTGTGTACCCAACGTGTTTCTTCAAATTCGCTATCTACATATAATTTTTACTCGAAAATCGTAAGTCAACGCAGGTTGTCATTAGAGATAAATGTTATTTTAAACTTTAAAATTGTATATGTGAATATGCACAAATAAGTCTTATATGAATTTCAAACTCTTAATATAACTTTCTTTTTGTGAGCCGATAACTGCTCGTCGTTTTCAAATGCAATAAAATCTCAAAAATTCGCCTTTAAAGACTTTATTTAGTGTATGGACTTCACCGATTATAATTTAAATATTGTGTTAATTAGATGGAACTGTTATTAAATTGTGGAATGTTTTGTTTTCAAATTATAATTTTATATTTTTTAAATAAACATCTTTAAAACTTAAACATTCGTTCGTTATTTTATTTGTGAGTTGGTGTCGGTTAGCAATATAATTTTAACAGATAAGAGACGTTATTTTGCGTATAATAATTTACAATCTGCCGACTTAATCCCCACTTTAGCTAACTTCTCTATTAATGGCTGTGATATAAGCAAAAAACCAAGTCTGCCTCTAATTTTATCCATAAATCCCTTGTTGTTTTGTTTCTGTAAATCTAAAGAATGGAAGACCAAAGTTTCCAAATTATGTACACAACATTCGACAAAACATGGGCGGTATTGGAGAAGTGGGTGTTGCACAGAAAAGATTTTTTTTATATCTAAAGAAGGGTATTAAAATTACTTGTCGTTCTTTAGGCACCGTGGTGAAGGGTTTTTAAGATTCGGCCTAGTCGAATATAGCACTCTTAATTCTTTTATAAAAATATTGACATATTCCTACAGCGTGGAAATTCTATGAAAGTGGACCTTGAAAATTTGGACATTTCTTCGTGTGATAACTTTGGAACTAGCCGTTCAAATGGCTGCAGTATATCCTGGTAAAAAACGGGTTTAAACTTAAGAGTGGATTCTGGTACATAAAAGGGTGGGTCACTGATGTATGAGAAAAAATAAAAGTTCTCGAATCATATTCTAATAGCAATATTTTTTTGTATTACGTTAAAACAAATAAAAAAGTTCAAAAAAGTGTCATCTTGAGCCCGCGCATGAGCTCCTAAGAATTAAGAATATTTGAAAAAAGTCCATTTTTTAAATTTTAATATTTTATATACTATCAATTATTATTAATTAAAACTAAAAATATTTTGAATTAAACTTAAAAAAAATAAAAATTTTGTTCTTATACAACATAAAACAATAAAATCCTTTTTGGTCACAAAATCTTGTTTACTGTCAAATCCAGGCATCTCTCGTCTTGATTCAAGTTTCGTCTATATTAAACCATCGCTTGACTTTTTTAGCGCAAAGAGTCATGAATGCTTCTTACACTATTTTCACGAACCTAAAAGTCGTTAAAATACAGTAATATGCTTTTCTGCAATACAATGCTATTGTTGCTATATTCAAAATTTCACAAAATTGAAGGTCACAGCGCGGGAAAAAAAATATTTTTTTGACCCAGCCTAGTGTAGATCTCTTCGAAATGTGTTATACCTACAAATTATTCAAGTAACAACTGAAATCGTATCTGCCTGTTAAAAAAAATTGTCTACAAATTTAGTAGTAAACAACACTAAGTACACTTGATGCCCTTTATGTCTAAGCAAGTTTGACTTGGTGTTGTTTTCAACTTTTCTATCTCGAAAACTACATAAGATAGGGCTTATGGGAATCCACTCACCGATAGGGGGACAATTCCTCAAAACGTGTACTTTTTCCCTTCCCTACAGAAATACAGAAAACTTTTTAGCGCTGTTTGCATCATTTTAATAAATTAATATAACTCTCAAAAAATAAACTAACAGGGGTGTGCTGGAAATCGCAAACGCAAGAATTTGGAAGTTGTTTTTAATAAACTTTAAACCTAATTCTTATAATTTTTGGTTTAAAATCCTGTTTAATAGGAAAATATTTGTTAAATATTTGTCATAAAATTCTTTTATTACAAAAATCTTATTTAAAAACGACTTTTAAAATTCTTGCGTTTTACGTTTGCGATTTCCAGCATACCCCTGTATATCTCAATGATTAATTTTCCTGGTGGTCTTTAGTGTATTGCAAAACTAGTTCGATCCCATATGGATTGTAGCTAAACTCGTTTCTTTCGAAAATTCGTAGCAAAACTCTTTCGTTCCAAAATTCAATCTACATATTTATTGTTTTTCTATATTTCAGTTGGTTTAAACTTTCAACTGTTCATATCAAAATAGTTCAACTAATTTCATCCATATAATCGGGCGCTACACTCAAAAAAAAGACACATACTAAATGAAAGGAAAACGACTTTCTTTAAAATAGTTCAAAAATTTCCTTAATTTGAAGTAAAAATTTATTAAAATGTAGAAAATTTTATTAAAATGCAATAGAATTACCTTAAAACGTGTAAAAATATAATAGTTCATTAACTTTCAAATAGGTTATAAATTAACACAGAAAAGTTATTTGACTTTAAGAAATTCTTACTGAAAGAAAATTGGTACTTCCTAAAACTAGGGTTACGTGAACTAAACTAAAGGAAATTACATCGTGAAAACAAAAAATTTTCACTATAGTTCAAAAAATATAATAAAGTAAATGATGTACTCCGATGGAGTTTATACAATTTTACAAACTTATAAATTGTTAATAAATATACATTATTTAAGTATTTAGTTTTCGTTTTTGTTGCATAATTTATACTTAATTTTAGAAATAATTTCCAAAGAGCCAAATATAGTTCATGTGTTACTAACCTTTAAGACCTTTTGTCATCAATTAAGTTCAAATAAAGATAAAAACAAACTAACAAATCATTTGCTTATTTTAAGTAAAGATGTATTCTCCTGGTGACAATATTCTAACAAAAATTCAATAAAAAATATTTTTTTTTTTAAAGTTTAGATAAAAGATATATTAATTTTTCTCATTTTAAACTACTTTCTACAATATACTTACTAAAAATTAAGTTAAAAAATACTGAAAAAATATTTCATTTATAAGAACAAATTTATTAGATTTTAGTAAATATTTTAATTATTTGTATTTTTCCTAGAAAAGATATTTATATATAATTATAAAAAAATTTATATTTTAAAAAAAGCAACCTTTGCCTTTATTATTATAAAAAAACAATTATAGAAAACAAAGTTGTTCTAAAGTTTTTTAAAAATTTAAATAATAACTTATTCAGAAAGTTGGAGCGACTATTGTGGATTATATTCATGCAACTTAAAAACGTGTAGTGAAATTAGCAAATTTGTTTTGGAATAAACTACATACATACGTATATTTTTCTGCTGTCGTATTGAACCTAATGTTTGCTCTAACCTGTTCAATAAATTCTTTGACAACTGTATCTAGCAGCAGCAATTCTGCAACCTCAACTCCTACAATCTCATCAGCAAATTTCAGGTCAACAACTGAGCAACCACAAAAGGTAAGATCAGGAAGAAAACATATGTATGTTCTTTTTAGTTATAAATACTTTTTTGTTATCAGTAATTTAATTTTTTAAACATATTGATTGTGGTTTGCTTTAAGTGCTCAGGTTCGTGCACCATCGTAAGAATTTGTGCGCGGGTTTGGTTTTATCCTTTTCGGATTGGAGTCTTGTTTTGAAAAAGAGGGTATAATTGATTATTTTCTTGAAAACCGAATCTATTGAATTTCGAGAAGTGCAGTTTTCAGGTATAATATGTATAATAAACATATATTAAAATACTGTGGAAAATGACGCAAACGAATTTTTAATATGAGCTTTTACGTAATTTAATTGTTTGCTTTTAAGAGTAATAAAATCGCAACATATGTATGTATAATTAAATATTTTTCGTCACGTGAAATTTAAGGTTTTATGTACAAAAATGATAACTCCTGTTACGATTTTTTGCTTTTGAACAATTGCCTTTTGCTAGTATAATTAGGAAGACTAAGGACCTCAAGTGCTCCTTAGCCACAGATGCTGTGTGTCACAAAGAGTGTCCCTTCCAAGTATTTCTCTAAAAGCGAACCATAATTAAACTAGAAAAAGGTTTAAAGTATATTCTTCAATAAATTACGATTTTGAACATACTCAGAAGTACGTCTTTTTAATTTGTTTACTTTGTTGGCAACTAAATTTTAATATATGTATACCATTAATACATTGAAGTTTTTTGTTTACTTCTTGAATCTTTGCACAAAACATTTAGACCCACAAAACTGCAACTTAATTTGGCTTCTCAACCAGTTATATATTTTTTAAAGTGAATAACAATGAAAGATGTACAGCACTTTCTTCAATTTTAACAGACATTCATAATATTTGAACCCAAATACTTGGTAAGATAAAAGCATCAAATAATAAAATCGCATTCAATAAACTTTAATTTTTATTTACAGATTTACAAAAATCAAGTACTATATTACTTATACCTTAATTGTAAATAAACAATTTAATAATACCACATCTTACACAAAACAGTTTTTTGCTATGTCTAGTAGTAGAATTAGTGTATTTTGTGATATTAAGACTATGTTAAATCTCACTTACTATTAACAAAAGTAGTGGTTACGCTTATTTGGTCAAATATTTAATAAGTGTGACCGTAGCTTCACACTATTTTAAAGAATTCATATTATTATTCGTATAATTTAATTCTTATTATAAAAAATTCAAAAATTAATTTAGATTGCTTTATTTGTAAAAAGATATTTTCCGAGTGTAAGAAGATTGCTTGCCATTTAAAATATTTTCATAACTTACCACCAAATAACTAAATAAAATAAAAAATAGCCTAAATAATCTAGCGTCCTTTTGCGATAAGCCATTTAATAATTTCCATTCAAAAGGAAAAATTTATAAAATTTTAAAAAATAGTAATTAAAAACGGGTAAATATTTCCCGTTTTTAATAAATATATGTATGTTCCAATTATTAGATATTTTTTTTATAGAATTTATGAAATGGGTGGGTTGGAAAGCTATATATTTTACTGGCTTTTGCAAAAATATTTACTAAATCGAAGTAAACTTATGGGTGGAAACTTTAGGAATATTTTTACTTAATTCAGGTAAAATTTCCATTATTTTAAGTGAAAAAATGTAATCTATTTAACTTAAAGTTTGGAAAAGATTTCTTATTTCCTATAGCATATAAAAATTATCTGAACTAAATTACAGGAAATTTTAACATATTTAAGGGAAATCTTAAGATAATTATAAAACTAAGTATAAGAACAAAAGTTAATATTTTTTAGTAAACAGTTATTTAAATTGAGTAAAATTTTGGTTAAATTTGTATATTTTGATATAGTAGTGAATAAAATTTATTTCTTAATAACAAGAAATTTTTGTACTAACTTGCTGTAAAAAATGTCTTTGGCGCCATACGACAGCCATTGCTTACTGAACTTTAGTAAATTTTTCTAAGTTCTAGTTAATTTTTTTTTTGAGTGTATATGGTTTTTGCATTTTCTCAAAATTCGAATAAAGTGTAACTAACGAGGCTTGCATCTCACCTACGCATATGTAATTAACTATGTATATTAAAGCTCAATGCGGCACGTGTTACAATTAAAATGCCGATTTCAAATTTCAATCATCTTGATACATTAAACATTTTCTAAAAACTCGAAATTGTATATTTTTATTTGTGAAGAAGGTGTGATTGTTTTTTTACATATTAATTTCTATGTAGAAATTCCATTCATTTTATATTCGCTTTTAATATTTCCATACATTTTAGCGAATGTGAGTGCGAATGCAACTAGCAAAAATAAGAGAATAGTTCGCAAATTCGAACGCGAATATACGTCGTTCCCTAATTATATATTAGGGGTTTCGACGAATATTCGGGGACATGGTTTTAATACATGGATTGCTAGGCTGTGATGACCCATAGTTTAGGGTTTCTTTAAAAAAAATACTACATATGTACTTAAATGCTATAGCATTTAATTTATAAACGAAAATAAGTCGAATATCTACTTAATTTTAGACAAGATATTGTAAATGAGATATTATTTTGAATATTCCCTACATTGGCCTTAAAATAAAATATCTGTCCTTTTTTCCCTTCGCTTAAAATTTTCCAAAAAAATCTCTACAAAAAGCGAATATTCCCTACTATTTGCATGGCGGTGCGCAAAATGACTTCAGGAAATATGGCAAAAAAAAAAAAAACAAGAACGGCCCCAAAATTTTACATGAGACACAACATCACGAAATTTTTGGGGCAGTTTTTTTTTTTGGGTTGTTTTTCATTTTTTCGTTGGGGGGTTTTTACTTTGGAGCTATTTTTCATTTACTAAAAAAAAAATGCAAATTTTAAGAAATGAAAAATTACCCCAAACATTTTTGCACAAAATTCATGCAAAGGTTTTTAGGGATAGTATCAAAAACTCGAATTCGTATACCAAAGTGGAGAAAATCCTTGCCTGTTATGCAAAGATGCTTTAGTTAGCGAAGCCGGCGCTTGTTATACCTTGCGCCCGGCCGAAGGCTGTCTATTTATTATTGTCACCGACAACCATATTATTGTTAAATAAGTCCTCAAGGAGCAACAACCATATTATGGTTGCCTCTAAACATGTTATGGTTAAATACGACAATAATTTGTTTTCAAATTGACAATAGTGTTTTTCTCTTTTCTAAGAACAACATGCTATGGTTGAAAAACAACCATGCCATTATAAGTCTTAAACATATTTTAGTTATTTCTTATCATACCATTCTTGATGGAGGACTAATTTAACCATTATATGGTTGTCAGTGACAATTATATGGTTAAATTTAACATAATAGTATAAAAATTTCTTTAAAAATGGTTTTGTTGGAGGTCATCATATTTAAACATGTTTTTTCTCTGGGTGCAGTGTTCATTATACCATACAGAAGAAAATCCTTGCTTCCGGCCGTCTATAAAGTGAAGCTTTAGTAAGCAAAGCCAGTGTTCGTTATAACATATAGGAAAAAAGCCTTGCGCATGGCAGGGAGGTCAACAATGCAGTCAATCGTACGATTTTTCAAACCAAAACTCGAATTTTGAAATCGGGATTTTAAATTTGCGATTTTAAGTTTCGGGCATATGAACCCAACCCAAAATTTTTAATAAAATTATCTCTGTGTTTTTTTTTTGTTGGGGTTAAATTTCATTATAAATTTTGAGGTGATTTTTCATAATAAAGAATTAACCCAAATTTAGGGTCATATTTTTTATTTTAAGGGTTAGTTTTAATTTTTTGGTATAATTTTTTATTAAAAAAAAGAGGTCCATATTGCATAATGAAAAAGAGATCCGAATTTGGGGTAAATTGTCATTTATTTTTTGGGGCCATATTTCGCAACGCCATTGGCATTACTGGCCACATCGTTCCTGTGTCCTGTATTTTCTCAAAGTTTTTTCGTATGCTGAATAGAAAGAAAAAAAGCAATGAATTGAAACGCGAACACACATGCAAACAAAAAATGTCCATAGCAAGAGAAGACTATGCTCTTAAAAAGACTTTGTGCTTTAAGCGAAATTAACACAAAAGCTGATTTATTCGAATCTAACCCTGCAGAAGATTAAGAGTTAATTGTCCAAATGCCACTAGTACAATTAGTAGAACAAGAAGTACTAGTGCAGGGTTAGAGTTTTTATGAAGAAGTACTTGTGCATATAAGTACCAGTACTTGACGTAGTTCAAGGGCACTACTTGTAGACTGATAGAATTTTTTGTAACAAAACTAAAATTCCAGAACATACTTCTATTTGATGCAGCTTCTTTAATTTGATTTCAAATCATTTATTTATGGAATTTTTATTGTAAAAAAATGCTAAAATGCTAATGCAAAAAGCACCCAATGTGGTCCAAGTGAACTAGTACACGTCTAGTTCCAATAGTACTAGTGAATAGCATTAAGATGGTATAGAAAAGTTTACAGTTGAGAACTAGTACTAGTTTGGTACTAATTAGGTACTAGTTCAATATCCTGCAGGGAAGTTTTAAACTGCGATAGGCAACCTGTAATATTACATTTTGCGATTGTATGCGTTGTATAAAGTTTACATACATTCCCAGAGGTAACTAGAATGAGTAAAGAGGCATAATTGAAGGCCTTATTAAGAAGACACAAGCCCTTCTCGCCGCATTTCATACTTATTTATTTTTTACACAGGTTGTCATTGGGAGCAAGCCCTTCCACACTGCCTTTAATATCAAGTTCGATCCCATCCCAAAAAAGTAAATAAAAATGAACAACTTTCTTTCTCCCTTCTTAAAGAAGGGAGTAGAGAATGTGTACTGAATATTTAAGAAGGTCTTTCAAAAAAAATGTTATACCTTCTAGAAGGCATACTTCTGAAGGCAGGATATCATGAGAAGCGAATCTTTTAGAAAGGAGTATAGAGGCCTTCAAAAAAGGATGTCACTTGCGGTCCTTTCAATATTTATCGCTGGGTTGTTATTTATGTATGTTGTCAAATTCTCTTCAATATGTGTACGTAATAAAAGAGAAAAGAGAAAACGCGTCGCCTTGATTTTGCCTTCCGCAGGCTTGGAACACATTCCTATGACTCGCAGTCCTACCAAGGTAACGATATTTAACACAAACCTAATTTCATGCAAACCCAAATCTAATCGAACATGTAAATAAACGCTGAACCTTCTTTCATGATTAGAATTGATTCTGGTCTAATCTTACGTATAATTTCAAAGATGTTTGTATATTTTATCAATTACTTTTACGAATATATATTTACAACAAACACAACAACAACGCAAATATTTGGAGGCCTTGCGGAGTTAAGATCGTTTTCAGTATCCTTCCAAAAATTGTAAAAATAATTTTGTATAAACTCCCATCTATCCCATCCGGCTGACGACAATGTCAAAGCCGTACGTACATTTCTTTTATTTTATTTATTTATTTATTCTTTTATTATACATACATATAAAAATAAAAATGTTTGTAATGAATTATTGAAAAAATAAAGAAATTACTGCTACTACTACTACTACTCCCATCTATTTTGCAAGGGAATGTTTTTTGGGGAATTTTATTTATAAAAGGAGGAATGGGGAAAACTTTCAGGCGGAATTTTTATTCGTCATTCGGCTTATAAATTAAGCTTAATAAAAGTAAAATTGTAAATGAACTAAAGATAAAATTTTAAACAATAAGAAAAAATCTTCAAAGTATAATAAAACAACTGTTTGTCTCATCCAATAAATTTAAAATATCTACCCACCCATATACTTGTAAATGCACTTTTACCCAGCGGGAAAGAGAATGAGTACGGATGCCTTCTAGAAGGCCTCTGTAATCCTTCTTTTGGAAGTGCAAGGCCTGCTCGCTCCATTCCATACGTTGTCATTGCGGAGTAGGCCTTACGCTCCCGCTTCTTTAGCAGTTACATAAGAATGATAAAAATATAATTCTTTTGCTTTTGCTTTGGCAAAACGTAAAATATTACTCTCTCTCTTCTACTCCTCAAAGAACGGAATGTGTGTCTTATCATTTATACGAAAGAACTTATAAGTTATATAAAAATAGTAATTGAATCAAAATGTGTTTAAGCAGGCCTTTAAAAAGGCCTGAAGTCAGAAGACCTTCTGATTTTTTCCGCTGGGAGGGTACTTAAACACACAAACACCTTAACACATACCACAATCAAAAGACACATACAAAATAACAAAAGAAGAATTAAATATAAATCGTTTATCTTGAGCTGATAAATTACAAATGTCATTTCATTCTGTTCGCTTGTCTAAATCTTAATAAAAGTTGTTGCTGTATTTTTTCTTTAACTTTTATTTTGTTCATTTTGTTTAAGAGTTCAAAAAAAAAATGAAATAATTGAGGAAGAAAATGCAGAAATTATGCGGAATGAATTGACACACTGATCAGAATTTTTTTGTTTTGTTTTACTTCCTCGACTTTTATTATTCACATGTGGAAACACACACAGCCAAGCACCAATGACAATGCAGATGGCGTTATGAATTGCAGAGTGAAGAAAGAATTGAAGACACCAAAAAAAACAACAAACTTACAAAAACAATACTCAGCTGTTTTTTATGATGGTAATAATGCTGGCTGGCTGGCAAATGATGCCGAAGATGTGAAAAGTGCTGGTGACCAGTGATGTCAGATTAGGGGATTTATCCCCAAATTAGGGATTTTATTTTGAAAACGGGAATAAAAAATTCTATTTGGGTATTTTGTTGGGGATCTTATTTGAAATTTGGTGTTTGTTTTCTTTTTCTTTATCTTTTTTTTTTAAGCAAGAAAAACAATATTTAAAATAAAAAGTATTTCACTAACTGGGTGGCCACACGACCAAGTTTTGCCTTTCAATTCCATTCAATTTGCAATACACTCTCACTTTTTTACTAACACAATCACACTTTAAATTGACTACGAGATTTCTTACAATTTCACCTTTTCATTTGTTTGGCCAATTTTACTTTCAATTTAACAGCTGATTAAAAGATTGTCTTTATAAATAGTTTTCATGATGACATATTGAAAGTAAATTGCCTGCAAATCGAGTACAGCCTACGCCACAGCTTTCAATTTATGCAAATTTTGGCCGCAGGGCAAGTAATGACATTTTTCATGTTAAGTGTATTATGGGAAGACTTAGCAAAAAAATATTGAGGCCGTAGAAACAGATTCATCATACTTAGCCTTAGATTCAATAGATTTGAGCTACGATTTTGAGGATGAAATAAAATCGATAGATTAGGTGGTGCTCTTATATGTAAAGAAGATATATTTTTTATATCTTAAAAGTTTTTTGCAACAAATGCTAAAGCGTTTACTTCCAAATCTAAAATTGTTTAGGACTTACAAATACAGGGTGTCCGCCGCAACTTTGATACACATTAGTCTTGACAGTTAATATTTGGCAGTCGTAAAGTAGACACGTGGCAAATTTATTATGGAAAAATATTCGATAAGCCAGCGTGTTTTAATCGTTAAAACATTTTATTAAAATTAATCATCGATTACTGTGACGATGAGAGAGTTACATGAAATTGTTGGGAGAAATCACGTGCCAACAAAACGCACTATTTATCGTGTAGTCAATTATTTCGAAGAAGATCGGCTAAAAACATTACTGCTGCTCAAGAAAGTGTTCAAAACAATCCATCAACCTCAATTCGACGCCGTGCTCATGAGCTTGGTCTTCAAAGAACAACTTTGGCCAGAATTTGGCACAAGGATTTGCATTTGTTTCCATTTAAAATTCAGTTGACACAAGAGCTTCTTCCACAAGACCATTTAAAATCAAAAACAAATAAAGTAGTATACCTTCCTGGCGGTCGCCAGGTATTTTGCTCCAAATATATGTACCAGGGCTGTGAAGCTGTCAAAAAAATAGTTCTCCCTCCGACTCCAGTCGCTGAAATTTTTTAAGTCCGACTCCAACTCGGACTGTTACTCTAACTTTGATGGTTAATGTATATGAGACAAGTCCTTATTTGACTTTAAACTTTTTTTTTTTTGTAGTGAAGTACCTTTTAAATTGTTAAATACAGCAAGAAAATGATTCTGTAAAAATTCCAAATCGATGTTTTAAAAAATTATTAAAGCAAACCCTCTTGAAATTTTTTTTTTTAAAGTCGGAGTCGTGAGTTTTTGTAGTTACCTTGACTCCGACTCCGGTACATAAACCTCATCGTCGAATCCGACCCCACAACCCTGGTTGTAACGCATTAGGAGAGCTCGATCTCAATTATAAAAACGAACGGTTATTGATATCAATCATTGAGCAGACATTCACAATGGAAAACGTACAAAAATGTAATACATTCAGCTAATTTTTGACAAAAATATATTAATATCAAGATGCCGCTTAATCAGGGCCATTTTATGACAAAATGAGTATTTAATAGGGAGATCGATCGAATAGTATTCGACCGGTTTAACCGGTTATTTAAGTTTTGCCCAAGTCGAATATTTTAAAATGTTATTTTAGTAAAATAAGCCGGTTATTTTAGTAATGTCTAATTTATATACGTTTTCCTTACTTTTGTTATAAATGTACCCAAAATTTAGGTATTTTTCTATTTTAATATTTGGCAAACTTATACATTTTTTTAAAAAATGTCACCACAAAATGTAACAAAATTCAAAAAAACATTATGAGCCATGTAAATACAAATCGCTAATGTAAGCGTGTGTTCTTGTAACAAAAACCAAAAACAATTTAAAATACTACAAAAAAGTTCAGCTTAAGAAGTAATACGCAATTTGACAGTTTTATAAATACTACCAGTCCAATTATGAAAAAAATTCCCCGGGAGTTTATTCCCTTTTCAAATTTTTACATTTGTATTAACATAGGAAAAATGGAAAAAGGGACAAAAACCTCCGGGGTATTTTTTTTCATAATTGGGCTGATAATTATTTGCTTATCGGCTTTTAAAAAAGTTTGCTTTTCTGATGCAGCGCACTTATGCATTTACGAACGCACTTTGCTAAAATATGCTGCCAATAATTAATGAAAAACTCTTAAGTAGTTCTAGCATATCTTCATGCTTAAAACTAGAACATACCGGCGGAATCAACGTTATGGGAAAATTCATCAGTTTTATTTAAATCAAAAATGTCCTGGAAGGGTTTAGATTTTGATCCACGAATTGACTGATATTTCATACAAAAACCAAGTTCATATTACTATTGTTTCTATAATGCTGAAACAAACAAAAATTGAAATATATAATCCTGGATAAGAGGTTTTGTTTTCCACTTTTCAAAAATATGGCTGAAGTTTACTGATGCATATGCTTAACCAGCAACAAATTAAAACTCATTTACAATAAATTTGAGAGAATATCTCAAATAATAAATTTATTAAATTCCCATAATTTTTTAAAATTAAAGTTTTTAAAAAATTCTACAGCTATTAAATATTTGACGTCCTACACGTAACCACTAGTTTTCTCAAAGAATTTTTTGCTTTTGCAAAACGTTTGGCTAGAGAAAACATTATTTAACGGTTTCTTAACTACATTTACATAAATACAATTATCTTCTTAGACATAAAGTTTAGCAAATAAATAGAAATTGTTAATAATAAAGCTTAAGTTTAATCAATTTACTGGTCACGCTTTTTTTATTTTATCGTCAAATATTTGTTAGGTCTGAACATACCCTAAGTCATATCTATGTATTTTGTTGGTTCCTTGCCTACGTGAATTGTTTTGTTTTTATTCTAATTAACTTTTTATTACAAAAACTAATTTGATTTTTGTATTTTTATGTATTCGAACTAAAACCGGTTAACCGGTTATTTTTAAAATGCTTAACCGATAATCGCTTTTTTTTTAAATTTCAACTATTCGGAATATTCGAAAACCGGTTATTATAAAAAGTCGAATAATCGATCACCATAGTATTTATTGGAGATTTGTGAGGACAGCAAAAAATATTTTTTGGGGATTAAAATTCACAAATTGGGGTTAAATTTGAAAAAGATCTGACAGCCCTGCTGGTTACGATGGTTTGCTTATTTGTTTTTACGAAATTACAAAAAAAATTGTTCCTTCAAAGACAACTCCTTTCTATTTCTGGTCCGTTTAGAATACTGAATACTGTTTGTTGACTTTCAAACATAACTACCCAGTAAAAAATTCGCCTACTTTTTTAAAATGAATAGCTTCTTTCACTCATTATTTAGTAGCTTTCTTCTTTTAGTAGAATTGTAAGTAGTGCTTTTTTGTTTTTCTGATTACTAAACACATTATTTGGAGGCTAGGAAATTATAAAAAAAAAAAAAAAAATTGAGTTTAAATTGCTGGTAAATGCCACACAGTATGAGACTAGTGTTGATTTTAAATAAATAAGTAACTGGAAAATCACTAATTCAGGGACATGCGACAGAACTGAGGGGATGTATTTCAATGTAGCTGCACTTTTAATTTTCTTAGTGAAAAGAAAAACGTCATATTGTTTGGTCATTAAAAGGCCTACTTTATAGTCTATTTTTGTTTACTTCTATTACTCAGATACGAGTGTGGTCCAAAAAGGTCTACGTGGGTTTCTTGTTTTTTTTTTATTTTTTTTGGCACTTATCATAAATTGAGGTTCCTGAAAAGTTTATTTAAAGCAGTTTAAGACGAACGGATCGTTAAATTAAACTTAAATAAAACAAGTACAAATCTTATATTCGGCAATGCCGAATCTTATGTGCCCATCACCATGGTGCGATAAAAAGAGAAAGTTCTTTTGCTTCTGTGTATTGATAACGATAATGCTGTTTCTAATGTTGAAACTTTTGCTCTTGCTGGTCTCTAGCCATAACCTATAAATTGTTTGAACGGGAGGTGGTGTACCCACTTCTCCAACTCCGCCCATATTTTTTGGTATGACGTGCATTGATAAACCACCGAGTGTACCAATTTTGGAAAAATTTTCTCTTTACGTTTTTTAGATAAAAAAAAAAAGATATTTTGTGCGACCACTTTTCACTCCCACCCACATTTTGTCGGATATTGTCTATTGATATCCAAGACGCTTGTTCCTATTTTGGAAAATTTTGCTCTTGCCGTTCTCCAGATTTAAAAAAAACAACCCCAAGGGATTTATGGGTAAAATTAGAGGTCGTCGTGGTTTTTGCTCATGTCTCAGCCATTTGTGGACCGAGCAGGCTAAATTTCAAAATCAAATTAACGGAAAATTTGTGACATAAATTAATACCAAACAAGTCCCAATCAAAAATAGGGTGTGCGGCAAATCCGATTTCATCTGACAGACGGATATCGTTAGGTTAGATCAACTTCGCTCCTAATAAGAAGAGAGAAAGTCGTCCATTCAGACCACCAAGATAAAAACTTAATTTATTTTCAGATTTTTTCTATTATAATAATCATGACAGCATCAATTAGTTCGTTGTGATTACAAGAAACATCTACAAATGTATGTAATATGACTACACACATGTACAAAGTATATTTAAGAATCGCCATACAACTCTACTGAAGACATCTGAAATTATTTTTTAGCTCAGGAGTACATTTAGTATATTTTTTTTGACTTATACCAGACACCTTTTCAAAAAAATTAAAAACTTTAGGGGCCCATATTTCGGGAGCCCGAGATAACTTTTCGAAACCCTTTGTCAGATTTGCTCTACTAGTAGCCTACTTTCATTTCGCATTGTAAGTGTTGAGGCTGGTGGCGGTGACCTGTATTTTGTTGCACAGTGTAACAAGTCAGTCCATGGTCTATCCCGACTTTAATTAAAGCAGCGCCAGAATTTGAATTTATATTATAAATAGTAAGGGAATGCCGTCCGAGATTTTCGCTAAATCGAATCAAAGGCTTTCATAAATATTTCAATTATAAAAATGGAAAAAGCAAATAAAGCCTTAAGGACCAAATACACTGTTCAAAATACTCATCAAACATTGTGGTAGTATTAGTGAAAATGTGTTTGTATGTGTCACACCGACGATGCTGGATGGAAAATCCAAAAATTAAAATCCAGCACACGTACGTACACGTGTGAATTCGCCTGCTGGACAAGCATTTGACAAGTGTATTCGGCCCTTTAGACAAAAAAAAAATCGAATTATGCTAGAAAGAAGCGAATTTTTTAAAGCACTTTTGACCTGCCCTCTTGCATGCACAATCATACTTGCTGCTATTTTCAGATAAACAAGTGAGCAAGGGAGAGTGCAGATGTATTTATTTATTTTTTTTTTGTTTAGCGTGAATGTGTGCGTGTGTGTAATTGTCAAAATATGGCCTTTAAAGGAGTAAAATGAAAAAAAAATAAAAGGAAAATAAGAGGACAAGTAGAAACGTATGTTTGTTCGCCTTCACTTTGATGAAGGCACAACAGAATTTTATTGTATGCAAACACTCTCACACGCAAATAATGTAAATTATAAATATTTTTTTTATATTTCGAATAGTTTTAACGTCATTATCTCTTCCTTGTTGTTTCTTTTGTTGTTATAAATAAATTCACTTTTTATTTTTCGTCTTTCTGTTCACTGCTTCACCTTAAATGAATTATGAATTGATTTTTTTTTTGTAACTGTTGTTGTTCGTTTAAGTGTGAATATGTGTGAGTATATGTAGATGGAAGTGTGTAGGTTTTGTTATAATAGCAGCAGCAGCAGCAGCAACATCAACTGCATGCAGGCATTACAATTTTTGAGCTTGTATTTTTTTTTTTCTGGTAAATTTTTTCCTTTTGCTTTATTTAATTTCCTTTATTTTCCTGGTTTATTTTTACACGTTCTAGGTTTCACACATTTTCAAGGTTATTCTTAACTTTGCACGTGCTATTTTTTCTAATATCACCTTAATTTTCTATATTTTTGGGGCACGCACACATCATTTAGTAGGTGTTAAACTGTAATTTACCGTAAATAATTAGCAATATGCCGTCGACACTTATTAATTGGCGTCAAGAATTAATTTTTCATGTGCATTGAGAACGAGCATTAAAATCTTGGAAAACGAAAACAGGGCACCTTTTTATTTCTATTATACTATATTTGTTCTTAAATCACACACAAATCTACTATACAATAACAATGATTGTAATTATTGTAATATATTTCTTTTTTTGAACGGTAGAAGAAGGCAGCCCAACAGCAGCACAACAACTACTAACTACTCTTGTTTAGATTTCAATTGCAACTGACGTCCACGTTTGACGTGTGTTGAGGTTTTAATGAGCTCTTCTAACAAACTGAACTAAACTCTGAAACTAAACTTGGTAAAAAGTGTACGTTTGCTTGTGAATGTCATGTTCTGGCCTGTGTGCGTTTGTATATGCGGATTTGTGGCAAATCGTTTTCTCTCGTTTATGTGCGTTTTTTGCTTTTTCATTTTGATATTTTGTTTCGTTTTGGAAAGCATCGTTCTGTATATTTTCCCTTGCGTTTTGCCCGTATTTCGCATCTTTTGTGTTTTATTTACTGCAACACAACATGTTTGAAGTTGTGGTTTGTTTTCGTGTTTTTTTTTCGCTTGTTTTACTGTTAGTTTTTTCCTGCGTAACAGAACAAAAGCTTTTAAAAAGCTTTTATGTTCATACTCGTATTTAACATGGTGTCGCATGTCGTATGAACGTTTAAAATTTAAATTTTAAATTAATCATACGACCCGTCATTTAGAGGTTCGTACAGTGCTAGCAGCAATTAGAGCTGGGCACGTGAGAGTTTTTAGACTCATGTCACGCACACACGCTCACGAATTGAATTATTTTGATTGCGCACTTTCAAGCACGACATATTTTAAAAATACTCACGTCACGCACGCTTTTTTAATTTCCGATTTACAGTTTAATACAAGTTCTTGAAACCCTAAAATGCAATTTAGCACAACTGAGGTTATCTGACTTAAAATTAAACTTACACGGAAAGAATTATTTGCTAAATATGGCTTAAACCAAGAAAATTTAGTATGACTGCCTAGTTCTGGCAGTCCTGATCGAGTTCTTTCTCGATTTGGAAGCAATTATATTCAGTGCTGCCACAACCAATTCAATTTTTACAACCAAAATTTTTGAAAAAGTTACCAAATGAAAAAAATATAACCAAATTTAAAATGGCTTTTATTAATTGCGAAAATCACTAAAATTTATTTTTAGTTGCATTTCAATTCAAAGATTATTTGTAAAATAATAATTATAAATCAAAAAACCAAACATGAAATATAATTCATTTACATATTAAAAAAATAACGAGAAACTTAATTAAAACTTTTATTTATTTGAACCTTTTTTCGTGAAAAAAACCGTAAAATTTCCATACAAAATTCAGTACATTGAAAGTTAATAATGTAATATTTTTTAATATGCCAGTTATAAATAACAAAAAGGGAAAATTGTTTTCCGCTTTTTAGCTGACAGTCCTGCCAAATGTGGCGATTTCTAAATTTCGATGGAAATTTTCGTTTGGCGAAATTAAAAACGATTGGCGATATGCGAAATGCATTTTATGTATATATTTTCCAATTACCATTTATGTATGTATCTAAAATATTATAAAAACTTAATTCTCTTGTTTGTAAATTTTATTTAAAATTTATAATTCTTATTATAAATAACTGTTTGAAAATGGTTCTTTTTGATATATTTTGTGTATCATTGAAAAATATTGTGGCGAATATAAACAATTTCGCCTTTCGTGACGTACATTCAATGGGGACAAAGTATATGACTGACGGTCCAAAGTTTTTTTTACCAAACAACTATTTTAAAAAATATTAAAAAATATACATACCGACAAGTTATCAACAGTAAAATTTCAAATTTCTTAAAACATACAGCCCTTTTTTTAAAGAAAATTCCATAAATTTTAAAATTATATTGATATGTGTATTTTCAAATTTGTATAAAAATAAACTTCTGAAAATAACCTAAATTCAGAACATTAAACTTATTTTCAAGTTTTTAGAAACACTAAAACGAATTTTCTGAAATCGATTCCTCATTAAGTCTTTACTACTCTTAAAATCAAGAAAAACTACGCTCATTTAAAAAAAATAATTAAAAATTTCCATTGAATTAAACTTCATTTGTTTTCGATTTCAGAACATCGCGTTTTTAATATAAAAATCACAAATGGCAATATTTTCTTAGCAAAAATCTTAAAAAAATATTTGGTTACTGTTTTAAAAGGCTATTTTGGTTTTCGATAAATTATAAAAAAACTTTCGTTCCTTAGTAAAAAATCATGAAAAAATCGTAGTACACAGTACAAATTATACGAGCTCGTAAATAATTGTATCAAGAAAAACATATTCGTTCGCATTATTATTTTAGAAAAAAGTAACCAAACTGAAAAAATATTCACATCTCCACATTGAAAAAAAATATAACCAATTTTGGTTAGAAATAACCAAAAACGGCAGCCCTGATTATATTTTTAATTCTTTCAGTCGATACTAGGGTGATCGATTATTCGACATTTTTCAATAACCGGTTATCGAATATTCCGAATAGTTGCTATTTTAAAAAAACCGGTTTTCGGTTAAGCATTTTTAAAATAACCGGTTAACCGGTTTTTATTTGAATACATAAAAATACAAAAATCAAATTAGTTTTTGTAATAAAAAGTTAATTAGAATAAAAACAAAACAATTCACGAAGGTAAGGAACCAACAAAATACATAGATATGACAAAAGGTATGTTCAGACCTAACAAATATTTGACGATAAAATCAAACAAAAGCGTGACCAGTAAATTGATTAAACTAAAGCATTATTTTAAATAATTTCTTGTTATTTGCTAAACTTTATGTCTAAGATGATAATTGCATTTATGTATAATGTAGTTAAGAAACCGTTAAATAATGTTTGCTCTAGCCAAACGTTTTGCAAAAGCAAACAATTCTTTAAGAAAACTGGTGGTTACGTTAGGAGTCAAATATTTAATAGGTGTGAACATAGCTTTAGAATTTTTTAAAAACATTGGTTTTTAAAATATAGGAATTTAATAAATTTATTATTTGAGAAATTCTCCCAAATTTATTGTAAGTGAGTTTTAATTTGTTGCTGGTTAAGCATGTCTATATGAAGCAGTAAACTTCGGCCATATTTTTGAAAAGTGGCAAACAAAAACCCTCTTATCCAGGATTATATATTTAAATTTTTTTTGGTTTGAGCATTATAGAAACAATAGTAATATGAACATGCTTTTTGTATGAAATATCTGTCAATTCGTCGATCACACAACTTAAACCCTTCCAGGACATTTTTGATTCCTTCAATTTTATTTTAAGTTCTTGGTGTTTTAATAAATAAAACTGATGAATTTTCCCATAACGTTGATTCCGCCGTTATGTTCTTGTTTTAAGCATGAAGATGTGCTAGAACTGCTTAAGAGTTTTTCATTCATTATTGGCAGCATATTTTAGTAAAGTATTATTTGCAGTCTCTTAAAATCTACTTGACCCTGTTAAGTTTTACTTGGCGTATATTTTTGTCAAGCTTGTAGACTAATTAAAAGTGATTAATAAGTCGTGATATAAAGAACCTTTGCAACTTATCATTTTAGGGTCGATTAAGCACAATTTTCTTTTAAGTCAGTTCGAAATATCACCAGAGATGACATCTTTGTAAAGCTATATATAGTATTTATAATACTGTCCAATTGCTTATTACTTTTTAAGCTGAACTTTTTTTGTAGTATGTACTTTATATTGTTTTTGGTTTTTGTTACAAGAACACACGCTTATATTAGCGATTTGTATTTACATTGCTCATAATGTTTTTTTGAGTTTTGTTTCATTTTGTTTTGACATTTTTTATAAAAAGTTTAAGTTTGCAAATATTCAATTAGAAAAATACTTAAATTACGGGTGCATTTAAAACAAAAGTAAGGAATAAGTATATAAATTACACATTACTAAAATAACCGGGTAATTTTACTAAAATAACCGGTTTATTCGATATACGAAAAATGGACATTTTAAAATATTCGACTTGGGCAAAACTAAAATAACCGGTTAAAACCGGTCGAATACTATTCGATCGATCACCCTAGTCGATACTGAACGAATCGAAATTATTTTTTCTGTATTGTGAAACTCAAATGATAGCTATAAACACTGAAAAAATTATTCCGATTCGTTCAGTATTGACTGAAATAATTAGATATTAAATTGCTTTCGAATCGAGAAAGTACTCGATCACGGCTGCCAGAATCAGGCCCCAGATCGTCAGGAAACTTCATCAAAAGGTTTTAGAAAAACTAAAGATATTAAACCAAATAAAACTATTAAGCGTATAAGAATTATAAGCAACAGTTCTTCTTGTAACAATATCAAAGTTTAAACAAATACATCAACAATAAACAGTGAGTTTTTCTAAAATCTTTGGATGAAATTTCCTGATGATCTGGCCTAAGCAACCGGAGAAATGCGCACTGGAACTAGTTTGTTCAATTAATCGGGTTGTATTTTGGTTCGATTAAACGCATTTTTAACTTATTTTATTAAACGAATAAAATTGTAAAATTTATCGATTAATCGAATAATTCGAAATCCAGAAATTTTATAAATTACGAGATTTTTTTGATAATTTTAGAAAAAATTAGTTTCGAGTAAATAACCATTCTTTTTTTAATAAAACTTGTCAATGTAGCTCCAGATTGTTGCTTCACTTTCGGGCACATGGATTTTAAAAGATTCAATATAATTTTGGACAATTGTGGTTTTGGACACCTTTTACATTTAGCTTCATTAGATTTATCCTTCGTACAATATTTTTTTTCCAAACTCATTCTAAAGACAGATACGCATGAAGAATTTTGTTAAAAAATACAGGTGTTTTCAAGATGTGGAAATTAAGTGGATTTAAAATCGAGCAAATTTTAAAAACGACCCTGTTATGAAGGTTATAAAAATATTCCATTTTATCTACTTTTTTCTTGGAGTATCTACATTTTTGCAAAACAACATGTAAAACCACGAAAACTTCGGTCATTTTTTAAATAGTAATTGAATTTAAATTATCGTTCAGTCAAAGAAGATATCAATTTGCATTTTTAAAATTTTGTATTATAAAGGAAATTTTTCTTTAATTTTGGTTTTTTTTATTATTTGATAAAAATGATTTTTCCACCGAGTTTTTTTCAAAAACTTTTCTGTTATCTTATCTCGACTAAAGATGTTTTGTAAAAATGCCACAGATATATTATTATTCGATTAATCGGTATAAATTCTTCGGTTAATCCTTTAATCGAAATTAGCAATTTTAAATTATTCGATCAATTAATCGTCTAAAATTGTTCGATTAATCGAACGAAAATTAATCGACTGAACACCCTAACAGGAACAACAATAAATTTCAGTGTTTTTATCAAGAATAAAAATTGGGAATTAAGCACGACAAACAAAATCTTGTTAATTAAAATTTGGTATTTCCAAAAGTTACTTTGATAAGAAAAAATTTATTTGAATTTGCTTGTGTATAATTAGCTGCGATCGAGAACACAAAATTATTTACTATTTGTTACTGAACTTTACTGCATTTTACTAATTGCGTTCGCGTACACAAAATACAGTAAATGAGAACAGAAATTGAGAGCGAACATTGACAGTTCTTGTCTGAGTATTTACAAATTTTTACTGCAGAAATTTTTGCAGTAACATTTAGTAAATCAAAAAAACATGTGTTTCAAAAGGTAAACAAACAAAAGTAACAAACAAAATGCTTACAAATTGTGAAAAAATTGTTAAATACAAGAAGAGTTGAAAAGCAATTAAATTAAAACAAAAAGTGAATAATTATTTATTAATTTAACTTTTTTGTAAAGCATTTAGTTGACTAAATACCAACATTTGGAATTTTTTTTTGTTATGTTAATTTTTTAGAGTTGTAAAAGTGTGAAGTACTTGGGTACTTGAGTAATCAATAGCAAAAAATAGTATTCATGTCTTTTTTAATAAATTAACCCGCCACAAATTAGTAAAATCAAATAAAATAAAAAACAAACAAATATGAAAGTTTACATAAAACAATTTGCTTGTATTTTCCAAAAATGTTCGTGTTATAAAAAGTATTTAATCGAGTACCGATAAGAAAACGAGTTTAGTAGTCAAAAGTGTAAAAATGTTTCAACACTTCAACTTTTAGATTTGTAATAACTTGTAGTTTTGAGAAACAGGGTCCAGGGGGGTAACCGCTTATTCCGATTCGAAAGAAATCATTTACGAATTCGAACAATTTGTACTGTGTGTTACGATTTTCGTACTATTTGTTTCGAATAAACGGACATTTTTGTACTTTATCGAAAACAAAAAATTCCTTTCTTTACAGCCACTCTCTCTATTACACACAAAAAGTTTTCATCAAATTTCCCATTTTTTTTTAATACAACCTCTGCAATCGTTTCAAACGATTGCGAAAATCGTAATGCACAGTACAAATTGTTCGAACTCGTAAATTATTTCTTTCGAACCGAAATACGCAGTGACCCCCAGGTATCTAATTATGTGATGGAAGACGAGTTTAAAAACAAAACGATTTGAAAACGATAATTTCGTTTAAGGTATCTTTACAAATTGATTTATACAACTTTTCCAGTTGTAATTCAGAAAGCTTCAATTGTAATTCAGATTAGTTAATTGTATTTGTTGAACGATCTATGCCTTTTATATGCCTCAGGGGCCATTGCCTTCTAAGTAATTACCTTTTGTTGACACAGGTAACAATTTGTTGAAATGACTAATAACCATGGCCCATAATCATAGTAAAAAATACAGTATACTTTAAGAAAACTAAAGTCGACTTTACTTAAGAGCCGACTTAAGGTCTTTCATAAACAAGTTAAAGTATACTTTTGACGTTAAAGTTGACTTTATATATAAAACTAGATGAAGCTGTTTTTAACTCATTTAACAACAGCATCAGCTGTTTTTTGCCAAATAAAAAGGTACTTGCAAAAGGTTAAAAATATTTTGCAATTATTAATGATTTGGAGGAAAACATTTAGGGAAAGAAACACAAAATACATATGTATAGGCCCTAATTACATTTAAAGTAAAAACAAAGCCAAAATATTTTTTAATTTTGTTGTTGCTTTCTACATAAATTAATTTTGCGTGTTAAAAATTTTCAACGCTACAAGATATGCAGTGTTTTATTTATATTTTAATTTTCAATGTCGGCACTTAGAGTTGCCACTTGCTTATATTTTGTTATATGTTGTATGAAAACAATTTCTACATTTGAGGTGGCACTAGAGTTTTTTTTTCCCGGAGTTTTTCGATTCCCGGGAAAACGGGAAACTTTTTTAAATTTCCCGGGATCCCGGGATCCCGCTCCATATAAATAATACAAAGTAAGTCTATATCAGTCAAATGTATGTCAAGGTTGATGCATAAAATAGCATCCAACGGACTTCTCTTACAAGATCCACCTGTAATCTTTAGGACAATGTGTTTTTAAAATTGTATATTGCAGAATCTTACACGAGTTTCCATAGGTTTTTTTATTCCTGTTTCCCAGCACTTCCCGGTTATATATGCCGTCACAAAATGAAACAAATTTATATTTATCACCATATAAACATATGTATCTCCACATTTTTTTTTATTTTATGTTAATTAAGCAAAGTGTTCCTTAATACTTTCTCGTAACAAAAAATGGGTATTTTATCTTAAACTGTACCGAAGTTATAGCAAAATATATCTTTAAATCGGTACATTTTGAAAACTTTAATCGCATTTTGCCAAGTTGGATTATTTTTGGTAGATATGACTTTGCTGCAATAATGGAGCGATATTTTTGGATATCTCATATTTTGAAGACTTGTCCAAGCCAGGGCTGTCAGATTTTTTTGAGCTCCATCGCCAAACCTGAGGTCAGAAATCGCCAAACCTCAATATTATTCAGTTTTTGTAACAATTTTTTTTTATCAAATTTATTTTAAATTAAATTTTGCATACAAAAAAAGCAAGTATAATATTGCAGCCAAAAATCGCCAAAAACTGAGAAAAAATACAAAAAATCGCCGAAAGTCAATTTAGTTTTGTTTCTGTTTTTTTTTTTTTTTAATAACATAAAATGAAGATCATATGTATATTCGGTTAAAAAACAAAAATTAAGAACACAAGTCTATAAGATCGTTCACTTCAGCCTATTTGACCTATTAGAATTAAATAGTGACTGAATATAAAATTCACTTCAAATGATAACAAAACAAAAATCATGTGACAAAAAGTTGCAAGGTTTTTTATATTATTAATGATAACACAAAATGACAAACTGTTAAAAAATTGCTGAAATAATCACCCTTGTTGTGTTTGGCTTATTTAAAATAGCCTACGACTGTTTGGTAATAGATTGAAGGAAATAAGTTCACGTTCTCTTTAATCTTTTACCAAATAGTCGTAGGCGTATTCAAAATACTCCAAACACAATAAGGGTGAATATAAATGGTAAAAATAGCCAAGTAAATCGCCAGTTATATCAAAAATCGCCATAAAAGTCGCCAGTCGCCAAATGGAAAATCCCGCCACCAAACACATTTCAAAATCGCCACGTTTGGCGAGAAATCGCCATATCTGACAGCCCTGCCATGGACAATTAAAATTTACTGACTGTATCTTATTTTGAATTTATGTTCTTTATTGACTCTTCACTTAACTAAATTTATTAATTATCAACTGTTGCACGGCACATTCTGCTTTTTGTAGATTTATTGCGTCAGTAGACATTGATTTACGAACGTACTCACTTCTTGTTATTGATCTAATCGACAACCCATCAACAGATGCTAATTTTTAGAGAATATAAAACTAAATTTCAAAGTTTAAATAGCTTTTTTCTGATACTATGAGGAACTTTTATTTCCCGGGATCCCGCAACAAAAATCCCGGGAAAACGGGAGATAAAATAATTGAAATTCCCGGGAATTCCCGGGACGGGAAATCTCGGGAAAAAACCCTAGGTGGCACCCAGTTAAAGTCGGTTTAATTTAAAACATACTTTAATTTTGACTATGGTAGCAAAATAATTTAAAGTAGGTTTTTGTTTTAAAGTTGTTTTTAAATAGAACCGACTTTAGCGTTTGACTATGATTATGGGCCCATTTCTTTTAGCTGCATTAATGGTATTTTAGAGTCTTCTTGTAGCCATGAAAGCATCAAATCACAGTTTCATCATTAGAAAGAATTCTTGGATTGTACCACCTTCTGGCAACCCCAGGTTGGTGCATAGGACCTCAACAAACTTCTTCCATTCATATCTGTTCATCGCAATAGTTTTTATTTCACTCCAGCTTTTGTGCATTTTTTTAGCCACGCTATCAATTTGCCGACGCCATGTGTGTGCTGGTCGTCCTCTTCTGCGACTTCCCTGCGGGTTCCATTCGATAGCATTCCTGGCAAGGTCGGGCAGTGGTTTACGGAGTGTGTGTCCAATCTAGTTCCACTTTATTCTCTGTATTTCTAAACACAACGGCATTTGACGTGTTTCAAACCACAGATTGTTATTTAAGATGGTTCGTGGCCAGAAGATTCGTAAAACTCTTCGGAGACATTTATTTACGTAAACTTGCAAAATGTTAATGTCTCGGGAGGCAGCGTTCCAAGTTTCACATTGATTTTACATTAGTGTTGAAAATGTTGATTTTTATACATATGGAAAACAGGTCTGGCCAGACTCATGTTTACCAGGAATGGTTAAAAAGTAAATTTGCACTCCTGCTTCTCATTTAGTTTATATTGTTGGTTAAGATTTCTAAAGTAAAAACCATATGGTGCATAATGTTGGTGTTTTATCATTCTCTAAGGTGTGAAACGAGTAAGTAAATCAATCCTAATAACTTTTTCTTCCAATTGATTTTTTTCTTTTTTCAAGCACGAATTCGGGATAAAATCAACTTTATAAATTTTAATACTTGAATCAAGCGCATTTTGAGATTGATTCAATTTTAGTTCTACTTTAATCAATTTTATTTTCAGATAAGTTCAAGTACGAATTCGGATTAAAACAATTTTATAATTCTTGAATCAAGCACATTTTGAGATTGGTTCAATCATAGTTTTACTTAAATTGGGATTATTTCAAGTACGAACTCTGGATTGAATATGGATAATTTAAATATTTTGAGATTGAAAATCCGTTCTTGAATCCAAGAATGATGAAATAAAGATTACGCTTTGCGCATGTTTTGCCATTTGATGCCGTTGTAGTTCCCTTGTAAAGATTACCAAGTCTCTTTTATACATATGTGAAAATCGTAATTTCTTACAATAATGTATGTATTACGTGATAGTTGGCAGCCCTGTAGTTTATTTACTCAGAGAGTTCAAATAAAAAATATTATATCAATTGTCAAAATCCTAAAAATGTTACTTAAGGCCGTTACACACTATCCCACAAAGTCTTACGTATTTTATGAAAATGCAACTCTGTCATAACTTGTTTTTGTTTTTTTAAAATTTATAAACAATAATTAGATCAGGGAAGCATTTTCATAAAATACGTAAGGCTTTGTGGGATAGTGTGTAAAGGCCTTTAATATCGAGCCCTAACCGCGAAAATACTGTAAGCGCAAAAATGAAATTTTACAGGAGAGAGCATTTTTATTTTATTTCATATAAATTTTGTATGAAATTTGTCGCTTACAATACAATTGTTCTTGCTATAAATTCGTAACGGTACCTTATGTGACCATGACATTTTAGGAGATGATGCAAGTGCTGCCAATAAAGTCATTTATTAAAAAAAACGAAAACTGAAATTTATGTCGCTTACACTATTTTTGCGATATTTTATATTAAAAATATTATTACAATAATTAAAATATTTAAAAGTGTTCAAACGTGTGTTAAAATTAGCGCAATAAATTAAAAATAAAAAATCAATAAAAATAGAAGAGAGCAGAAAAGAGTACAAACGTAAAGTGTGCAGTGGGCATATGCCAACAAATTAACCACAAAAAACAAAGGGGAAAATTGTGCGGAAAATTAACGTGTTTCGTGCTTTTTATTAAATATTTATGTATATTTTGAACTAAACCTAATATAGAGAAATTATATATTTATGTAAGTCAAAGCTAATATTATGCAAAAAAAAGAACTTCTAATAACAAATTTTCAGTTTTTAAATAAATTGAAATAAAAAAATAATAAACTCTCCCACTGTCATGTTTACACATAAACATAACAGTTTGAAAGCTAAAAATTTTTTGCCAATGATAACGAAGGTTGTGTGACGTCACAGTTCCTACATGCGCAGTAAAAAATTTTATATCAGCCTGATGTCGTAATCTTTATTTCTATCATTCTTGCTTGAATCAAACATTCTGTACTTGATTCAAGAAAAAATGTATCCACCGTACTTTTAATACCGCCTTGGAGTGATTTGAGCATGGATGGATTGATTATTCTTTTGAGTGTAGTAAGTTGAATTGTAAGTGCTTACAACATACTTACCAGAAGCCAAAAAATCACTAGTTAATAGACCTAATAAGTAGATATTGAGTACGTCACCAGTACGTTAATATTCAGTACTGAAAACAACACAACAAATAAGTGGTTATTGAGCTGATTATTAGTAAGCAAATATTCAGTAGTGAAAATAATAGAAGTAATAAGTAGTTGCTGAGGTCGTCACTAGTAAGTACTTACTGAAGTTTTCAGAATAATGGCAATTGTAATGACAACTACTTTCAGGTAACATATGAAATAACTACCATCTATTACTAAAAATCTTCAAGTTTATCCTGGGCTACTACAATTTTTAAATAAAAAACAAAAAAAAAAAACAGTTAAATTTTGCATTTTAGGTGGCGATAAGCAACTTCTGTAAAGAATTGGAAGTTACTTTAAAGTTGCATTTACAAAAACATAAACGTTTTAAGCAAGAAATGGAAACGCTTGCAATGCATGCAGCACCATAAACTTTTTGACTTGGTTCGCATCAGCCGTATGAATGTCCATATATTTGAGGGGTATAGATGCAAAGACTGCAATCTCCACATTTATAGGTTTCGTGATAAATAGTAAAAACCTCTAGCTCAAAGTATATTCATATTTATGTGTTGTATATCATGTCATTCAGTAAATAAGAATATGATGAAGATGTGACGCAAGTTTCAACCAAATCGATTTAGCATTTTGCTGGCAATTATAATAATAAAATTGGAGATTGCTGTGTTTGCTCTAGTCAAATGTACATTGCTACTTTTAACCAAAATGGGAAAAAGGACACATTGAGAAAAAGTAACCAATTTTGGTTACAACTAACCAAAACGGCAACGCTTTGTGGGTACAAACTATTTTCTTCGATTGCTTTGATGAATATCTGTAAGCAAATTGAAACGCCTTTGAGGTTATATAAGGCTGCTACAGCAGCATCCCAATAAAAAATGGAGCTTCCAACGAAGCAGGTTTGTAAGGGAGAAACATAAACGTTTCGCTTACCATTGCACTGACGGAAGACATGCATTTTATATGGCGAGTTCCCACTTTGAAGCAATACATTTTTTATACATAAAGCGCGTTATTCAGCGCATATAAAAATTGTTGTATGCTATGATCGGCCTTACACACTGAATGTATCGCTACAGTTATTTTTTACTATTCTCCCTTACAAATCTGCTTCGTAGTAAGGGAATGCCGTAGCACTTTAAATGTTATTTTTTTTTTATAAAAGTTGTTGAGAGTTCTTTCACTTACTTTACTGCATTTCTGTATGTCTTATTGCGTAGCGCATAATTGTGCGCTTATTTTTTTAATTGTACCATTAGTGCTACGCAAAATGATAAAATTTTTTATTGGGATGGCGAAGTCAAGACAAAAACTTTTCGTCTCGTATTTAACACATTTTTAAGCAGCGTTGTTTGCATTTCTTTTACATAATTTTGTATCTATGCATTCCTAAAAAAACGAGAAAAAATAGTCAGCTGTCGTAATACCACCGCCTGGTTATCAATTGCCCTTTAAATACAACTAAAAGGTATTATTAGTTGCGTGTGTGAAAAAAGTGGAGATTGCAGCCTTTGCATCTATATCCCTCATTTGTCCATTATAGACTCTGAAACCATCCAACTCATGTGCTCGATGATATTAGAAAGCCTTTTTTTTTTGAAGATGGTCTTAGGCTATACATTTTTTCAAAACAAGGACCACGAGTGGATGTAGATGCAATTTAGGCCTCTACAAAACTATCTACCAGATTTTAATGAAATTTAAAAAATAGACAGAAACCTTTTTAAATAGTATCCGCTTGTATTTAATAAAAACAGAAAAACGTTCTTAATTATTCTACATTTTACGAAAAAATTTCATTGTAGTTGGGTGTTTTTGTGGCAGGAAATATGAGTTCAAAACAAAGTAAATAACACAACTTTTTGAAACATTAATAAACTATTATTTGTTTTACAGAAATAAATATGTTTCTAGTTTATCTTAAAATTGTTATCGATAAATTGATAAATTCTTGTCAACCGATAAAAATCTATTTTAAAAAATATTTAAAATACGACAACGCTTAAAGATGTTAGTATTACCAATTAGCAATTTATAAGCCTCTTTAGCTCAGTGGTAGAGCACTGGTCTTGTAAACCAGGGGTCGTGAGTTCAATCCTCACAGGAGGCATCCAATTAAAAATTTCAAGATTTTTTTTGAACATAAAGTAGGATTTATTCAATTTGCCAGAATAAACACTTAATGCAATGTGAACATCATAAATTAATTTCGATTTAATTAACCAACTCTTTTCTCATAGTTTCATTCAAGGGAGGAATGGCTTCACGTGGTATCAAGAATGTCGATAAATTAAATAAGTCCAAAAAAACTTTGTAGCGATCACTAAAATAAAAAATACGATTATGGTTTTTCATCAATAAATTTATATCGCACTTGATCATAAAGAGGGACTTAACGCAAACTTTAAAATCTCAGTAGAAGCAAAAAATTTTTAGTTTAACATTAAAGTCTTATGAAAAAGAATTTTCAAATTCAAACCAAAAAATATGCACTTAAAACTTGAAAATTTTCAATAGACAACATTTTAAACAAAAAAAAAAATCTTATTTTGTGTTTTATTCGACCTTTAATATGTATTAATAAAAGAACTTGTTTTTCTTTTGAGCTCGAGGTCCTGGTTTTATTGTTAATAATTCTAATTTATTTTGCCAATATTTCGTTTTTCATTGAAAAACATCTTCTGGGCTTTAATCTAGAAATTACAAGTAACAAAAAGAATAAATAAAATATGGGAATGCAGGGAATGCCAATAGTAAAACTGTAGTGAATATATAGTGACATTGTCAGTAGTACTACTAGAGATGAGCGATCCCGTGATTTTTAAGGAACATCGTGATTAGTGAACGTGATTTTAAAATCACTGTTATTTAAAACTATGATTGTGATCACAACTTTTATTTTTGTTCTTGGATATTTGAAAATTTTTTGTTATGGAGTTTGACAAAGAAATAAGGCAACAAAAACGATCACCTGTTTAGTTGGACATACTTGAACAAATAAACATTGGCTGTAAAAAAATTCTAAAAAGGAAGAAGAGAGAACAAAAGAAAAAATAGCAACAATTACATTCATGAGTGCAAAAAACGCTATTACCCACACAAACAGTGAAATATCATAAATTTGTGTATGAAACAAAATAAGAAAATAACAACTTAGCAAGTACCTGTTACTTAACAGATTTGGTCACAACTGTGATTCGTGATTTTTCAGTAACAGTGATTAAATCACAGGTACGGAAATATCGCTCATCTCTAAGTACTACTGACAAAGTGTACCCTAGCCAATGTAATCTTCTACTGACATTTAGCATTAGCTAAACACATGGTGACATTGGATCCAAAGATTTACAATGTAATAAAGAATAACTGTTAAAAAATGCTCTACCTGTTGACTGCTCAGCATAAAACAAAAACAAACTATTGACGACTTTGTTGTCAATGTCCCCAGAAATGCACTAAAACTGTTGTCTGTAACGTAACTCTATTCGCCCAACAAAGCAAACTTGTCGACATTTAATTTGGTGCAATTGTCGCTACAGAAAAAAATGGTGACATAGAGATATATTGTTCTACGCTGACTACAGGGTATATATAAAAATGAAAAATGTTTGTTTGTTTATAACATCACGTGAGCCCTAAAAATAAAATAGGCGACTTATTTTTTCGATAGGGGCAGGGGAATTGGTACCCCCATTGGATGCCAATATTAAATATCGCATATCTGAAATTTTTAAAAAACAATTGGCGGGGTAGAGGAAGGAAGAGCGGTACCTCCCATAGAAGGAAATTATTAAATTCCGAATATCTGAAGACAAATATCTTCAAGCTTTATAGGATCCACTCTTATGGTAAACTACACCTTTCAAAATAAAAATTAAGGGGTTATGTGCAGGAGGAGCAATCAATAATATATACGTAAAAAAGCGTATGAAATTTTGGTCCCTATAGACTTCTAACCCGGCTCTTAACATAGGCAATTAATATTTTATAATTTTTAAGTGCGGGTGGTACCTCTCATACAATGACAATAAAGATTTCTTCATAGTTGGAGTACTGTTACAGTGAAGGTGTTCCAATTTTTTACAAATAGCTTAGATAAAAATACACAACATCTTCCAAAAGTAGGTTCAATAGGAAAAGTAGTCATAGCACCTCCCATACGAACACATGCGATTTCTGTATACATATCAGTAGAGCGGGTGTTATCAATACACGAGATCTGTGTTAAAAAAATTTTACTAATATTATTTCGATGGGGTAGCAAAGCGCACCGGGTTAAGCTAGTGAATAATGAAGAAGAATGCCAAAGCGCACGCATAAAACACTGTTGGTTTTATAAAAATAACAAATTTTTGCAGCTATTGACAATAGAGAAAAAATAGACGTTGCTAAGCGATTTGAAACTGCTCCATCAACTCTTACTTTTTTACTCTTACGAAATTGCAATTTTATTTTATGTATTTATTTTGTATTTAATTTTTAACAATTGTTTTTTTTTTTTGTTTTTCATCGTTTTATACCACATTTAGACTATGCAATTAACGCCGAGTTTTTTTTATTTTCTTTAAAAGATGTTGCTACGAAATTCTTTTCACATTTAAATTTAAGCATTTTTCAAGCATTTCTTCAACCCCGTTTTCTTCCCTACACCTCTTGCTAATAAACAAAAAGTTGCATACGAAAGTTGCGGTGTTAATTGCATAATGTAAATATAGTCTTAGTAAATAAATTGAAAACCCCTGTTAATTCGTATTTATTTTATTTTAACCCCGTTTAATCGAAACCTCGCTAAGTCGAAAACCCCTATGATTCGTAAGAAATGGCCAGTCCCTTGCGATTACGAATTATCGGGATTCCACTGTATCATCAAAAGTTTTCACTTTTAATATAATTTTAACAACTTCACACCTGTTTTAATTCATTAAAAGTAAACCTTTGTCTGCTATAAAGGTTTTGTACATGGAAACTCAACGTCAACCGAACGAAGTTGAAGCATACTTGAAGGATGCCAATTAATTTGGAGAATATTAATTTTCTAATTCAGATCCCACATTGGATTCCTAATCCAAAATAGTTGAAATTTGTTTCATTTTTTGAGTGGACTATTAAGTGAAATAAATCCCGCCAATTATTGTTACACCAATATATCCGAAGTATTCTAAAGTATCCAGCCAGTTTCCCCTTCTTGTGAAAACTGGCTGCGGTGCTAAGGGTACCAAGGGATACAATTTATTACAAATTTTCAACTCGTGAAGGAGCCTTTAAAAAAATTTTTTTTTCCGTATGAAATCAATAAATCATTATTATCGAATTTTCTTCTAATTTCCTCTGCAACTCGGTGCAACCCATAAGCCAAGAAAGAAACATGTAACAAACAATCGGCGAAACGTCGGGAACAAAATATTGTAATTGAATTTTATTTACATTGAAGAAATTTAGTCCCTATTAGCCTGACAAAAATAATATTCTGAAATTCCTCACTCTGGCCAAAGAAACAACTACAACAAGAAACATGTAACAGTTTTGGATTAATTGTTTTAGGCAAATTGTAAGCTGCTGAATCGGTTAAAAAGTTAACGAACTTTTGTCGAAATCTTGCAGAGCTCCACAATAATTTATTTATTGATTTAAAAAAAATCTTTTTTAGATTTTTTTTTGTATACAATTTTGAAATTTTTTAGAAAACTTTTTTTTATAACATGGAAATTTAAAAAAAAAATTTATCACTCAACAATTTTAAAATATGCAAAAATATGCATTTTAAACCAAAATATACATTTTCATCAAAATATGCAACAATGTGCAAAAACAAATCGATGCCATTTTAATGATTCGGAAAGTTAATTGGTCGACATCGGTCCTAGACTATCGACAAAAAAACATGAATTTGCATGGAAATCGCATCGCTTGTCATAACAATCAATAATTTTGCATCAAAAATTGCCAAAAAATGGTCCAATGGGAAAATACATAAAGAGAGATCGCGTTGTTTTTTAGAAGAAATTGTATGCAGAATTAAAAAATAAAAAAAAGAAGAATTCATAGCGGATTTGAGAAAAATAAAGAAGAAAATGAAAGAATTTCCATAGTTGTAGATGAATGGACGGATGTAACTTATTTAAAATACGTACATATTTTTTTGTAAAAATAATTTTTTTTGTAAAAATAATTTTTTTTATTCGTAATTCTCATCAATTAATCGAATAATTTTATAGGTTAAATCGTCTGATCGATCGAACAAAAACAATTATTTGAATTATTCGAACAAAGTTGAAATGCAAGTAATTGACAACTCTAATAAATATATGTACATTAGACTGCCATTAGCGCCATTGTACATTGTACATACTTTCAAATAATGAGGGTTATTGGAGTTACATACATTTTTTGATTTTCTGCCTAATAAATCGGGAAAATGGTTTATGCAACCGGTTGAAAAATATATTGATTAAGCCAATCAAATCTTTTGTTATGAACACCAATTATGTGTTAATTCAGTTGCATCTATCATATATTCGGGCATAAGTATACTTTGTTTTCTAATAATCATAATAACAACTAACAATTTCTGTGGTTATAACTGGTTGTGTACTCAAATTCAAATGTTGCTTTCAAAAATATTATGCCAAGCTTCGAAATTTTTAGTAATTGTAACTGAATTGTGGCGACAAATTCGGTTGTGATCACGAATCTGTTTTCTCTGTGCATATATGAATATTACGTGCCGATATTTATATTTTTTTTTATGTAAAACCCTCTTTATGATCAAGTGCGATAATAACAATGCTTGAATTTTATTTCCTATTTTTTTTTTGCTTACCTTAAAGTTGAACGTAGATATTGATAGCCAGAAGAGCCGCCAGTACCCAATTGTTGGGAACCAATCATGCGTTGGACCATTATTACATGGTTGTCTATTAAAAGGAAAAAAATTTTACTCTAATCTCATTCACGAATAGAATTGAAAAGAACAGAAGAAGCCTTTTGGCAAAATATGCACTTACAACGCCATTTTGTTATTAAAGAATCGATGTCCATCAAAAGTGTTAGCAACTGATGGGGTTGACTGAAACGTGGTTCATCTCGGTAGAATGTAATCATAATGGCCCCTTGTAAAGCTTTGTGACTAAAACGACGATCACCCCGCGACACAAGCGCTTCATGAACGGTAGGATCGAAAATACTACGGTAAACCTCTCGGCGTTTTTCTATATCCATTAAACGATAATTTTTAGCAGTTTCAACTTTTTCCATCTACAATAAATAAAAATAGAAATGTATTAATTTTTAAACTCTTTTAAATTCCTTTATCTCTTTTAGAAAGCTAATTTACCATGGCACTTTTAACTTGTTCTGCTAGAAATTTATCAACGCTGACTTGAAATTTTTGCCAAAAATTAAAGCCATTTCCCTCCAAACCAGGCGTACGTTCTAACCACTTTTGGATTAGTTCCAAAAGCGAAGGTTCCATTTCCGATTGCACTATGGCATTTATGGCCGAGTTGTCACAACCGAAAGCTTCCGAATACTTTTGATTGTACTTAACACGATGTTCGGTCTTTACGCCCAATTTGTTTTCAATCAATCGAAATTGTAAACTTTGGAATCCAGAGGCTGGTGCCAGATAATTGCGAAATTCCATGAAATCAAGAGGTGTCATAGTTTCCAATATGGGCACTTGGTCGACAAGCAACTTTGAAATTAGAGATTTATATTTAAAATATTTGAGAGTAACAAATATGTACATTCTTATGTGTGTTAATGTAATTTAAAATTTTACCTTTAAAATGAGCACAATACGATTGAGACGTTTGAGAATTTCCAAAGTTTTTGTCTCCTCAATAACCTCGTCATTCAACATTTCACGTATGGAGTCCAATTCGAAAATAATTTGTTTGAACCAGAGTTCATAAGCTTTTAAATAAATACAAGATAAATTTACCTTCTTTATATTTTGTAATAACACAGTTGTCAATTATTCGACTTTAAACTTTGTTCGAATAATTCAAATAATTGTTTTTATTCGTTCGATCAAACGATTAAATTAAAAAAAATTATTCGATTAATCGATGAGAATAACGAATAAAAAATATTATTTTTTCAAAAAAATTCTGGGGTCTAATCACCGCATACGATATCAAGCAAAATTGATCGAAATTATTTATTTTGGTATCATGACTCTCGATATCGAATGAAATTTATTGAATTTAAAATAATAGCATTCGATATCGAGTAACTCGACATTACATTTGTCGAGTTTTTTTTCGATACGTCAGTGTCTACCGTATGCAAAACAATTCGATAGTTTCGAATGTGGTGATAAGACCCCTGTATTTTTAATAGATACATCGCTCCATTCATCTACAACTATGGAAAATCTTACATTTTGTTCTTTATTTTTTCTCAAATCCGCTTTGACTTCTTCTTTTGTAATGCGTGAAACTTTTTATCTTAACGTTAATCCTTTTTTTCTATAAAACAACCGCTGTCTCTCTTTATGTATTTTTCTTTGAAAAACATAAAATACATTTTTGAAATACTACACAGAGAAAATTAAAAGCTTTAAAATCAAAGAAAAAAGGTCTTTGTAAAATTGTAACGAAAATATCTTTGTTAGAAGGAAAAAATCCTTGCATCAATGATATATTCTTTAAACAAGCAAATGGTGCGTCTTCAACACAAACGACTAAAATTCTTTGAAGATTAATCAAAGAAATTATCTTTTCCGTAAAGATAAAATATTTGCTACAACGATTAATTTCTTTGCTAAGAAGGGATTGAAAAACGTATTTAAAATTAAAGACTTTTCTTTGTTTTTTTTAAGCTAAGTCTGTAACTTTTAAGAATTTTGTCTTCAATGCATAAGTGAACATGTTTGCTTGTTCACACATGTTTGCTTGCAACGGTAAACAAGAGCGGTTAAAAAAAATAAAGATAAAGTCTGTATCTTTAAAGATACTTTGATATACTTTGAGCTTAACTATTCCATTATAAATTAATTTAGAAAAATACATATTTTTTCAATGAGTTTTTTTAAATTGAATTTGATCAATATATCTTTTATATTACATCGAATCAAAACATATAATATTAAATTAAAAACCCTTAAAATTTCATATTGCGTATGAGCTTCATTGCTCCCAAACTTAAATCTTCTTGCTCAAAATTTATAAATCACTGATATTAGAATTCTGTTACTTTCAATGAAACTTCTTTATTTAGATATTCTTTTTTACGTTCTTATTTATTGGAAATTAAATGGATTTATAATGTATATTTAGAAAAATTTGTACGGAAAATATAACTGAAAACAATTTAAACCTATTTAATTTTGTAAAAATATGGATATTCGTCAGCTCAGTATTATACATACATATGTAATAATACATATTAGCCCGACAAAAAAAAGACATGCAAAAAAAGTAATAAATGCATGGGTTCCAAGGATGATGCACTGTTTTTTTTTTTTAAAGGCGAAACCTGCAAGATTTTAACATACGCGTGTCATTGGCGAGAATGAGTTCGCATTAGTTAAACGGATCGTCATTAAAATTTCAGTGACGAATAAGGATTTTCATTGATATGAAATATTCATTTGAACGAGTGCGAATTAAAACCAAATGTATTATAAATTAATTAAAACGAAACATGAAAATACTAAAAAAAATAAGGCATTTTGTACATTTTTGAATTTTTTATTAAATTTTTGTTAAAGTTTTACGTCTGTTAAATTTATTAATCGTTTGTAAATACGGGGGTTAAACTTTCCATTTTCAAAAATCAATATATTAATCCTTATGTTATTTTTTTATTAAAAAAAATAGATTCAAAAATTAAAAGATATTAAGGGTCCTCATGATATCGTTTATAAGTCTCGTAATCTGTGCAAACTGTGCATTTTTACGCCCTCGTAAATAAACTGTCAAAAATTGTATGAGAATTCATTTACACAAACTTGGTAAATTTGCCCAACAATTTTGTCTCGTAAACTTGCGCTGTTCAATTGTGCATTTATACAAACAGATCTTTTAATGATTTTAACGTCGTTTTCAATGAAAAATCCAAGTGTCTATAAATCACAAACAATCAATTCTAGCAATAATTTCAGTAAATTGGTCTTTTGGCTTTCTTTGAGCATTTTTAAAAGCAAATTTCTCATACATATTAATCACAAATTTAAACACAAATTTTTATATATTTGAATTTTTATTTTTAATTTATTTTTGTATTGACGTTTCTTACAAAATGACATTATTGTTTAAAATTACACAAAAGTAAAAAAAGGGGCTTCATAAAACTAGACTCGTAAGTTTGCGCATTTGCACATATGGCAATTTTAAGCGGCATCATGAGGACCCTTATTGAAAATAATATTTTAATGTGATATTAATACAAAATTATACATAATAAATAAATCAAAAGTTGATTAGTCATACAGCTTTTATATAAATTTCTTTGTAAATTTACAAACAGCAAATGCGTATTCTTAAATTCACTAAGAGCCAGTTTTTGACTTAAAGTTCAGCGATTAAATTATAATCAATCTCAGAAAGTCGTTTTTGAGTGGTCGATTATTTTATTTTGTTTGCTGGCTTAAACGGCCAAAGTTGGCGGTTTAAACTTGCAACAGAACTGTCAAAAGTGCAAGGCAGCAGTAAAAACTATTGTAGAAAATTAATAAAATGGACTTTTCAAGTGATATGGAAGATTTTAGTGATTTTGAAACATTTCAAAATTTGAACAAGACAACACAGAAAGAAAAACACTCGGGATAAATCAAGTTTTTTGGGATTACTTTAAGTACGAGTCGTACTCAAAAATTCAAGTACGAATAACACTTAAACGTACTCAAAACAATCCTAAATGCCTACGGATGGATTGATTTTTCTTTTGAGTGAACTTTTAGAAAACCACGGACAATTAGAACACGTCCAAATCATGTAAACTTATTTAATGATAAAGAATTTGTTGAAAGGTTCCGATTGACCAAACATTCAGCATACAAAATACTTGAGTTAATTGGGTCACACATAAAAAATCCTACAAAGTGGTAATTTTATACGACCTTGAAAAAATATCAACTAAACGAAATAATTTTTTTAGGAATAATGCAATGTCAGAGGATCAAATGTTTCTAAAAACTTTAAGAGTTTACACAACTGGTGGCATGTTAATGACGGTTGGTGATGCCAATGGAGTTTCGAAGTCGACGACTGAACGTCTTCAAGCAAAAAAGATTTTTTTAGAATTGCAAAATTTCCAAGACTTATAGCAGCAATTGACTACACTCACATAAAAATTATGTGAAATATATAGAAATCTAAAAAGGATTTTTATCATTTAATTTTCAAACAACTTGCGATGCGAATTTAAAAAAAACAAATATTGTTGCTCGTTGGCCAGGCTCTACACATGATTCAAGTATATTAAGAAACTCTAAACTCTTTTCAGAATTCGAGAATGGCGATTTTGATAATGCATTAATAATAGGAGATAGTGGTTATCCTAATAGGAATTATATGATGACTCCATTATTAAATTCAAAATCCCCAGAAGAGAATTTATATACTGAATCGCAAATAACAACGCGATCCTGTGTCGGACGTTCTTACGGTACATATCTGGAAAAGGCGTTTCACGATTCTATCGTTGGGAATTCGTTTAATCATAAACAAAGTACTTCTGTTCTTCACAATATTTGTTGTGTGAATAATGAAATGGAATTGCCCGATTTGCCAGCCAACTTACAAGAAGCAATTGATTTTGTTTCATTCGTGCCAAGTAATAGATGCAATCAAAATAACAATAACTTGGTTAACCGAATTAAAATGATTTTTAGGAGGGGAATTTGTACTGGATCCATGATAAATTATGAAGCAATCATCAAAATTCTGTAGATTGATTTCTGGGGATAAAAAACATAAATTAGAAAAAATTTCAATACAGCAGTAAAATTCGTTTTCGAGTTTACAGTGAATTTCATAGGGCTACTTAGTATGGGATCTAAGGTGAATTATGGACCGTATATCACAATATTGTATGACGTTTTTTCTGGCCATAGGAAGCTAAGTTGAATCAAATTTTGTAGCAATATCTGTATATGCTACAGTTTTAGGCGCTTTTAATTAATTTCCCAGAGTAGGCTTTATATGCGGCCCTATGGCAAATTATGGACCGATTTTCACGAAATTTACCAGTATAATGTCCAGTCGTATAAAAAGATTTTGTGCATAATCGTATATTATTTCGTGCATTATTCCACCACTTATGTTAGTTTTTGTAACAAAATTATCATCTTTTTAGGGTGGTGGTTTCACATTTTGATTTACAGCTCTGATCCTACTGAACCAATTTTGCTGGATTTCAATCCCTAAAGCCTGGTACTGTGTTCAACATTTCACGTGAAATGCTGTCAAAACGCATATGAAAAAAACTTGTGCGGAATATCTATGAAATAATGTTGATAGAGTTGTACTCTGTTCATTTTGTGAAAAAGTTAGGAAATGTTTCTGGCAACATTTTTTTACAACTGCGAAATGATGTAAGCTGCACTTATTTCACGTGGAATTTTAAGCAAAAGCAAAAAAGTTTCAACTGATTATTAAATAAGAAATAAAAAATTAAAATAACACAACCGGTAACAGTTTTTTATCCATATTTATATTCTTTTTTATTAAATTTTTTAATAAAAAATAATTTTTAGTTAAATACATGTGCAGTTTGTTTACATACGCAAAACAATGTCGCATACTTTGCAGGACAAAAAACGTCAAATTGTACAAACTCGCATGAAAGGTAACATTGATACATGTCAAAATTTTTTTAACAGAGTACCAGGCTTAAGTCGGAGTTTAGACGAGCGAACATTTGGAAGGAAAACATCTGGAATTCTATTTTGTTTTTTCATTTGCGGTCACACAGACGAAAATGTTGCCAGAAACATTCTGTTACTTTTGTTGTTTTTTTGTAAAAAAGTAAAGTAAATGTCAACAAAAAAAAAATGTGAACAAGGCGTGTCGGCGAGCTGTTTCTTCAAAACAAAATGTTTCCCTGTCTTAATGAGCAAAAACTGCTAACACAGAAAAAATTATCACTAGATTTTTATCAACTAAAAAAATTGTTAAAAAAGTATTTCAATTCAATTAATGTGATAAATGAATCAATTATTTTTTTGTTGAAAGAAAATTAAAAACATAATTTTGATTAAAAAAAATTTTAGTTGTTTTGAAATAAATTTTTAATTAAAATATCATTTAAATAACAAATAATCTTAATTAATTTTTTTGTTAAAAAAAAATAATTTTAACTTGTATACTTAATTAACTCAATTAACACATTGTTTGAAACGGCAAAGTTTTTTGATCATTGTTTTAATTAAAATTAATAATATCATTAATTGAAAAAAAATCAAAATTTTAAATCAACAAATTGTTTGCTTGATTTTTTTCTGTTTAGGATAACTACAAGCAATTTTACACTAAATTTTTTTCTTTCTTTTTAGTTTTTCGAAAGTGAACGTGTTTTCAACAGACGGGCATTGCTAAATCGACTTTGAATTACTCAAGGAGCCAGAATATATATACTTTATAGGGTCGTAGATATATCACACGGAATGACAAACCAAGTATACCCTCATTCACCACTAGTGGTGAAGGAGGATATATCAAGCTTTTAGCAGAACATGTATGTTTTTATACCCTTCACCTCAGGTGAAAAAGGGTATATATAAGTTTGTCATTCCGTTTGTAATTTCTACAATATTGATCTTAGACCCTATAAAGTGTATATATTCTGGGTCCTTATGAGGAGAGAAGTTGATTTAACGATATCCGTCCGTCTGTCCGTCTTACGTTTGATATGTGTTTTCCGGAGTCTCCAGACATGATAGCGGCTAGGTTGTTTTACATTTATGTCACATATAGTCTACCATCGGTTGCTATTGAAATTCAGCAATATCGATCCACAAATGGCTGAGATATGAGCAAAAAACCACGACTACCTCTAATATTTTCCAAAAATCCCTTGTGGTTTTTGTAATTTTATTACTTTTTGCTGTATATCTGGGGAACGGCAAAAGCCAAAGTTTCCAAATTAGGTACACACATTAAGGTAGCCAATACACACCATCCTACAAAATGTGGGCGGGATTGGAGAAGTGGGCGTGGTACCTCCCATAGATCTCCCCGAGTCCAAGCTTTATAACTCAGCTAAATGGTATATTTCTTTTTAAACACGTCGGTATATAATTCTGTCAAATCGGTTAAAAATGGCTGAGTTATAACCAAAATACTGAATTCCCAAAAATTACTCATTTTTATTTTTTATAATTAAGTTTGTTAAAATATATACAAGTGTATATAAATGTACATATATAAATTATTCCTTAACACGCCGGTATATAAAACAATCAAATCGGTTAGATAATGGGCAATTTATTAGCAAAATACTCCAAAAATGGGCTAAAAAACATCAACATTTTTATACAATCCTACATTATAGGGCTGCCATATGACCTATGGAAACGACTTATGTATCAAAACATCGGCAATTTTTAGTAGAACATATTTCCCAAAAAATTGGTTGTTAAAACACAACATCCGACATAATGTGGACGGTTTGGATAAGTGGGCGTGGCACAAAATATAATTATTTATATCTTAAGAATGGTGTTCACATAATAGCACTCTTAGGGCTAAAAAATCAGAGCGAGTTAAACTCTCTGTTTGGTTTAAAATGTGTTTAAACCAACAAATCTATAAATCACCAAAGAGATAAACCATTTTTAAACGCATAAAATTGGGCGTTTAAACTACCAATGCAGACCATATGAATTTGCTAAGATTTATCGTAGTGCTGCCACATGTTATTTTTTTAACAACATATAATACATGGGGCACTGATTTATAGTTGTTGAGTTTAAACTACATATAAATTCAAGTTTAGTTCAACTAAACCAACGTTTAAACCATCAGTGATTTTTTAGCCCTTACTTGTTAATGTTAATAAGTTCACACACAATCACAGCTGCAGATCCAGCGTTACCGCTGTGATACTTAAGTATCAATTTGACGGTCTTGATACCTGTATGACCCTTTTTTTTATTATCCTTTTGTATAATTTTCACCTATTTTGTGCCACTTGTTGACCCTTTTTAAAAATAGCACTGGCTCCAGTTTAAATCAATATCAGAGAGACAAGTTTTGTCCCCAAGGGCTCTTCGACCAAAGATTTCAAGTCTTAAATCTCCGAATGCCAGACAATTACAGAGAAGATGTTCTGTTGACTCTTCCTCCTCATCGTCGCCACAACTTCTACATAAGTCATTATTAGGGAGCCCCAGCCTCTGGTCGTGCCTCCCAATGGGCCAGTGACCATTTATAACCCCAATTAGATTTCTTAGGTGATGGCTGGACAGCTGTAATCCTCGCCGTGTCCATTATTCATCTATGATGGGCCAGATTTTCCTGGTTTACCTACAGGTAGTTTCATCGTGCCACCTCTGACTGGCAATAAGTAACTTAATTCTGTAACTTAACTACCGATATCGTTTAGTAAAGAAAAATCTCGGCTATTTAAAAGAATTTTTTATTTTCGTTTTTAAGTTAACAAACAGCCACATAAGTATGCTTGTGAACATAAAGACATATTTTGTTAATAGCAAAAATCAAAAAAAATTAAATGCATAATAAATGAAGACATTTATCTTTAATACTTTACAGAAACACAAAAAAGTACATTTATTAAAAAAAAGCAAATATTGAAGCATTTTGTTTTGTTTGATTGCCGTACAATAACACAATAAATATTGGTGCATTTTTGTAATTTTTATTGACGCGCGGTTGCTAGAGTTTTTTTTTCCCCGGAGTTTTTCGATTCGCGGGAAAACGGGAAAAATTTTTAAAATTCCCGGGATCCCGCTCCATATAAATAATACAAAATAAATTTGTTTTAAATTAATGAAAAAAACTTTTTTTTTAAAAAGTAAGTAAAAGAAATGCCTAAATACTCCCAAAAATTAATTAAAGGTTGAAAGGGGAACTTGAATTATTATTACCATACGCTTTTATATGTACATTTTTCGTATAATTTGCTCTAGATACAAGATAAAAAGATAACATAAACATAAACAATTTAATTCATAAAACAAGATAAAAAGATAACATAAACATAACAATTTAATTCATAAAACAATAATAAAAACAAACAAAAATTATGGTACTCAAGTTTTGAGATCAAAAAGTAAATTTATAAATAGATAAAATATTTTAAATAAATATATTAACATTTTTTAACAGCTTAGGAAATAACATTAAGACACACTCAATGCGTTTAGAAAGTCGGCAAAGAGTATATTTCTTATTTTATTTACTTATTACTATGTTTCCGAAACATTTCGTTCACTTTTTTACCGAGATTGGACAAATAGTTTAAAGTGCAAAAGTTTAAAGTTGTTGCATATTTCTAGTTCACAATCCGAAGAAATTTTTTTTTTATAAACAACGTCTATGTCAGTCGAATGTATGTCAAGGTTGATGCAAAAAAAAAGCATCAAACGGACTTCATCTTACAAGATCCACCTGTAATCTTTAGGACAATGTGTTTTTAAAATTGTATGTTGTAGAATCTTACACGAGTTTCCATAGTTTTTTTTATTTCTGTTTCCCAGTACTTCCCGGTTATATAAGCCGTCACAAAATGAAACAAATTTATGTTTATCACCTTATAAACATATCGTCATATCTCAAAATTTTATTTTAATTTTAAGTTAATTAAGCAAAGTGTTCCTTCTATTTTCTTATAGCAAAATATATGTATGTATCTTTAAATCGGTACATTTTAAATTTAATCGCATTTTGCCATTTTGTAGATATGACCTGCTGCAATAAAGGAGCGATATTTTTGATATCTCCTATTTGTAAGACTTGTCCATGGACAATTAAAATTTACTGCCTCCATCTTATTTTGAATTTATGTTCTTTATAAACTCTTCACTTCACTAAATTTCTAATTAACAACTGTTGCACGGCACATTCTGCTTTTGGTAGATTTATTGCGTCAGAAGACATTGATTTACGAACATACTCACTTCTTGTTATTGATCTCATCGACAACCCATCAACAGATGCTAGTTTTTAGAGAAAAGAAAACTAAATTTCAAAGTATAAATAGCTTTTTTCTGAAACTATGAGGAACTTTTATTTCCCGGGATCCCGCAACAAAAATCCCGGGAAAACGGGAAAGAAAATAATTGAAATTCCCGGGAATTCCCGGGACGGGAAATCTCGGGAAAAACCCTAGCGGTTGCATAGCAAGCAGTCACACGATTGCCGCACCAGCGCTGCATTTTATTGCTAAAAGTAAGTACAATATTGTCCTCGATTGGTACATGAGCAGACACACGATTGGGGTATTAAAAAGTGTAAAAATTGGTGCATTGCGGTAATCGTGTGATCCCAGCTTCAGGACAAAGCATGTAGAAAAAAGGTTGAAACAAACAGGTCTGACCAGACTCATGAGTACCACGAAGGGTTACAAAAGTAAATTTGAACTCTTGCTTCTCATTTAGTTTATATTTTTGGTTAAATATGTACCTACGATTTCTGAAGTAAAAACCATATCAGGCATGCTGTTGGTGCTTTATCATTCTGTAAGGTGTAATACGGGTAAGTAAATCAATCATAACAAGTAAGAAAGTATAGTGGGTCAAGCCCGATCTTATGATACCCTACACCACAGTAACACAAAACACTTCATGCTTATGTGTCCATATAAAAATGGATTTATCTATGTTTTAAATTTCATTAAAATCGGTTTGAGATCCGTGGTCCTATTTTTTAAAAAATGCATACCTTTTGTGTCCATATAGATATGGTTCTATCTAAGTTTTTGATTTCATTAAAATCGGTTTGATAGTGTCTGAGAGGAAGAAATTTCCCCCTATATTCCCTCGTGGTCCTACGATTTGGCCCATTTTCAATAGGCTTGGTCCTTGTGCCAATATGAACCTATGTCCCAAATTTTATCAAATTATCTCCAAAATTGCGACCTGTACTTTGCGCGCAAGGTTACATGGACTGCCAGCCAGCAGGACGGACATCGTTAGTTCGACTCAGAAAGTCAATACGAAGCGATATCAATACTACGGTAAGCAAGGATTTTCTAGAAACAAGTACAGAAAGATTGATTCAAGTACGGATTATTCAAGTGCGAAATACTTAACTTATCCATATTCATTCCCTATTCGTATTTGAAATAATCCGAAAATAGGATTGATGTAAGCAAAACTAAGATTGAATCAGTCTCAAAATGCGCTTGAATCAAGTATTATTCAGTTGATTTAATACCGAATTCGTACTTGAAATAACCCGAAAGTGAACCTAAAACACATGGCGAATATTATAATGATTGGTTTACTTACCCGATCGGGCTACAAAATTGAAGTTCACGTTTTGATATTTCTAAGGGCATCCTTCTCCTTACAATTTACATTTCTAATAGAAATTGTGCAATTGCACTCTTACCGCACGACTTTTGCTACAGCAACAACTAATCGTTTTCTAAACGCAAATGATCAAACAAATAACACTTACGTTAGAATTTTGATTTACTTTTAAGACAACACCAAGACAAACATGCATTTGTTCGCATATTAAATTTGAATTCAAGTTAAAATTAACAAAAGTCAAGTAGAATATCGGGATTAAACTTAAGAGAAAACTGGCTCCAGACTAACTAATTTATTTTTCAGGTTTCGTGTCAACCGGTCCAGCGGTTCTTTAGTTTTAGGATCACATACACGGCACAAACGTTTTTATATATACATATGTATATTAGGGCGGGTCGATTTTTTTTTAAAAATCGTATAGCAAAAACGTAATTTACATAAAATTCTAAGAAAATTCTCCGAAGAAACCATGGGTCTAAAACAAAATCCTAATCCGCGCCTCTCGACTTGAAAATTTGGCTGCCCGCCTTGGAAAAAAAAATTTTTTGAAAAAATAGCTTTTTCAAAAAAGAAATCGAATTTTTTTTAATAAAATGGTTTAGTAAGGTTATTCTTTTGCACTTTATATTTTTTTACAATCAAAATTTTTTTTACATTGAAAAAATTTTCAACCAAGTAAAAAAATTTTCAAGTCGAGGGGCGCGGATTAGGATTTTGTTTTAGACCCTTGGTTTCTTCGGAGAATTTTCGTAGAATTTTATGTAGATTACGTTTTTGCTATACGATTTTTAATTTTTTGTCATCCATACAAATCGACCCGCCCTAATGTATATATATATATATAGTTAAAACGCAAAAGGCCCTATGTAAATGAAACGCAAATTAATAAAAATTGACATTAATAAGATTTTAGTTAAAAAAACAAAGAATTCTCAACTTTTGCGGAGGTAGAAGATTTTGCAAGTCCGTTTAAACCAGCCCTGCAGTGGAAAAAAGTCTCTCAGATACGACAGAACATGTTGAGAACTTAAAAAATTCTGAGCACTTTTCTTCAAGTTTGGGTATAACATGTCATTTCGCCGATAAGCATGCGGATCTGCGCCTCTAGAAATATAAGAAGATCTAAAGTATCCCTCAAGTTCTTTAGCATAATTACCTACAGCATACTTTCGAAATGCAGAGACATGTTTAGAAGCTCAATAAAACCTATTTCGATACAATTGAAGTCGATTGTCTTTGAAATATTCGAGCATTGTATCGAGGGTCATGAACTGCAGATAAACAAGAGGTTTAGTTTTTTTTACAGCCTTAATGGCCAATTTTCAGAATTGATATTAAAACACATTTATTTTTAAAATCGTTTTAAATACAAAATTCTCTTCTTCACTAAAAACTTAGTGGAACTTAAGTCACCGATGTGGTGCACTTACATAATTTCAATTTAAGTTTCCATTGTAATATTTTAGCAAGGTGGCCTCAATATCACAACAATACAACAACAACAGGCAACACAGCATTATCAGTCAGCTGTTTTTTTCAGACCACCTTGTAAATAAATACACTTGTTTATATTTTTTTTTTGTATTTAGTAGTGCTACCATACTTTCATCTTAATTAAATAAGACTTTTCAAATAAAACTCAAAAAACCAATCTGTATTTAAATGCGATTTAGGTTTTTATGAAAATTAACTTAATATAGATTTAAATCCAATCCTGAAAATTGGGCATAAGTCTTTTATTTATAGATAATGCAAAGTCAGCCGCTAAATGTTGGTACTCTGAACTATGCTTCTTCTCCCCTGATTCATTTTTTTGATGAAGTAATTTCATTGTTCTGTTTAAATTTTCTGATCTGATTTTTGATGTGCTATTTCTCTTAGTTGCTATGAAAAAAATATCTATGCTTATTTTTTGTTCAAAAATACTACAAAAAAATATAAAAAGTATCGCTGATACGAATATATATCGGAAAATCTCTAGTATCGCCGATATATCGGTGCTTGTTACTCCCCCATTTTAACAATGGTAATTAATAAAGGAAACTAATAAACAAAATTTCGGTCCTATTTTTAGTAATTTCCTTGAATGGTTATGTGTTTATTTTAAATTTACATACATTCAATTGTGATTTTGCAGATGGATTCTTCGATTGAAATTATAATATAACTAGCTGACCTGGCAAACGTTGTTTTGCCGTATAACTTATTTCTTTCAGATGTCTGCATGCCAAATTTTAAGAAAACCGGTTGATTAGTTAAGAAGATATATTGAGGGGAGCTTTCAGACCTCTTGCCCTATTTCACGCCCTAAATTATAAAAGTTATAGGCTATAGTTCCTTCCAGATGTTACACTATTTGCCTGCTTAATTTCAAAAAAATCGGTTGGTTAGTTAAGCAGATATAGGGAGGGGGAGCTTATAGCATTCTTGCCCTACTTCACGCCTCATTTCCTTTCAGATGTTACAGTGTCTGCGTATTTCAAACCAATTAAATTCAGGAAGAAATAGTCACTTACAGCTGAATAGTGTCGATATGCCTAATTTGCTAGTTTTTGCGAGTAAAGCGTACATTTACTTTTTTATATTTTTGAGTAAATGGGAGAAAACTTTTGAAATTTTAAAATCACTCTCTCGTTGCAAGTTTCTGCTAGTAAAGTAAATGAACACACCTATTGTTGTTTAAAAATTGTTAGTGTTTTTAAAATTCTCTCTGTATATGCAAAACTTAGAGTGCCAAATGTCATGCAAATTAAGTTTTTACATATAAACAAAAAATTTTTTTTATGAGTATTAAAAGTTTAATTTATACAATAATAATTTAATTACTATTGTGTTCAAGGCTTATCATTAAAAATGAAATTTTACAAAAAAGTAAAATGTAAAAATCTTTTTCATTTGTATTAGACGTTGAGACCAAGAGAGATATAACACAGAAAACACGAAAATGCAGTTAATTCAAATATAAATTTTATGTGCAAGGTTATTTTTGTTAAACCAAGATAATCGAGCCCTAACTGCCCATCTATACCAGAGATAAATATTGCTACATATGTATGTATATTGCAGTAATGCTACTAATGTTCACACGACGATATAAGCCAATCGTTTCGATCTCTGCAACTAGATTTCAAAAATATGCTGTTCATACCATTCATTCATGTTTCATTTTGAAATTTTTTTTTGTGTTGTTAGTGTAATTTTATTTAAAATTGATAAACAAATTAAGTTAAAATTTTAAATATATTATTTAATAATTAGTATTGTGGTTATTTGTTGAACTATTTATGGTTTTTAATCCAAATTTTTAATATTCTATTCATGCTTAAGTTCATCAAATTTAATTTTCATTAAATTATTTTTATGAAGAAAGGAATTTTACAACATGAAAATTAATTAAAATTGTTATTGATAATCATTCATTCTTGGCTGACCTGAGATTCGAACCCAGGCGGCTGGTTACCATGACATGTTTCGATCGCAACCACTCGATCTCCTCAGATGTATTTGCCGTCTTACACTCGCAGCCATCGACGACTGCTGACGTCAATAGTCAAACATCAATCCTTAAACCAAATTGTATTTTAACCTTTGGTAGATCGAAATGTGCTTTTTTGAATGATTATCCATTTTAATCGATTCTACATGTTCTTCCTCACTTCTGTTTTTTCCGTACTTATGTCAAGAATTCTTCTTGAAGTCCAAAGTACATTTTTTGTTTTTTCATTTTGTCTTTCTTTTTCTTGTTGACCTTTTTCAGAACAACTTGAAGGACAAATGTACACATAGAGCTCGTGCCCTAGCTTTAACAATAATTAGTATTGTGGTTATTTTGTTGAACTATTTATGGTTTTTAATCCAAATTTTTAATATTCTATTCAGGCTTAAGTTCATCAAATTAAATTTTCATTAAATTATTTTTATGAAGAAAGGAATTTTACAACATGAAAATTAATTAAAATTGTTATTGATAATCATCGAAATATGTCATGGTAACCAACCGCCTGGGTTCGAATCTCAGGTCAGCCAAGAATGAATGATTATCAATAACAATTTTAATTAATTTTCATGTTGTAAAATTCCTTTCTTCATAAAAATAATTTAATGAAAATTTAATTTGATGAACTATATTATTTAATACTTTTATTAATAAATTTACTTAAATTTATCACTTAATTTTATTTAACATTAATTTTTACTTTGTTTTGTTTTTTTTTTTGAGAGCTAGTGCAGATAAACTAACGATAATTAACATTTTTCCTGCTTCGTACCATGTTTAAAAATGAAACGACCTGTTTCGGAGAGCGAAACACGAATATTGCAGTCCATGAGAACATGGTATAAATGTTAAAATTATGTTATCTTTAATGTAGACAGCAATTTTTATTACATATTTATTGCCAGCGATTTATGTTGCAATAATTGTTAGCCAATTTTCGTTGACAATTATTGCTAACATAAAACGGTAAATTTGGTTGTCAAATTGTGTGGGAAAGAAATTAAGTTTGTGAAATGGTGGTAAATTATAATTGAAGTTAATAAATAAAATTAAAGAATTAAATAAGCACTTAAATAAAATTGCAAAATTTATTATTATTAACATAATTTTGTTTTCTTATTCGATCTTTATTTTTCACATTTATATTAATTTGTTTAAAGTTGAGTTCTTTTTTATATAAATATATAAATTTTTTTTAGCAAAAAATTAATAAATAGAATCTGGGAATTTATTTTTCATTGTGAGTAAGATTTATTTATATAAATTTTCATATTATTCAAATTACATTTTTTAAAAGCATCTATACTTTATTAGTCTTTTCTTTCAACACATATTTCCCAAAAAAAAAACAAAAATTAATTTAATAAAAATTAATATTTTTATATAAAAAAGACTTCAAGCTCAACAAATTAATATACATTTAGATAATAAAGTCGAATAAGAATCAATTGATATTAATAAAAATAATTTTTGCAAGGTGGCGTAAAAACTAAACCTTCTTCCTTGATTTTTTCAAATTATGAGTAAACATACATGCGAGTTCCCATGCCTTGAACATAAGCTGAGCAATAAGAAAAATGGTTCTGTTACTCTGCCGACGTTATTGCCAACTAGCTGAGATGTTTATCTTTAGTGTAGACCTGGGGTAATCACGAAAAAAACGTAAGCGAAATCGTTTTCAATTTTCTTTTTTTTATAAATGACTTTATTGGCAACACCTGCACCATATCCTAATATGTCATGGCCATATAACATGGGGTCTTGACCTGAGAATTTTTTGTCATAATAAACGTAAAACTTCATATAAAAAAAGCTGACAAAAATGTTAGAGTTTTTTTATGTAGACTTTGGCGTTTGGTATGACAAAAAATTGTCAGGCAAAGACCCCATGTAAGGTACCGTTACGATTTTATAGCCATAACAATTTTGTCGTAAGCGACAAATTTCATACGAAATGTATGAATCGAAAAAACTCTCCTGTAAAATTTGATTTTTGGCGCTTACGTTATTTTTGCGGTTAGTCGTCGACATTAGTGTTGGGATTCTATCGAGATTTTCTACTATCGATATTTATCGATAGTTCAGATTTCACTATCGATATTACTACCGACTCGTTTTTTGTACTTGTGCAAGAAAACTTTAAATAGTTTTTTATTATAATATTCCTAATGTAAACATGTTAAAATTTCGACTTAAAGGCCTTTAATTAGTGGTAAAAAATCACAGCTGAGCAATCCATACCACCTGCCATTCTTGTTGTTTGTATTCATTGCTGTAATTCAGCGCGAATTAATAATAGCAAAAAACTGTGTGTGTATAGCTGCTGTTACATGTCTTCATAGCTGTATTTTAAATAATAATAACATCGATATTTTTCCTATCGATATTTTCCCACCACTACTTGATTTGCTGATACCAAAAATTTTTAGTAGGTCGAGTGCACTTTTAAGTTAAAAGTTTTATAGTTAGGTCATTCTTGCTCTCAACGACTCGTTCAATACAAACCTTGATGAGTGATTATAAACAAATGCTCATCGTGTACAGGACGTTGATCCATTTTCGAGAGCATGCACTGGGCATTTAAGAGTTTATCCAACATCAAGTATTCGCCATAAATTTTACCCTCCTCTGTATTAAGAGGAATCGCGTTATCATCATGTTCCGATCTAGAAACAAAACGTTAATTAAACAGAAATACACACACTGACTTTAAACTTGTTTCAGGAAAATTAATATTTTTAACTGCTCAAAACACTACACACCCATTTAATGTCAAGGAGTAAGGGCAACTCATGATTATACAATTTTAATTAAGTTTAATTTTTAATGCAACACAAATTTTAAGTAGATTTTAACGCGTTAAAAGTCTAAACCGCCCGAATTGTTTTTGTGTTAAATTAAATGCGACCGTGTTTACCGAATTCAAAACTAAAAATGATTTCAAAACTATTAATTAAAATCAAATCGAGAAAAGTAGTAGTTGTATTAAAGCGGCTTTAATAAATTTACGCCAATGCCAGTGCACTTAAGGAATGTTTTCGTTCTTTTTTATGTAGAGTTACAAACGATCGTGTATTTAATGAACGATTTTTGATATTTAAAAACACAGAACAACAACAACGATCTTTTAGGGGTTGGTTCATTTTCATTGGGGTGTTATTTCATTCTTTTCCATCATTATGAAATATATTTTTTGGGGAATTATTTAATTTTTTTTTTTTTTTTTTGATTTCCTAAGCTTATCCCGCGAAGCTTAATGCTTGTCTGCAGGAAAGAAACCAGAGTCTCAGGAGGGAATCGAACCCGCAACCCCGGCGATGATAGACTAGCTCGCTACCAGCTAGTCTACCGGGGCACTTTTTAAATTTAAAACGAAAACGTATTACAAACACCGATTTTTGAACCACAGCGTAGTAAATTTAAGTGTTATACATTTTGTTGTGGCAGTGTTGTAAATGTTAGTACATTAACTAAATGAATAAGATTCACAAGGACTACAAGGGATTTAACTATCAAGCAGTGTTACCACCAGAAAAATTCAAAATTACACTCGAGATGAAGCAAAATTACCCGATTTAAATGAATTTACACCTGATATAAAATTTAAGTTTTATTTAATAAAAATACATTTACAATGAAGCAAAACACTACAAACTCATTGAAAGAAGATCAATATTAGACAAACTGTTAAGATTCTTATTTTAACTTAAAACTGTTTGTAATTGATGTGTTTTCTTCTAAAAACTGCCAACGGCTGAAAAATTTATTTTATACTTTTAAAATAAATATTACAATTAAAAACAAACATTATTGATTTCATTTATAAAATATTAAAACAAGTAACATACTTAAGGTCATTCTCTTTTGCCAACAAAAACAAATTAACAAAAATAAAATTAAAGATTTAAAAACAATTAATAAAACATAAAATAAAACTCCTAAAATAATGAGTTTAACTTCCACATTTGGTTGAATACATTTATAGAAAGTTCAAAATGCTCATTGCCATTCCTTTATAATGGGGTTTTTTTTAAGCCCGATAGAGCTTACGAAAGGTTAGCTGTCAAACGGACTGTCATACTGCTCTCACTTCTGGCTCAGGCGGATTATCATGAATAGATTCATGCTTGAACAACGACAGAAATCATCAATTTGACTTCAAGGCCGTGTTATGTGAAACCTCTTCATTGTTTTCCGTATGGCTGTGAAGTCACTGGCTTATACTGATAAGCCAGTAAAAATTTACGTCTTAGAGTTCAACATTGTTAATTAAACGGGTGCTCGAAAAAGTAGAAAAAAAAGTGGACGTCTGCAATGCATTTCATCAAGTACAGGCGCGGTGCCTGTTTGTTTAAAATAAGTTTCAATTGGTAATGCCGTGTATTAATCTGTGATTAAAATTAATGTTTTTGTGTTATACCTTATTTTGTAAACAAATGGGCTACAGGGTTTTATACAACTGTCCCTTACGTAATTAAGTTTAACAACTGTTAAATCTTTATCCAAATCAAAGAGTCCATCTTGCGACATTCATTATCGAACTTTTGAAAATATATATCAAATGATTGAAGACTTTTCTTATAAAGAAACCAAGACTTTGGTTGAGAAGACTGTGCATTTTGTATCAACAATATTTAAAAAGAAATAAATGCCTGATATCGAATCTTTATTTTATTTGGGCATCTGCCCAAGAATTTTAAATTGCACCTGAACTACACCTAAGTGAAATTATCCACGCTCTACCCACGACATTAAAAATTATACCAAATTCGGGTAATTACCCACAAAGTGGCAACACTGCTATCAAGGGTGAAAACCGCTACTATGTTCACCTTTGGGTTCTTAAACGCGTTCAAGCAACTCGAACGTGATTAAGCTCTAATCACATCAGCATATATAGGGGGCATCCCCTGAGTGTTGGTTTATCGCTAAAAAAAAAACTTTAAATTGACATGATTACAACTAAATCACTTTATTAATCACATAGCATCCACTGAAAAAGAGTATAATGTAGAATCGGCCAACATGGACGTGTACAACCGGCCACGATTTCTGCTTAATGTTTTTATTTTTTTCCTTTCCCTATTTCTATACTAAGTGCTGGTTCACACTCTTCAAGTTTTAGTCGTCAAGTCTTGAGCTTTTGAGAAAGAAGGGAAGAGAGGATGCAATTTCTTTTCCCCTCTCTCCTAAAAACTCAAAGTTTGACGTGTCCTAACTGACCACAGTTCTTTATATCCTCTTTTATATTAATTCTTGAGGCTTGAACAGACAAAAATGTCCTATTCGCCAGCAAGAATAAATTAATTTTGGAAAGACACAAAAAACGGCTTCAATTTTTATATTTTTAACGTTGTTTATTCGGTAGTCAACAGCAACCCATGAAAAGGCATGGGTTATTTCATGCCGCCATTTTTTTGTATGTATTTAGTATTAATCATTCTTTTACAGGCTGCTTGCTACGTACTTTAAGATTAAGCAGCATCAGCTAAAATGTATTTGGTACGAGTTATTGTTGTTTGTTTTTCTTTCAGCTTATTATTCATTCATTGGTGTCATCTTTCAGTTTCGCAAGATTGAGTTTAAGTGAAGGCTTGTTATCAATTCTAGTAATAAAAATTATATGAAAGAATTATATGTATGATCATATGTACATATGTATGTATGTATTTGTATATTTAAATTGTTTGTATGTATTTTCAAGTATTTCAGCTTAATAAATTTTATCTCTTATTGATGTCAACAAAATGTTACTCTTCAGACGCTTAAGTGTTCAAATAAACAATTTTACTTTTCCTGCCAACGGATTCCAAGTACACAACCATACACATTTTTTTTATTTAACTAGACTTTATTTAACTAGTCTTATGGCAAAGTTTAGTTTATGTTTACAAAAAGTCCACGTTTTGTGCTATAATTATTTGGGGGATTCACAAGGTGTGCTATCAAGTCATATCGTCATAATGTCCTAAATAATATTTTACAACTGTTTAAAACAAATATTGCTGTGTTTTAAACAAAATAAAAATTATAATGCTGTGTTCATTGCTTCGTCATAACTGTACCGTAGAAATCTAATTTATAAGCGGTTTTCCACAGCAGTCATATATATTTCTTGTAATTATTTTAAGACTAATGACTTTACAACTGCATAACTAACTTGTGAATACCCCAATTGTATTTCATTAAAGTTTTTGATAATTTCAAATTGAAATTAATACGATTTTGACCATAATTAAATAAAATTGGCTAAAAATTTATTTATTTCATCACGTTCAGCGGGATGCTTTGATTTTTGTTGTTATGTTGTATTTGTTGTCGTAGCGATGCCACCTGCTAATTCCACCATGCATATAACTTGGTAATGCGGAGTGAAAGGTAAAACTCACGAAAAGCAAGCAAAAAAACACGGCCTGTTAAAAAATGACGAGGTCGATCGAGGACTTTTGGATGAGGCTCCAACAAACCGAGTGATACCCTGGCAATATAACTCAAGATAGCAAAAAAAAAAATTTTAATAAAAAAAAATAGATACCTACATATGTAGATATCAAATGAACTATCGAGCACAGAAAAACCTCGATACTCGATAGTTGTCCCACGATGGCTTTCGATCCTTATTGAATCGAATTTTCAAAGTATATTTATAAAAGTATGTACATACATGCAAGTGAACGGCTGTTATCTATCTTCTTCTATCTATATTTATAAAACAGGATGTGTGTAGTATGTATGTAACGTATGGAGTCCATACTATGGACTCCAAAACGGCTGGGCCGATTTTGATGAAATTTTCAGGCAATATTCAGGCGGGTGACACTGTAACACCACCAATGACATACATATGTACATATGTATACATTTATTTATTTTTTTTGTTGCTTTTTTTTATTTTTTTTTTTAAAGCCGTTGTCATGTTTTTCAAAACAAGAAATCAAACTCTTAAATCGGTTATCTAGTTCCGAAGATATTTACAAAAAACCTACATATGTTAATAATGATCCAATATAAAAATTTTAAAACTTTCGAAATGTTGCATTCAAAAATTCGAGTTTTGGGTTTCTTTACAAAATATTTAATTAAATACAAATCGATCGACACAGTAATAGATGAAGAACAAGCCGTACATAAATTATCCCACTGAATTTTTGAATTCATTAGAACCACTCCGAATGTCACCGCATGTACTAACATTAAAGGTTGGATAACCGGTAATTCTTATTCGCAACTTAAACGGACCAAAGTTATGCAAAGGAACCAGATTGACCATCAAAATCTGTTCACCAAATTTAATCGAGGCAACAATCATCGGTGACAGATACAAAGGTGAAGACGTACTTGTTCCACGAATTCTGATGATTTCCAACGATTTTCCATTCCGATTCAAGCGGCTCCAATTCCTTTTACGTCTTGCCTGTGCTATTACCATCAACAAAGCACAAGGCCAATAATTAACTATTGCTGGCTTAATTTTGGGAAAATTAATGTTTTTCTCACGGCCAGTTGTATGTGGCTTGCTCCCGAGTTGGCACGCCAAAAAATTTATACGTTTTTACACCAAATAAAAAAACACTGTCTATCCGCTGGCCTTAAGATGAAGTAATAAATAAATATAATTTCCAATTTGCCTTAAATATGTATGTACATGCGTTTCTTTTTTGATTGAGCCCATATCTACACGATTTGTAAGTTATTCTGTAAAAAAAACTTTATGATAGGTATTCCATGGGTTTATATTTTAAAGGCCGTAAATTTCGTTAAATGCTTAATTTAAATCGTGTGGTATTACGACCCTAATGTTTGCTTAGGGCCAGCAACGTGGACCGGGTCAGCTAGTTTGTTTATAATCGTGAGATTATCAAAATTTGTTAACATTTTTATTTTATTTTTTATTTCTACATATCGTCACCTTAAATGCAAACGGACATAACTACAGAATAAAATCGAAATCGAGTGATCATGGTTTGCTTTGTTAACCTTCGCCTTACCAATACCCACCCGGGTGACCATTTCTGTTCGATTAATTATTTTTTATTCACTGAACAAATTGTTATGTTCTTTAAAAAAACATTAAAAAAAATTTGTCTGATCAACAGTTGTTCATCATATGTGTAGTACCAGCCGGGTGGTTATTGGTAAACGATGTAAATATGTAGTTATATAAAAGTCTTCGGTAAAAATGGCAGCTTTATAAAAGATATTCAAACGAACGTAACTACAAGTGCATCTATTTTTTAATGCAAAAAGACGTAACTATTTTATGAAAAACATACTGCTAGAAATACTCTGACAAATCCACTGCAGCTTTTTAAACCTTAACCCAGGGATGATAAATGACATTTCCAATAATAGGACCAGTCCAAACACGCGTGTAAAATGTAGCCCACAAGGGACTAGGACTTCTCCTTTTTTTATCATATTTTGGTATTAAATATTTGTTCCATATTCGCCGACAAATTTGGTACAGCAATTCTCTGATATTTGGAAACATTAGTTCATTAATTTTATTTTTCAATTATTCAACCTTTGACCAAAATGTTTATATTTTAAAGCACTTGAAATTTTTAAATTGTACTAAAAATGTCATTGGAGTACTTCATTACTTTGGCAATACTAATAGTACTGAAAAAAAGAACAATTGTACCGACTTTATCATCCCTGCCTTAACCACAAAAACGGAGAGGGTATATGTGTGTAACACTCATAAATATTTTTAAATACCAATCAACAAACAATCACTTTTTGACTCGACCTATGGATGTCTGCCCAGCTCATGTAAACTTAAATTTTTTATTTATAAAATTTACTAATTTTATTTTCATTTTAAAAATTTGTCTGTATTAAAAAACATGTGTTTTTTAGTTATAAAATTAATAACGTAAATTATTTTTCTTTTTTTTATATAAAGATAAATAACAAAATAAATAAAAAATAAAAAAAATAAATTATTATTTGTGGCATAATTGGTTGCACATCAAAAAATGGCTTATGTAAGTGTTGTTACGTCCTCTTGTTTCAGGAAAAATCAAGTCAAAAGTACGAAACTAACATAAAAACTAAACATAAAGAGAAAAAATTTTTAAAAAATAAATAAGTCTGCTTACTGTAAGTAAATTTTGAAAAAAAATGCAAAAAATATTTTATTATTATTGATTTTGTAAAGTTTTTGCATCTCCTGTAAAAAAATTAAAAGTGTAGCTACGGCCGTTTGCATTCAAGGTGACGATATGTTTGTTTACGTTTTAAGCACATATTCATATCGATGCCTTACTTCCTCAACCTCGTATCTTAAAGAAATACGGTTTTGACTTTTTCATATCAAACGATTGCTATTTTTGTGTTCTATTACTGCAACAACTTATTATTTCAATACTTTGTCTCAATTCTGTAAATATTGATAAATTGTATTCACGTATCTCATTTACTCCTATTTTCATTACTGCGTCAAACTCTTGTCTTAATATGTGCAGTTGTTAAACCATTAAGAATTCTTAAAATTTCGTCTTAGCGTAACTTTAGTCTGGAACGTTGTTCAATAGGTGATATTCAAATGTGAATGGTGGACTTGCAAGCAGTGCAAACAATTCCTCTACTGTCAACTGGAGCAAACTACTATAAAACAAAACTGTATGTGCACCAGTTCACAATTTTTAAAGAGTATTATACTACCAGACTGTCAAAGCGCGCAAAAAGATGAGAGTTGCCTAACTTTTCGCTTCGCTATACGTAAAGAGTACTTTATGTGACAAGTTTCGTATAAGTATGAATATTTCATCTTGGATGTCAAAGCGAATCTCTAACGCAACGCGAAGCAAACGATTTATCTGGCATGGCCTTAACAGTCTCATTACAGTTAATTGTGCTTAGAGTTCTTCTTTTGCCAGCTATAATATTTTGTTTTGATACCGTGCAATCGTCATCAGTTCTTTTGAGTTTAAGAAGTTAGTTCTTAGGTAAGTTGATTGAATTTTGTATTAAGTGTAATACAGAAATATTAAACTATTTATCCTATTACATATATTAGAAAGGTTATTCTGCAAAATTTAATAGTGTTTCCAAATTGTATGGTTTTATAAAACAAGAAACCTTTTTAACACGAACAATGGCAAAACAAATGTTATATTCGAAAGGTGTCAGGAATAATACAAGATATCACAACAGCCTCCAATACTCCGACACTGAATAGCCAGATTAGAAGCATGCAAATCTATAGATTTTCAACAAAAGCAAGATATTTTTCAAAAATCCGAAAACAAGACGATAGACTAAAATGCAATAAAAAAACTACTGAATATTTTCTCAAATTTCTTATTTTATTTGAAAGTACAATCCTTCCGGTTAATAATGGAAAATAATTTCATTCAAATGGCTGCCTCGGCTGGCCATGCAGTAGCCTATACGATCGGTCCAATTTTGAAGCACATTATCGATTGTGTGCAGCTGTATTTCACCAATGGCTTCACGAATATTGTCCTTTAAAGCGTCAATTGTCTCTGGCTTGTCGGCGTAACACTTATATTTGACGGCACCCCACAAATAATAGTCCAACTCTGCCAAATCGCAGCACCGAGGTGGCCAATCGACATCAGCTCTGCGGCTGATAATGCGATCTTCAAAATCAGGGCGCAAAACATCGAATGTAGCTTCGGCTGCGTGGCACGTAGCGCCGTTCAGTTGAAACCAAAGGTTGCCAGTATCCTCCTCTTCAATTTTTGCGAACAAAATTTCGTTCAACATGGCCCGATAACGATCGCCATTGACTGTAACGGCCACTCCTTGTCCATTTTCGAAGAAAAATGGCCTAATTATGCCTCTGGACCAAAATCCGCACCAAACAGTGACCCGTTTTGGGTGCAACGGCTTTTCAATGTATGCGTGCGGGTTTTCTGTGTCCCCTAAATGCTACAAATTTACCTGTTTACATATCCGCCAAGATCAAAATGAGCTTCATCTGAAAAGATGATTTTTTTTGGCAAAATCGGCAATATCTGTAAGTCGATCGCAGGCCCACTTAGCGAAGCGAAAACGCATATTTCCCAGCGTTGTTCAAGCGTATACACAAAGATATTCGTTCAAGGGAAACAAAAACATGTCTTCTTTTTATATGTAGTCTTATACTTTGAAGGGAGATACAATTGTATTATTTTTAAACAAAATTCTAAAGAAACTGATCTAAGATTTTTACTGTGACCACTGTACATCGATTTCCTGAAAAAGTGAAAATGGAAAAATCTTGAGTTGACTCTCTTTAGAGGAAGCAGTGCGATATGTAAGTATTCATGTGCTTATGTACATAATTTATGTAACCTCGTGACACATTTCTGAAACAAATTATAATGATTCCTTTCGGTTTAAGGCTTTTCGGGAGGAAGTTTTATATTGGATCTTGGTAAGTTATGAAACAAACATCACAAAATTGGGAAGAGTGGAAAAGTTGCTACATTCGAATATGGAGGAGGATTTATATGTATAACTTCGAGTTTAACGAAACTTAATTCAACCAAATTTCACCACAATATCAATTTATATTATCGGCTAGAATTAAGGGCGTATTTAAATTTTATTGTTAATTTTTGATTTTATTAACAAATTTTTAATTTAAATTTCAATTATTCATAAAAATTTATTTAAAATACCCCCTTTTATGGTTTCTGAGATAATTAGCATTTATTTTGCTCAATATGAAATATTTTTAAGTTTATTAAGTGTTGTTTTGGTCTACATGCCACTGTTTGGCGAATGCAGAAAATTCCTCATACAAAAACGTAAAAAATTTACTTCCTAGCCGTAAGAAATAAAAGTAGTTAAAGCGAAATCAAAACAAAATGACAACAAGAAAAAAGTTCACTCATGCTTCGCTTCATTGCCGTAAAAAAAGTAGTTAAAAATAAATTTAAAAAAGTGTCGTATGCTGCACAAAACAATAATTTTTACTTCCAAGAAAATGCTATTTACTTCTATGTTCGTTAATGAATGTTTAATGTTCTTCAAAACATATACCAGAAGCTGTAGTGAAATTGCAAAAAAGTCTATCGGGTTTAGTTTTAGAAAACTTCATGTAAACCTTCATTATCGTTTTTCTTCACTAAGATTTTTTGGCATATGCGCCAAACCAATAATGAGCTGACGATAAGTAAAATTGAATTTAGACAAACACTTTTAACTTCTTATTTTAGAGTTGATAGTGGAATAGGGAAAAATACATTCAACCGAGTAGCAAGTCCAAAAGAATTTCGGGCATGTTCTACAAATTGAAATGAAGTGGAATTGAAATCGAACGAGATTTTAATTTCAATTATTTACAAAATTATTGTTCCTGTTTTTAAGAGCTGATCTTGTAAATATAATCTGTACTCAGTATATGAAATATAGAAAAAAGGAATATTTTTATGAACTTTCCTCACAGGCTCGTTTTAAAAATTTGTTCGGTTTGAAATCCACTTCATTTCAATTTACAGAACATACCCGATTATCTCAGAATGTAAATTTCTTTTGAATTTAGTATCCCGCTAAGCGCCCTTGGACCATATTTTCAAGCTAAAAAGGATTTACATAAAGGCGATTTATTTGCTTGCTTTTTATGATATCGTTACTTTAATATAGAAAAGCCCTAACAAATATTTTCCTTACTTTACAGGAGAAGGAAAAAACTTAATACAAATTATAGTCTTGTAGTTGCGATTTTTTTTAAAACCAGGTTTTTATTAAATTGCTTCGAGAATTGAACAAAAAACTGCGTTTAAAAAAAATCGTGACTGCAAGACTATAATTTTTATTAAGTTTTTTCCTTCTCCTGTAAAGTAAGGAAAATATTAGTTAGGTCTTTTCTATATTAAAGTAACGATATGTTGGTATTAAAATATCAGATCGTCGGCGAATGTGGTATAGACAATTTACCTTTGGCGATTCTTTGATATCTATTTACATTTGTTCATTATTCCAATTTCACTGGTTGCTTAGGCCAGCTCATCAGGAAACATTTTCCAAAGATTTTAAAAAAGCCAATAATATTATATAAATAAAACCCTAAAGCGAATAAGAATTATAAACACTAAAACTCTTCTTGAAACAATATCAAAGCTTAAACAAAACACCAACAATAAACAGTGAGTTTATCTTTCTTTACATTCCCCTACAATTGGTTTGGGTTCTTTCCGACTCGAATTGTAGCTGTAAGTGGGTAAAAAGAAAAAACACAATTAAAAACAAACTGCTTCATTCTACTGTCTTCGTAAAAAAACAACAAAAAAAAACCAATTAGCCAATTCAGTTTCTTTTATTAATACGATTTCCGTATGACGTGCTAAATTCCCAGTTTTTTCATATTTGATAAATACACTGAAATTTATTGTTGCTTTGCATGGAAAGTCTAGTCAAGACCAACTAGACTTTGTTGTAGTGTAAATAAACCTACAGCCGGAAGGAAGTCTTTGATAATAACATAATCTTGGAAACCCATTGTCATCGAAAATTGTCCAAATATTGGAACCATTTGTATCTGTTTTATTACAAAGAATAAACATTTTTAAAATATGATGGCCAATTACATACACTTATGCCCAATTTTCAGGATAGTATTTAAATCTATATTAAGTTAATTTTCATAACAAACTTAAATCGTATTTAAAACAGATTGGTTTTTTGAGTTTTATTTGAAAAGTCTTATTTAATTAAGATAAAAGTATGGTAGCACTACTAAATACAAAAAAAAAATATAAAAAAGTGTAATTATCTACAAGGTGGTCTGAAAAAACAGCTGACTGTTAATGCTTTGCCTGTTGTTGTTGTATTTTTGTGATATTGAGGCCACCTTGCTAAAATATTACAATGGAAACTTAAGTTGAAATTAAGTGTACCACATCGGTGACTTAAGTTTGATTTAAGTTTTTAGTGAAGAAAAGAATTTTGTATTTAAATCGATTTTAAAAATAAATGTGTTTTAATATCAATCCTGAAAACTGGGCATTAATCCTCTAATTTTTGAAAAGCACAAATACAATTAGAAAACTACACTGTGCTAGAATTCAACATTTTTTGTAGACAAGTCGGGCACCTGGAGTTTTCACATAATTCCGGTACACTGAGTCCAATAGTGCTAACCGTTTTTATGGTTTATCTCTTGTATTCAAGATATACCGTTGTTTCGGAAATGGAGGAGGTTGCACAACATATATTCGCGTAACTCAAAAACGGTTAAGTTCATTGAAATAACTAAAAAACCGAAATTCCGCACTAAAATTACCTTTAAGTAAAGGTTAACTTTTTTCTAAGATGCGGAGTCGTTTGAGAAACATAATAAATAAATGTAATAAATTATATAAACTAACTACAAACGCAGATATATATTGGAAATGTTACACATAATTAATACACCAACGGCGCAAAGAATAAATTTTAAAGCAGACACAGAACATATAGCGAATAATTATAGGAATTTAGTTATTAAGGGATAGAGGATTATATATAATAATATAAATATAGGTACCTATCGCAGCCTTGGAACAAGAGGGTTCAATTTGTTATATGAAAACTAGGACCTTCTTGTCCTTAGGTCATGATATACACATTAGTTTTGTAATAATGAAAATATGTTTAATTATGTATGTAAGATAAGATACAAATAAGTTTAGTTTTTACAAAATCTTTATTTTATATCAATTAAAAATAAGTTTAGTTTTTTTAAAAAATCTTTATTTTATAGGAATTTTCATTAGCCAAAATATTTTTTATTATTGTAAATATGGTTTTCGAATTAGGTTTATAGATAGAAAATTTGTTCAGTTTATATGAATTTATACTTTAGTTAAATTTTTATTTTTTGTTATAATGGTTTTTGAAAAATTTTTTATGACAAATAGGTTTTTGAATTTAATTTCTGACAAAAATTTTTTTCATAATTTTGTTATCGTTTTTGTTATTATTAAAATTTGTTAATTTCCTGACGATGCTAACCAAAGGTTAGCGAAATATTGAAAAAAATAAATATAATTTTTTATAAAAAACGACCTCAAGCTTAAATAATTAAAAGTAGTTTTTTAGTAAACTTTTAAAATTGTTGTTTTTTAAAAATTCATCAAAAATTGCTTCTAATTTTTTCCAGACATATAAAAAACGAAGCTGCAAACAGAACAAGCCATAAATGATTAAAATCTGTTAACAACTTTTGATTGTATACACACAAGTTTAGTTCGGCAAGTCATCGGCTTAATATGCAAACCTGCTAAATCCACTTTTTAAAGAAAATTTAGATTTTCTCCAATTTGAGTCTTGAAGTGTGTCAAATCAACTATATTTTTGGTGTGTCTCTCAAGCTGCAAATATGAAATAATTATAAATGTTTAGCCAATTTTTTTTTTAATTATAATCAATATCATGGTGGGCATTAAAAACTGAACAATATAAAGCAAAATAAGAAATAAAATACGAATGATTTTATATTTTCCAAAAACAAGAGACAATTTTTTTTTTAAAGACAATTTATTATCAACTTCTGCAAAGGTGTACCAAAAGTAACGTAATTGTTAAAAAACACAACAAATTTAAAGCAAAATTTAAAAAAGACTTTAAAAACTTGGAAACAACGTTCAATTAAAAAGAAAAGGAAACTTTTAATGCATATCTGAGAAGCCGTTTCGAAAAGAAATTTTGAAAACTTCAACTGTACATCATTAACCCAGTAAAAGAGAAAAAAAGGAATTTTTTCCCCCTGTTTACGCTATTGATGCATTTCTAATAAATAAAAAAATTTTTTTTTTATAACGAAAGAGAAACACAAAGGAATTTTTTTTTGTATTACCACCAAAGATGGGAAATAAAAACCCTGCTTGTTAATATTTATCCTACATTTTAAAAATTTAATGGCTATATTGTAAAACTTTATATTGTCATAATCTACTTCATTTGTCTATACATATTTCAAAGAAAAACATAAATTCACAGAATGGCTGTGGAAAGTAATTCCCTAAATAGATTAACCAAAAATTAAAATTTTTTACTTTTGCACAGATGAAAGTGTCCGCTTGTCACACTTCCACTAACGCTCATCCAAACAGAAACAGGGCGACACTTTTCATTCTTGTCCCGACGAAACCTCGGAGACGCTACCTTTCACCATTTTCGAAAATCTTTTCAGTAATTCTTTTTTTGACATAAATAATAATTTTTTCTTTTTCTACCTAAATTTTTCCTTTTCTTTTGCTTCTTTTTCATTTCACAGCTGTCTCAATTTAGAAAAACAAATTTGTCCCTGCCAAGGCCCATTGAAAAGGTCTGCGCAAGAAGCCTGATGATCATTGTTTATGTTCTTTTTAGTTGTCAAAAGTTGCTTACATGTGCATGTATACGTTTGTTTTCGTTTATGGTATGCCACACATACAGGTTTTTTCCTTTTGCTTTGTATATGTGGTAGTACATTTTTGGCAACTAAAAAGAATCGTTTTTTGTTTTTGTACAAGTAAGCAGACCTGATAGATGGGCCTTGGTCCCTGCCTTATCATCATTAGGGTGACCATAACATACAGGGTCCGCCAAATAACTTTTTTTTTTTGGAAATGCTATAAAAAAACTACTGAATATTTTCTCAAATTTCTTTTTTTATTTGAAAGTACAATCCTTCCGGTTAATAATGGAAAATAATTTCATTCAAATGGGTGCCTCGGCTGGCCATGCAGTAGCCTACACGATCGGTCCAATTTTTAAGCACATTATCGATTGTGTGCAGCTGTATTTCACCAATAACGATCGCCATTGACGGTAACGGCCACTCATTGTCCATTTTCGAAGAAAAATGGCCCAATAATGCCTCTGGACCAAAATCCGCACCAAACAGTGACTCGTTTTGGGTGCAACGGCTTTTCAATGTATGCGTGCGGGTTTTCTGTGGCCCAAATGCAACAATTTTGCTTATTTCCATATCCGCCAAGATCAAAATGAGCTTCATCTGAAAAGATGATTTTTTTTTTGGCAAAATCGGTATCTTCTGTAAGTCGAATGCAGGCCCACTTAGCGAAGCGAAAACGCATATTTCCCAGCGTTGTTCAAGCGTATACACAACCATATTCGTTCAGCGGAATCATACAATTAATTATCTGTCAAATCAGACATGAGCTAAGTGCTACCATTCACGAAATAAGCACGCACTCATTGAAAAAAAAACGTTAGATGGCGGACCCGTTACTTAAATCAAATCCTGTAATTATTTGTTTATTATACCCCGATTCGGGGTATAACCAACAAATTGTAATCACTGCAACAAATGGATATGTAAGTGTCAGCATTCTCTTTTCCCTTCTCTCCTAAAAGCTCAAGACTTGACGAGTCAAACTTGACGTGTTTGAACCGGCACTAAAAAATTTTGTATTTTAAATCAAATCAATAACCCTGCACAAAAAATTAAAACTTTACTAGTTTGAGGTCGCTGAGTTCAAATCAAATCTCAATTTTTCTCTATCAGCTCTTCTTTTCGAGATATACTGCTTTGTCCAAAATTAAGACACTTTCACTACATATATTGGAATAACTAGAAAACGGTTCACCATATTTAGTTTAAAAAAATCTGAAATAATATTATCTTTAAGCCTTGTCGTACAGACGGTGGTAAGATCTAACAATGTTGTCATTTTTCTGACAATGGAGCCGTTGTCAAATGCATTAATTTTACACATCTGCCAAATGAAAATGAGCGTACAATGTTCACAAAGTTGCAAGACATTTTTATGCAATTTTAATTGACTTATGGTGTTTTATTTTGTGACAATAATTTTCCATGTATGTTACCATTCGCGCGGGTTTAAGTTCTGTTCTAAAAAAATATGTAAAAATGTGAGAAGTTGTATGTTGTAATAAATGGCAAATTTGTTCCATTTCGTACCCCCAGTTATAATTGAGTGTGAGATAATACCCTTTTTTGCATATGCGATAAGTACTTTTTTATGCAAGCAAGTATTTTTGTATAAACTTTTTTCTTGTGTTTGCGTACAATTTGTGTTGTATTGTGAATTTTGGTTATATTTATTATCTTTGTTTTTGGTTCGTTTTACTTTTATTTAATAATTATATTTTTTTGCGCAAGATTTTTAACAACAGCTGACTTTAATAATTGAAAATCAGTGCTGTTAACCCTTTTGTAATTCAAAGAAAATTTAGAGTTGAAAATTGCTACAAGCGTTGTGAATATCGCTTGTTAGTACAAACTTTGCATTCAATATTAACACGCTAGGTATACATTAGTGATGAGTGTAAAACGTAGCTATTTTTTGTGTTCCATTGTAACTTAGAAAAATTTATCACTTTGTAAGGGTGCGTGTAACTTGATAAATTCCTACAGATAATATTGGACAACTTGGTCCATTGTGGCTTAAATGGACTACTTACAACATGGTCCAATGTACTGTAGTATGGACCATGTTATAAGAAATTAACATGCAGTGCTGCCAACAACTGCATGATGTATACTTTTCTATAGTTTACAGTAGGTATTACACATTGGTAGCCCTGATGGTGTCCATTATTAATTGTTTATTTAAAAGTGAAAGAGGAAAGTTTGTGAAATTTGTGAAAAAAGGCATGACATATTATACTATATTTTAGTTATTAGGTTTTTTTTCTAAGACGACAAATAAATTAATTTAACTTAGGTTTTTTATAAGGATAATTACAAAAATGGAACACAATTTATTTTATTCAATAAACATTTTCTTCAAAATAACACTACATGCAAACTTAAGTCCTTCACCGTATACATATATCGCTAGCTTAACATGTAAAGGCTCTAAGTCCACTTTTTAAGAAATTGAGATTTAAATGCAGAAATGTGTAATAAGTAAAAATACATTGTTTACAAAGAAAAAATTACAGTTATCTCTTTTTTTGTTGTTGTTTTGAAATGATGAGCAAAAGCGCTAAGTCCAATTTATCACAAGAAAAAGCTCTAAGTCCCAATTAAAAGTACAGTTTAACAATTTCTCTCAAATTTTTTCATCACATGTATTTTAATTTTTTTTTGTCTCCTGTAAAATTTTCAAATATGGATTTAGAGCCTTTACATGTTAAGCCAGCGATATAAATATATTATATGGGTGAGAAAAGGATTGCTTTTATTATTATTTTAGTTTTAATAAACTAAAATAAAAAAGCTTAATCGTAAAGTTATTTTTAGTCTTTTATTCAGTAGTGGCATTAAATAGTTTTCAAACTACCCCTTTAGTGCACTCTATTCAGTAGTGACATGGAGTACTTTTGAAAGTAACCCTTGGAGTAGTGACATGGAGAACTTTTGAAACTACCCATTTAGTGGACTCCATACTGTAGTGACATGGAGTACTTTTAAAACTAACCCACTTTAGTGCTCCATGGAGTAGTTTAGGGACTACTTCGGTAGGTTATATGGTCCCCTCCTAGGACATCGTAATGTTAACTGTACCACCTTTTACCCATATATTTGGAGTAGTTTTGGAGTACTCCTACTCCTTTATGGACTTCTCTTTGCATGCATGTATGGACTTGTCTCGTTATCTACAGGGATATACATCGCTGCAAATAATATTGGACCACCTGATCCAATTCGATTAAATGGACTTCTCCAAGGACTGGTCCGATGTAATGCAAGCATGGACCATGTCATTGTTAAAAAGTGTTTGTAGTGAGACGACATGTCTTCATTTTTTAACGACATGTTTTCGTTTTTTAACGACATGTTTTCGTTTTTAAACGAAGTAACTTAATAAGACCAAGTCTGCTTTCATATGAAGGTAATACAAACGAATTCCATCCAATACCTCTTAAACAAAATAAAACGAACTTTTTCTGTAAAAATTCAAAAGGATCCCATACAATTGATCCATATTCCAGAAAAGGGCTAACCAGTGACGTATACAGATGTGATCAATAATATTGTTAAACGAATTAAAAATTTTTACATCATCAGCATACATGAGCATGTTGGAGTGCTGAACAACGGATGGCAGATCATTAATAAATAATGTGAATAAAACGGGGCCAAGATGACTTCCTTTGAGGCACGCCAGAGAGAACTTTGATAAGTTTTGAGGCAGCATTCTTAAATTTTACTTGTTAAGGTCTATCTAAAAGATAAGATTTAAGCCAGCGTATTGCGTTGTTACTAAATCCCATACGTGATAACTTGTAAAGTAAAATATCGTGGTTGACTTTATCAAAAGCTTTACTAAAATCCGTGTAATTAACGTCGGTTTGTTTATTATTAATTAATCCTGGATTTACAATAGTTGTTAATTGTAAAATGTTAGTAGCAGTGGAACATGATTTCCTGAAACCATGTTGACAAGGTGATAAAAGGGAAGAGATTTGATGATATAAACTATCAGTCAATATATTTTCCAAAAGTTTGGGAATCGCAATCAGCTTTGCAATTCCTCTATAGTTCGATATTTCCAGTTTACTTCCGCTTTTAAACAACGGAGTAATATATGATTTTTTCCATTCAGGCTGTAAGTGGCATAAGTATTCTGCACAATTTTTTAAAATCCGGTCCGGGATTCAGAGAGCACTGCAGAGACTTTAAATTGGATAGTACCGTTTCAGTGTCAATAAATAAAAAGTTGATACATGTAGAATAAGATGTATTATAGGGATAAGAAGTTTGATTATCTAATGACTTCTTTGAATACGTGGTTGCAAAAAAATCTGCAAATAAGTTGCTAATAGAAACATCATCACCAGCACTCCGAAATCCGAATTTCAAATAATTAGGATAAGCCCTTGCACGACGCTTACTGTTGATAAAATTGTAGAACGATCTGGGGTTGGTTTTAATTTTAATTCTCATATGACTTAAATAAGTTTTATATGCTAGTTTACTAGCCATATTGTAATTAAATCGAATAATACAATAATTCTAAAATCAACAGATTAGCCGGATATTTTTTATTTTTTTTTTAAAGTTTGTTTTTTCTGTTTTTCAATTAGATAAATTACGATTATTCCATGGAGGGCCATTATTATTGCGAATAATTTGTTTAGGGACAGTTCCCAACAAGCAGCGATGTAATACAGCATAAAAATTTGATACGACGTTATCCAAATTATCTCCTGAAATAATAGTATCCCAATCAACGTTCGATAGTAAACATTTCAGTTTTGTGTAGTCCGTACGGGAAAAACAGAAAGCCATATTATTTAAATTTACTTTTAGTTCCTGAGAAGAGACTTTTGTAGAATGGAAAATATCAAGCTGTATCGTAGGATGGTAAAAATCTTAAGGCTGAGAAATTGGTAGCGAGCTTTTAAAATGTATGTCTGATGGCTGGTTGACAAAAGCAAGATCAAGTAGTTTCCCAAATGCGTCCGAGACGCAGTTTATCTGAAAAAGTCCACATGACAGCATAGACTGAATAAATTCATTCAGTTGTAAGGGAATTTGATGGTTTATTTTCACAGGATTACTCCATACTAAGTTTGCAAGGCTGAAGTCACCAAGGGTAATAAACAAGTCAGAGGGTTTAGACTGACTTAGAACAAATTAAATTGCAGAAATGTGATTATTGTAAATTTCAGCGGGCGAGCTTGGAGGTATATAGGAACAGGTAATGTAAAGATATGAAGAATACAGCTTTATTTTAATCCAAAGCTGGGTTATTTGGTCCTGCCCTACGACATCGTAATGTTAAATATACCATGTTTTTTGGGTTAGTTTTGGAGTAGTCCTAATCCCTTGTGGGCTACATTTTAAACGCGTGTTTGGACTAGTCCTATAATTTGCAGGGATATTACACAATTATAATGCATTATTACATTAGTAGAAAAGAAAATACCATTAGAATCGCTAATAGGTGTTCTGTAAATCGCAATCGCAAGGAGTTTTGTGTCTTCAAAACGCAAAAGTATGCTAAAGGAAACTAGAATATAAATAAGGTTCTATGGTATATCGCAGGCAAAGTGCGAGATTAAGAACATCATAAAATAAATCTGGCTTTTTGCGATTTCAAATCGTACGATTGTCAGAAAATGGGCGATAACCGGAGTTTAAACAACTGCAAAGTAGAAAAACTGCAATTTCTTCCACTAATTAATTTGTCATTGGTAAAAAAATTGTTGATTTTACTTCTGAATTATTTAATTTAAACAGCCAGTGTCAAACCAACTTAAAAAGCGAAAAGTTCTTCACAAATTTTCGTTTTTTGTTCGACAGTTTTTGGTTTCGTTCATCTGAATTGTACAAGATTTTGCATAGATATGACTTTCCTCTTTCAGAACATATCTAAACTGTGTCAATTCCTAAAAAAATTACTGAGCTACAGGACTTTAAACTTGCAAAAATTAGATATTTTACGTTATTTTTTTTGTTTTTTTTTTCAAAAAGCTGTATCTGAAATAATATTTTGTTTCAAACTTACTAAGCGTGCAATTTATATTTATATAATTTATTTGTCCATGGAAGATAACCATTACAGACATTTTAAATTAAATACTCTTAAATGAAGTGTACATTAAACATAAAATGCAATAAATAAAACTTATACGACATATTTAGTGAAAACATTTGAATTTGAATTTTCATAACAAATGTTTTCAATAAACGATACTATTGAAGATTTATATGTAAATTATTTATGTAAGCTTTTGTTGTATTCACTTATCGGTCCATTTCAAAATACCGGATGACTTCATAAATGCAGTGTTGCAAAGCCTCACTGAAAACAAATGCTTGCGTTGACAAAGCATCACAAATAATTTTGCAACCGTTGCGCAGTGAAAGAATTCAATAATGAGCTCAAGGCATTGTGTACAGAAATGTTGTCTGTCTAGTCCATAACTTATATGCCTTTAAGTGTTGCATTGCAATGCTGACCTTGTGAAATCAGCCACTGTCCCGCTCTTGTTGTTTTAAAAACGTTTGAAATTTCTAAATTACATACTTAAGTATTTACTGGATAACTTTAAGTTTGTTTGTGGTGTGTCTACATTTAAAATAAAAACTGTCCGAAGAAAGTTTACCAAAAAGTTTTTGGAATCTAATAAATTTTATTTTCTGTACTTTGCCAGATTAGTCTCCAAACGTATTTTATTCTACGTGTTTTGAAAAATTAATAACATTTGGTACGGACATCGAGGAGTATGTATTTGTCAATCGCTATGTCAGTTGACAAAACTGCAAGGCGGAAAAGAGGCTTACAGGGGTGTGCTGGAAAACGCAAGAATTTGGAAGTTGTTTTTAATAAACTTTAAACCTAATTCTTATAATTTTTGGGTTTAAAACCTGTTTAATAGGGAAATATTTGTTTAATATTTGTCATAAAATTCTTTTATTACAGAAATCTTATTTAAAAACGACTTTTAAAATTCGTGCGTTTTACGTTTGCGATTTCCAGCACACCCCTGTTAGTTATTTATCCCGATATAAATCAACTCATCTCCACTCCCAAAGCGAAAACCTCCATCATTAAAAGTTACATCAGATAATGAAGAAGAAGATTTAAATCTGATTTTTAATTCTACAGGTGAGTCGAAGTGCACTCATTGATTTACATCGTAACTCAATTCAAATGTATTTAAATAGACATACATGCAAAACGAATTTTAAGCATAAATTGATATTGAAATAAATAGGTGAAATCGGCCATTTACTTAATTCAGAATAACTCGATTAACGTTTGAAAGAAAGAGGATTTTCGGACTTAAGGTGAACTTATCAATGCGTTCGGAACAATATGTTTGTCCGGAGAATAATTTTTTTACTGAGAGTGTTCTGCAGAACGCAGGCTCGGATCCAGCTTGAGCCTTAGGTGGGGGGGGGATGTTTTTTTATACAAAAAAGTTTTTTTTGACAATTTGAAGAAACACTATTGCACTTACAATAACAACTTATCTGCAGTTTTTACAACACAAGTGACTGAACGTGTAGTAAAATTTATATGAAAAGTACTCATTTGTCTTGGAAAAACAGCACATTAATAAAATAAATGTTTATTAAATAACATGTTTATTTTTGCCATTTTTCGTGCCATTTTTTATACTTTTTCGCGCCATTTTGCCAGCCAATTTTAAAAATTTTTCGTGCCATTTTAAACTGCAGGGCAGACGAGCATTGAAACGAAAATTTTTTAATATTTTTCTTAGATTTCGGAAGATATTTTCATCACAGTTTATTAAAGCATCTAGACCGTTATCTGATAGATTTTCAGATATTTTCCATGTTTGTTGCCAATGCAACAGTTCAGACTCGAGTTTAGATGTTAGTAGGTGTTTATCTGTCTCTCTTATCAAACATAATCAGCTCATCAACTAGTTGTGATTTTAAAAATTTTGTATCTGTATTTGACTTGTTTACACATTGAGGTAGAAGTTTAGGTATGTTCAATACATTTAGGATATCAATTGGGAAACCATTTTGAATGTGGTTGGAACCTCGATTTGAACGCAGATAACTTTAACTTTTTCAAAAATCGCTTTAAGTAGTTCTTTGGCTTTATTTCTTTTCTCTTCAAGGCACATGATTAAAGTTTTGATAAGGCTTGATCCTTTTTGAAGATCTACAAATATCGTGCTTTTGTAAAATGATACCAAGCGGCTGTGATACAATAACCCAGGAAACACTTTTTGATTTTTTGTAATAGGTGGTAGTTATTTCATACGTTACCTGGTAAGTAGTTCTCATTACAATTCCCATTATTCTAAAAACATCAATAAGTACTTACTAGTAATGACCTAAGGATCTACTTATTACTTCTATTATTTTCAGTACTGAATATTTGCTTACTAATAATCAGCTCAATAACCACTTATTTGTTGTGTTGTTTTCAGTACTGAATATTAACGTACTGGTAACGTACTCAATAACGCTTATTAGGTCTTTAAACTAGCGCTATTTTTTTTTTATTTTACAGTTGGCTTTTTTGGTATTATAAAAATTATATAATTAACTTAAGTATCACACTTAATATGTTTATTCCGTAAATGAATTCAAAAGTACTAAGCGAGTTCCTTAATATGAGGCTTTTGATGAAGTATCTCTACCTTTCCACACAGATATTTTTTCCAAAGCTTCTACTATATGATGTACACTTGTTGCAAGGTGTAAAATGTAAACCATCTTGTCTCGCATAATGTAGAGAGTTTGGCTCCCAAATACTTTGCTAAACTGCGTTACGCTTGGGATGATTATATTTAAAAAACCTTGTCGTTTCTTTAACAAATGATACAACTTATTGTATTAATGGCACTTTGTAGCTTTTTAAAATAGAGTTGTTTGATTTATGGGAATAGCAAGGCGTTTGTTTTGCATTTGGCCAGAATTTTATAACAGATCCATTTTCTGCTGACATCAGTTCCATTTGCTACACAATTTTTTAGGTCAAAACTAAACTTTGTCAAAACTTTTAGAACTATTGATGATAGTGCCTTCGCATCAATTGACACATCAACGTCATTATCAATATCCTTTGAAGCCTCTTCAAATTCGTTTACAACAAAGCCAATAAACGCTTTCCTACCAACTTGTTGGTGAAATATCTTTAAGATAAGGAAATTTGGGGTTTCCCCGAAATTCCCCCCCCCCTGAATCCGCGCCTGGATGGGTCACATGTATATGTCTTCCTTGAGTAGGGGCACACAAAAAAAAAAAAGATAAATATTAGTTTAATATGAATATCTTTGTAAAAATAGCCCATTATTAAAGCATGAAACTAACTAATCGTCTCCCGTACCGAAGGGTTAAATACACGAATTGAATGTATTTTGTATTTCAAATACATCAATGCATGTATTTGGCCCACCACTGCCGGTTGTAAATAGAAAAGCAATATTATTAATATATATATATGTATATATATAAGTATGTATATATTTTTTATTTGTTTTTTTTAATATTTACGAGTTATTTACTCAGTCATATATTTATTAATAATGTATATTTCTTTAAAATTATTACAATAAATATTTCATATTTTTTTTTTTTAATAATTATATGTATATAATTTTTATTTAATGTGTAATTTGTTGGTTTCTTTTTTCTTTTATTTTTTATTTTTAAACTTATTTTTGGTAATACAATTTTTTATATTTTATTTTAATTCAATGTAATAATTAATTTTTTTTTATTTATATTATATTATTTAAAATAGTAAGTATATTGTAGGTTTTGTTGTTTGTATTCTCTTATTATTTCTACGAGTTTTTTTAATTTTTATTATTTATACGTGTTTGTGTGTGTGTGTCTGAGTATATAAATATTTTATTTATCTTGTTTGTGAATATCGTTAAGTTTTCAAATGTTAAAATATATTCGATTTCCAAAAAAGTTGAAGATTACAGTGATTAGCAGACAGACGTAAGTACATAAATAGATTAGACATTTACACAATTATAGTATTTAAAGGAAACCGAAAGAGGGACAAGGAAAATTTTATTAAAGAGTTTGACCGAACTGGTATTCTTAAGTATTGAAAATGTTTTAACTGAGTAAGCTAAACTAAGCGAATCATGTACATAATTTGATTTGGAATGAAGAGTTTTTTTAATCTAATTTTTTTGTTTTGTTGCAGCCAAATATTTTTATAAGGTTTGTTCCCGTACTTTAAATTTGATCCTGCATAGATGGAAAGCATCGGAAATTGTGTAAATGAGAGCGGTTTTAAGAAAACTTTTTTCTTCATCTTTTTGCATAGCACATCAAAACTTTTTCTTAGTGCAGATTAGGAAAATTTTCAAACAGCTGTCGGAAAAATAAGCAATACAAAAAAAAAATTTTTTGATTTGATACTTCACAAAGGCATAATAGAAAGTTCGAAGCTTGTAAAAGTATATTGGTATCTTTTTTCTCTCATTGGCTAAAAATCAATTTTATTCTCATTTTACCGAAACATACCAGAAAAGCAAAGAAACAAACCAGCGTTTAAAAAACTTCAGTCAAAGAAGAAAAACTGCCATTGCTTCCACCTCCTTATTTGTCATTGGAAAAAAACTGTTTCTTTTAATTCTGATTGGTTAAATGTTGTTAAAACAAACCAAAAAGCAAACAAAAAAGTTGTACACAAATTTTCGTTTTTTGTTCGAAAGTTTTTGGTTTCAACTGCAGTTTTATAAACCCTGAAACAAACCTAATTTTTAATTAATATTTTTTATTTTTTCCTTAATTTTTCTCTTAAAATGATGCCGATTATTTCGAACCATTTCGAAAAGTTCAATTCTTCTAAGACACGAATATAAATATTTCACTGGGGAATTGGTATTAAAACTAGGGATTTAACGATACGCCTTTTTGCCGATACGATACCGACACTCAAAATAAAATTTCGCCGATATCGATACTGATACGAATATAAAATTTGAATTTTACTATACAAAATTATAGTGAAAAATTAACAAAATAAAAATTTTTTTTACAAAAATAACACTGTAAGAAATTGGTTATTAATATTTTAAATTGACATTAATAAGATTTTTGTTAAGAAAACAACTTTTGTGGAGATTCGCAAGTCCGATTTAACCAGATCTGCTGTGGGAAATAGGGAAATAGATGTGACAGAACTAATTTGAAAACTTACGAATTTCTGCGCCATTTTCTTCAAGTTATTGCGGACGTAAACAAGCGGATCTACGTCTCTTAGAAGATCTAAGGTATCTTTCGACTTCTTTTTTAGCAGAATCACAGCATAGAATGGAAAGAGGCTCATCCTTCTCAGATTATCTTGTAAATTTTTGCACAAACGCTCTAAAAGCCAGCCAGTTCTTTTAGAGTTATCAGAACTTGTACAGCCTGTAGCGTTAACCGTGCTTTTAACGCTCTTAGAATGCAGAGACACGTTAAGTAGCTCAATAAGACGTTTTTTTTTCAATATGATAGAAGCCGATTGTCTTCGAAATATTCGAGCATTAAATCGAGGATCAAGTATTGTAGATAAGCAATAGGTAGCCGTTAAATTTTGAAACTATTCCCCATTTCACTTTCTGTTTTGATTTAATGCTCTTCTTTTAAATGTGTCATTTGTTTTAGTTGTTATGCAAGAAATAAGCATTGTAAATTAAATTGTTCGTTCAAAAATACTCCAAAAAATATAAAAAGTATCGTCGTATCGACAGCAAAATTTCGCTGATACCGATATATCGGAAAATCTAAAGTTTTGGCGGTATCGGTATTCGTTACATCCCTAATTAAAACCATCCCTAAACGAAGCACAAAATGCTAAATAAATAAGACATTTTTAAACGAATAGCGAAACTTTAAATCATTTAATTAAGTCACTCTCTCTAAAAATTTTCGCAAGTGGTGTGCGAAATACGATGTTATTAGGAAATAAATGACAAATATTCAGGTATGTGATGAAAAACGATTTTGAAAACAATACGATTTGATAACGATAATATTGTTTTTTGTATCGTTAAAAATGTAATTATAATACATTTTTCTCTGTTTTCCTGTATATATTCTTTTAAATTTCTTATTACCTATTCTTATTCTTATTACCTAAACAACAAAGAGTTAAGACTTTACTCCAGAAATGGATTTTAAAATCGGTCAAAATTCATCACACCTGCTAAAAACGATAATTTTGAAAACGATCGTTTTTCATCACATACCTGATTATAAAGAATGTTTTCAATATCTATTCTTAAATAATTTAACATTTTTCCAAATGCCTTTAGAGAATGAATTATATATAAAATTAATTCGCTTAAAAGCAAAGTCAGTTTGAAATAATTTAATTTACAATTCCTTAAAGCCATTCATCATTGAATAATTCCTTAGATTTATTCTTTTAGCTTTACATTTTATACCGAACTAGGTTAGGCTGTGCAGGCAAGGGTCTATACAACGGCCCCTATGTGATACTCTGAGTCAGTGGCCAGTGTTAGAGTTGCCATATGTATTACCATTGTGAGGGCAGAGGACAGAGAGTGTAAATTATGTAAAAAATAAAAACCGAATTAAAACGATTAAATTTTTCTGCATTTGCTTAAAAAGTGTTAAGCCCTAAAGTACCCAACAAGCAGGGGAGTGCTAAAAAGCCAAAAGATCCATAAATCGCGTTAGAAAGACATGCCCAACCAAGAAGCAAGATGAAGTAAATAATAAAAATAACTAAAGCATTGATGATTAAAAGCCATGATGATTATGTTTGAGAAAGGACAAGCTTCACCAAACTGAGAGAAGCTGTTAATGGTAAAAAGTAAGAATAGTTTAATTTAAAATTTGTTGTAGTACTCCAAATTTGAAAGTCAAAACTTGATGGCGTCTTTGCTAAGATGCAAAACTTTATTAAGATCGGTGCAGAAACTCTTAGATTTGTATCCCACTGTGCCACGCCTCCTTATTTGCAACTTAAAGCTTCGTTCACAATGGGCAGCAACATTTTACCTGGTCTCCATCATAGAGCAACCACTTTTTCCGCGACCACACACGTTTTAAATAAAGAAACCGTTTGCAATTTTTGCCCAGCACAATATTACGTACATTTTTATTGTTTCATCATTTTGTAAAAATTTCCATTCAAAACCAAAATGTATCAATAAAGTGTTGCTGGAATTGAGACTGCAAATGTCAAAAGCTTTATTTAAAATGTAAATAAACAAAAAAAAAAGACACTCAACGTCACACCACGAAGAAAATCACTGCAAACAGCTGCGCTTGTGAGGTCACTTTATTAGTACATTCTGTTCAAAACTAAATAAAATTATTATGAACGTCATAAATGATTTCATACAAATTGTTGCCTCAACTTTTGAAAAAAAAAACTTTAGTTACATTTTTGTTTGAAAAATGAAAGGACCATATATTAAATAGCTTAAGCTTAAAGCATTGTTCACAATCAGATCAACATTTTCGTTTTTTCTTCTATCTTGTTTCTTCCCAAAGTATTTCATATATTTTCCTTTCATTTTTTAAACAAAAATGTAACCAAAGTTTTCTTGAGTCAACTGGAACTTCAGCAACAATTGTTGTATGAAATTGTTTATGACGTTTAAAAGAATTTTATTTAGTTTTGAATGAAAATTTAAACAAAATTTTGAAAAAAAATAATAATAAATGCAAAATATGGTTTCTAAATGCAAAATGTGTGTGGTTGCGAAAAAGAATTGTTGCTCTATTATGAACACCAGTGAAAATGTTGCTGCTTGTTGTGAACGAAGCTTTAAAGTTACATTTTAACACAATTTCTATAATAAAATTTATTTAAATTATTAATTTATGAACTATTTTCTCCAATATTTATATGTTTTCTTTTTTAATGTATTTACTTTAATATAATATTTATATAGATAATAATTAAAATTAATTTCGTTTTATACTTTAAGCTTTAAAAGTTTTTTTTTGCTAATTTTTTTTTTTTTTTGTAAACTTTATTTTTAAAATAAGTATTTAATTATATTCCGTTGTTTTATTTATCATTTAAATGGTTTCACAAAAATATTCAAATGTCAATTTGTAATACAAATTGCACATCTGTTTTTAATAAAGTACAATATTATTTTATAAATATTGAAAATACTAATAGTAATAGTTTTATTTTAAATTAATTTTACTACTATTTTGTTGTTGTTGTTGTTGTTTTTTATACTTCTAATTCAATAAAAATAATTTTTTTCAAAGATATTCTTTTGTATCTTTAAGTATTTTTTGAGTTCTTTATTCGAATTAAATCCATGCAGTTGAGTGTTGAACATAAATTTTCATAAAATTTTTAGTTTTTTTTTTAACTCATACAAATCATGGTGTAAATAACTGTTTAGATAATTCAAAATTTTGCTTTTATTTATTAATTTATACTTATTTCTATAATTCATTAAAATTTAATTCCTCTGTAATCAATCAATATTGACATTTCTCGTGTGTTTTTGTGTTTAAAATCTGTAAATATTGAATTCAATTTATTTTTGTATCCTAATTGGAAGTATTTATAGTTTATTATTTAATAAATTTTATATAATTTTTTCAAAAATTTTTTTCCAATAATTGTTTTGTTTTTTTTTTATTTTATTTCTAAATTAATTTAAAATTGTTTTTTTTTTGTGGAATTTCTCTTCATATTTTTTTGTTAATATTTTATACTAAAATAACTTTGGCACTATTTTTGTTTATTGATATTTAACTGTTAAAAATTTAACATAATAGAATAATAATAAATAAACTATAATAATAATTTCAATACATGATTATTTCTTTTTTTTAAATTTACTAAAATTACATAAAAAAAATTTTATAAATTTTAAAATATTTCGAATCAAATTCAAACGAAGCTAAGCTCTGCATGATTTAAATTTAGGAGATTCAATTATTTTTAATTTTTCAAAATATTAAAGATTGAGCAAAATCTGTTTTACAAAAGACACCCTATCCTGTCCAATAAAGTTTAACAAGAACTTGCATTATTTCTTAATACTTCAAAATAATGTATTGAAGTGTATTGGAAATTCTTTGAGTAATTAAAAGACATACGCAAATGCGATGGATGAGTTTGTATTTAATTAGCTATTTAATGATCATTACAAATCAAGAAAACTATCATTGGATTTTTCCAATGTTTTTTATAAAATACTTAAAACAAAACCAGAGGAAACTATTGTTAATAATTTAAAACACCGGTACATCAGACTGTGCTGAAAATACAATGGGATCTTTTGGAAAGTCGTAGACAATTAAAGCGTAAGAGTGCTTTTTTCGGCTATGCCGAATCTTAAATACCCTTCACCATGGTTGGAAAAGAACAGAAGATTACCAGCCGTATTTATAATGAAAATTTGGCATGAAGTAAGCAAAAAGTTTATTCATAATACACTAACCAAACTCTGGCTAGCGATTTGCTAAACTCTTGTTAACGAGCTGCCAAACGTTTGCCAACTTGTAAAAAACAGCTGTTTAATGTCAAACAATTTTGTTGTTTTTTTTATTAACTGTTTTTATTTTTAATTTTCTGACTTTTACTTAATTTATTTTAATTTTAAAACTTTTTAAAACTTTTTATATGTGAAGGGGGAAACAAAAAAAGTTTTGCGTTAATCAGCGATGATTAACGCAAAACGTGTTGCATTTTTGTGTAATACAATGTGGCATCATAAAAATTCAGAGTTGATTTATTAAAAGTTGGCAGATGGAGAAAAGTTCGTTATGAATTAACTCTGTGCCAATAAGTAGCTGGGGGGTTATTATGTAATACAATTCGAAAGAAAAGATTTACGAATTCGTACAAATTGTATTATGTAGTACGTTTTTCGAAAATTTATTTTCGAACGTTCGGAAATATTTTCTTTTTGTAGGATTTTTTTTACCCCTTTTCGTAAATTATAAATTACCCTTTTACAATTGCAACTATATAATACGAAAGCAAATGTCAGTTCATTTAAATTTTTCGTAAATTATTCGAAAGGTGCTGTGCTTGCGAAAACAATAAAAAATTTAAAAATGTAAGTAATTAAATAAAACTTTTTACAAAAAGTGTAAAAAATAATTTAAAACATACGATTTCCTCTATATTCAGAACTGTGAGTGACTTGAAATCACAATTTATACTGTGTTTGTTGTCACAACTCCTTGTTTTTAGTCTGAAAATTTTTTTAAATTTGGGTTGTGTTTAGGGAAAGCTTAAACAAAGCAATGTTTACAAAACCAAGACAGAATATGGTGATGGTTGATTTTATAATTGCACATGCATATAGAGCAAAGGGGCACCTCAATGTTGCAAATGCTAAATGCAAATCGAAGGATTTGTGGCAAAGACTATCAAAGGATTAAGATGCGGTTGGTCCACCGTATCGCGAATTGAAAAAGTGGAAAAAAGTGAGTTTTCATTTAATCGATTTTGTATTAACTATTTTTACAAATGTGCTATGTTACTAGGTATGAGCAGAGTTAAATGTCTGTTTTCGGTTGAAGTATAAATGCTCATCGTTACTTGGCCAATTACTCCAGGTATTCCACATTTATTAAAAAAAACCATCTTTTCGCCTCCATCTTTTTTTCTTCAGTCATTTCAAAGATAATATGCTTCGGACAAATATTTTGTTCGATTATTTCGCATACCTCAGATAAGCATATGGAAATTGATGAGTGTGAAAGTCATACAAGACGATCTTGGTCAATCTGATGTTGGTATCCACCTCGTACCAAACATTTTAATGTTGCAGCTAATTTCATCAAAGGTGCAATGACTGTCGATCTTTCAGGTGGCTTCAAATCACCCTACATATGTATATACAATTGTTTACATACATAAATGAATTTTTATTAAGCCGAAAGTTTTTCACGAAACTAAAAATAGTATTTTTATAATTAAATTTGATAATTAAAAATCTTTCTTACGTACTATTATCAAGGCTCATAATGTCGGATGTATCGGATGTATTTCTGCAATTGCATCACTTTCTTTATCGCTATCTTCCAACCACAATGGAACAGAATTTATATTCTTAGACCGTTATATTTTTATAAATAATTACACTACGTGACAAAATTTCAACAAAGTCGTGACCAAATTAATCTGACAGCTAATCTTTATGTAAAATTTTCCGCTGAATCCGAATATGAAGTCAAAATTGTCAAAAGTAGAACAGTTTTAAAGAGAGATTTTCCAAAATAACCGTTATTTGTGTTTTTAAAAAAGATGATGTGACTGAAATGCAAATATCTTAAAAAAATTTAAACGGATTATGTAATTCTTTCATTCTAGTGAAAGGTTATAAAATTTCTAAAATAACCATGGATTGCTAGTGAAGATTGGTCAAGAAATGACAGAGTTACAGGGGACAAAAGTTCAAGCTTCATTGAAAATTTTATGATTTTGTTCAATTTTGCTCTTTTCAAGTTATTTTTTTTTAACCAATGATTTAAAAATCTTAATGTTTTATTGCATGCGACATTAGATTATTTTAATATGAACATTTTGCGCCCAACAAAACATAGATTGGTACAAAAATGACAAAGCCACAGAAGATTAAGTAAATTAACCCACATAGAAATTCAAAAGTTTCAAGCAATTTTTAATATTTATTGTTACTAAAAATTTAGCTTTGTATATTTATTTGTTGTGGGTTAATTCAATTAATCTTCTGTAACTTTATCATTTTTGCACCGATCTTGATCCTATTGGGCACAAAATGTTCGTATTGAAATATGCTAAAATTTTATTTGTTGGATATTTGCATTTCAGTCACAGCATCTTTTTTAAAAACACAAATAACGGTTATTTTGGAAAATCTCTCTTTAAAACTGTTCTACTTTTGACAATTTTGACTTCATATTCGGATTCAGCGGAAAATTTTACATAAAGATTAGGTGTAAAATTCATTTGGTCAAAAAATTGTCACGTAGTGTTATTTGTTATTTTATTTTATTTGGAAGTTTTCACTTATATTTACATTTTGCGGAAAATTTAACGTTTTTTAATTAACGCTTGTTTTTCAAAAAATTTCTGTTAATATTGACAGGTACTGTCAAATTTATCGGCTATAAATTTGGCAGCACTTTGTTTTTCCTTTTTTTTAACAAATACAAATCTGTGGGGCTTTCGAACGGATTAGAAAATACCATTTCATTTTCGATACGGAAATTTCTTTCGAAAGTATTTTCGTTTCGAATCGAATTACATAATAACCCCCCTGAGCTTAATCGGCATTCTAGTTAGCAGCTCGTTGTACGTAGTGAACAAACTGTGGCTAACTTTTTGTTATGAATACGGCTGCATATATATTTATACGTATGTATATCTGAATTACGAATACGAATTACGCTGTCAACACGGCATCTTCTTAATTCAATAACTCTTCTTCTAACGTTTATAAATTTTTTTTTTTTGCTTTGAAAATCAATACAAAGGCAAGCCACAATTTAAAATGTCTCGTTTTTTAACAATTCCTATTTTGAAGGTTTCTTTTAAATGTGCTAAATTCCCATTTCATACTATTGAGAAACTGAAATTTATTGTTGATTCTCTATTCGTTGTTTTAAATTTCACAAAAAACAAAATTTTTACAATTTTATGCATGCAAATTCATATTACATAAATTCGCCTTGATTTTTTGTTCGTTTTTCTTATATGTTTTATTTTGTTTCTTTACAGCCTTCGATAAAAATTAGTGATGACAATGATTTGTTTGTAGTTGGCATGGTAATTCAAAATGAATTACGTACAAATGAGATAATTCGCTCTCAAAATTTTGGATGACGAATTATGCAATTTGGATCATAATGATTGGTCTGTGAATTAAGAATGAGAGAGCGAATCACATATATATACATATGTAGCATTAATCGCTTAATTGCATTTAATTATTTGCACATGTTTGCGGCGTCTTAAATATATTAAGAAACAAATTTAGTTATAAAAAATGAGTACTTTTTGGGATTTCAGTATTTCGCTTATTACTAACTGATATAAGACGTATCCATAGTCATATGATAGCCCTAAAATTAAAGTTTTTATAAAATTATTATGTATGTTTTTTCGACCTTTTTGTTTTCAATACGTAAGCGAATAATTGAGCTCGAGGCCTTAGTTTTTAATAAATTTTATTTATTTATTTTTATGTATCAATATTTCGTAACCCTTCGGGAAACATCTTCAGGAATAAAAATAAAGAAATTATTATTAGTACTCTAATTAATAATAATAATTTCTATATTTTTATTCCTGAAGATGTTTCCCGAAGGGTTACGAAATATTGATATATATAATTATAATTATAATAAGCTTATAATTCTTATACGCTTGACGGTTTTATTTGGTTTAATATCTTTATATTTTCTAAAATCTTTGGATAAAGTTTCCTGACGATCTGGCATAAGCAACCAGTAAAATGCGCATAGGAATAGCTTATGAGTGCCCCGGTAGGCTAGCTGGAAGAGAGAGCAAGTCTATCACCGCCGGGGTTGCGGGTTCGATTCCGGCCAGAGACTCTGGTTTCTTTCCTGCAGAAAAGAGAAGAGCTTCGAGGGATTAGCATTAGAATAATAATTGTCCAATCAACAATAAATTTCAGTGTTTTTATCAAGAATAAAAATTGGGAATAAAGCACGATGAACAAAGTCCTGTTAATTAAAATTTTGTATTCCCAAAAGTTACTTTGATAATTTTGATGTTTTTAAGCCCATTTTTGAATTATTTTGCTCATAAATTGCCCATTGTTAGTTTCATGTACCGACGCACTATGCTTTGTCCCATAGACAAAAATCAAAAAAAAATTTTTGTCTCAAATTGTTTTTAAATACAGATTTTTTGAAAGATAATAAGGTATCTCAAATAAATGTTAACAAAAAAAAATTTTCTGATTGCTTTTGCCACCACGAGAGGGCGTTAAAAGCAGATAATTTCTTTCAAAAATTACTTAACAGAAAAATGAGTTTTAGTTGTTTCACAAAAATAATTCTGAAAAATTAATTTTTTTAAAAAGTCGCTCGAAATTTGGTATTCAAGTACTTTGATATATTTGCAGTTAAATTAAAATTTATAATTTTTTTTATATTTACAAAATAACTTTTTTTATTGCTCTGAAAAACACATTTTTTTGTTGAAAATTCAAAAATTACTTAAGTTTGATGGAGTATAAAAAAAAATTATATAAAATTAGATATTTTTTTTGTTCTGTTTTTGTATGTTTATACTCTTAGCTAACAGGGTATTCAAAAATTAGTTACTATTTTTTACCACAACTTAAAAAAAAATGCGTTTTTTGAAATGCCTAATTTTATGATTTTTACTCAAATATCAGGCATTTAAGAGTGTTTAATATCATTGCGCAACACGATTTTATATTTTGAATGTTAAAAAAAAAAAAAATTTAATTATATCATTAGTAGACCAAAACCAAAGAAGTATTTTCAAAATTTAGCTCGAGTTCTTTTTTTATGGCCCACTGAAGTTTTTAATTTTTTTTTAAAGGCGTTTTGAGTAAGTCAAAAAAAATGTACTAAATCTAATTCTGAGCTAAATAAGGTTAATAGATGATTTTAATAAAATTTAATGACGGTTCTTTTCATAGAACTAATTAACCCTCTATCTGCCATTTTTAGGGGTGATTTCGGCCCCTCCTCATAGAACACCACTAACACGTTTAACATTTAAGATAAACTCGGAGACCCAAAATTTGTTGCACTGTGTATGCAACTGTAGCTTTAAGTTATGTAATATATCTCATTAATAATTAGTTAGATCCAATTTAACTATAAATTAGATTCTGTTTTATATTTAAATTACTATTTTAAACTGTAAGTTGCGATTGACTTCGATTTTGAAGTTTTTTTTTGGTTTCATATTTTTGTTTTGCTTTATCATATTATTTGCCGTTATTTATATTTTTCAAATTAGAGATGATAGCGTGACACATTTGTTTTTAAGTTACAATACACGCGTGTGATAGTAACTATATTCCAGCAGCGCTAATACGACCATATATTAAACTTTCGGAAATGCGAGAGAAATTTTTATTTTCTATAAAAGTTTCAATTGTATAAAAACCGTAAGTGTTACAAATTGAATTGCCTTTAACATAAGTGATCGTGAGTGCTAGTGGATGAAAATATTAACGGGTCCATCTCTATTTGTAATGTAAACAAGGTTTAAAAAATAAATTTATAAATTAATGTAACTAAATTATTAACAGTGATAAAATATAATTATTTAGTTAAACTATTATAATTTTTGTTTAAAAATCCAAAATTTTAATTTTTTTATCAAAATACATATATCGCACTTAATCAACAGGAGGGTATTAACTCAAAATGTTCAGTAGAAACAAAACAATTTTAAATTAAATATTAAAGGCACATGAAAAAGAATTTTTAAACCAACCATTTCATTATAAAAAAGTAGGCAAAATAGCACGATATTTTTACAGCGGATATGAATACTACTCGTCGATTTTTTTCTAAAAGTGGAAAAATAAAAATTTTGATGGATCAAGTGCGATATGATTTTTTCATAATTTTTTAATGACGTTTACATTGCTAGTTTTCCTCTTTAATTTTTTCATTTATGTTATCTTTCAAATATCCTTATAGTTTTATTTTTGCAAGAGCATTTTAACCGGTTTATCCTATTTTTCAATAAATGATGTTTTTGTATTTTCCACATTGATAATCCGATTCTACCCAAATTTGGCACAAATATATATCTTGCAAATATCAATTTACATACCAAAATTTATTACGATCGGACTTTTGTAGGAGTGATAGCGTTTTTAAGAAAGAGGATATATGGCAGGACCTTGAGTCCTTAGCCCGATTTAAAAAAAAATTTACACACACATTGCAAGTTGCATTTGTATCAGCATGACCACATTTTGTAATTTTGTGGGCATTATTGAAGCTAAAATTACATTTTTCAATTTCAGGACACATGGGAGGTAGGCGTGTCCTTGGGCCGATTTTTTCAAAAATTCTAATTTTTCTTAACTAAGCTTTTTTATACTAGTGTACCAAATTTCAAAAATATCTGACAACTCCTTCTATTTTTGTCCCTTCGTTATATGGGAACGAAGCATAGTGCGACGTGCTTAGAAAGAAATTAAACATTTACTTGAGTCATACAATTTATATTCTGGTCATATCTTTTTCGTATCTGAACCGATTTTTCTACTAAAGATTTCCGATCTTTTGATATATAAGGGATAACCATAGGTAGTATGATAGTCCAAAATTCAGGTTTTTATAAAATTTTTGATATTTTTTGTACGGGAGGTACCGCGACCACTTCTCCAATCCCGCCCACATATTGTGGGATGCTTTGTATTGGTAACCTAAATGTGTGTATGATACATGATACAGAAAAAAGTAATTAAAATACAACAAGGGATTTTTGGAAAAAAAAACTAGAGGTAGTCGTGGGGTAGTTCCATGTCAAATCAACCAAGAGTGGGACACAACCCCTTTCGATTTGAATGGAATTTGGTGAGAAGGTTCCATTTATCCTATAAGGAACATATATGAACAAAAAAAAATTTTTTTTATTTTTTCAAAATGTCATAATCTATCGAGGTCGTGTCCCACTCTTGGAATTACCCCGTGGTTTTTAGTTCATATCTCAGCCATTTTTGGACCGATCTGGCTGAATTTCAATAGCAAAATCATAATAAGAATACCTGACAGAAATATATACCAACCAAGCCCCCATCATATCTGGAGGCTTCGGACAACCCATTTCAACAGACAGTCGGATTTGAACATTCCCACTCACAAGGATCCAGAATATATATACATACATATATACTTTATAGGGTCTGAGATCAATATACTAGAAATTACAAACGGAATGGCAAAGTTATATACACCCTTTTACCTTCGGTGAATGGTATAATTTTTATTAAGAAATGTGAAGGATGTTGTTGAGTTGAAGTAAAAAAAGATACTTTTCCAGTTCGTTGTCATCATTTGAACAAATTATAATTTGAAGTCAATTGCAAAATATATTTTTATTCCAAAACACGCAAACAAACATAAATTACTTTTGCATTTAGTTATTTTAACAAAAAAAAAAACGCTTTAATAAAATTTAACTGAATCCGAAATATGCCAAGAACTGTGCGTTTGTTTTTTCTTTGTAAATGTTATTGCTAAAATCCATTTCGTTTGAATTGGATTGGTTTTCTAGTTTTCAATTTTGTTTTGATTCAATCATTCACTCATTGCACTCCAACTTTTTATGATTTATGAAAAATATTTACCAAACTTTTAGCCAATTTAAATTTAAAAAACGTCATAACTATTGTGTACATTACTAAATTCCTTAATGGCAGCTCTCATTCAGGTTTCTAGAGATGGGAAAAGGATGAGGAGGAAGGTTTTTTTTTGTCATTTCTTAATTTATCTCACTCTACCGCGTACTCAGTTGTACTGATGTCGATGACATCTCTACACGTTTGCATTGGCGGCGTTCGACTATAACCGCCGTTGACATGGATTAATCAACAGTGGGTCATACATTCATGGCATAATACACAGAGCCCTGGGCTGCCGATTGCATGTTATTTTGCGTTTGAGGTTGGGGTTGCTGTTGTTGTTGCTGTTGTTGTTGGCAATTCACTTGTTGTTGGGCCATTTGAGCACCTTGTTGTAATTGCTGTTGCTGTTGCATTGCAATTTGTTGGCCAGTGGTTGGAGACACCATGCCACTATTTGTGCAGTCGCTGTGAGAGACAGCTGCTGCACCTTCGGGCACACCCCGTTCACTAAAGCCCGCCATACTGGCCTCTTGAGCAAATTGGTAACGTTGTGTCATGATACGTTGATGCTGATGATGGTGCGATTGAGCAGCTGCCGCTGTGCCATACTGTGAAGCATGTCCACGACCCGCTACAACATGCAGCTGCATGCCCGGTAAAGCATAACCAATTGGAACACGTATAGTTTGTTGAGTTACCTAAACAAAGAAAGTGTTAAGAGAATCTTAAAAATAAAGAGTTGACCGATCGAACTCTATTAATAGAAGGAGTTTCAAATCGGCATCTGTTAACAAACGACAATAATATTGTGTGTATGTATGTATGTATGTATGTATGTACAATTAACTTTATAACCAATCACCACAAATACAAATACGATTACAAACATTTAATTTAGAAAAATTGAAATTTCGTTCTTACTTGTGTCATTTCGCCTACCTGTTGGTACTCCAAAATATTTTGACGCTGTATATGAGCTACTTTTGGATCCATGCTGGTAGCGGCGAATTGTGAGTAAGTTTCCGCATTGTAGGGTATAAGTACCATGGTCTGGTGATAGTTGCGTAGTGGAGGTGGGGATTCGGGTCGACGGGTAGGACTTCGAGCATAGTGACCGTAATGTGGCTGGGGTTCAATCGTTGTGGCCATTGCCTGACAGTTTTGAGCATAAAGCATAGCTTCTTCTTGACCGTGCTGCTGATGCTGGTGTATCATTGTGTGACGGAACATTGCACCAGCCGGGAGAGTTTGGTAGTAGGTCTGCTGCATGGCAGCAGCACTTTCCACAGGAAGGCGTTGTTGCTCGCCACCGGCTCCTGTTTCACTATAAAAGCTCCATGTGCGCTGCTCAGTCTGCTGCTGTGCTATTGCTGCATTAGCTGGCATTTGCATGGCTGCGGGTTGAGCAACTGCACTACACATTTGCTGTTGTTGTGGCAGTTGTTGCTGTGAATTGGCCACAATGGGGTGGGGTACATTTTGAGGCGATGGCTGCTGCTGGGACAACTGTTTGGTCATGGCACTTGCACTAGATTGTTTGGGTAACGTGTAGCTCTTCATTGGTTGGGGCAAAGGTTGCGAATGTGCTACACTGGGCATTTGTTGGGAAAGTTGGTCTTGCATTTGCTGTAAAATCTCATTGGTCGAACTGAATTTCGGTTTAATGCCTCTTACAGAAGGACGCTTATTAAAGCCGTAGTCATTGCCCTCGTCATCATCTGAATTAATTTCTTTGTTATTTTCTTTGGAATTTACTGGTTCGTTGCCATAGCGTTTCTTGATTTTATCGGTGCGATTCGCTTCTTGCTGGGCAAAAGCGGCCAACTCATCTTGTTGCTCTTGCCCGGGTGTACCGGCAATAACATCGGGAGCTACTTTACGTACTTCATCGCCCGTACTTTGTGACAGCCCCGTAGAATTTTGTTCACCAACCATCATTGCAGCTAAATTATATTCAGCCGCATGCGCATTTTGAGCCGCCTGGTTGTGATGCGCTGCGGCCAGGGTATAGTATGACGACAAGTCGTCTTTGTTACCAGCAACGCATGCAGTCAGAGGTGCCAAGGTAGAAAGGAATTGACGTTTCGGTTCTGTCTGCCGGGGAGGAGTACGATGAATCTGTGTATGCACAACAGGCACTTGAACACCCATACCCAAATCAGGAGCTGCGGGACAACGACATTCCTAAAATAAAAATATAAGCTGTGGTATTAATTGTTCTACTTTTATTAAAAATTGTATTTTACCTGAGGTATTATAACAATAGGATTCTCTTCCATTTCCATAATTTTCTCCTGATTTTTCTTTTCACGGTTGAATATTTCAGTTATTTTCTTGTATGCCGATGAACCACTTGACGAACTTGAGACGGACGAGTTAGGCGAAAAACTCTTATCGCTATTGTTTCCATTGGCACTAAATTTCTGTGGGGTTTCTTCACCAGCAGGACTATCGCGATGTGAGAGATCAGTGGTGTCTTCAATTTTACTGTTATCATCATCACCATTCTCCTGCGCCGACTCATCATTGTCTTCATCAATTCCACAAGTGAGCTGTTTTATGCGCTCTTCTAATGATATATCGGATTTGACGGCCTTTTTTCTGAAAAATATTGGTGGTTTAAAATCAAATTCAAGCACGAGTAGTTAAAATGAAAACATTTGTTTGGTTTAATGGCTAATCGAATTAATAATAATAATGTCTGCCTTTGCGCTCAATATGAGGCCGGAACACTTATATTGGAGCAGATGTAATTGTGACTGATCATAATTTACCACCTTTTCATAATGTTAAAGGCAGTGCGGAATTGCGGTTTTGAAAACTTTGAAATGTAAATAATATGGGTGCAGCGGTTGGAACCTTTCTTCTCTCGCTTGTTCAGTTGCTTTAAAAGAGCCTGCCCTTTGAGTTTCCAGACTTTGTTTTTCAAGTCACCTTTGTTTACCAACGAATTTCACAAATTCATTAAAAAAAAAAATTAGTTTTTAACAATTTATTTTACTCCTCCAGTCTATAGTTTTAAAGCGAGTCTCAGTCTGCTGGTTAAAGGGATGATAAATTATCTTATGTATCCGACAATACATTAAAGCTCAATTAAAGTCCTGCTGGGCCGAAAAAGGACTCAGACAAACATAAGTATGTGTATGTAATTAAATAAAGTGAGCAACCAAAACCAAGAATTAATTTATAAATAACTCACAGAAAAAATTATTAGTAGTTTTTTATCAATTAAAAAAATGATTTAAAAAGTGTTTAAACTTAATTAATGTATTAATTGAATTAATTATTTTTTTTCGTTTAACGAAAATTAAAAACTTAATTTTGATTTAATTAACATTTTAGTTGTTTTGAAATAAATTTTGAATTAAAATAATAATAAAATAACAAAAAATTATTTTGTTTAAAATAAAATAATTCAAACTTGTGAAATTGTTGTTGGAAATTGTCAAAATTAATCAACACATTGTTTGAAATGGCATAGTTTTTTATTATCATTTTTTTTATTTCTAATTCAAAATATAATTTTTTTAAAAAAAATATTCAAAATATAAAAGTTTTACAATTTTTAGAAATCAATATAATCATTTTGGTAATGGGTGCAAAATCAGCAAATGGGTTGCTTGATTCTATGAATTCAGTATAAAATTGGGGATAAGAGACAATTTTTAATTTTTTCTGTGCTCATACAAATTAAAAAATTCATCCATTTTCATTTATAAAATAATAATAATACATAATAATGAAGCTTTAACAGTGCAGTTAAATAACTTTTTAACGTTGTCTAGACGGTTAATTATTATAACACGCAACTCAAATTTAAATTGATTTGTTTTTCTATTAAATACATCTGCAATTAATTCAAAATAAAATTTAATTTGAATAGCTACTTACTTTATTAGTGAACGTCTTAAAATATTTCTCTCCATGCTGCGTCTTAGCGTATCCGAGTCGCCAGCGCTGCCAGGTAGTGTCGACACCAAACAACCAGCTCTTTTTGACTCATCAAAAGCACGCAATGCCTCCGAGGTAAGTGTTTGATGTGATGCCGTGCTAGGAAACAGCTGTTGTACAGCCGAATTCGGCCGCAAAGCATTTTTAAAGAGGGTTGAATGTTTTTTAATCGGTATTAGTTCGTTAATTTGATTATCTTCATCTAAGTTTGATGACTGGCCATCGACTTCATCGTTGCTAATATCTTCAGTGACAAAACGTACCGAACGTTTAATGGTGCCATTTGAAGTTGAACCAGCCTCATCTTCAGAGGTGGTATTGTTTTGGTCGTCAGACTGCTATGCGAAAAACAGAACGAAAACAAAATTAAACATGTAATTAAATTAAGGGTGATAAACATGGGGGTATTTCTTAAAAGACGAGAAATAATTTCTTTAGTTTTTATAAAAACATAAAAGGGGTTAAGCCAAATTAAAGGTGCCCAACACTTAAATATTATCAATCACCCTGGGGTTAGATAAAAATATCTTAACGAAATTCATACATTTCCTTCAATATAATTTATTGTTATGTATGTAGGCTGAGATCCAAAACATCATAAAACTTTGCAAAGTCAAAAATGTATCATCAAGTTAAACGATGCACAGTTTGTTTTTGTGTACGCATCGATAACTTTTCGGTGTACTTTGGCCATGTTGACCTTATCTCATGGTGAATCTTATTAACTTGGATGACAACCAATGCGTTTACCAACAGCCCTCGTATGTGAGAGGCACCATACCAGGTAGAAATTTCTGTATAATCTTGCCGAATTATACACTCGCCCCTGTTTTAGGAGCTGGTGTTAACTAACGTCCACTTGTTTTGGAAAAATGCCAGTTGCTTCTGTTGAATAACAACTTTGCCTCAAGGGTGACAAATCAGCCTTCTAAGAGGGTTTCTCACTTCCCGCAACATTAAGTATCTCGTTGCCCAAAAAGTACCTTTATTTTCAGCCAATTGAAAGGTCATGCTTTGAAAAAAACACTCCCCTATCGGACGGAGGACAATTTCTACACAGAAAGAAAAACACTGGGGATAAATCAGGGTTTTCATGATTACTTTAAGTACGAGTCGTACTCAAAAATTTAAGTACGAATAACACTAAAACGTACTCAAAACAATCCAAAACGGGATTACTTTCGAAACGCAATCGCGGAATTTCTTGAAATAAGTATTAAATTCTTAAATCAAGTAAAAAAAAGATTACACTTTTCGTTGCGTTTAACCCTCCGGCTTACGCATGTTTTGATTTTCTATACACATTGAAAAGAGGTCTGGCCAGCCCCATGTGTACCACGAAGGGTTACAAAGTAAATTTGAACTCTTGCTTCTCATTTAGTTTATATTTTTGGTTAAATATCTACATAAGATTTCTAAAGTAAAAACCATATCGGGCATAATGTTGGTGTTTTATCATTCTGTAAGGTGAAAAACGGGTAAGTAAATCAATCATAATAATTTCTTCTTTCTAATTCGGGATAAAATCCACTTTATAATACTTGAATCAAGCACATTTTGAGATTGATTCAATCTTACTTAAATCAATCTTATTTACGGATTATTTCAAGTTCGAAATAGGGATTGAATATGGATAATTTAAGTAGTTTTCGATTGAAAATCCGTACTTGAATCAATCTTTCTGTAATTGGTTCAAGAAAATCCGTACTCACCGTACTATTAATACCGCTTCGGATTGATTTGAGTACGGATAGATTGATTTTTCTTTTGAGTGTATGAAACGCAAATTAATATAAAAAAAGGAAGGCTTTCGCAAAGACAATCAATCATCCTAAAAAACAAAAAACATTTCCCACATGAAGCATATTAACGGAGGTCTCAACCAATAGTCGGTCCGGTGCCGGCTCTGGTCAGCTGCGGTCGCAAGAGATTATAAAGATCTCTTGTGATCGGTCAATTTCGATTTTGCCGAGTTCCAGGTATTGGCTGCGCCTGATTTCTCTGGAGGATGTAACACCAGAAGGTAAAATATCCTTAAGAAAATCACTACAACTCTCCGGAGGGTCACTTTGGGAGATGGAACATTGTAAAATTTTGCACGGTTGTATTGTAGAATACATTTAAAAAAGCAAGTTTCTTTGCCACCGACGTCCACCGACGTGTTGAAGCTCAGCCATGCATATATGTAAGTTACTTCAAACAAAAAAGCATACTTTAAGGGTTTTTTTTTTAAATTTTGGATTTCCTAGTGTTCTGAAAATTTGCAAAAATTAAATTTTTTACTATTGGAAAATATGTAAATTTAAAAATTTTGCGATCAAATATCCTGAATATGTGACACAATGATTGATCAAGTATATTTGATTTACGTATAAAACAGGTTCTCTGAATTCAGATAAGTAAGTTAGAACGTAACATCTGTTTCAGTTTTTCTCTAGCCGAACTATGGGGACAAATTTAATAAATTTATTTTCTCTTTTTAATAAAAATATCCCACTGTGTGTTTTGTTGTTCTGATGACAAAATTTCTACTTTAATTACCTGTGAAATTGAATCTTGTTTCCATAGTTTGCCACCTTTTAAGATGCCGCTAATCTGTGTTGTAGGTGATGATTCCTTAGGTGGTATTGGAGGTGGTTTCTCCGAGTCAAGCAAATCATTGTTGATGGACGTTGCTCCCGGTTTGGCTGGCAATGCAGGTGGCAATAAATCACTGTCATCACCTGCTGACAATGCAGTAGTTGATGCCACAGCTGCTACCGATGCCGATGAGGTCGCTGGGGAGCCCGTTGAATTGGCTGCCAAATCCTCTGTGGCCTCACGTACAATCCGCCTCTCTGACACTGTAGTGGTAGTCATAGTAATTGTTTCAACAACGTATCTTTGATTGTTTGTTTTTTGTACAGTTATAAATTTATTTTTGTTATTTTTACTTGAATCCCTTCTACTTTTGACTACACAAACATGGGGCGCCATATTAGTTACATACATACAAACAAAGTGATGAATGTTACGTTTACAGTTACATGTTAAACAACAATAGTTTATTACATTTACAGTTACGGTTAGACATTTAGCAAAAGTCATAGTTGGTGTTAGTAAATTAATTTTTGTAATTTTTTGAAAAAGTCATACATACATACATATATTAAAATTGGTTTTATTTTGTTTTACACACAACACACACACACCCACAAACAAAATTAAATAAGTTAACAATCACTCATACACGCAATCCCAGCCGTATATGCATTTTTTTTTTTTAAATAAAAAAAGTCAAATAAAGTAAGTTAATAGATTATTTTATTCATTCGTTGCATATTAAATGTCATTAATTGTGAGTTGTAATGTGACACGGTGTACGAAGAGAGGAGCAGAGTTGAGTAGAAGAAAACGTAATATCGATTTGTTTTCATTTACAATTTTGTCGTAATCGTCGTTTTGTGGTGGTAGTTGTGTTTCAGCGAGAACAGTGGGATTGGTTGAGTGGTTAGATGGATGTTCGTTAATTTTGTTGTTGGTTGTCGTATTGGTGTTTAGTTGCACGAGTTTAACGCAATACCGCAATATTAATGAGCAGCAATTAAATTTACACACATACAAAACGAAAAAAACAAGTTAACCAAATCAGCAGACAACATTTGAGGTGATGGTGTTGTTGGTGACAGTGATGCAACGATGTTTTTGGTTTTTTCATTTTTGTGTTCAATGCGGTACAATAAAAAGAAAAATAATAATGACAACAATAGCAAAAATAATAATAAATAACAAAAGAAGAGAAACAAAAACCGCCTAGGAATATGGAACACAACGATTCTTTGTCTATCTGAATGTCTACTAGAACTCATGCAATGAGGCGACTTAGCAGTTGTATAAAATTTCTTGCATCTTCACAGAAAAGGGTGCAGAATTAGCAGTAATGTCTTCTAATTAGGCATACACATATATATACTATATATATGTGACCTTCTCCGAGAAAAGGGACCTAGTGTGTCAAAAACGTGTTTGGACTTAATACTACATTTACACCTACACAAAATCTAGTACTTACGAGATTTCGAGCCAAATCTAGTTGTTTTTGACTAGATTTCCCATACGAAACAAAATCTACTTCGTGACTAGATTTCGACGAAATCTACTCAAAATCTAGTAGTACTTAATGATGCAACTATGGTTTTTTCAATATAGCACTAAAAAATACTTCCCTGCACAAGAAAAAATGACATTTAAAAAAAACAAAACAAAAATTGTTAAAAAAAAATTAAAAAGTTTTATAAAATAAAAAAATAAAAGTGTAAAAAATAAAAAAGACGAATAATATTGATAAAATAAATATCGTTGATTATTAATAAAAGGCAATGCAAATTTTTTTAAGTATATTTCTTTTGTGTTGTATGTGTTACGAAAAGACTTTTAGTTAGTTGTCTTGTTATAAAAACAAAATCTCGCTAATGTCAAAAAAGTATAATGTAAACGCACTAGATTTCGAAGAAGATTTTAAATCAAATCTACAAGATTTCGGCCTAATGTAAATGTAGTATAAGAGTTGATTCTAGTACCTAAAATTGATGTCAAATTCATTCAATTTCATAGCACAATTGTTTTCTTTTCTGAATAAAATTCTGCATTTATTCTGCCTTTTGCATTTTTTAATGTTCTTTTCTGAAAAACATGTCTTATTTTAAAAGTGTAACGCGTTCTTTTCTGATAATGTTCCCTTTAAAATTAAAAAAATGCTACATGTTCAACACTCATTTTAATTAAAGAGATATGATTGCAGTTTTGTATCAAGGCGAATTCACTACAAGGTGGTGGCCAGTTTCGAGCCGTAAACACTAACAATGCAATACAAAAAACATCTGTTGTTTCTGGTGGCTATGGATTGTGTTGGTCTTGCCACCACCTGTAATTGAATTTACCTTACGCTAATTGCACTTTATTGTTTAATGCCGAAATTTGTGTTCTTCCGTAAACGTAAAATATGAAACACGTTTAAAAATTAGGGGAGCATTTAAAAATGTTGCCAAGAAAAGAAAACGCCATTAGTCTTTACTTTCTGTTCTGTTACGAATCAGCTGATTTGTATTTCAATCAATAAATTTCACACGTTTTTTAATGATAAAAACAAATCAGCTGATTCGTAACAGAACAGAAAGTAAAGACTTAAGGCCCAATCATAATATGCATAGCATTGCTTAACCTACTGTCAAAAATTAACAAATAGTCTCTCAAATGTTCTTAGAAAAACAAAAATAAAATAAAAAAACATTTCCTTCCGTACGGAATGTGGGTTAGATTCGCACCTTGCTTAAGCCAATGACAGCTTCATTAAATTTAGCAAAAAGTTTCCTTAAGTTCAATATGGTTTGCCTTATATAATTTACATGTATTCGCCTAATTGCTTAAGCACATTATGGTTGGGCCTTAATTCTGCCTTAACTGAGCCTTAACTCTCTTTCATTCAGTCGTCGATTTGCCAGCGACTATTGCACATTTATAGCGGATGTTTAGTGTTTTGTTTACTTTACTACCCAAAAAACCATACGTGCAAGAAAATAAAAATGATGTGGGAAACATATTTTATGATGTTGAATGCTTTTGGCAACATGCAATGTGATTTATGTTACAAAATTTAAATTTAATTAAACAAAGCAGCGCAATCAAATAAGCTCATCGCATTTAAAAAATGTTATGTTAATTAGAAATTATTAGAGTATTATTAGAGGTGATTACTCCTGGTCCTAAATATAGCCACAATATATATATATATTGAACACGTGTTTGCTTAAAATTCCGTATGAATAAATGAATTATTTTTTTTATGCTGCAAATTTTTCGACAAAGAAAATATCCCTTAATTTTCAATAGCTTTTTGTCTATAAATTTAACAAAAGAGTTATTACGCTCTAAAGAAAAATCATTATATTTTTTTTTTTTTTTTTTGAGCGAGTTTTTATAGATACAAATATTATATACATACTAATATTTGTATCTATAAAAAAGCTTTTAACGAAATTTTCGTTTTCCTTATATGTAGTTCACGAGATAATCTAAGAATGCTAGTCGCACTCTTATTTTCAAGATACCTGGCGGTCGCTACCCCTACCGACCTCGCAAACGACAATTAAAGCCCATGATCACATGTGTAAATAAAAACAAGAACAGTTTAACAAGCTCTTTCTCCAGTTTAGTTATAGCTATCTCGCTTAAGGAATGGCTAGTTGGGTAATTGTAACTTTTTTTACTCACAAATACAACTACAATTTTATTTTTGACATCAATGGCAGCGTGGCCATTTTGGCATTTTTGCAGCTAGATTTAGCATTTTTTTGTCTGATTTAGCTGCAAATTTTTCATTTAGCAGTTAGCATTTTGTTTAGCATTTTTCAACTACATATTTAGCATTTTTAAGCATTATTTAATTTAAGAATATTAAAGTACTCTTTTTTTTAAAAACTACCACACACTTTTGTTGAATGCAAATACCAACCCCAACTTTTTGCCATAGAAACTGTACAATCTTTTAAAGGACCTTTCATATCAAATGGTTTTAAAATTTGATCAGTTTGATCCATTAAATTCATGTTAAGACGATTTTTTTATTCAATTACGATTTTGAATTTTTTGGAATCGAAAAGAGATACCCAAGGCGAATTCATTCCAGGTAATCTCGGTACTACAACAAGTACAACTCGTAGAAAAACCACAAGCAATTTGTTTTTGTAAGATCATTGTACAATGCCATAAACAGAAATTGTTTTATTTCACAGAAACAAAGATAATAAAAAAATATTTTGACATCAGGGCTTTTAAGACCACCCATAATAAATTCGACTTGGAGATAGCATAACTTTTGAAATAGAAAAAAACAAATATGAATTACATGCCCAGATTTTATAGCTCAATTTATGCATCATCTTAGAAAACCGTTTAAAAACTAATAAATGCAAATTAAGCGAACGAAAGGAGATATTATTGATTTCACTGTAGAAGAAATTACAACTTTGGAACATCAGTGGCTGAAACCAAATTCATATGACAGTTGATTTCTGTCATTCATTACATGAAAATCCATTCAGTGAATTAGATTTTTTTGCTATGCAGTTCTTGGTTTTGCCAGTTAGCAACGCGGAAGTTAAAATTGGGTTTTAGTGGTATAAATATCAAAAAAACGAAAATTCGAAACAGAATGACGTTAATATATTATAATGATATCTTGATCGATTCTTCAGAAGCTGAAGAAGATTATTCATTTGATGACGTATTTAATTTATAAAATGAAATATTTTATTAAACATGTTATATAAATTTTATTAAAATACTAAATAATTCGCATTTATGGGTCAAGTTGCTTTGATTTTTTGTTATGGGATGGTACCTGAAATATGTATGTGAGATTATATTATAGGTATTTTAACTAAAATACCAAAAAAAAAAAATAAAATAATTTAAACTTTAGCATTATTTTTTGGCAGTTTAGGATTTTTGTTAGCATTTTTAGCATTATTTTTAAGCCGATTTAGCTGTAAAATATTTTTGGATATGGCCACACTGATCAATGGTGAAGAATAAGATAAGATGAGTTTTTCTCAAAACTTAATTTTCACACAGTAGGTCCCTTTTTTCGGAGAAGGTCACATATACATACATATCGCTCATTTGCTGCAAGACCGGCATAAGTCAAAAAAATCCATTGCGAGATAAACGCGTTTAAAGTTTTTGATTTGCTCTAATCACATAGAACAAATAAAGATACATTCTCTTCAAATGTGGAAAGTATAAAAGATATAAAGATGAATTTTATACACAATGTAAAGAAAAACATAGCGAACAATTCTGCATCACTAACTCTAAAATTGTATTTTTTGATTTATGCCGGTCTTGCAGCAAATGAGCGATATATTTTACTTTCAAGCAAAGTATAGACCGCTAAGCAGGCATATTTATTTAAAAGCAATAGTTTTTGGCGAAGAAATATTTTAATAATGTTTTGAGTGATTTTAAATAAAATATGTACAAGTACAGAAAAAAAAACTTTACACATAAATATGTAGTATGATAAATGTTTAATAAATTAAATTCATTATCAGACAATTCAACCTTAATTTCATATTAGGCTTGAGCTTATACATACATACATACTCAAAATTGGGATCTTGCGGGATCCGCATTAAAAAAATTTTCTATTTTATTGAAAACTAGCTTAGCCCAGTGCGCTTGTGCAAAAACAAACCTTCATATTAACTATTTCTGTGTTCCTGGCTATTGCTACTTCGTAAATTTCATGTTGTTTAACAGGCATGTTCTGAAAATCATTTTTTGTGAACTTCTTCCATAATTGTGATTTTAAACCGTTCAGCTAATTGGCTGCCGATTTAAAATTACATGCTTATTTTTCCACCATTTTAAACCAAGTTAAAACTTTTGTTTTTTGTGATTTTAAGAATATGCCTGTAAATCAGCATTTAAAAGTATTCGAGAATTTAACCCTTTCGCCCCTACTGAGATCATATTTATACCGGGAAAGAAACCAACCAAATGGTCACAGGAACTCTTGGCGAAAGAGTCATATTCAATCTGGTATCTACAATTCGCAATAAGGACGTAGCTGTTGTTTTCGACCGATTTTTTGCGTCAGTATCTCTGCTTGAGAACATTCAATTTCCAGCTTTTGGGACGTATATCAGAAACCGAAAAGAAACGCCAAATTTTGAAGGAAGACTGGATCGCGGGCAATCACAATTTCAAACAAGCGCTAATGGCTTATCAGCTACGAAATGGATGGACTCTAAAGAAGTTCTGTGCATGTAAAATTGCCACATGCCAGATTTAGTTGAAGTGCTAAGAAAGCAAAAAGATGGCACAAGAAAGAATATGTGTTGATTATCAGCGATTATAATCGTATCATGGGAGGTGTTGATCTCGCTGATCAAAAAACTGCAATATACGATATGAACAGGAAATCCAGAAAGTGGTGGAAAAAGGTTTTTTTTAAGATCTTTATGCTTTCTGTTGTGAACGCTTGGATCGTTTATATAGAGCACCATCACCGTAAGATATCATTAATTCATTTTATGGTTCCATTGGCTGAAGCACTTATTGCGGAGGGAACGAAACACAAAGGACTAAAAACCCGTCGAACAGGTGGTAGGCCTTCTAAGCGCCCTAAAAAAAGAGCTTTTGAATATCGGCGATCATTTGCCCAATGAAACCAGTTCCCGACGTCGTTGCGTGAGATGCACGTCTTTCAAGAAGGAAACAAGAACAAAATTCGAATGCTCAGGTTGCAATAATGCTCTATGCCCCTCAGCTTCGCGTCATTCCATCAATAAATACATCATATTTTAATTTATAAAGTGCCGTTATTTTCTTTTTTGTTCGTTTATACAGTGAATTCCTGATTTTTCTTTATTTATTTATTTTTTTATATTTTATGCAAATAAAAAATCTGAATTGTTCAATTTTTATAAAGCTTAGTTTTATTGGGACATATTGTCCCCTCGTAAAAGCTTATTGGGACTATATGTCCCAGGATAACGGTAAGAATCCTTGACCTCTTACAAACAAACAAAAGTAATCGTCTTTTAAATGTTTATCAAAAAATCGGCATTTTTGGAGCAAAAATCGGCAAATCGGCACTTTGATAATTGAGGGGCAAAAAATCGGCAAAATGCCAATAAATCGGCAAATATGGCAGGCCTGCTCATAGCTCATAATCGCCTTGACCTAGGACAGCAGCTGCGGTATCATCGTCTTCCTAGGTCTGGATTTTCAGCAAATTCTTAAGCGGTTTAGGAGCTACATTACTGGCCACACCTGTATCCGGGTATAGGGACTAAATTTATTTATAAGTTAACAAAAACAATTAATAAAATGTAGAAACAGGCATTTGGGCATTATAATTTTTAAGCGAAGTATTTTTATTAAAAGAAATTGTTAAATATTTTATTGAATAACCGTATCCACTACTTTTGTTAATAGTTAATATGATTTAACATGGTCTTAGTAACACAAAATAAAACTATACAAGTAAAACTATACATAGCAAAAATAATATTTCGATATATTTTTGTTATCAGAAGTGGTATCATAACCAAAGTAAATAATGGAATTCAAGAAAATTATAGTTTGGTTTGCCAATCAGTCACGTTTTTTTCCTCGCCAAATGCTGTGTGACTGTTTATTTTGACCGCAGCTAAATTGTGAAAAGAAACCAAAACTACAAGAATTAAAAAACCAATTAATTAACCCTTGAAGGAATGTACACGATTTCTCCGAATTAGTATTTTTATTTCGTTCAGAATTTTTTTTCAATTATTGTTCAAAAATGCAAGTTGGTCGTCTTCCGGGAATAGAAGAATTCTGATAAATTAAACCCCTTAACGAAATTTATGTGGGTGTAGCATGTAATGATTAAGTTAAATTTAATTTTCCCCTTTTGCTTTTTATTTATTTTTGAATGGTTCTTGAAAAAACATGCAAGCATAAGTTTGTGTGCATACAAATACACGCAGAAAAAAACATACTATCGTTATATGTAATAGGTTAAAATTAACCAGAATTTGGTCAAAGCCAACAATAATTTGGTTAAAATCAACTAAAATTTAATTCATACTCGTGTCAACCATAGTATGGTTATTTGTAGTTTTTTTCAGTGTTCTTTTTGATTGAGTAAAGTTGTAATTTTATTTTCTTTTTTAATTCCCGTTACACGAGATGTTATGTGATGTAATGTTTCAATTTAAATAACAGTAAAGTTAACTACATGTAATTCATTTGCCAGCCCGCTAAAACCTTCATATTATTTCTGTGTTCCTATTGCTAATTCGTAAATTTCATGTTGTTTAAGAGGCATGTGCTGAAAATCATTTTTTGTGAACTTTTTCCATAATTGTGATTTTAAACCGTTCAGCTAATTGGCTGCCGATTTAAAATTACATGCTTATTTTTTCCACCATTTTAAACCAAGTTAAAACTTTTGTGGTTTTCAAAACACCCTTAAATAATAATTGTGATTTTAAAATCACAAGTTTTCAGAACATGCCTGTAAATCAGCATTTAAAAGTAAAAGTATTCGAGAATTTAAGGAAACCCAAGTAAGTAATTGAAACTTTTCAACTACAACAGAGAACAAAACAACCATATTTTGTTACTTTCAAATATATTTCTTTTTAAAAATTGGCATACTATTGGGGGAATCACAAGGTGTCATAAGTCTTAAAATAATAACATGAACAAATACGACTGTTGTGAACAACCCCTAATAATTAAGTGTGCTATTTTGAATTTAAATCAGCTGATTTAAAACAAATATAAAAAATAAATATTTACCTAAAGCTAAGTCTACACGATATGTTGAATCAGCAAATTTAGCTATCAGTGCCAACAAATCGTGTAGGCATTATTTTTTTTCAACAAACGTATGCTTACTAAAGCTGTGTTCACATTATGTGTATTTGTCATGTGGATTGTCACTTTTTCACATGTTAAATATGTACATATCGTCTGAACCCCTTCAAACACTATCATGTGTTATTTCTCTGTGTACAGTACACATGACAATTTTGATTTAGAACGTGTTCTATTTTCAAGTGACAAAGCATCTGACATCAGCTGTTTTTTATTAACAAAATTATTTGTGGCGGCAAAAATTAATTGAAATTGTAATACATATATATTAAAATAGTAAATAAATAATAAAAGAGATAAAAAATACACTAATTAATTATTAAAAATGTTTTTTTTTATTTTTGATAGGTTATGTCAAATGTACGTTACATACCATTATGTGAACATGTAAATTACAACACTTATGTAAAACTCAAATTTTGACATACACATGAAAACACATGTGGGTAGAAAAGTGACATTCCATATGACAAATACACATAATGTGAACATAGCTTAACATATGACAGGCATTTGTTAACGATTTCAGCAAACGTTTGTTCACAATTATAGCAAATCTTCTAGACACAATATTTTTTGCTTTTCAACAAATGGAATATGCTGATAGAGGCATTTGTTATTATTTTTAAACATATGAGTGTAAGCATTCATTTGCTGATTCAACTAAGCTTAACATCAAAATATTTTTTAACCTGACTATTTTCCATTTTTTAGACACAAATCACAAATAAATGTTATTTTGTTTATTTAGTACACCAAAATGAAAAATGTGACTACTCGCTTATTCATTTCTTGAAGGGGGCGACGCTGTATACGTGACACACTTTACTTTTTCCTCTCTCGCCTAAAAACTTTGTCTGTCTGCCTTCTCTCTGTCACATTGTAAAAGGGGACTTACCAAACATCAGAGTCCTAAGCCGATATAATTTGACGCCGCAAGAGTTTTGTTGCAAAAATTGCTAGCCGCAGGTTAAACCCGGATATTAGCCGGATAAAACTATACCATCAACTTTGACGGCTGCAAAAACTAATGCGGCTTGGCTCAGCCACTCAGCGCAGGTCTCTTCTGATTAATTACGACAGCGCAATAAACAAAGCAAGCAAAGTTCTATTAATTTAAAACACTTTTTGTTTACAAGGCAACAACAATATTTTGAAATCATTCTGGAACATTAGGACAATATAACATGATAGCACACCTTGTGAATACCCCAAATGTTTAAAACATTTTATTATTGTTGTATTGTATTATTATAACCACGATAAGGGTGAATTGAATGAATATCTATGGTTCTAGCTAAACTTTATTAAAATATGTTATTATTAAATTCAACCATATTTTAAATTAACGAAAATCGGATTAATTTTGTATACTAATTCGACCTTTTTTGTATGTATATTGGGGAAGTTTAATTTTAAAATCATATGGAATTAAAAAAAATTTTACCTTAAATTTCTGAAATGATCTGAAATCTGGAGTTTTTATAACAGGGTTAAATGGGTCATTTTATTTAAAGCGTCAAGAAGACTTTTTGTAAATTTTGTTCGCTCATATTTCCAAAAACGGAATGTTTAAAAGAAGTGTTATGCTGAAAATGTTCAAGTTTAAAGAAGAATCTCTTACTGGTTTCAAAATATTTAAGCATTTATATAGCATTTTATTAAATTATTATATCATAAAAAAAATTTCAGTTGACTACGGTAGTTAAAACTAACAATATTTAAACAAAGTCTTATGCCTGTATTCATAAAAACTTTTTAAATTAAATAAAGGTTTGCAAAACAAATGTTCTATGAAAATTTTCTTTAATAAAAGTTTGCTAAATTTAATAATCGTAAACATTTTTTACATATGTACATACATAAGGGTTAATACCAGTTTTGTTCAGAAGAGCCATTTTAAAGATTTTAATACATGTATCTTTGGTGTACCATCACTACATAAAACGCGCATATCTTTGGGAGGGAACACTTTTGTGGCATGGGATCGGTCTCAGATGTTGTCCACATCAAAGAAATATAAGAAAACCTCACAAGAAAAAATCTTACGGTGTAAAATTGCAGGATCTCGGTTGTCAATTCACATCACTTCGACTTGAGAGCACAATAACCTAAAGTCGCTCGTTCATGTAGTTCCGTCCGGTTGAAACGATGTCGACTCCATCCAACCCGGGACAAAATAAGTCGGTGATCATTAATTTATAGCTCTCGCCGTCGAGGATGAAGGCCTGGTCAATGTCATTATCGCTGAAATATTGACCACCAGCCCAAAATTTCCGATCCCTAGAGTTATTCTTTCGGGATGCATTGGATGCTGTTGAATCTCATGTGCATTAGTATGTTAAGGCAAGCTTAAACATTTTTTAAATTTTTTTCATTTGCGCGTGTTGTTTAAATATATAGTACATTTCGCACTTGATCAAGAAAAGGGTATTAACTCGAAATTTCAAAATTTTCAGTAGAAGCAAAACAATCGGGTATGTTCTACAAATCGAATTGAAATGGAATTAAATCCGAACGAAATTTTAATTTCAATTATTTACAAAATTACTGTAATTTTTCCTGTTTTTAAGACCTGTTCTTGAAAATATAATTGGTACCTAAAGTATGAAGTATGTATATAAAAAGGATTATTTTTATGAACTTTCTTTACGGGCTCGATTTAAAAATTTGTTCGGTTTTAAATCCATTTCATTTCGATTTACAGAACATACCAGAATATTTAATTTAATAATAATGGATATTTGGCGTATTCTATAACACTCGTCTCGTAGTCATTTTTTTAAGAAAAATACAGGTGGCAACTTCAGGCATTTTATATCGATCGAAACTCCCATTTAAACGGTATTGTAATTTCGATCAATATCGAATGCCAAAATGTGGCCCCAGAGCTTAGGCGTCTACCTAAATACGTATCTATCTATGTTTTAATTTTTTTTTTATTGATTTGTCAAAGTAGGCTGAGAAAATGGCAGCCAATTCAATAGTTGTAGCCTCAACAATATGCGCTATTAACGGCCAAAAGTTGGACGTCCCTTTAAGAAGATCCTTTATTAAGAAAAAGTTGTTTTGCAGTGTTTGCCTGAATTTAAGTTGAAGTCCACTTTTTCAAAAATTAAATGGAAATCTTCATAGATTTTGACAAATTACACAGGTCTGCCATGAAATTTTATTTGCATATAATCTCCGTTTAAATGTCCTACCACATTTATGTTGTGCAATTTACTGCCTGGTCAAATTATAAAATATTGTTTTTGTTCTACACGTAAGTTAAGCAAACGAAGTGTTCGTTCGAAATCGATTAAAAGGCCATAATACTTTTCTTTCAGCCGTCATCCAGAGTCTAAGGCTGTATAAATTAATATGCATTATATGTTGTTTGAAAGGCTACTTAATTACGCGTCGAATAGAAAATGTTAACGTTTTTCACTCATTATAAATATGTATGGCAAAATTGTCTAAAGTTTTATATATTTTAAAAAATTAAAATTAATTACAAATTTAATTTTTATAAATAGTAAAAATCCTTTAAGACTCTGGATAAAGTTTTAAAGAGAAATATATTTATATCGAAAAACACAAATGTACCGTTATCTTTTAAATGTGACGTGCTTTATCGGCAAGAGGGACGAGGGGGAAAGAAACGAGTACACAGATCCATGAACTGTCAGTACGCTTTGCTTTTTCATTTGTTTAATTTGGTTTTTGTTTTCAATATCACGACTATACAAAATAAAAAAACATGTCGTCAACATGACATGAATCATTTGAACGAAAATTCATGTTTAAAGAGGAAAAAGGAAGAATCATGTCAATAAAATATGAGCCGTATAAACGCAGACTAAGCATCATATCAATATCGTTTCCCTGTTACTTTTACGACAATACCCACAAATAATAATAGTTTAACCCTTAAATGCCCACTGTATCTTTAAAGATACAACCATCAAAAAAATTCCCACGGCCTCACTTTTAGTAAAACTAAAAAATAAACAACACAACTATGTTTAGAAATCTTTAGGTTTCTAGCCGAAATATTAAATCAAAAGGGTTATTTACAACGTTTAATCTCAGATCTGAGCGGAAATTGAGGTCCAGAAAAAATATAAGGTGGTTCGAATATATGTCCAGCCGCTAATAGCAATAATCTAAAAAAATGGGTTTCGGGGACCTGTCGTCACGCTTTGTCCAATGGTTGTATCTTTAAAGATACAGTAGGCACTCACCAGCAAATTAAAATTTCGTTTTTGTTTACTTGTGTACCGCTGTTTGTTTAGTTTTATGTTGAAGCTTGCAGTTGGAGAATTCGCTACGAGTGGAAGTAAGAGTAAAAACTGTCAGTCAGGAAGCATCTAATTGTTAATGATGTTTTGGAAGCTTGCACTGACGATGAAGTTGACCTTGATGCATTTGTACATGACTTTTTTTTATCAACATGATAAATGCATCCTGACAGATGTTATGCAAAATTTGACATTTAGTTTTCAGAAACTTCCGACACAAATTTTTGCAGTTCATTCCCCTCTTTGTTTAGTGTGATAATACTAAATCCCAAATCTTCTGAATTTGGAAGAGTTTTCTGTTAGAAGGGTAATCACCAAGATATTAACAAGTTTCCCATGCAAAGTTTGGTAGCATTTATTTCCACACTACTTAGAGAAACATATGGTTGAGAATCCATTAAATATGCTGACATCAACTTAATTAAAGCGTAACGGACTTTCGTCAATGTATCGGAATTCTTTTCTATATGAGTTATTATAAGTTCTCGGGATTATTGGTTTGAAAAAAAATCGTCGCTGCTGTACTATCATAAAAAGACAAATGGGCGAAATACGTTTTGAAAAAATTTTTTGAAATAATTAATAAACCTAAATATTTATGTTTGTATGTATGAGTGTAAGTGAAAACAGATTTAAAGCAATTTATATGTACAAAAGTAAAAATATGCAATAACTATTTAGTTTATATGTTGTATGTTATTTAAATTTAATATGGCGCACGTGCATTATTGTTTCTGCTGTCATGAGGGGTTTTTTTATTTACAATGATGATAGAAAAGGAATAAATTAATGGGCGGAACTCATTGAGTGGCATTGCATTTAATTTAGTTTTAAGTCCATTAAATAAAGTGCAAACAACAAATAAATTTGTTTATTGTTGTCGGTAGTTGCAAAAGAAATAATAATGAAATTAAAACTAGATAATAACAAAGAAAAATGTACCTGGAGATGATTTGTATTGGGCCTGAAGAACGTAACGGGGTCGCTCTTCGCCAGCTATAATTTCTTTTTGTGTCATACGACGTTCTGGTGAACTGGTGTGTATTGGCAAAAGGGCAACAGCCGGTACACCCAATGGCGCTGATAAATCCTCCTGACATTGGGGTGAATTGCATTCTGAAAAAAAACAGAAAAATGAGAATTTTAAGATTTCCATTTATCCATTATACAATATTATTGTATATGATATTCGCCATAATATGTCCATATTGTGCAATAAGTGGCACAATGCTTTCAATTATAATATGGCTCAGGGATGATAAATGACATTTTCTAAATTGTACTTAATTAAGTAAAAAATTGTACGTTTTTGGCCCTAATTGTACTAAAAATATTTTTTTTACTAGTTTTATTATTAAAATAACAGAATATGTACAAATATATGTACATTAAAATTCACTTGTACTATACTTTTATACATACGTATTTGAAATACATCTTTGGCAATTAACAAAAAACATTTAGTTAATACGTAATAAGGAATTAAGACGATGCTTTTTTATCTGGCTTTTTTAAAGTTGATAGTGGAACAGGGTATTTTTTTAATATTCCTTTAACTCCCACTGGAGCATAGGGCGCCAAAGTGTAATAGGGTATAAATACGTTTCACCTAGTAATAACCCCAAAAGATATTGTCTAAGGACTCTTATGCGACCTCTACACGTTGTTACTGGTCGTGCAATTGAGTTCAATAGACCAGTTGATCGTTTGCAGCACCAATTTTTCATTAAGCTTTATTAAGAAATTATTTTTATAAATTCAATATGAGTACCGATTTTTTAGCACTAGTGGCAATAAATGAAGTGGAGTTAGAGTGGAGCAAGAAAAGAAATTAAATAATAGTTCCGGTAGTTTTTGTATTCTTTACTAAAATTGTGCATTGGAATTTCGTATTAGTTTTTTAAAAATTCTTTACTTTGCACGCTCTGCTTTCAAAACGTTAGAATGAAAATTTAAAACGAAGGAAAAAATCGCCATCAGACGTACCAATTTGAAAGCTCAAATCAAACTGATTTTTTATTCAACCGATGACCAACCACATCTCTAACGTAACAAATGGTTGTACAACTTGATCGAATTGTACAACAAGTCGCAACATGAAGCGCCTCACTATACCCCGTTTCCCAATACTTTAAGAAATCAAGCATAAAAGTTTTCGTTTATTTATAGCAACAAGATTGATCAGACTGTAGTATATATTTTGTCAGAGTTAAATTCGATGCAATACCTATTCACAAAATGGCTGTTTCTTCGCTTTGTTTTTATAATATTTTGCTACGAAAAATTCCTTTCCATATTCGCCGACGAATGTTGTGTAGACAATATGTCTTTGGCAATTCTTCTGATATTTGGAAATTTTTAAATTGTACTAAATATGCCATTGGAGTACTTCAGTACTTTTGCAATGCAAATTGTACTGGAAAAAGTACAATTGTACTGACTTTATCAACCCTGATATGGCTCCACTTTCATTAAAAAAAAACGAAACCTATAAGCGAAACAATATTGTAAAATGTTTTCCACAGAAATTCATATTGAATTTTTAAATTTCAAACGCTTCATATCTTGTGGCGTTGAAAATTTTAAAACGCAGTATGAATTTCTATAGAAAGCAACAACAAAATTATGACAAATTTTTGACATTGTTTTTGCTTTTAATGTTATTTTTGGCGTTGCGGTTGCGTTTTACAGAATTAGGGCCTTATTAATTAAAAATTTTGTATTCCCAAAAATAACTTTGATAACACTGTGCTCGAAATTGACACTTTCAAAAACATCAAAAACGGTTTAGTTTATTGAAATTACTAAAAAAAACCGAAATTCCGCAATAAAATTTCATTTAAGAAAAGTCGTTTTAGAAACATAATTTTATTTTTTTTGAAAAAAACTAATATTTTTTATCAAAATTTCGAAACTTTAGTTTTTTAAAAACTCATAAAAAATTGGAAAATGCAGTGAGGCTACTAATTTTAGTAGCCTAGCTGCTAACATTTCACACAAATACACCACGTCAGAAAATTTAATGAAATAGAATAAAAAATAGCGGTTCTCGAAACAATTTCAAATTTTGGTCCCAACAGTTTTATCATGTTTTTGCCTTCACCTGTAAAGTTGCAATTATGTGAGTTCTACATGAGAGCAACGATATGTAAGGTAAGTATATCGTTACCAAAAACGCAATAGGTCCTAACTAGGGATGCCAAATGGGACCAGGTTTTTTGAAACCCGGGATTCGGTCTTTTAAATTCAAAAAAACGGGATCCCGGGACAGATCGGGATTTCACATATAAAAGCTAATTTTTAAAATTCATATAATTATAATTAATGTTTATGTAAAAGTATTAAAACAAATTAATTCATGAAGAAAATTAATCTCATTACAAAATAAAATAGTTTAATGTATTCTTTTAAAGTAATATGGAAGAATTATGTATTAAAACGTATATTTTAAACAGCTTCTAGGAAAAATTAATGACGTCTGGTAATCGATACCTTATTTTATTGCAAACATATGCTGCCGACGAAACCAATGTTCGCATTAAGCACTTCTGGATGGTATCGTAAATAAATATCTCAAATATATATGCAAGTATAAATTTAGTAAAATAAACTTAAACAAACATGTGTCAAAATACCTTTGGTAGAATCCCCTAAAGTTTTTAACACCTTTTTGCACAACCTGAATTTTGATTGCGCAGTTTTATTATCATTCACTTAGAAAAAAGCCCACATCGAACTTTATCTTCTGATTTAATTTTCTGTGGTACAAAATGCATTGCATATAACATTTATTCACTTGCGACTTATTTTTGTAACCAGTTAAAAATTAGATTCATTGCCAGTAATATTTAATATTAAATTTTTGAAGTTATTTTTAACAGGGTGACTCACGTTTATTTAAAAATAGTTCTATTTGATAAAAAAAAAAAATTAGCACATTTTTACTTAACCAAAAATCTCGAGATTTTTATGTAAAAATCCCGGGATTCGGGACTAACATTTTTAGAATAATCCCGGGATTTCGGGATTGGCATCCCTAGTCCTAACTAACAACAAATTTAAAATCGACTTGTTTTATTAAATCTGATGTATTGAGTCAACATAAATGTCCACAAAAAACCAACATTATTATATGATAAACGCTAAAAGACTTAACTAATAGTTTGTATAATATGCAACATTGTTAATTGTTAAAACAACTGGTAGGTAGAAGAGTAAATAATTAAGGCCGGGATTCACTATCCTACACAATCGTACGATTCATTCACACGAAAATCTGATGGAATTCTTTCCGACATAAAAAAAAATGTCTTTAAAATCTGTTGTCAATGCCGCACTATCCCAAAAAAATTATGCCAACTTAAATGACTTAGCTACTTTGCAAGAAAATGCAACTCTGATCGCATAGATACTATCATTTTTTGAAATGTTTCATAAACAGTTGTAAGTCGGACAGTTTTGTCACTTAATTCATTTTTAAGCCACACTATCCTACTTTATGAGCACACACGATTTTTTTGACAAATCGTACGACTGAAAAGGATAGTGCATCGCCGGCTTTATAGACAGTTTGAGGCAATTTATCATTTTCAATTTTTGTTTGCTTCTTCTGTAAAATTTTCAAAATGTTAGATAGGGCGTTTTGCGTTATAGGTGTATGTATTCTATTCTTTATAACACAACTCCACTTTTGCCACATACGGAATTATGGTTGAAGGATTTCAAGCAATTTTTTAATAGAAATAACTTCTACGCTTAAATTTACAGCAAAAATGTGTAGCTTAGTAAATTTATAATTTTTAAGTTTCACTGAAATTAATTCTCAACTCACAAATATTCCATGACTCTCGACTGCACCACAAGGGGTGGAATTAATTATTAATTAAATCAGTCAGTCAATCATTCATTGTGTATGATTTTTAAAATTTATTATTTAAAGGGATTGGTTTGTGGAACGCGAAAGGTAACCTCCATAAATACTTGTAAATATGTATGTGAATTTTTTCTTCTTTTTCGAATTCGAATATCTTTCGTTGTTTTTTATTTATTAATAAATGTTACGGTTGGTTGTTATTGGCGGCAAAATTTTACTGTTGCCATCATTCTTTACAAACCGGGAATGTTACACACATTAAAGCAAAGAACTAAAGAGGGAAGAAAAACGAAATAAACGGAAAATCATTAAAATTATATTTGCGATTGAGTCAGCTAATCTCAATTGTTGGAGGTTTATTATATTTAAATAAGCAAAAAAGTATTAGCGGTTTTCACTCTTGGTAGCAAATTACACTTGTAAATCTTATTTATAGAGTTCATTGACTAACACTTACAATACCGTAACAACAAACTGTATTAAACTTTTATTTACTACGCTGTGGTTGAAAAATTACAGAAAAAGCTGTAGCAAACACGTGTGTAAAATCTACCAAAACAAAACAGTTGACGAAACTCTATCACTCAGCTTTTAAGTTTAAAATCGTAAGCAATAAAAGAGAATTGTACACTCAATACAAAGGTTGAAAACCGCTGTTAAAAGCTACCGCACAAGTCTTACGTATTCCATAATACTTTGTGAGATAGAAATCTAAAGAGTTTTGTTGCGACTGTCAAAAAATCTAATTTAACATTACAGTTTGCGTTCACACCACACGAAAAGTATTATTGTTTAGAAAATTTTCAAAAAACGATGAATCGTATGGGATGTCAATTTTTTTTTCATAATACTTGTCAGACATTAACATATTACATACTTGAGTTTTTGACATGTATTAATACAAAGTATAATAATTATTGTAGTGTCAACTAGCCATAAGTAATTTTATTTTTCAAATTAATTTAAAATGTTCTTTTTTTATTTGTTAACAATTTAAACTGTAATGTACCAATTTTGCCTTCGTAACAAAATAAGTATGTATATAGTTAGTTTTAATTTTATTTAAACATTTTATATTATTAAGAAAAAACTACGGGTAAAAAAGAAATGTTAAAATATCAGCTGTTTAACCAAAGTAACATGGGGTCTTCACCTGACCATTTTTTATCATAATAAACGTCAAACTTAATATAAAACAAGTTAGAGTGGTATATTCGGTTGTGCCGAATCTTTGATGCCCTCCACCGACAGTTCTATTATCTACATGATAAATATTTGTTATTAATTTTCTTCACATCACATCACCATTAAAATTGGTTTCGGTTTAGACATATCGTCAGCTCATAATTGGTTTGGCGCATATCGTGGTAAAATTCCGATAAATTATTGACCGACAATCAGAAAGTTTAATGCTTTTTTTTAGCAATTGTAACTAGCTTGAGTAAAATATGATTCGTAACAGTTTAAGCCGAACTTCAGGAGGGAAATTTATATTGGAGTCATGGTAAGTTATGATCCAATCATCCTAAAATTCTGCAGAGTGATTAAAATTAGTTTTTGCGTTTACAGTGATTTTCAGAAGGCTGCTAAATATGGAATCAAAGGTAAATTATGGACCGTATATCACAAAATTGCATGACATTTTTTCTGGTCATATGAAACAAAGTTGGCAAACATTTTACCACAATAAATATATCGGCTACGGTTTTAGGCGTATTTAATTAATTAACCAGAGTATTAGTGTTATTTCTTGTCCTATAAAACTGTGAATTATTCAATTTTATTCTGATAGCATTATTTATTACGGTTTTAGGCGAACTAAACTGTTTTCGGGTAGTAGGTAGGGTTTATATGAGGCCTACAGTGTGATTTCCAGTCGAATAAAACAAACTTTTACAAAATTTTATATCATTCCGTGCATTGTTCCACCGTTTATGTTAGTTTTTGTAACAAATTTAACAATTTTTTTTGGGTGGTCGTTGCAAATTTTGATTCATAGCTCTGATCCTACTGAACCGATTGATTTCAATCCCAAACTGCTGAGCATAACTACAAGCAATTTGACGCCAAGTTTGTTTTTTCGAAAGTGAGCGTGTTTTCAACAGACGGATAACTAGGTGGTCAGACAGACCGACATGGCTAAATCGACTTAGAATTACTCAAGGAGCCAGAATATATAAACTTTATGGGGTCTAATATTACTACATATGTTAACACTTGAGTTTTAAAACGCGTTTAAGCAAAATGTTGATTAAGCCGTTCACATTACATTTGAGATGATTAAGATGACAGATGATTAAGAAAAAAACACAACAAACTAATTATTAAAAATGGATAAAAATACTTTTATAAAGTTATCAGAAGATTATTTTAAGTATATTAATGATGAAATTGTGAAAATTTATGAATTATTTAAGGAAACAAATATAAACATTAAGCAGAAATCGTGGCCGGTTGTTCAGTTCATGTTGGCCGATTCTACATTACACTCAGTTTGAGGTCTGTTCAGTGGATTCTATGTGATTAATGAAAAGATTAAGTTGTAATGATGTCAATTTGAAGTGATTAACAAATCACTTTAATGTATGGGTGATAATCTCGATTTGGATGTGATTGGAGCTTAATCACGGTTGTGAACATGGTATAAGATAAATAATAAAAAAGTCTCACACGGAATGACAAACTAATTATGGTGGAGGGTATAAAAACACTGCCAAAAATATTTGAGTTATTTATATAGACTTTGACAGGTAAAAAGACCCCATGTAAACTTGCAAGTACAAGTTTGATAAACTCAATACACTCACACATTTTCATTAACATTCGCACTTTTTTTTACTTTGATTAAATCGGCTGTTTTCTCGAGTTTCCGTTGAAAATACGTATACACGACTTGCAAGCAATTACTTGTATGTGGAAACGTAGGGTAAAGAAACTTGTAATGTGTATTTATTTTCTAGGTGGTCTCAAAGAAACATCTGGTTGCTTTTTATCTTTGCCTGATGTTTTTTATTGTTGTGATAATATTGCCACCTTGCCAAGTACATACACAATAAAAACTCTAAAGGACAAAATAAACCACACAAAATGCTTGGCAAACACACAGTTTGTTTCCGTTTTGTGTTTGCTAATAAACAACACAAATATACTTCGTATACAACGAATGTAGTCGCCGGTAGTACTGCGGCAATTTTCTTGCTTCTTGTTTCAAAAGTAAAAAGTGATTTAAACAACGAGTTGTTTTGTTGCAAACAATACTGCTAAAAAATTTTGACTTAAAATAAGCAACGTAGGCTATTAAATAATCATTTAAAAAATTACTGAAAAAAACTTTATTTTGTATTAAAATACAAGTTAAATAATATTTAAATACGAAGTCAAAAATTAACAATTAATGTTATATCTTAACTTTCTTCTTTAAAACCGAAATTTTAATTATCAATATGCATTTTTTATTAAAGAAACCCGCATTTAATGCCATATGTGACCTTCTCCGAGAAAAGGGACCAAGTGTGTCCAAAAACGGGTTTGGACTTAAGAGTGGATTCTGGCACCTAAAAGGGTGTAGAATAAGATGATATGAGTTTTTTCAAAACTTAATTTTAACACACTTTCTCGGAGAAGATCACATATATTAAACAATTTCAAATAATTGAGAACCTCTGACACAAGCTTTAATATTTTTTTTCATTTACGTACACACATTTCTTTAAGATAATATTATGGACAATTATGTAAATGAACACACAACCCGTAAAAAAAGAACTTAAAAAACAATAATTCAAACCAACATCAATAACCAGCAGAACTGTTCGTTCAATCGATTGTGAACATTTTTCGGGGGTTTTTTCACATTTTACGTTACACATCATTGAAAATTAGATTTAATTGTTTTTATTTCCTTTTCCTGTCAATAAAGGCAAGTTTTTACCAGGAAATCATTTTGTTAACGATCAATTCGTTTGAAGGTTGAAAGGTAAATATAAATTCTTTGTTGGGCTTTAGGTTAAAAATTCTAAGAAATATTTTTTCAAAGCAAATTTTTCAACTTGTTATTGCAAAATATCTATAAAACGTTATTTATCTAAAAAAGTTTATAAAACAATTATTCTACCAAATGTAATTAACTCCTAGCCATTATTAGAAAACCACATTATTATTAATTAGTATTATTTAAGGCTTGTTTCCACTATCGCACAAGTCTTTCGTATTCCATAATTATTTGTGAGATAGAAATCTAATGAGTTTTAATGTAACATTACAGTTTGTAGTCACACTATCATACATAAACAGGCTTTTGTTAAAATGCAACCCTGATCAAATGATGAGCTGGCCTAAGCAACCAGTGAAATGCGCATAGAAGCTAGCTTTCTTTCCCTCAACAATAAATTTCAGTGTATTTATCAAATATGAAAAACTGGGAATTTAGCACGTCATACGGAAATCGTATTAATAATAAATATTTGTATTCCCGAAAATAACTTTGATAATATACATACTTGCATGTGCCCGTGCATTAAAACTGAATTGGCAAATTGGTTTTTTTTCTGTTGTTTTCTTACGAAGACAGTAGAATGAAGCAGTTTGTTTTTTAATTTTGTTTTTTCTTTTTACCCACTTACAACTACAATTCGAGTCGGAAAGAACCCAACCAATTGTAGGGGAATGTAAGAAAAGATAAACTCACTGTTTATTGTTGGTGTTTTGTTTAAGTTTTGATATTGTTACAAGTAAGACTTTGAGTGTTTATAATTCTTATTCGCTTTAGGGTTTTATTTGTATAATATTTTTGACTTTTCTAAAATCTTTGGAAAAGGTTTCCTGATGAGCTGGCCTAAGCAACCAGTGAAATGGGCATAGAAGCTAGTTTTCCCTCAACATTAAATTTCAGTGTATTTATCAAATATGAAAAACTGGGAATTTAGCACGTCATACGGAAATCGTATTAATAAGAAAAGTATTATTGTTTTTTGAAATTTAAAAAAAAGTTGAGTTGTATATGATGTCCAACTTTTTTTCATAATACTTGTCATTATCATCACATTAAAAAATAAAATATTTCTTGATATTTTAAATGATTTTGTAATTCGTGCTTAATTTACCAATTTTTATTTTTGATAAAAACACCGAAATTTATTGTTGATGGGATAAGCTATTCCTATGCGCATTTCACTGGTTGCTTTGGCCAGATTATCAGGAAACTTCATTTATAAAGATTTTAGAAAAACTAAATATATTAAACCAAATAAAACTGTTAAGCGTATAAGAATTACAGAAACAGTTTCATTTGTAACAATATCAACGTTTAAACAAAATCATCAACAATAAACATTTGAGAATTACGTTTGAAAGCAAGTTGAAAATAAAGGCATTTTTCAATTTGATTTTTAAATCATTATCAAACGTTTGATGTTTAAGAAAACGTTTGATTTTAAATCATTTTCAATTTGAAATCAAACCTCATTGTTTGTTGGGCATTTTTTTTGAAAATGTGCATGTATTAGTTTTGTACTGCTTGTGCGGGGTTGATGCCGGTTGAAACTTTACGCCAACGAAACCCCATTCCCTTCACCACGCTAACCACTCGTTTTCTTAAAGAATTGTTTGCTTTTGCAAAACGTTTGGCTAGAGAAAACATTATTTAACGGTTTCTTAACTTCATTTACATAAATACAATTATCATCTTAGACATAAAGTTTAGCAAATAACTAGAAATTGTTTAAAATAATGCTTAAGTTTAATCAATTTACTGGTCACGCTTTTTTTATTTTATCGTCAAATATTTGTCAGGTCTGAACATACCTTAAGATAATACTGTTTAAAGTTTTATATGTATCGAGTGATGTCGGAAATGTTTTGTTAAAACATGCTTCGCAGTTAGAATAAATCCTTTTAAAATCGTTACAAATTTTTTTTCTTTGGAAAAAAGAAAAGCATTTGTCGAATTCACAAAAACTTGGGGTAAAAATTCGTAATCAAATGACTGACCGAAATCTTACTTTTTTGAGATCGACGTTCTCAATGTCGAATAGCTGCTTCTGTCTTCTTCTGAAATTTGTGTTCGTGGCAATCGCTAACGAGTAGTAAATCGAATACCCTTCGATAGGTTAAAGGCCCAGTTAGGCGAACGTTAAGGTACCCGTAATGTACCGCACCGTATTGTAAGCACGTTGGTGCACTTAAAACTTCTTTTATCTGACATGGCCTTTATAGAACATTGAAAAACGAGTCATGTTTTTCCCATACATAAACAAAAAGCAAGAGTATACATAAAACAATACACACAGTGATGGGAATCAAAAATGTTTAAATGGTGACCGCTGTGCAGAAAAAGTACCAAGTAATTTAAATGGTAAAAACAGTATTTTGTGTATGTAAAAAACAAATTTGTATTGTGCATACACCAAATAATGTTTGATACAATTTAAAGCCTTTTATATGTTTCACATTTTCATTGTGTGTGTATGTATGTATATACATTTGTTAATTTTATACATCTTAACAAATCGCTGGCTTAACATTTAAAGGCTCTAAGTCCACTATTTTAAGAAATTGAGATTTTAATGCAGTAATGTGCAATAAGTAAAAATACATTGTTTACAAAGAAAATTTTACAGTTATCTCATTTTTTGTTGTTGTTTTGTAGTGATGAGCAAAAGCGCTAAGTCGATTTTATCACAAGAAAAAGCTCTAAGTAAAAGTACAGTTTAACCATTTCTCTCAAATTGTTCCATCAAAAATGGACTTAGAGCCTTACAATGTTAAGCCAGCGATATGTATATTTGTATATATGAAAAAATGTTGTACTGTAAGTTGTTTTATCACAATTTCAAAGCTTTACTGAAAAAAGTACCAAAAAAAAAAGAGCAAAAATACCAGCATTCCAAGAAACATACATGCGGCCCATCACTGTTTTACAAATGTCACGTAACAACGGAATGAAATTCTATTTTATACAGAATGGTACGTTGCAACTACGGTACATTACATTTTGGTAAGCTTTTGTACTGCTTTTCATATAACAAAAAGCGAACAGCTGATTGATACAGTACAGATACGGTACAGCAACGTACGCCTAACTGGGCTTTAAAGGCTTTCTTAAACATACCCAAATGTTTTTTTTTATAACAAAGCAAGAATTAAATACCTATAACATTATTGTGATTAATAAGAATCTTTTATTTTTCCTTTTAAGTACTAACACATTCATATAAGTTTTTACGGTTGCATCTTTATGAATTCCGGTCACAGTTTTGTCCATTATTATTTTTTGCACTTGTTAATGTATTTTTATATATGTGACCTTCTCCGAGAAAAGGGACGGGACCTAGTGTGTGTGAAAATGAAGTTTTTAGAAAAACGCATTTCATCTTATTATACACCCTTTTAGGTACCAGAATCCACTCTTAAGTCCAAACCCGTATTTTGACACACAAGGTCCCTTTTCGCGGAGAAGTACTTTGGCGCATGTCCGGCAAATACTAATTTCCAACGATAAAGTGCTACCTGAAGTTTTTGTTGCCTTGCTGTTGACATGCCGCTTGTTAAGTAGATTTCAGACAAACAGCAGTGATTTTTTTAAAACACCATGGTAACCCTCGTCACCTTTTTACGTTCATGTTGTTATTGTGTTTTTTTCACATGGTTTCGATAACAGTATAAGGTAGCGCCAAAAACTATTTTACTTACAATTATGTAAAACCCTTAGAAAAGCATTTGATTTCGAAAATAAAACTTTAATTAGGATTAACGATTTTACGTCTTAAAATGTAATTGCTGGTAAGAAAAATAGCACATTGCTATCAATATTGAGCAATAGAAATTTGAAATTATCAATTCCGAATTTCGTGCGTTAATGAATCTCCCAGAAATAAGACATTTAGAAATGGAAAATATTTAAATTTAAAAAAAAAAAAATTCAAGCCAAAATAAAAACTAAATTGACGAATTTATGTTTTCTGATAGCTCACGTTTTGCTATCGGAATTCATCAGCTGCAGTTGAGCGCACGTTTTCAATGCAAAATAGTACAAAAACGAAAAAAATCGTTCGCAAGTACAAACTCTTTTTAATTTAATAAGAACTAAAGATTTATTACGATCATATGGTTTTTTGTATTTTTATAATAATTTAATAATAATATAATGATAAAATTATAAAACTGTTTATAATAACCCCTATCGTGCATAATTTTCCCCTCGTTATTATTCTCCTTTTCACATATTTGCGATCATGAAAAACTCCCATGAAAAAAGGTAATTCAAATGAGAATAATAACGTGAAAAAATGTTCCCAGGAAAAAAACTACCTTATCGCCCTTTTTGTGAAAAGTTTTGCTCCTCGTAATTTGTTTACATTTCCCTTAGATTTTTTCACATTTTTTTTTTTTGCTATGGAACAGAACATGTATGGAAATAGTTCTTCCTATAAATCGTATATTAAGGGCTAGATCCGTTAATATTGCACAAGCCGATATATTGGTTAACAAAATGCATAACAACAGGTCGATTGCCTGCGGATTTGTGAAGCAGAATTTTGGAAAATATTTAACTATTTACATAAAATTAAAAAGTTGCAAAATTGATTACTTTTCCACTTTTTCGTGGAGTGGAATTTTTCGCTTTAATGAAAAATGCAATTCATGTATCAATAAAACTACAATCAAATTAAACTCAAGCAGATTTTGAAATCTACATGAATTACATTTTTGTTGTCTTTTTATGAATTTCTTTCCTGCTACTTAAAGTCATTACTAGAGATGAGATTTTCATGCACCAAAAAATCAAAAATATGCGCCTAAAAAATAAACTAAAAAATTCAAAATATGCGCCAAAGCCCCTGAGAGACAAACGCAAACGTAAAACGCAAGAATTTTAAAAGTCGTTTTTAAGTAAGATTTCTGTAATAAAAGAATTTTATGACAAATATTAAACAAATATTTCCCTATTAAACAGGATTTTAAACAAAAAATTATAAGAATTAGGTTTAAAGTTTATTAAATACAACTTCCAAATTCTTGCGTTTTGCGTTTGCAATTTCCAGCACAGCCCTGATAGATTACATACCATGGTTTTTTATACTATTTCATATTGGCAAACTTGTAGTACGTAATATACCACAGTTATACTATGTACATTTTCGTAGTATATTAACCAGGAATATACCACTTTCTTTCATGATTTAATTGTAGTTTAGGTTGACACACATGTAGAATACCATGCTAGAATAGGATACAAATAAAAAATATACACTAATTACCATAAAACATGGTTTTTGAATTTTACGAAAGGCAAAAATATAAAAAACTAGCTGATCCGGCAAACATTGTTTTGCCATATAACTTATTTCTTTCAGATGTTACAGTGTCTGCATGCCAAATTTTAAGAAAACCGGTTGATTAGTTAAGAAGATAATAATGTCATTGATCGGCACATTTGTTGTAAATGCACAAAAAGTTCTAAATTCATACAAGTTATTGTCAATATAATGAGGGTATTCACGAGGTCTCCAATAGGCTATAAAATTAAAACCCCTTAAAATTTTTTGTTTTTGAATTACAAACGAAAAAATGCAAATAGTTAGGAGAAATATTTATTATTTTAAGAAATTTTTTTAACGTCAAGACCAATAGTTTGGAGCAATTTTTAAATTATAACTTGATGAAAATGTGACTGGATAGGAGACCTTGTGAATACCCTAAATACTTTGCCAATAATTTGGTTGTTCTTCCGCAACTAAAATTGGAAGCAACTTTGGAATCAGGGAATATTTCTTTGAAAAGTTTGCTGCTACAATCAGTTGAAGAGTAGCTGTGGCCATGAATGAAATGAAGATACTGTTTTTTGATGACTCCCTGATATATTTCGCTTACCTAGCATTTACACATGAAAGTAATTTCTTGAAAGTTGCAATACACTTACACTTGTTCACTAACATTCACACAATTTTTGTACTTTCAGCCAATCGGCTGTTTCTATGATTTTTCGATTCCCTGCAAATAATTTTGGACTGCCTGATCCATTTTGATTAAATGGATTACTCCATGGACTGGTCCGATGTAATGCATGCATGGACCACGTCCTTGTCAAAAAGTGTTTGTAGTGATACGACATTTCTTCGTTTTTTAACGACATGTTTTCGCTTCTAAACGAAGTTAAAACTTATCCTCTTGTGTATACAATGAAGTAGTTTTAAGACTACTCCTTTGTAATCCAAAGAACATCGTAATGTTAAATATACCATGTTTTTCCATACATTTGGGTTACTTTTGGACTAGTCCTAGTCCCTTGTGGGCTACATTTTACACGCGTGTTTGAACTAGTACTAATATTTGCAGGGTGATAATACGTATACTCTGCTTCCATGAAAGTTCTTTCATGTGTAAACCCCGGGCTATGTCTACCTGTTTGCATGTGCCGTTTTATATCTGTTTTACACACAGGACGTTGGAAAACAAAACAAACATTTTACCAATTGTAGGGGAATGTAAGAAAAGATAAACTCACTGTTTATTGTTGGTGTTTTGTTTTGGCTTTGATATTGTTACAAGTAAGACTTTTAGTGTTTATAATTCTTATTCGCTTTAGGGTTTTATTTGTATAATATTTTTGGCCTTTCTAAAATCTTTGGAAAAGGTTTCCTGATGAGCTGGCCTAAGCAACCAGTGAAATGCGCATAGAAGTTAGCTTTCCCTCAACAATAAATTTCAGTGTATTTATCAAATATGAAAAACTGGAAATTTAGCACGTCATACGGAAATCGTATTAATAAATTTTACGTTCTTTTTCGATTTGTTTGAACCACATAATGCAACCAAGAAGTGTTCACGTTGGCAGTTGTTCAAAACGAAGACAGGCGAAGCAAACAATCCTGCGAGAGTTTTTATACTTTTCTCTTTTTCGCAAAAGCAGCATTTTATTTTGAAAAGCACTAATTGCACTTCTTTTTATTTTAATACAAAGCATATGGTAAGTTAAGAGTAATGACTGAATTTTAACTGCCAATTTTAAACAAGAAAAATTATTTGGATGCAAAATTTAAAAAAAACAGTACTTTTGCGTACTGATTTGAGTGTTATGCATAAACCAGTACATTGAATAAAAACCAGTACGTGTACTGGTAAAATCAGTACGAATGGCAACCCTAATTCTGCGGCTCCTCATTCCTCCACCTTCGATTCATTTATTTACTCAATTAACCTTTCTTTTGTTATTTCTTAATGTAAATTTTAATTTTTTTGTGCGAGATTTGACAAATTCGTTGAGGTTCTGGAGACACAGGTTAATTATGCCGCTATTCCGGTGAATTTAGTGGACTATTTTATGTTTCTATAGAAATTATTCTTGTAAGTTTTTGTTCTGTAAAATTTGAGATGATTTATTTTAACTTTTTACTGAAACAAATTCCACGATACTTTCTTTTGAACATACACACACACAATTCCGATCCTAATGTGCGAGAAACCACTGTCTTCAATTATTACGTAATTTGCAGAAGCAGTTGTATTTATGAAATGAATTTAAAAATCAACCACAACTCTTAAAGTAGTCTTTAATGTATTTTCGGTCCGTTTATATTTTTTTTTAATGAATCACAACATTTTATACGCAAAGTTAGGCAAATTCATTCAAACTACGTAGAAAAGATTTAAGAGGCATTTTATATGCAGGCGTCGAACTGTGGATGCCACACGCACACACACACTGGGGCAAGCATTAATAATTTACGAAAGTATTTGTGGATGTGTTGCACATCACTAAGGAAGATACACACATAGTAACCGATTGTGTAAAAGATGTTGTCAAAAGCCATTAGAATCACCCCAGACTAATTGCATCATTGCCAGTCACCTAGAGCACAATTGAGAAAATGAATGGCAATGCGAAGGAAGAATTGCCGGCATTCTTGAATATGTTGTGGAAAAGTTTTGCTCATAAAGCAGACATTAAATGGATGCAATTTCACTGCAAATATGGGTAAATGGGTGGCATAGTGACAACAAAATTGTCTTGCCATACATTTGTCAGATTGAAGTTGTTGTTGTAATTTTGTAATGTCCTTAAAATACTCTACTTAAAACAACCACACAAATTATTTATCATCATAAGTCTTTGCTCTCATTAACACCAAACAATTTTTTGTTTACAATTTTAAGGACATTGTTGTGTTTATATGGAGAAAATAGAGGGTTTTACAAAAGCGCTGTATTAAACAAGTAATTTTTGAGAGGACCTGTGGGCACTTTAATACACCCGCCAAAACAGAATTATGTCATTAGGTTAAGATTCATGTAAAAGTTCTTTGTACCGAACGAATATTTAGATAATTTCATTTATATGAGATTTGTTTTAGTGACTTTCGTCCGACCAGCACAACATTTTGTTAGGAAATAGAAGTAACACTAAAAGTTATTGTCGCCAATTTGTATGCCAATACCAACAGCAATTGCATTAAAAGCTATTTTAGTATTTGTAGCCAAATACAGAATAACCCGGTTAATTACACCACGCTTAAATACCTTTCACGCTTATTTACCTTGAGTTTTAAATCCCTATTTTTTTCTTCCATGCACTAAAAATTTTTTTAAAAAAAATATGCCCAAAAAACAAAATATGGCTTCTTTGCTCCCTAGAATTAAGTTATGTTATGAGGTTAATAAGATTCTTATAAGAGTTATTTGTTCTCAATATTATCTAGCATGCAAGAAAAGGTCGCTAAATTTTAAATTATATTAACATTTAAAAGGACAAAATATCTTGAATATTTTAGGGATTTTTATTTGAACATAAGCTGTATGTTTAAATGTGAACCGATTCAACCATATTTAGTTTGCAGTAAGATGATTTGGGCCAAATTTTGTCTTAATATGAACATGACTAACTGGTTTATGAACATAAATAATGAAGCATGCATGGGGACTATGTGTCATTATAGACCGATTCTCACAAATCACATAGGTTTCGTTCTTATGACAATGAAAACGTTTTTACCAGCCAGATGGACGGACGGACACGAAAAGATCACATTAAATAGTGTTTCTGATTTACAGTTTGGAATAAAGTTTATCTAAGGCTTAGCTTTGGCTTACAATTGTAGATTGAAAATTAAATGTTGATGGCGTAATTAAAAAAACAGAAGATCATCTTTTAACCAGTAACACGTAAAATAGCACTGGCTAAAATATCTATTCCATTCTCTCTCTCAAGACTTGATGAGTCAAAGTTGACGTGTGTGAGCCGGTATTTTCTTGTAAATAAATTCGTTTAAATGCCTCGCTTAATCAGCTCAATGGCAATTTCAATTTACAATTAGAACCAAATTGTATTAAATTATCCCCAAAATTTTGACCTTTACTTTGCGCATAAAGACGGACATACATAGTTAGATCTACCCAAAATGTGGTTATGAGTGCGAAAGTGATTCTGAGTCAATCGGAAGATTTAAAGTTAATATGTTAAGGTGTTACTTGTATCAGCACAAACGCCTAATACGCCCTCCCCTATTGTGGTATGGGATTAAACAGTACAGTACTTCATACGACGATATAAACTACTCGTTTCGCTCTCAGAAACTAAATTGCCAAACATGCTGTTCATACGGTTCATTCATGTTTCATTTTGAAATTTTTTTTGTGTTGTTTGTGTGATTTTATTAAAAACACATAAAAATGTATGTAAAAATTAAAAATATATTATTTAACACATTAATTAATATTATTATTTCATAATTATCACTTTATTTTATTTAACATCAATTTTTATTTGGTTTTTTTTAATTTTTTTGATTTTTAAGATTTCTTTTGAAAGCTAGTTCAGATAATATCACAAAGAGAACAAGTGAGCTGTCTCGCGATAGCTGCCCAAGGAACCTAGATCAGATAAACTAACGATAATTGTTATCAAAATTGGAGATGATGGTAACTTTTTCCTGTTTCGCAGCATGTTTCAATATGAAACGACCTGTTTCGCTCACAAAATTTTGTATGGCAAAACATGTTGTTTCGATCATGTTTGGGGCACGAAATAGGAATGGGAGAGCGAAACACGAATATTGCTGTCTGTGTGAACAAATATTTTATTTATTCGATAACAAGTGTGGCTTAAGTAAAGGGTGGTTGATTTTGATTAAAACAGAAATTATTTATGATCATTCTTAAGCTCATTGTTGCTGGCTTATTGACGCTCACCTTTTCTTTGAAATAACCCCAAATATAGAAGTCCAACGGTGTTAAATCGCATGATCTTGGCGGCCAATTGACATCGCCACCACCTGATATAACACGGCCATTGAATTTGTCGCTAAAAAGAGTCATTGTTTCGTTAGCTGTGTGACAAGTGGCACCGTCCTGTTAAAACCACATATCGACCACATCCATATCTTCCAATTCGGGCCATTAAAAGTTCGTTATCACGTTATCACGATAGCGAACACCATTCACAGTAACTGCCTAACCGGCCTCATTTTGGACAAAAAAATGCGGCCCGATGATGCCGCCAGCCCATAAACCGCACCAAACAGTCACCCTTTGTGGGTGCATTTTTTTTTTTGACAATCACTCTTGGATTTTCATTCGCCCAAATGCGGCAATTCTGCTTTAGACGAATCCACTGAGGTAAAAATGTGCCTCATCACTGAAGATGATTTTCTTCGAAAATTGATCATCCTCTGTTGCCATTTCTTGCCACCATTCTGACCATTGACGACGTTTGGAATGGTTAAGAGGCTTTAGTTCTGGAGTCAATTGCACCTTCTAAGCGCGTAAATGCAAGTCTTTGTGCATAACGTTCATCAACGACGAGCGTAAGAGGTGCAACTGTTTGGCACGACGACGAGTTGAGGTGAACGGCTCTTCAGCCACACTATCGCGAACAGCAGCAACATTATCTGCAGTACGAGCTGTACGAGCATGCACTGGTTGTCTCCTACAGACTCGGTTTGCTCAAATTTTTGCACCATTTTTCCGATTGTTCGCCCATTTGAATGATTAAATTGAACGAAAAAATCACGATATGCATTTGGTTTTGTCAAATGAAATGCAGAAAAACACTTGACGCTTAAGTGTGGTTCACATTCAACATACAATTTAACCACCCTTTATATGCACTCATATTTTACATATACATATGTATGTACATAGATGTAAAAGTTATTCTTGAAAATCCAAGTGGTTTTCGGAAGTGATATTTACATTGGAGCAGTGTTTAATGTTCGGCTCAACACCATAAAGCTCTGCAAAAATAGTCATTTCAAAAAAATCTTTTTAATTTTATTCTTAAGGAGCAAATAGACGACATATTTTTGTCATCTGACATGTCAAATTTTCAAGTCACATGTAATTGTGCATGTCTGTCAAAATCGCTGTTTACATAAGGTTTATAATATTCGGTCACAAACGTACATGTAATTTGCTTCTGACATTGTCTCTGTTTTTTTTCGCATTGTTATTACAGAAACCAAAGTAGTGCTCGGTTTTAAAACAGCTTGCTGCCGCCATGAAATTTTTTTTTTGCGCCGTAAAATAATTTAGCCACCTTAAATTTTTTTTTTTTTAATTCAAAGATAACAATTTAGGATTTTATAATAAAACGGTTTTTATACATATATTCACATAAATTCTATTCTATGGAAGGATGATCAAACATATCTCGGTATTGTAAAAAATTAACTTCAGCCGGCTAATGATTCCGTCAATAGTGGACGCCGCTGCCGGTTTCTTCCCGGCATAGATTTCTGATGTCAGATGGTTTGTCAGAAGAAAATAGAGCACGCTCTAATTGAAATTTTGTCAGATGACTTTGTGTCTGACTTTTACAGAAGCAAAGTTAAAAAGGTAACACACGACATGTATGTATGTATTTTGCAGTGGGAAATTTGACATGTCAGATGACAAATACATGTCGTGTACGGTCACCTTTATTCTCGTAATATGTACGTATGTTTTTATAAGATTTTTTAATAATAAATATTGGTTTTCAAAACTATATTTGCATTTAAAAACTAAACTGAACTCAAATCAAAACTGGTTCTGGTTTTTGAGAATCTCTTCAGATACCAAGTTTCCAGAAAATAAAAAACGATAGGACCTGCAAAAATAAAATCGAAAACAATTTTGGGAGTAGAGTTGATAATTGATCATTAAGGTGTTACAATTAATTTTAAAATCTTTAAAACTGAAAACACTCGGATTAAAAGCAACTGTACAGTTGGTATAAGACTACAGAAGAATTTTAGGATTTTAAGCAAGAAATAATTTTAATTAAACCAAACCTCAAAATACATAATAGGCTGCCTTCATTACCACATATTTCTTTGCAGCGCAGCAATGCCACGTATTCCCAAAGCTCAACCATGCAAACTTTGTTAAAGTATGGCATTCCTTAAGTCATGAAAAGCAACTGGCTTTTGAAAAGCAGGGTTGTAAAGTATAACTGCATGATTTAAGCTCCCTTTACAATATAGAACGGATGCTATTATCAACAACGGATCAACCAACTAAAAAATATTTGTGCTATTAATATTTCATACGTTTAACAGCATAATAATAACGTTTAAGAAAGCTTAATTTCTGATCAAATCCCACAATTGGCAACAGATTTTCGACCAAATTAAATTAACGAACGAACTCTTCTTTTCAAACACATACATTCTCACACACAGTCAAACATAAAATAATTAACACAAACTTTATCTTAGTTAAGCCAATCGCTTCAACTCCCAAACATCCGGAATAATCAAATCATTTATTCGCTTTATGTTTTAATAAAACGTTTGTCTGCAAATTATTAATCGAAAGCAAAAAAAACAAAATGTTTTTTTTTTAATAAAAATTTCATTTACCTGCATCCTGTTGTAATTGTTTGGCTGCACATTCAGCGCACTCGGCACACTCGGTACACACCCCTTGCGTATCGTCGTCTGGCGAATGCTGTTGTATTGTCGCCGTTTGGTTCATACTATTGTTGCTGGCAACTGTTGTTGCAACGGCTGCTGCTGTAGATGATGGTGGCGATGATGATGTTGATTGTTGTTGATTTACAGATGGGGTACCTGTGGCTGGTGGTGGCGGAGGCGGGAGTTGTGAGTTATTTCGTGCTGCCAGCATGGCTGCACGTTGTTGTTGTAAGCGTTGTATAACTTGCAATTGCTGTAGGTGTTGAGCACCAAAAATGTGTCCGCTTAAAGCACCACCAAGTGTATTTTTCAAGCCATTATCCTTGTAGCCGTCGGGAGGACTTAGAGCAGCTTCATCAACAAACTCAATGGGTGGTGCATATTTAGGACTCTATATGATAATGAAACAAACAGATATAGTTATACATATATTTTCATTTTATGTGGCAGACATAGCAGAGTGTGTGTGTGTGTGTTATTGTTATCAATTACAAAACATTTCATTTTCTGTGTTAGTTTATATTATTCGATATCACTAGACTTTAGAATCTTACGGGATAAAACCCGGATAAAACCCGAACATCCTGTTTAGTAAAATGTATTTGAATGTGTAATGTGAAATTTTGCAAACGATTCCCAGCGGTAAATATTGAAAGGACCGCAAGTGGCAGGCCTTTCCAAAAGATTCGCTTCCTATGCTATCCTGCCATCAGAAGTATGCCTTATAGAACGTGTAAATTTATTTTTGAAAGGCCCATCTTTAAGAAGGGAGAAAGGAAGTTGTTCAGTTTTATTGATTTTTTATTTTCAGTGACCTTCCTAACTCCCTTCTGTGGGAAGAGATCGAAGTTGATAATAAAGGGAGTGTCGTAGCGCTTGCTCCCAATGACAACCTGTGTAAAAAATAAATAAGTATGGAGTGCGGCGCGAAGGGCTTGTGACTGCTAAATAAGGCTTTCTATTAGGCCTCTTTACTCATTCTATTTACCGATGGGTTGTTAGTAATAGATAACTATTTAAAACATTTCAGTTTAAATATAATCAGAGCCATTTTATATAAGAAATATTAAGCCGCCGGTTGAAGCACAAGGTCCTTTAAAGAAAGCTTGTGGAAATTGGTGCAGAGAAAGCTGAAGTTGCTGTAGAGCAATCAAGCGAGATATTTGAACCGAATGGCTCAACAAATGATTCAAGTCTGGGTGAGGTATTCACAGCAACTTCTCCAAATGCAGAGATAAATATTGATTCGCAAGATATTTAAATTGTTATCAGTAAACATACGAATTCTAAAATATCTGCTAGATATGACTTGATATCACCATCCGTGAGAAGAGCCTGACTAATGTGGCCAAGAATTTAATAAATTTATTATTTAATCGATCTTTTTAATAGGATTTTCCCCACAAATTGGAAATTTTCTAAATGTCTCAAAAACTTTAAAAAGAACGAAAATACAAAATTACTTTGATTATTTTCTTCTAGATGACAATTTGGGGATATTGCTAAACTATTGCCTTAGGGGTTATCTTCTATTTGTTTGCAGGGAATGATGAAAATGATAGCTATACAAAAAAATTAAAGCAAGCAGGTAGAAATTTCATCACACAATTGTCGACGAAATGGTCCATGGTACATCGAACAAAGAGTGTGTTCGAGTCTTTATTTAAAAGTTGGTTGGATGAATATTTCGTTCTTCCTAGTAAGGAAAACTCGGACGAAAATACCATTGACGGACCATCAACGTCAAAATACGGACGACCTTCTTTTTAGAAATAGGGAAAAGATCTAAGCAATCTAAAACAAAGCATCTTGTAAACACTTGTTACCCTGAAGAACTAACATTTGCTGCTGCAAGTAGCCTTTATAAATCAGGCAAAAGAACTGCTTCAGACGTTATTAGAACTATAGATAATTCTCCAAAAAGGCCATTTAAAATAAAAACGTTCTTAAGCACGCCATCTAAAGAACCAATATCTTATAGCAGTGAAGAAGCGCTAGCGATGTATATTGACGGAAAATACTCAAAAAGTTCGTATCTTTCTATGCGTACAGGTGCCAAAAAACGTAATTCGGATATATACCCCTCTTATAAAAACCTTTTGGTTGCCAAAAAAGAATGCTATCCAAGCAATGGTATAAAAATTTCAGAAATATCTGCCGAAGTAAATTTGCAAAGCTTAGTTGATCATACGTCAAATTGGCTAGTAAAGCTACAAAGAGAAAGGCTGGAAGAATTTACTTGTCCATCACTAATGTTGACATATAAATGGGGATGTGATGGAAGCAGTGGTCACTCAACATACAAGCAGACGTTCAGTGATCATGATACACAAACGGATCAGCATTTGTTTGCAGTGTGTTTAGTTCCTTATGTACATATACATATATTAAAAATACACAATTATGTTAATTATTTTTAATAAACAAGAACTTACTTATTTTGAATAAAACCTTTAAAACACAATATTCCTATCTTTTTTTCTATTTTTACAACTTTTGTTAATCATTATGCTCTCAGTGAAAATATTTATATATACAAATTAACGCAGTCATTATGTCAACTTGTTTTGTATGAAAAGTGCCACGCCCCCTCAATCGAATCGAACGCTTTCGCTCGCACAAATTACATGTAAAACAGAAACAAATTTTGAGAGTTTATTTTTGTTTTACATGTAATTTGTTTGAACGAAAGCGTTCGAGTGACATCGTGAAATAGGCAGTTACTTTTACGAAAACCTTTGATTATGTTTATCACTTTTTAGAAATACTTATTCTATATTTTGTAATTAATTCTTCACATGGAGTCAATTCTTCTAGCTCTGAGTCGGGCAAATTGAGAGAGGAAAGCATGGGCTCACAAGTTTGTTTGTTGTTTGTAAATAGTGTCCGTGGACACTTTGACACTAGACTTAATGACATGCTACCAATTTTTATATGTAAAACTCATGAGAGCTTTCGTAAGGTAAATGGAAACTTGTAGTTATTTTCAAAAAGTGGCATAAATTTTGTTAAAATGATATATTGGGATAAATTAAAAAGAGGTAACAAAAAGTGTCAATGGCATGAAAAAGTGTTAAAAGTGGTACTTTAGTCTTTAACTTTGAACGAGCAGAAAGGCAATTAAAAACTATATAACTTCCCTGCAAATATTATTGGACCACCTTATCCATTTTGATTAAATGGACTACTCCATGGACTGGTCCGATGTAATGCAAGCATGGACCATGTCATTGTTAAAAAGTGTTTGTAGTGAGACGACATGTCTTCGTTTTTTAACGACATGTTTACGTTTTTAAACGAAGTTAAAACTAATCCTCTTGTGTATACAATGGAGTAGTTCTAAATCTACTCCTTTGTAATCCAAAGTTAAATAGGCCATGTTTTGTCCATACGTTTGGGTTACTTTTGGACTAGTCATAGTCCCTTGTGGGCTACACTTTACACGCGTGTTTGGACTAGACCTATTATTTGCAGGGTTAAGAAAAAATTAATGATTTGTTAGTTTTTAATCATTAAACCGTTAAAATTGGTTTACCGTCACATACAATTTATTTTGAATTTTACCGGTTTTCTAAAAACAAAAATATTCCTATTTGAGCGCAACAAAAATATTCCCATAATATGCAAAAACTAATGGTTTTTTCTTTTCGCGCGGATATTAGTTCTATTCTTAAGAAAAAAATATGCAAGAATGTGAGAAGCTGTCGTTTTCTTTTCTAAATATGTTGCAAAAATGTATGGCTAATGGTCAGGTGATTATTGTTTTCTCCTACACGCCATTTTTGAATGAGTTAGGAATGGATTATTTATGGCTTCAATGTTCTCTTTCATATTCCAAAATCAATTTTTTGATATCTCGTATAGAATCTGAGATATTCAGCATCGACTTTGGTCTACATCCACAGTTTTTAGGTTCATGGAACATATGACAATTTTTTGCATATGGAGCAAATTTTGCATGCAAACATAACAAAATTATACTTTAACTATTGCTTTGCGCCATTCGAATTATGAAGAACGTAGGTAAAAGTAAGCCGTCACAATAGTTAAAATTTATTGGACAGAATGTGAAACTTGAGATGAATATGGAGCCAACAACAAAACTTATTATATATAAGTTTTTGTTAAGCTAATTGGGCCTAATGTATTATGTATTAATGTAAATAAAAAACCTTTTTTTTTTTTTACATGTTTCTCCCAACGTTTCGCCAATTATTTGTTGACATCTTCAGGGGTTGTCTATTTAATATTTTTTTAAAAATTTTTTTATATAATAAAAAACAATATATTATTACAAAATTAGAAAACAACAAAATAAATAAATAAACTTACAATTACTAGGTAGTAGTTTATCACATTAAATTATTCATTAAATGTTACACAGCTTACATAAAACATAAAACATTTAACATATAATTAAATTAAACACACAACTTAAATTAATATCACAGCTTATCTTTTCTATTTTATTGCAACTCTGTAGCTTAAACTTATATTATCCGTGTCTTCCTTTAAATTCATTGTTCTGTTAATATTTTGTTGTATACGTAAGCTTTCTATTGTGAAACGTTTTTTCTGTTTAGCTTCTATGTCTAGTATTCTTATTCTGTCGAAGTCAGGTTTATGCCCTTCGCAAATCATATGTTTCGACAAAGCTGTTGATTCCTTATGTTTTTCTATGTCCTTTTTGTGTTCACACATTCTTGTTTGTAAATTTCTCTTCGTTGTGCCAATATAAATTAAATCACATTTTTGTTCGTCATTTCCCTTACATGCTATTTCGTACACAACGTTGTTTTGTTGTTTTGTTTTTCTACAGGCATTTTAATTTTGGAAAAAATAGAGTTGAGTGTAGTATGTGGTTTGTAGGCGTAACATATGTTTTGTGTGTCTATCGTTGTTTTAATATTTCTGTTGTCCGTTAAACCAGGAATAAACCTTACACTGTAAAAAACTTTGTCATCAATTTCAGTGCTGTTTGAAGTTGTGTTGTTTTTTAATTTTCTTTGTGTTTCTTCAATTAGCCGGTGTATAACTAATTGTTGAATATTGATTTGCGCTAGGTAACATTATTATGTAATATTATGTTGCATCTGCAGTTAGCGGCTTATAGGAGAGAGCTTAGCAATAATCACCATTCTAAAACATACCAACATGTCCTTATAAATCTCTATTAACTATCAATTTCATAGACTTACGTTGCCCCACGTCAAAGAAAGCATCATAATACGAAATAAAATTTGATATGGAGCACAAAGCGACAAAATGTTATTCTAGAAAACCCATTAAAACTTGGGATTTATTGCTTGTAAATTTATGAAAATGTATAGTTTTGTTTAAAACATACGCAGCAATCAATTGGGAGCGTTTAAAAAAACTTATCGAGTAGTTTTTGAGAAAATTGATTGTAAACCTATTTTAACGTCTTTCTCAAAACCGACTTGATGGCTTATAGACTAAAACAATAATAACCTGAAGAAATTTGTTCTATTTCTTACCCCCAGCTATAATTGAGTGTGTGGTGATACCTGTTTTTGTATCTAAGTTAAGTACTGTTCTATGCAAGCAAATATTTTTGTATTAACTTCTTTGTTGTGTTTGCTTACAATTTGTGTTGTTGTATTGTGATTTCTGGTTATATTGTGATGGATATTTATTATTTTTATTATTTATTTTTAAGCGTCCATTCGCTGCGTATATTACAAAATCAAATGTGATTAATTAAAAGTTCAAATCGTATGCGGGGTTAAAAATACACGTCTGTATCACAACAAAGCACAAACTGTACAAAGTGCTAACGTAATAACACACAACATCTTTTGAAAGTAGGTTCAATGGGAAAAGTAGGCATGGCACCTCACATAAGAATACACTTGAAAAACTTCTGTATACTTGTCGGTAGAGCGGTTACTGAAAAATCATTAAAATTGAGCACAGGATGCTTTGTTATAAATACATGAGATCTGTCTTGAAATTTTTTTACTATTTTTATTTCGATGGGGGTAGCAAAGCGCACCGGGTTAAGCTGGTAACTTATCAATTTCAATTCACAAAATAAAATGTTTACTACAGGTTGAAAATGGTAAGAATCAGTCCGTAGATTATTTAATTTAGCTCACACAACTTTGTGGTGGTAGGTTCAAATAAAACGGGTCTTTTTTAAGCCCGATAGTACTTGAATTATAAAATATAAAGCAAACAAAATTTAATTTTATTCAACATATGCACACCGAGGTTGTTCTGGATTTCCAATTTTTTGAGCATTGCTCGCGCTATAACCCGAAGCATCTAAGCCGCAACAGACGGTGCATTTTTCTGGATGTAATGAAGGCTGTAGGGTCTGGAATGGATTGGTCCCACTCCATGTTCAGGGATCATGTTTATAGAAAAAACCCGTTAATCCAAAAAAGATCCGTGCGTGAAATCACGAAGTTACATGAATCGATGATGGACGCAGATTGAATATACTACATTAAGCATAGTTCTACGACTTTTTAGTGTAGGAAGTTTAATAAGAGCAAGTGGAGAAGCATATGCAGGCAAGTTGAGGGGGTTCAAAAGTTATCCACGAAGACAAAACAGCATTAATTGTTTTTGAAACGATCCAATTGCATTGGAATTGATTTGGTAAATAGGGTACCATATTATCAATCTATATTCAAGAATAGGTCGAACTACACCATTTTTCATTGAAAATGAGAAAATTCCAAATGAAAATGAGAATTTCAATTTGAAATTGGGAAAATTCCAAATGAAATTGAGAAAATTCCAAATGATATTGAGAATTTCAATTTGAAATTGAGAAAATTCCAAATGATATTGGGAAGTTATAATTTGAAATTGAGAAAATTCCAAATGGAATTGAGAAATTTTTATTTTTAATTGATAAAATTGAATTATGTATATTATATTCATTCAACAAACATACATAACTAACATAAGGGTCGTAAAAATGAATTTAAATACATATCGTAGTATTATTGACCAACAGGCATATCTTCCAGATCCAGAGCAGATTGGTAAAACGTTGTAGTATGTTGTATAGCTCTACTGAAATCTCCACTACATAGTTGTACATGTTTTAAAAGTATTAATCACCTGTTCTAAAAAGGCAAGCCACTGTTCTCCTACATTGGGGGGGGGGGGGGGGGGTATTACGTTCGGTACATTCATCTTTGTTTTCATCGTACTTTTTATTTTTGACCAAATAATTTCAATGGGGTTAAGCATCGGTGAATATGGAATATATTTTTCCGAGCAGAGTTTTTCCCGCAGTTGTGATCAAAACTTGTTTATTACACTACGAATTTATTTTTCGGCAATTTCACGAAGGGTAAGTGCTGGTCTTTCACCTACCCAAGTTAGAATAGTATTCACTTCTTCATAATCTAAGGAACGTGGCTTTTACCACCTCTTTGGTTAGGTATTACATTTGATTGGGTAATCCAAAAGATGGTCAGTTGTATAACAAATATTCAAAGATAAAGCCAGTTCGACCCAGTTCATTCCTTTATTAGCTGCATCGATAATACGATAACGATCCGTATTGGAATAAATTTTGTACTTTTTTCGTGTAATGCGTTCCGACTTTAAACACTTTTTAATCGGCTGATAAAATTTTACCTTTAGCTATTGGTAAGTTGTGATAACGGTCTAAAGACATGTATAACTACTGGAGATTGCAGTAGAGTCATACAACATACTACAACGTTTTACCAATAATACTGCGATATGTATTTAGCTTAATTTTTTTCTATCTTTATGTTGGTTATGTATGTTTGTTGAATGAATATAATAAAAATTATATACATAATTTAATTTTATCAATGAAAAATTAAAATTTCTCAATTTCATTTGGAATTTTCTCAATTTCAAATTAAAATTTCCCAATTTCATTTGGAATTTTCTCAATTTCATTTGGAATTTTCCCAATATTAAATTGAATTTCTCATTTTCAATTGGAATTTTCTCAATTTCAAATTGAAATTCTCAATTTCATTTGGAATTTTCTCAATTTCATCCAGAATTTTCTCATTTTAAATGAAAAATGGTGTAGTGCCATAAATGATGTTATATGGATCGTCAAATTCTTTAGCACAACGTTTTTTATAACCCAGTGTTCCCCTTTCCCCATTTATTATAGTTGTTATATGCACAGTGAACCTAAGTTTTGGGTCAATTAATATACCAAGATTTTAGAAACTGTCAACTAATTTCACTTTATAATCACCCAGAAAAAAAATCAACATTTCTCTAAATTCAGCTCGATAAAGTAGATTTTACACCATTCAAAAAATGAGTCTTAACCTCAAATTAGATGTGACGTGACTTCTAAAACAGCTGTTTAAACCAACCTTATGGTGAACACTGTATTTGATTAAAGGTGACTTACATCAAAAGAGCGATAAAAAGAAACCGTGATGACGATGTTTTTTTTTGTTTGGCACTGGCAGAACATTAAAAAAAAGTACAGGCTGGCCCAAAGTTACCGAAGGGGTTTGAATTGCTTATAACTTGTTTATTATAATTTTTCTTTTCAGTATTTTGTAAAGAAGACTTGGGGAATTTAAAATGGAGCAGTACTCAATTGAACAACGTGCCCAAATTGTTGAGCTTTATTTTTCAAATCATGTTTTGACTCAGCGTGCATATCGTTGTTGTTTGCAACAATGGGCAGTAAGGAATCTTCCTGGTGCTGGCAGTGCACACGGGTGACAATAATGAACTGGTACAGAGGAGTATTCGGGAAGATAAAGATACAACAACCAGGAGACGTTCGACACAACTTGGCCTCTCACGACCGTCACTGCAGAGAATTTTGCACACAACAGGAATGTTTCCATACATGATTCAGCTTGTCCAAGTATTGGAACCGACAGATTACCAGCAACAACTTGATTATGCATTTTTTTTCGGCAAAAAGCAGAAGAAAATCATAATTTTATTCATAATTTAATTATGAGCGACGAAGCCCATTTCCAATTACGTGGGTTCGTTAATAAGCAAAACTGCCGGATATGAGCTTCGGAAAGTCCGAGAGTAGTTTAACAGCGAGAATTACACCCACCTAAGTGTACGGTTTGGTACGGTGTTTCATCGGAAAGGATAATTGGTCCTTATTTTTTTTTTTTTTTTTTTGAAAATGAACACGGGGTCGCCGTTTCCGGCAATGGTGTCAGATATCGCCAAACATCTTGATTCGGCAAGTAAGAAAAGAACTCAATGTAACTTTCAATAATATCGCCAAATACGTTTTTGGTCTAACACAAAGCAGTTATATAACATATCTTTTGATAATCTGTTGAAATGCCGCTGCCTAATATTCTTACATAAAACTATTTACACAAAACAACCAGGCTATCAATATAATCGAATTATCTTCTCCAGATCAAATAGAGGAAATAAGATTAACAGTAATCGATATCGTAGTCTCATATCTGAAAGGCATTTTTTATTAACTAAGTCCAGCTTTGGAACCGATTACCCAACAATATTCAAACAACCAGCAATGCTCAGCACTTTAAACGCGACGTACTTAGGCATTTGCGAAAGGTTATGGAAAATGTGTTGGAAAGAGCACGAATTTGCGAAGCAGAAAATGGACACAACTTGCGAGATATTATTTTTCATAACTAAACTAAAAATATTCCATATTTATATACTGTATTAAAAAAAAAATTAATAATTATTTCTTAAATTTTTAAAATTGTTTAAATCAAATTATAGCCACACCACAATAGTGGAGAGCTGATGTGCGTAACACCTTAAAATATTGTGCGCAAAGTAGAGGTCGCAATTTTGGAGATAATTTAAGAAAATGGCACATATATTCTTATTGGCTCAAGGACCAAGCCTATTGAAAATGGGCCAAATCGTAGGACCACAAGGGGAGATATGGGGCAATTTCTGTCCCTCAGAAACTATCAAACCGGTTTTAATGAAATTTAAAATGTAGATAGATCCATATTAGTACGGACACATAAGCTATGCATTTTTAAAAAAATAGGACCACAAGGGAGATGGAGGGCGATATTTGCCTCTCAGAAAATATCAAACCGATTTGAATAGATAGATTCATATTCATAAAGCCTACAGATAATTCAGATATTCAAGCGATCTGTTTTATTTATTTTTCCTATTTTTGCTCGAAAAAACTGCACATTATTCAATATGTGAAATACATCATCATCACGTTTTGGGATGGGTCTTAGCCTGGTTCGTTATTCTTTACCATTCAGCTCTATCTCGCGCTGCTTGCTTTCAGTCTGCGGACAAATAAGAAGAAAATGCCAGATGTTTCTCCAGTCTACATTTCTTATGAGAACATTTAACATGTAGAAAAAGAAAATACTTTTTCAGTACTATGAGCTGATAATACAGTTAAATCCGAATGAATGGATATAACTTCAATACAATTTTTTAGACAGAGATAATAACAACGACTCTTAGGTGGCTTGTTTATTTCTTATGAAATAATTTTTACTTTTGTAATGGGGTATGGTTTCATAATGAAATAAGTTCCCACATTTTATATATAAAATAAAATCCCAACATTGCCATAGTTTACATTGGTACGAGCAAGAGGAATTTGGACTACTCCCTGGACTGGTCCAATGTAATGCAAGCATGGACCATGTCATTGTTAAAAACATTTTGTAGTGAAACGACATGTCTTCGTTTTTAAACGAAGTTAAAACTAATCCTCTGGAGTATACCATAGAGCAGTTTAAAAACTAGTCCACTAGAGTATGTATGAACATAGTGTAGTTTTTAGTGGGTTATATGATCCACTCCTTGGACATCTTAATGTTAAATAGACCATTTTTTAACCATTCATTTGGAGTACTCCTACTCCTTTATGGACTACTCATTACATGGACTAGTCGGGGGGGGTGCTTTAAAACCATGGGAGATAAGGCCATGATGGCTTTATTGCTCAATTGAATGGGAGATAAAGCCATAATGGCCTTATTGCCCAATCATTGAGAGGTAAGGTCATATTTAAAATTTTGCGAAATGAGAGATATAGCCATATTTTTTTTTCGCAAATGAGAGATAAAGCCATATTTTTGCGAAGCCAGATTCCAATACTTTAGTGTTTATTGTTTCCGGGAAAAGACATTTTTTATTCTTGTGACGCACGCAGGAAAACTTTATTCAGCGAAGCCACCTGCCGCGTCCTACTGGAGGAGAAAACCTTTAAGCACGGCCGCAGGCCGCCACGCATAACTACTTTAGTATGCGAAGCCAGATTTCAATACTTAACTTTAGTAAAAGGGCAAATCATTACCTCTTAATTAAAAAATAAGTAAACTTTTATCAATGTAAAATGCAAAAGTTCTTCAAAACTGAAATGAGAGATAAACCCATTTTCAAATATTACTAATGTGAGATAAGGCCATGATGGCTTTATCTCCCATTCAAATGAAAAAAAAAATAAAAGACTTTATCTCGCTTTTGAATGAGAGATAAAGCCATCATGGCCTTATCTCCCATGGTATTAAAGCACCCCCCCGGACTAGTCTTGTTATCTGCAGGGCAAGAATGGGAGAACTCAATTCAGACATAAACCAAAACAAAGAAAGCACTGCATTATCACAACACATTTTGCAAACCAAACACAAACCTGATTTTGAAACACAAGAATAATAGACGTGAGGAAAAGATATACAACAGAGAGCTTAAGATATCAACAGTAAATAAACAGAACAATGAATAAAAAAAGACGATACTGACAATTTAAGCGCCTGTTATAGAGTTGTTTTGAAAAACTGTAGATGGCGCCACTAGCTTTGGCTTTTATTATTTAAAATATATTAACGTACATAATACAAATTTGATTCTTTTCCCTGTAAGTTCGTTACATTCATATTTATTGTATTATTAATTGTTGATGGTTTTATTTTATATTAATAGACGAATTGCCAGAAGAAGTGAACATAAAATTCACGAAACGTGGGGAAAATGGAATTTAAAATTTGGCATTTTTATTTTCAAAAATGGAGTTAGGCCTCACCAGCTAAATATATATAAGTATTAACAAATATATAAATATAAACATAATTAGTATGGTTAGGGACTTGTTTCATTTACATATCTTTCATTCAAATTGCATTTAACATTTCAAATATTGACAAATGCAAATTTTTAAGGGTTGGGGTAATGTTTCAAAATGTCGAATTTAAAAATCCGCCATTGCTAACTAAAGCGTCTCTGCATATCTGGCCTTCGGCCGGGCACAAGAATTTTCTTCTCTAATTTTCAGCAAACACCTGCCACGCTAACTAAAGCTTCTCTGCATAGCTTCTCTGAAGCTTTAAAATGGTACGTATAAGTTTTTTTAATGTAGGGACTTGTTTCATTTTTAAAATGGTGGCTTTTATCATTGTGAAATACGTTCATTTTTATTGGGTTTTAGGAATTAATTCCGTCATTTTAAGGAATTCGCAAATTTTTTCTTTCGGGTCTTAGTTCATACCGCCTAACGAGTTAGCAGTGTTTTTAAAAATAGAATACACCAATACCCCGGTTTGCGTCGCTTCGGTTTGCGTCGTTTCGAAGTTGCGTCGTTTTGGTTTCAGTTTGCGTCGCATGGCTTCGAAGTTGCGTCGCTAGTGCTTCGATTTGCGTCGTTGATATAAAAATGTGTGTACAAAGCTAAAACAAAAAAAGGGGATTTCCCGTTTATATTTCAGTTTGCGTAGCATGACTTCGAAGTTGCGTCGTTAATGCTTCGATTTGCGTCGTTAATATGAAAATGTTTATACAAAGCTAAAACAGAAAAGGGGGATTGCCCGCATAAGGCTAATGCAAATATGTATGTACAGGTTTTTCAAAAAAAAAACAACATTTTTTATTGAAAAATCTAATTTTTCTGCTAAGATTATTAAACTCGGAACCAATTAAATGAAAATCAATACAAATGTATGGAAAATCGTGCTTCGGTTTGCGTCGTTTCGGTTTGCGTCGCGTTTCTCCGGTCCCAATTAACGACGCAAACCGGGGTATTGGTGTACAATCATAAACATTACTTGCATTAACTTCATTCTTTTCCAAATGACATTTGTACACACAATGTACGATTACACTTATAAATACATGCCCCTTTTGTGTACTTGCAACTGAATGTTGCATAAAACTAACCATATATAGTACACACGATGCAAGCAACTTTTCTCAAGGAATTAGGTTTATGTGCTGATTTGGTGTAAGACGCTGAGAAACAAAGTCAAAACTCTTTTTTTTTTTTTAATTTTAAAACATCGACGATAATGATGTTTTGTTTGGATGATGACAAACGGGTCGATATCGAGGATAAGAGGTAATTCTCGCCATTAATTTATACGACCCAACTCATACCCACCCACACAATAATTCTCACAGAGAAACACACACACACTCACACACAAATCCCTAAAAGAAACACATGCGAAAAAACGAGTGTTAAGGACTTTTACATGTAACTCAGCCACACATACAAATATACTTTCATACACGAACATACATATCGTCACCTAATATGCAAAAGGGCGTAACAACAAAAAAATTCAAAATCGAGTTTTTGATTGATTATAATGCACTAAACTAAATTACATGTCTCTCCAGAATTTTGAACTTATACGTCAAGAAAAAACGATTTTACAAACGAAATTCAAAAGGCCGTAACAACAAGTGTATAAATTTCAAAAACAAAAAGGCGTAACAACACACTTGAATGAAAAAACTAACTCTTTTTATTTTTGAATAACTAAGTTGCCTACGATTTTTTTGTCAATTTGTGTTTGTAATTTTTTCGTTCAATGTTAACGGTAATATTTTGACTGAGTGGTATTGTGAAAAAATTAAATAAATATTAAAATGTTTGTAAAAAAAAGTAAAATGGAAAATAATAATAAGGAAACTGAACATAGTGCCAAAAAACAAATAAAAGAGTGGAAAATAAAAGAAAACGGATGAATGGCAAAGCATACGAAGGATTTTCCATGGGGAAAGTATGTGAAAGAAATCCAAGAGATTTAAAAGTGGGATGTTCATCAACTTATTGTGATAAAAGTAAAGTTCGGCATTGCAACCTTTCTTCAGAGTTAATAGATATTTTAAAATATTTATGTACTGTTTTAATACAATGAATTTGAATAAATTTTGTTTTTAATAAACTTCCTACAAAACATGTTTATTACTTAATAAAGTGGGAAGAATACTTATATTCTAAAAACAAAATTACCATTTCTCATGTTTAATGTTGTTACGTCTTTTTGTTTCAGAATATCGAATGCCAAAAAGGCGTAACAACCATAACTTAAAATATTAACAAAATCTTAAGAAATAAGTCTTCAGTCGTGTTTTAAGCAAGACAATAAAATATGTCTTTTAAATCTAAAATATATTTAATTCTACAACGTATTTCGCTTCTCCTATAAAAAAATAAAAAGTGTTGTTACGCCCTTTTGCATATTAGGTGACGATATGTATATGGATTAATAAAGTACATATTACACATGTAAAGGAAAAATCGTGATGATAACGATGATTAAGACTAACTTAAATGAAGAGCAGAAAGCAGGCTGCTGTTCAATTTTTTTGTATGAGAAAAAAGTTTATTTTCATTGTGTACAGAAGTTTTTTTTTTTTTGTTTTTCAAATGTTTAGAAATTCATCTGTATTAAAATACTTTGTGTGTATTAATGTTGAAGGACTTTTTCATTTAACTACACACACAAGAACACTTCAAATAAAAAATTGCTATTGTTTGATTTCCCCCCGAAAAGGTCCTTGTCCGCACCAGTAGTTGTTTGAATTAAATGATAATGTCTATGGGTAAGGGCAAATGTGTCCATTCAATCGATAGATGAAGAGATAGACGGAGAACAGAGAGAAAGTCTAGAAGTTGCTTTAATGACGTTTTAAAAAAGTTACAACAATAATAACAATTCAAATAAATAATTCTTTATTCCATTTAATAGTCTTGCTCTTAATTATCGTTAGCCACTTTATGAACGAAATAATCGATTGGATTGAATTGGATTGGATTTGATTGTAACGAAGTGGAATGTGACCCAATAAAAAATTTGCTTTAAATTATTGCGAAATGAATATTAAAAATTTTAATAACAAATATGTGTAGTATGTAAGTTGCGCTCTTTTGATTTTAATGTCCTTAAAAGTTATAAGTAGCGATGCAATTTCCATGCAAATGCATGTTTTTCGTCGATAGTCTTAGATCGTTGTCGACCAATTATCTTTCCGAATTATTTAATTGCGTAAAAATGGCATCGATTTGTTTTGCATATTGTTGCATATTTTAACATTTTTGAGTGATATATTTTTGGAATTTCCATATTATAAAAAAAGTTCTACAAAAAATTGCCAAATACACAAAAAAATCTTCCAAAAAAAATTTTAAAATCAAAAATTATTTTTTTGAAGCTCTGCTTAACAAACAAGACTATCAAAATTTCGAAAAAAAAAATTCTTCTATTTTTAACCGAATCAGTACCTTACTGGAGACTGCCAATGGGCTTAAGGCCCCTATTATGAGTTACATTCGATAAACGATTTTCGCTGGCTATCGAACATCGACTATCGAATGTTAATTTGGTATTATGAGTTGACAGCGCCGTCGAAAATTTCGTTGTGCATCGAATTTTTCAACGAAAACAAATTTGGTTTCGACGGTGCAAATAAATGTAAAAAACTTTATTTGTAAATTGTTTTTGTGTTCGTAAACCAAATACCATATTCTTTATCAGTTTTGTTAGATTTATGCAAGTCCAGCGTCGTAAACAGAAATTGGAAATGCTCAAATTCCTTATGGAACAAAATTTTTTTTGACCAAATGATTTGCAGCAAAGTTCAGCATTTAAAAAAGTGGGATGAAACCCCACTGAAGCTATATTATTTAAAATCAACCATAATTCCGCCGTGGTCACGCTTAATTTTAATTTTATTTTTTAAATTTGTAAACAAACATTTTTTATTTTAAGTGACAGCTGATCGAAAATGTACTACTGTGAATTAACAAAATCACAATAGTTAATTTTTATCGAATGCGCGCCATAATACCAAATGAAAATTCGTTCGATCAGCTAATTCGACTGCTGTCGAAAATCGAATTTAGTTCATAATATGCACCTAAAATATTTTAGCCAAAACTGTTCACATGTGAGTTGCTTGGCCATGGGTTGCACTGAGTCTCAGAGGAAATATTGATATTGATTATATTGATTTATTGGATTTATATGAAAGGTATCCCTTGGTACCTTTACTACCGCAGTCAGTATTAACAAGATGGGGAACCTGGCTAGATGCTGAAGAATACTATTCAAAAAACTATGAACAATTTAAGAATGTTATTGAAGAACTTGTTGCTACCGATGCTCATGCAATTAAAAAAAGTAAGAGAAATATCAAATATAATTTGAAAAGTCAATTAGCATTTGTATTCACCAACTACTGATATATTCGTGTAACAATAATTTAATTTATTATTAATACGATTTTTGTATGACGTGCTAAATTCCCAGTTTTTCATATTTGATAAATACACTGAAATTTATTGTTGAGGGATTTAGTTCACCTAAGTCAACTCAAGTCAAATTTTACAAGTAAAGAAGTTTGAATGCTATTTTGCTTTCACTATTTCGAATCTTTGATACACTCCGCTAATAAAACAGGTAGACATCCTAAAACTTTTTAAAAGTCGTTTAACCATTCCAACTGATTGATTTCTTTGTTTTTTTTATGCATTCTAATGCCGAATATAAGCTCAATTTGCTCTCACAGATGTTGACATTTGTGGGCCGCAAATTTGTAAGGAAACTTTTACGTTATCGATCTCTTGCATTGTTGATCGACTTGTCGTGCTGGAAATTTTAAGTCGGCCGCAAATGAGCTGTTTGCAAGCAAACGATCTTCGTGGCCAGGCTAGACATTATCTTTGTTTTACATTAATTTCAAATGAAAAATTACTAATATAACTTTAAATCACGTTGTTTAAATATTGTTCAATGTTAAAAAAAAACATTGCTTAATATCTAATCCCTCTTTGAAACCTCTTTTAATTGTTTTTTTGTAGAAATAATAACATTTTGTTTTTATTTTCATGCTTTAAATAAAATAATAAGAACTAAAAATTCCCGAATTCTATTTGTTAAAATAATTTAGTTAAATCATCAAGTTCATAGGACGATGACGAAAATCATATCGGGCTATTCGGCTGGTGTCTTATAATTGATAGTTATTCTGTAATAACAGGAAAATAAATCAAAGGTGAACTTTGTGTAACAGGAGAAATAAATATATCTCTATGTCAGTCTTTCTTTATGGTTTCTCTGAAGCTTTTTCTCCCTGTTATTTCACACTTAATTCACATGCAAATCACGTTGTTTCAACTTGCAATTCACGTTGTTTCAACGTGATTCGTAGTATTATTGTATCAATGTAGTTTTGCTCTAGCTTTATTGGAATATCAAATTAACATGAATTATAGTTATTTTAAAAGAAGAAATGTTGATCGCCGGTTATTTTAAAAGCATGTTAAATTAACATGAATTCAAATCACTGCCAGAAAATTGAAAATTAATTAGGTCAAGCGCCAATTTAGATTGATTTTTTCCGTGTTTTCATTTGTGTTTTTCGCTGTATACTTTTCTTTTAGCCTCCATCCAGAATCAAACGGTATTTCCATTAAACTTACACACTGTCTGAAAGGCTGCTGACTTTTGCTTTGAAGGGCGTCTAATTAGTTTAGACCGGATAAGAAATGTCTAATTTATAGTGGGTCAAAGCTAAGATTTTTTTAAAATTATACAGTTTTTCACCAATTATTTCTATATCTGGACAACGTTAACACTCTAAATGTTCAATTCTGCTACAAATAGATTGGTAATTAATACACTACATTTGCCTAAAAGATAAGAGAAGTGGGCGTGGTACCTCCCATATAGATTTCTATATTAAGGGTGGGCCAACCATAATGCACGATGTTAATTGTGAGTCACACCTCAACTTCAAGTTTTTCCCAACTTAATTTGACATTTCTTTGTTTCAATGTTCGAAAATTTTATTCATTGAGAGATACACAGTTGAGCAGTTAAGATTATTGAAGCCTTTTACGAAAATGGGCGTTCAAATCAAAATGCATTGATAACACCTGTGCAAGCTCTCCTAGTTCTATCTACGAAAACATTGCTGTTGTTCGCGATTGTAGTTGGCCAAGTAGTTATCTTGAATGGTGTTCGCTATCGCAAGATGATAACGGACTTCTTGGTCAGAAATTGAAAATATGCACCTGGAAAATATGCGGTTCCAACCGGATGCTGCCACTTGCCACACAGCCAACGAAACAATCGCTCTTTAGCGCGAGAAATTTAATGGCCGTGGTATCTCACGTCGTGACGGTGTTAAGTGGCCGCCACGATCATGGGATTTGACATCGTTGGCTTTCTTTCTTTGGCAATATTTAAAAGAAAAAGTTTACCAAGAACAATTCAAGAAGTAAACGATGACGTAATTCGGCACATCAACGACATTGAATCTCAATTATCTCTCAGAACCATTGAAAATATGGACCTTTGGATGGTTTTTAGTTTTGCAAGAATGCAAAGTTTTTTTTGAAACATAACAACTATGTAGAAAATAATTTCGCACTGACTCATGCACCTCGCACTACGCATGAGCAAGTGTGAAATATCAGTGCAAGTTCTTGCACAAAACATATGTTGAATGGCGTTGCCAATATCATAAAATATAGCGTTCTTATCGATAAAAGAGCAACTATTAATTTAATCAACAAGCCAAAATTAAGGCCCAACCTCAATGTGCTTAAGTTGGCTTAAGGAACTATGCGAATGTATGTTAATTATATGAGGCAACCCATATTGAACTTAAGGCAATGTTTTGCTAAGTTTAACGAAACTGTCATTTGCTTAAGCAAGATACGAATCTAATCGCACATTCCGTACGGAATCGAATGTTTTTGATTTTGTTTTTGTTTTTTTAAATACATTTGAGAGACTTTTTGTTAATTTTTGACAGTAGGCTAAGCAAGGCTATGCATATTATGATTAGGGCTTTAGACCGAAATTTTTTTTTTTTATTCAAAATTAATGCTGCTAAATATAAAACAAATCTAAATTCAAGAAATCTAAAAAATGGACAGATTGCGAAATTCCAAAAATAATAGATTATTTAGTACACTTGTTGCTAAAATGCATGATCATATAACCAGTGTTGAACTTCACATTTTTGCAAGGTTTTAAATTGTGACGTAAATTACTCTTATGTGATTTTTGTTGCTGCGTTGCGCTTAACACAATTAGGGCCTATATTTTAGTACATGGCTCATTTGCTGCAACGTCGTCCAAACTCAAACAATTTAATTTTGGAGTTAGCGATGCAGAATTGTTCGCTATGTCTTTCTTTATATTTTGTATAAAATTAATTTTTTTTATCTTTTTCAAACTTTCCCTGTTTGAAGAAAATGTGGCGTTAGTGGTGCAAGCAAATCAAAAACTTTAAACATGTTTATTTCGAAATGTATTATTTTGAGTTATGACGACGTTACGGCAAATGGCAGGTCTATGAAGAGAGATTACAGTAAAAAGTTCTTAAATTTGGAATAAATAGTTTGGTTATCTATACAAAACGTCTGTTGGAAAGTGGGCATGGCCCTATAAACATTATATAGGTTTCTGTATCTTAATTGCTTCGTAATATTATTGAAATGGGCGCAGCGCTCCGGGTTAAGCTTGTAATGTATATAAGAAAATCTTTATTTTATGTTAAGCTCCTATTAAGCTTAACAACTCAACTCAAGTTCAGTTGAAATTTTGCAGTTTTGTATTACTGTTTGCAACCTTGTGTTATGCTACGTTCACACTTGGGTTCTTAAACGCGTTTAAGCAACTCGAACGTGATTAAGCACTGATCACATTAAAATCGAAATGAGTATCTGTTGTATCTATAATGATTTATGGCAACTCTAATAAATGAAATGTCATCTAGAATTTTGTATTCTGTTAGTATGTAAGTGTGAATATTGAAATAAAGAATAAAAGAATAAGAACGCGTGCTTTTTATTAAAATTCAAACGAGGATATAACAGTATCCATACATTGAAATGATTTGTTAATCACTTTAAATTGACATGATTTTTTCGTAAAATATTTGACAAGTGTGATTGTAGCTTTAGACAATTGTTGTTTTATTTCTAATTAGTTCAACAATCATTAATTTTCTTTTTCATTACTTCCAAGGTTATAATTAAGCTATTAAAAACACTCACACTTGAAAGTAGGATTTGTGGCTTTTAAGCAAAAAAAAAAAGAAATTTTTTTCGTTATTTAAGAATGTAAAAAAATTATTTATGTATATGGAATGCTGTACTATTTACAAAATCCTAATTAACGGTTAATGAGTTTCTAATTTACACAGCATCCTTGAAAAATTATTTAAAAATAATTGATTAAGGCCACATTCACAATCAAGGCAACATTTTCATTGGGTGTTCACAATGTAAGCAACAATTATTAGAAGAAAGAATGTTTGCAAGTTTTCTTTAAACAATTTTATGTGTAAATCATTATTTCGAAAACATATTGTTGAATTTTCTCTTTAAAACTTTTTTGAAATTAATTAGTATTGTGGTTATTTTTTTGAACTGTTTATGGTTTTTCATCAAATTTAATTTTCGTTAAATTATTTTTATGTAGAAAGGAATTTTACAACATGAAATTAATAAAAATTTACTGATAATTTTTCCTTTTTAAACTGACCTGTGCCCATGTTCTGTAGCTCTCGCGTCGAGAAACTCTTCGATTTAAATGTGTGAAATGAAACAAAAAAGCCGTATATTGAAACAAACATCTGTTTTTTTCACTAAACTCTGTCTGCAACTTTTTTTGCGATTACTAGCTGTCACGTAAGGAAAATACTCACAATTTTACAGAAAAAGTGTGTCTGTAACAGTTTTGTGAGAAAAGTACCCGCTTTGAACTGTAAAATAAACTCACGAATAAAAATGGGGCGAGAAATAACTTTTAGATTTAGTTTAAACTTAGTTTAACGTAGCCTGAAACTCGAGTTATTCCCGCGAAATTTATTTTTTTTTAATGTTTCATTAAAGAGCAACATTTTAAGCAAAACTAAGCTGTTCTGTCAAACTTTTGTATGCAAACTTGGTAATAACGGCACAAATCTTTAGATGACGATCTGGCCTAAGCAACCAGTGAAATGCGCATAGGAATAGCTTATCCCTTCAACAATAAATTTCAGTTTCTCAATAGTATGAAATGGGAATTTAGCACATTTGAAAGAAACCTTGTTAATTAAAAGTTTTCGTTTATTTATAGCAACAAGATTCATACGACTGTAGTAAATCTGTTGTCTAAAAAAGGCGGTTATTCTTCCTCTCCATATTCGCCGACGAATGTTGTGTAGACAATATGCCTTTGGCAATTCTTCTGATATTTGGAAATTTTTAAATTGTACTAAATATATCAATGGAGTACTTCAGAACTTTTGCAATGCAAATAGTACTTAAAAAAGTGCAATTGTACTAACTTTGTCATCCCTGCTTTTGGTATTTTTTATTTATTGAATAACTTATGGGTTTTCTTGTATGCAAAAAAATGTACATTTCATTTAACAAATGCAATTTGGTGTTGGTTTCTTAAAAATGTTTGCTCCACAAAAGGGTATTGTTTTATTCTGCTCCTATGTTTTTTGCCCCGTATTAATCGACAGTGTTGAAAGTGCCCTGTAAAAAAGGTGACTTCGGTTTACATATGGGGCTATTTTTAAAACGGCGACGATTGCCTCAAAGAGCAACAAAGCTACGCTAAACCTAAAAATTCGGAAAAGTTTGCAAAAATAGCACAAATAAGCCGAAAATTTTTTATATCTGAAACAAGCCTTAAAATTGATTTAAAGTCCCCAAAACCAAAAGGAATGACAAAAATTCGATAAAAATCAGGTCAGGGGTCTAATCACCGCATTCGATACTATCATATCGAATAAACTATCGAATGTTTTTGCAAACGATAGACACTGACGTATCGAATGAAAACTGGAGAAATGTAATGTCGAGTTACTCGATATCGAATGCTATTATTTCAAATTCAATTAATTTCATTCTATATCGAGATTCATGATACCAAAATAAATAGTTTCGATCAATTTTGCACGATATCGTATGCGGTGATTAGACCCCAGGTGCTAAGAACAGGAAAGCATTCCATAAAAAGATAAGTTTTTGAGCACTTCTTAGTACCGGTTCACACACGTCAAGTCTGACTCGCCAATTCTTGAGTTTTTATGAGTTTTTCATTCTCTTTTCCCTTCTCTCCTAAAAGCTCAAGACTTGACGAGTCAAACTAGATGTGTGTGAACCGGCACTTACTTTGAAACAAATATTTTTTGTTTGTTTAAATACAACTTGGGCTTATTATATTCTTTAAAATGTGAAATAACCTTGACCCTTTTTTAGTTGAAATACCCTTTTTTTGAACCCTCTTTCTGGAAAATCCCATTTTTGTGACCTTTTTCTAAAATTTTCAACGGTAACCCAGCTCAGTAGACTCCTAGACGATTGGAAAAGCTAGCTGGCTCGATACACACATCTCTTCAAAATAACGACAAGATTTTTTCAAATTAAATAAAAAATTTTAGTTAAAATCACAGCCCATTAAATAAAAACCCGAATTTGTTTTGACTAAAAATTAACTTTTTTCTTTGTTAGACAAACTAATTAACCCAATTTCAAATAGCTTTCAAAACAAATTGTTAACTGGAAGTTAAAGTAATAGTTAGTTTAAACTGAACTTCGTGAAATTGGCGGTAAATTAAATAAAATCTTTATTAGATGCATACCAATCAACTGTTCTTTAATTTCACGCACCGTTTTACAACGCCTGATGAGGCAGTTTAGAAATGGGAAGAACACATATTGTACATATTTTATTTCGTGTATATTTTGCATTAAACAGGTGTTTAAAACACCTGACAAGAATACTAATAAAAGCTCTGCTTTAGCTTATAATACATGTAACATTTCCTAACAACATTCTATGCCACATTGTTTGTTTTAGTAGATAATTAAAGATATTTTCCAACTTTGAAAGTGGCCATTAATATTCATTTTGTAAATGCAACAAACAAAATCAACATTAGACGAAAACTCTGTCTACATTTGCCACACAAACATAATCATAATTAACTTTAATTATATGCATGTGATGGATTAATGAAATGCTACCACATCCACTTCTATGAACATATGTAGGTATGTATGTTTTGTTGATTGTATTTAACTTACCTGTGGTGTACGGTTGTCATCTGTTGTAGCTGGTGCCGTCGAATAGTTACATTGGCACCCCTCTTCACAGCATAAACGTACCAGTTCATGTTCACCGCACGTGCAGGGCTCCTCGTCTTCTTCATCGTAGGCACAATCCTCGCGTATCAATATAATATAATCGGCTTCGAAAAATTCATTACGCGTCTCATCGAACACGACTCGATTTTTACGTGCGGGAGGCGGACGATTGGGTTTTTTTAGTAAGCCACGCAATTGACCGTTAACTTCACGCATATTGAACGATTGTTGTTGTTGCTGTTGCTTTAGTTTTAGGGCTTCCGTTTCGTTTAGTGATAGCACGGGTATCACGCTTGTATCAATTGTAAATCGAGGATCACGAACTCGATCTATTTCTTGTTGTGTTTGCTGTTGACAATTAATACAACCGCATGGAGAGGAATTATTTGAACTTATTGAAACTAAATCTTCATCTATTTCAGTATCTCCGTTTTCCGCAGCGAAATCGGTTGTTTTCGTTTTTGTTGTAGCATTAAATGCTTCGCGTTGCTTAGAATTTTGTGAAGCTTCGTTTAGAAAAAGTTCATCATAGCAGTAGGGTATTTGAAGGGGATCTACAAAATTCGTTGTATATAACGGATATTGTTGATATTGCTGCTCTTGTTGTTGAGTCGATAGCACGTGTGTTGTTTGGCAATTAGTAGGGTTGTTATCGTTAAAATGGTAACTGTTGTTATTGTTGTTGTTGAGGGAAATATTTAAATGATTTAAATATAAAAAATCACTGAACCGTTGTGTATCAAATTCTGATAGCGATGCGGTTGCCGGAATTAGGGGAATGAATGCGTTGAGAGTATTTAAATTCCCAGATGTTCCTGTTAAGGGTTTAATAGATTTATATATTTCCGGTTTCGTAGGCACAAATGCACTTTTATATTCATTTAGTTCCGCTTCTGATGGTGGTGGCGTACAACTTTTCTTTAAATTTGTTATACAATTTTTTACTTCTTTTACCTCCTGTTCTTTTTGTAGAAGTTGTTTAGTTTTCACAATGTGCTGTAAATTTAAATTACAAAGTTTTGAAGGTGATGGCTTTTGTGAAATTTCCGTCTTGTCAATATTTTCAATGGGAAACCTTAAATTTGATAAATTTTCAATAACAATTTTCTGTTGCTGTTGTTGTTGTTGTTGTTGTTCTTTATCTGTTATGGAAAGTTTGCCGTAAGGATTTGAGTGCAATGGAGAATGTTGGTGAGTTTGTAGCGACAGGCGCACTAATTTCTTGCTGACAAATGCCTGTTGTGGTGAATTTATATTTGTATCGTTAAAGCTTTCGTTTAATTCTTTCTTATTCAATACTTTTATTTCTATTGCTTCATCTCTATTGCCAATTTCTTGTTTCTTTGTATCCTTAAGCGCTTCTTCGTCGTCCTTTACCTCGTTAACGTCTAGTTGTTCCTCTTTTATGTTTGGTTTTGCCTTTTGGTTCTTTGGATTTATTGTAATTTCGATTATCTTTGGTTTGGGTTCGTTTGCATGTAATAATGACGACCTTTCTAAAGTTATTTCACAGTCTACTTGAAGTTTGTTAGCCTTCGTTTCTGCTGCTGTTGTTGTTGTTGTTGTTGACGTCGTCGTAGTCGTGGTCGTCGCCGTCGTCGTCTTCGAATTTGACTTTGTCGCTACTCTATTTGCCACCCCCTCATGTTTGGTGTTTGGAATATATAAATTGCCCTTTAATGTCTCCTTTGAATGTCTTGCTATTTCGGTTTTCAAGGATTCTGAATTTGTTGTAGTTGTTGTTATTGCATTAGTTTGTTTATCAAATGGTAAAATTGTTGTAGTTGTTGGTATTGTATCGTAACGTATACGAAATTGTTGCTGTTGTTCTAGCAAACGTTTTAAGCGTTGACTGGCCTCGAATTCCTCTAGATTTAACTGGTCCTCTTGTTCCTCTATTAATTGTTGGTGATGGTGGAAGTTGTTGCTATTAGTTGTTGTATTATATGTTGCATGTATCTGTTTTTTGTTAATAATGTTTTGATTTGTTTCGTTTAATCTTTTAAGACTCTTATTGAGGTTAAGTATACTCTTACCGTTATCTTGATTGTTTACACTTTCCGTTTTATTCGAATTGGGATTATTGCGATTTATGTCTATCGCCAGAGATTTTGTTTCAAAATTCTTTTCACTTTGCAATACACATTTTACACTTGTTGGGATTTTTTCTTTGGTTTCACTATTTTGCACAAAATTTTCTAAACTATTTTCACATTTGGGTAATTTTTGATTTAGTTTTAATGCACTTTCAAGACTTTTTGGAAACTTTTCATAAGTTTCATTATCATTTATATTTTTTGGATTTTTTTCACTTTCTTGGAATTTGTTTTGATTTGCAAAGATTTTGTGTAAACAATTTTTATTTTTAATTTCTTCACTTTTTGTGGTTACAGTTTTGTGAAGTAGACATTGATTTTTGTTGTCCCTTAAATCTATTAAATTTCTTTGTTCGGATAATTCTTCATTACCATCATATTTATCATAGAAGTTTTCTTGTTTCTCTCTTTCCTTTAGATTTATCTGTTGTTCTTTATGGCAGTCCTCAACATGCTTTTTGTTACAGGTTCCATATGTTCTTTCTAATACTCTCCTCGCAAACTTGCAGTTACAGTCACATTCATCATCAAAATTCTTTTCAATATTTTTATTATTGTTGTTGTGTATGTTGCTGTATTGCTGGTTTAATCTATACTCTTTTTTTTCTTCTATTACTCGTGCTTCTTCTTCTTCTTGTTTTTCTATTTCGATTTCCCTCTGTTCCTCGTTACCTTGTCGTCTCGTCGTCACCACCTGGCCTTCGTTTTTTGTTGGCCATACAAATGTTAAATACAACAATGGTTGGGAATTCTTTTCTCTAGTATAGATTTTTTCATTGCAATCAAATTTTAATTCATTGTCGAAATTGTCGATATTTTCAGAATTCTGATTTGAATATGAACAAATTTGAAATTTATCTGCCTCTTTGCTCTCCCTTACAACGTCGTCAGCCTTTTGGGCGTCTAGCCCTGGCTGGTTTGTTGAATTGAAAAATTTAGGTGTTGACAAATTTTCAATTTCCAGAAATTGTGTATCCTTTAATTTAAAAAATTCTTGATTTTTGAAAATAATTTCACAATTTAAAGTACTTTCTGACTCAGTTTCCTTCGAACCTTTTGTCTGGTCATTTAAAGAATGATTAATGCCATTGTCTACGTTTAAATCACTGTTGGAGTTGAAAATTTTATTATATAAATTATTTTCAGTAAAAACTTCTTGACTTTGCTTTAAATTCACTTCATTTTCACTGATTTTACCGAAATCACAATTCGCTATTGATTTTGTTGTACTTGAGACACTTTTGTTTGTAGGGATTTGTGTATTGAAATTAAAATTTAATTTTTGCAATTTTTCTTTTTTATTTTCATTTACATTTTGTGTGAAATTTAATGTGTATATGATGTCCTCGTCTGATGATGGTTTTAGACATTTTGCAAAATCCCTTAACGTATACGCACTGGTGAACTGGTCTTGTCGTATTCGTTTTTCATGAAGTTGTTCTTGTTGTTGAACTGGCGAATGGTGGTAAATATTTTTATGCTCTGCAAAGTCAATTTGTATGTGTTTCGGTTTTTTTGCAGTGGAGCAGGATATAGAAGTATTTAAAGCTCTCGCATCAACAGCAGCAGTATTGTTAGTGTTGACACTCTGATTCTGATTGTGGCTTTCTTCAATTTTGTTTTGTGTTTGTGGTGAAATGTTTTCGATCGATGACGATGAGCAAATATTATTTTGCGTTACATATTCTAATGGCACTTTAGTTACTGCTGTTGTTTTTGCTTCTGTCACTGTTCTGTCACAACAACTGTTTTGATTTTGAAATGACTCTTTTCGTTTTTCTACAGCGCATGTCTCGTGCTGCTGCTTTTTATTGTTATTTTTTCTGTTTTCGTCGTCATCGTCGAATTTGTTGTTGAAATTTGAATAAACATTTATACACGTAACTGGTGTTTTCGCTGCTGTTTCATTCACCTCGTCGTCTACCATTAAACATTTTATTTCATTAATTTTAGTTGATATTTTTATCATTTTTGCTGTTTTTTCTGCTTCTATTTCGGTTTGTGTGGATTCAGCTGTTGTTAATTGAAAAATCTCTTTGCTCTCTAAAAAATTTTGTTCTTCTAACGTTTCGTTTAAGTCACAATAGATGAGATTTTCAAAATTGCACTGGTTTTCAACATTGTTGACATGATTTTTGTCATCTAAACAAGTTTGTTGTGTTTTATTTTGAACTAAATCTGAATTTTTGAATCTTTCAGTGTGTAATTTACTCAAAGCGGCGTCATTGCCTTCCAATTTACTGCACTCACTATCTATTACATGTACTAAAAAAAAGAAATTTAAGCACAAATTACAAGTATTACTTCGATTGTTGTTACTTTCAGTTTTCATAAAATAGTTGAAAAAAATTCTAGAGAATTTCTATTACTGCTGACCACTGTTAGCCAGTTTTTTACCCTTCTCCACAGGCGAAACGGGTCTACTTATGTTTTTAATAAAAATTGTCATTCATCCTTATAAAGTATATCTACTAAGGTGGGCAGAAAGCAGGGTTTAAAAAACTGCAGCTGAAACCAAAAACTGTCGAACAAAGAACGAAATTAGTGTACAACTTTTCGCTTTTTGAGTTGGTTGGACAGCGATTGTTTATATTTAATGAATCAGAAGTTAAACCAACAGTTTTATTTGGACAATGACAAATGAAGAAGAGGAACAAATTGCAGTTTTTCTAATTTGACTGCAGATTTTTAAACGCTGGTAGAATGGATAAACAGCGCTTTTGTTTTTAATAAATAGCGGTGCTATTTAAAGACAGATCTCTCATATCGCTTTTTATTCCTTATGGCTAGCGTTTTTCATACGGAATTTCCCGGGACAAAGATCCCAGGATCCCGCACATTTTTCGGTAAAAAGAAGATCACGGGAAATTAGTTTTTTATTTAATTATGGCAACTTTACCGCTGATATAATTGTAAAAAAGTTAGCCGTTAGGCAAAAAGGTCTTAAGTCAAAAAAAAACGCATTTGATATTTTGATTGCTTTAATTTAATTTTTGTCTCCCTTTTGTTTGGTTTAAATCACGTTAGTCTAGCACAACTGCTTCAAATAATTATCATCTGCTCTTAGGAAAAAAGTCTATGAAATACACCAGATCAATGTTTTTCAATTAAACAAAATACTTCCGTTTCAGACTTAAGACATTTTGGCAAACGCCAAAGAGATTTCATTCGTATTCGATTAAGGCTAGTTAACATTGTTATACTTTGTATTAATACATGTCAAAAACTCAAGTAATATGTAAAAGACTGATAGTGTGAATGCATGTGTCATGATCAGGGAAACCAGAAATATGATCTAAAAACACGTTTCATGCGCATTTAATATGCAGTCAAAACTGGAATATATACCCTTAAACTGTTTAAAATATGCCCTAAAAATCAAAAATTGCTTATTGGAAGACAAAATTTTAAGCAATTTAAAAATAAAATTTGATAAAATTCAACCTAAAAATAATCGATCGGTAAACTAAAAGATAAGTCTACATTTCTATGTATTATACATTTAGCATAACATTGATCCTTAAAGACAACCTGCCAAGGCCCATCTATCAGGTCTGCTTACTTGTACAAAAACAAAATACGATTCTTTTTAGTTGTCAAAAATTTACTACCACATATACAAAGCAAAAGGAAAAAACGTGTATGTGTGGCATATGTAAACAACTTTTGACAACTAAGAGCCACTTTTTGGGTTAGAGATTAGCGATTAAATTAACTTTAATCTCCGTATTTACTTTTTGAGTTGTATTTTTTTAAACTTTTTTTGCTAGTTTAAGCGGCCATTGATGGTGATTTAAACCTTAACTTAAACTGTCAACATACATATGTATGTTTAACATAAACAATTAATGCAAAAATATAAACAAAAAATTATTTAAAAAATAAAATATATACTTTTATATAATTTTTCCTTTCTATATTTTTTTATTAATATATTTTTTCTTTAAACGTAAAAATTTCTACCTTGTAAACAATATTAAATTCGCATATTTTCTTCTTCTTCTTTGAAAACATCCATCTTGCTTTGATAAAAAGTTTACATTTGCAAAAAAAATATTGCCATTTATTTGTGCTCAGTATGGTAGCACTACATGGTTTAAGCCACAACCCAAAAATATCAAATTCAATTTATGCTAGATTAACTTAATTCGCAGATTTTCTAATTATAGAATAAAATTAACTTTAATCTCAAACCCAAAAAGTGGCTCTAAAAAGAACATAAACAATGATCATCAGGCTTCTTGCACAGACCTTTTCAATGGGCCTTGCAACCTGCTTTGTCTTACAATTTGACAATAAAAATTAAATGTAGATGGCGAAATTGGAGTAACAGAATTTCGAAAAAAAAAATTATTTTCTACGAAAGCTCCTATAAGCATCTAAAAAAGTTGAATATGTATCAAAATATGCCTTAAAAAGTCATAATATGCGCTATAAACTTGAAAAATGCTGCAAAAATGCTACAAAAGGTAAAATATGCAAAAATATGCACTAACAAATCGATGCCAAAATTCATAAAAGGCTCTAAAACGGATAAATATATTGTTTGCGCCTTCATTGGTTGCACAAGGAAAAACATGCAATTGCATATTTATGGTTTCCCTGGTGATGATAATGACAAGTATAATGTACAAAGTTTGACATCCCATACGACTTCATCGTTTTTTGAAAAATGTCTAAAGCCCTTATGACACTACATTTTTTATTCTTAATTGATATAGAATTGATAGAAAGAAACAGTAAATGCTCTTTCTCTTTCACACGGTATCAAAATCTCAATTTACGTAAAAGTGGATTTAGCAGGTTTGCATATTAAGCCGACGATATATATATATATATAAGAAGCATTTTTGCATAACATCAATTTTTTGTGTGGCATTACACAGTGCAAAACAAAAAATGTCCACTCTATTTTGAAGTCAGACAGAAAAAAATAAAAATTAATTTCAATTAAAAACTTTGTGGCATTAATTAAATTTGCAACAGTAAACAAATTAATAGAGCCAATAAACGTTAAAATTTACTTGATTAAACGTTTATCTCATTTGGTTAAACGTTTAATTAATTTGCTTGAACGTTTAAGTCACTGGATTAAATTTTTAATTAAAACTGAGTTTACTTTTGATTAATGCTTTAATTCGTGAACATTTCGAGAGAATTTTTTTCTGAGTATTTAGCGAAAGTACTAATCAAAACCAGCAAAACCCCTTTTGGGTTTCTTTTTTTATAATTTTTGTGATTTTGAAACATTAGTTGCAGTTTTTTTGGAATCATTTTGTTTTTCAGTTAGTTTATACCAACAATAATGCTGAAGACAGGAAAACAAAATTCCAATCGGTTCATGTTGAACATAGGGCGATTATGAATTCGCAAAATTCCATGTTTTATTCAGGGCTTCGAGTGCTCGTTTCACACATCTTGTTAATGTCACGCGAGGTCTTTCTGGTCTACGGTGAGCTTGGGGATTCCCTTGGAGCACAGCTTTGGTAACATCACCGTCGGGTCCACGTTTCTTTATTTCTTCTTGCACTGGTCTATTGATTGTGAAAGCAAGTAGATCGTTTTTTGATATGGTGTTGGGTCAAAATATGGGAAATACACATTTTAGACGCCGATTTATGAAAGCTTGTTGCTTTTTCATATTGTGGAGTCATACAGCAACACTGATTTTACGCTGCTATCAAATAGATGGAGTTTGGTTTTGCGACTGATGTTGTTTGAACAACATATTTTGTGCATTGCCTGGAAAGCAACCCTTTCTTTGTCTACACATGATAGTTTATCGTCTTCAGATCCAACGTTTGTTGGCCATTAGCTTCCAAGATAGCAGTAAGATTCAACGATGTCAATGTTAATAGTGTTGATTGTCAGAGGTTTTGTGATGTTTGTCCAAATTCGCATAAGTCTGGTCTTCTTTATGTTTATTTTAAGACAAATGCCTGATTGTCTGTTCAATTTATTTTGGATGCCCTCGAAACGATGAGGCATTTGGAAGATGTCATCAGCATAGTCAATATCATTTAGCTTTCACTGTATACCGGTTTCCTTTGAAAAAGTGCTCAAAATCCACATTCAGTCAAACTAAGAATGATTCTTTAAAATCTAAATCCGAGCTGAGTAGCAAAGACCCAAACGGGTTTTTGCTAGTTTCCATAAGTTCTACCAGAAATAAAAATAAAGTGAACATTTGATGACATTTTTTTTTTGGGAATTTACCTTCTTTTAGTCGTATCTATAATCTGATATTTACTCCTAAGAATAACTCAAATACTCTTTTGCTTTCAAAAAAAAATCTTTAAAAATAAACAGTAATAGAAATACATAATATCAAATAAATATTTTACAAATGGAATGAATCAACTCCATGAATCGTCTATAGCCATCTCGCTTAGACCCCTTTCACACTCGGCAAGTTACTTGCCGAGTACAGAAAAGTCTGTACTAAATTATTTGTTCCTTAACCCGACTTTACCACTGACGTCTACAAACCAATAGTTGCGCAAGAGACTTGCGCAAGTAACTTGCCGAGTGTAAAAGGGGTCTTATTATTCTTACCATTTCGACTATCAGGCATACTTTTCGGTTCATCACTTAAATCAATTAAATCATCACACTCCGGAATAGTTTGGGTTAAATTTTGATTTTCTAACTTGACTGAATTTAAAAATTGTTCAAAATTTTCTAAGATACTGTCCACGGGACTATCAAATGTGGAAACCCTTTTATCATTCACATTTCCAATTGGGCTTTTTATTCTCTCTATACCAGAATAAAGTGAGAAATATTCTGGCTCTGCCGTATAAGTTGAGAATTCAGCCATTGTTGGTGTGTTGCTTGTAGTATTGTTCTGAGCAGTGGTTATGGCAGTAGTAGCAGCAGCAGCGTTCCCACTGTTTTTATATCCGTTTTGTATTGGTTTTTGTGTTTCTTGTTCGCGCTCATTCTCGCATGTTAACGGGGAGCACTCAACCGTTAAAAAATTGTTTGTACTCAAATTAACATTATTTTTATTATTATTGCTGCTGTTGTTGTTCTTATTATTACAGTTGTTATTGTTTTTGTTTGTACTATTGTGACAAAAATTACCACCACTACCAATACCATCGTTATCAGAAGTTGCGCTAATACCGACACTATCGCTATTAGTGGCGCAACTATGTTTGGATCTCTGTTGCGGAAAAAACATTCCTATACTGGTTGCATCTGTCGGGCAAATGCCAAATGGAGGACTAACACCAGAACTTTTTAAATTGTGTAATGTTATTGGTGTCGTTGTTGCTGGCTCTGGTGGCAAGGCAAAAAACGTATTAAGGTCGGCATTGTTTTGAATATTTGTCAACAGTATTTCTTCCACTCGTCTTGTGTTGTTCTCATCGGCGTTGTTGGCAACATTTGGAGCTTTAAGTATCGTGGTCGTGATGTTTGTGTTTGAGGCGGTGGTACATACATTAATGTTTGTGGTAGTGGTGGCAGTGGTATTGGTGTCGTTGCAGTTGTTATATTTGTAGTGGCAATTGTAAGTTGCAGGTACTCCGCCCCATTCCGCGCCAGTACTGCTACTTCCCATCCCATCGTTGTTCTCGTTCTTGTTGTTTTGTTGCTCTTCTTGGGGCATTGTATTGTCACCAAATGTGGTATTATTTTCAATTGTTGTTTCATCATTAAAATTTTCATTATTATTTTTAATCATTTCTTTTATTTTATGCGGTGAAGGCGACGATTTTTCTTGAATCATAAATTTTTCGACCACTTTGTTTGTATGCTGTGGCTCCGGCCGGTTTTGTTGTTGCAGTTGTAGGTATTTATTTGTTGTCATCTCACAAGATTCGTATTTAATTGTTCTTTCTGTTACTGTCGTTGGTGGTACTTTAAGTAATATTAAGTTGTAAGCGCCGTTTTCATGGCTTTTAAGTACGGACGATGTTAAAGAAGTTGATGACTGCAACAATTTTTCGTGTTTTGCTGTTGTTGTTTTCGCCGTTGCTGTCAAACTTAGCGAGTCCAAAATGAACATTTTTATTTGATCATTCTATTCCATTAGCTTTTGAGCTGTAAAATAAAAAACAAGTATAAGTTGAATTGTACTACAAAGTTAATTTTTATGCAATAAATAAACAAATAAACAGTTAAGCATGTACATATGTATTGGCAATAGACAGTGTACAACAGTTGCTTTGAAGAGGGTCTGTATTTCCTTAATTTTAATAAACTGTTCATTTATTTATTAGTTTTAAACAAAATTGATATTATTTTACACTTGAACGAACATTAGGAACACAAAGATATAATTATTGGAGTTTTTATTTTAAATTACACGGTGCTACAGTGTAAAAAAAACTTGTAAAACGACCTAGCGTGGGTTATTGGTCTTGTTGAGTACATAAAAAATTGTGTCAAAAAATTCAGAAACACCCTCAAATTCAGAAGTTATTTAAAAAAAACCGTTTTCAGTGATGTTCGTCAACTTATCGACCTGTAACTCAGTCAGTTCTTGTCCGATTTTTTTTAATTTGTTTAACTGGTTTGGAAAGAAAACTAATTACGCTTTAAAATGACGTGCATTTTTTACACATTTGTAAGTTATAACAATTGTTTTTGTTAAGAATATCTACAAAAACAAACGAAAATTATAAACTTTTTTGATTTTAGTAGCTTCTCATTGCTTATTTTATTATGAAAGCTTATAAAAATTTATATTAACGTATGAAGGAAATTTAGTTCTTAACAAAACATGGTTTTAATTTTTCAAATCGGATGAAAATTGTATAAGTTATTTAACTTTTCATTAACACCTGTTTTTAGTATTTTCTCCCCTCGCGCAAAACATATGAATAAAATAAAACAATTAACTATACAAGCAAATTTGTCAACTTAATACTTTGTTTGTTGTAATTTTACAGTTACGTTTTTGGTATTAACTTATGTGTGGTTTACAGAACACGAATTCAAAATGTTGTTTTTGTTTTAAATGTAAGTTGAACGGACGAGTAAAGCGCTCGTGTTCTGCACGCAGAGAAAAAATATGGTTGGGCATGGTTACGGCAACCACACTGTGTTTATTGTAACAATATATTGTTGTTGTACACAAATAATTGTTATTTTTATTAAATATCAGCAATATTATAGTTACTGTAAACATATTAATGTTTATCGCAATTATAAATTTGAGTATTGTTGACCGAAAAATAATTATTTTTCTAACAACTAAATTATGATAACTTTCAAAACATATTATATTACTCACAACCATAACATGATATTTAATAGCCATAACATGATAACTTTATAAACATTTATCATAATAAGTTTAAGATGCAATCAAAATATCGTTACTCTAATAATATTTTGGTATCGCCATTTGTAAAATAATTTTGTATCAGTTGTGTCGCGTTTTACATAAACATATCGAATTATTTGTTAGTGAGTGGCTAAATAATAAAAAAATAACCATTAAAATAAACAAGAAATTAAAAAAAAATATTAAAAAAGAAATAACAAAATAACCATTAAAATAAACAAGAAATTAAAAAAAAAATAAAGAAAAAACATTAAAAAAGGGTTGTAGTGTCACAAAATAAAATATCTTTGCTAAAAAATTTTAATAATCTTAAAGTGGTGGAAAAATTTGTGAAATATTGGTGCAAAATATTAACCATTACTGGTAAGTTTTGTGTTATTTTAAGAGAAAAATAATGAAAACTCCATAAAATAATTTATAAATAATTGCGACCTGCGACAAAAAGATTACAGTAACTATATTATGTTTTTTATTTTATCATAAGTATTTTTTTCCAATAAAAATATTATGTTTAAAGTTGTATCATATTATGATGTAAAAAATTTATGTATAACAGTTCATATCACTTTGCATCATAATATGATTACTTCTAAACTTATTATGATTACCATGACAATAATATGATTACTTCTAAACTTATTATGATTCTCATGACAATAATATGATTACTTCTAAACTTATTATGATTGCCATAACAATAATATGATTACTTCTAAACTAATTATGATTGCCATGACAATAATATGATTACTTCTAAACTTATTATGATTCTCATGATAATAATATGATTACTTCTATACTTATTATGATTGCCATAACAATAATATGATTACTTCTAAACTAATTATGATTGCCAACACAACAATATGATTACTTCTTATCTTATTATGATTACCATGACAGTAATATTATAACTTCTTAACGTTTTATGATTAACAGGATAACAATATGATTAAGGGAAAAATATAATGATGTTATATTACGAACATATTTGGTCATAATATGATTTAATAACAATCGTAATATGGTGACTACAATCATGAATCTTATCATAATATGTTGCTCTTAGAATATGTTTACCACAACCATGTTTTTTCTTTGCGTGTGTAAACCACATATTAATAAGTTATTGTTAATCTGTCTGTATTAAAAAAAAAGAACTGGATTACAATACAAATGAATAGGGTTTATTATGCCCTAGTTTTTTAAATCATTTAACAAGTTTAGAATGTTTTTATATGCAATTTTTAGTTATATACATACATATATTTGGATAAATACATAAACTAATCGAATTTATTACAAACACAATGGCAAAGTTTAAATACTACCTCTTGGTGAAGGATATTGTTTTTAGATAAGAGTAAAAAAAGTGTGGCAAGTGAAGTGATATTAATATTTAAATTTATTAAAACAAGTAAGTTTGTAATTTTTGTAATCCTTTAACAAATTTTTAATTGTGTGTAATTTTTTTCTGCAGTGTGTGATAAGCGTAATAATTTTTGTTATGTTTGCGGTTTATTCGCTGACAAAAATCATCGCTTTGATCTGAAGAAAAATAAAGCCTTGGTAAATGCCTTCAATACAGGTTTTAACTGCTCATACAGTTCTAGCAAATGTTATGAACCCGAAAGTATTTTTACAAGCTGTTCCAGTATGCTTAAGAAAACTAAGTCCGAAAAGTTTATAAGCCAGCCATTACCATTATCTTTCCCAATGATTTAGCATCATAAAATATTCCATAAACCACAAGACTGTTATTTTTGCCAAACAAACATCACTGGTTATCAATATAAAAATCGTGATAGCATTAAGTATGCTAATGTGTTAACTGTTACTAAGCCAGTATTAAGTGCAATTAAATATAATGAAACTTTACATAAACAAAGTGATGGTGAATCTGAAAACGAGGAATGTGATATGGAATATTTACCAAAATCGGCTGAGCCACATTTTGTGACAGATGCATATTTTTGCGATCTTGTGCGAGATTTAAAACTTTAGTAGCTTTTGCAAATATAAGCCGATATAACAAATGATATCTCGTTTTTTTCTACATAAAATTATCTTTAAAATGCAGTGCAAATAAAGATAGGTTTTCATAGAAAAAAATAACTCTTGTTGAATTTGAAAAATTAGGAAAAAAAAAATAAAAAAAATTAGAAAATTTTGAGAAAAACTCACCTAATTTTTTGGAATATATTTTTTATGAATACATTTCATAAAAGCTTAATTCTTTGCCTTTCCAAAACTGTTTAAAATTTTGAAATCGATCAAAAAATTTGTGAGTTAGAGGTACTAAAGTGCTACGACCTACCCTAAAACAGTTTTTTGAAAACAATTCAAAATTTTGAGGGTGTTTCAAAATGTTTGAAAACGGTTTTTGTATGTCCTCAGCTAGGCCTACAACCCCCCACTAGGTCGGTTATCAAGTTCTGACAAAAAGTGTTTTTTTTTGTAGCAGTGTGTTATTATTCCCTTTCTTGCAATTCGAATTGGGTTGATGTATGTATTTTGAGATGATAACTCGTCCATGATGAAGGTAATACTGGTGAGCTCGATGCAGTGATCGCTTGTGAAATATTAAATTTAAATTGAATTTAAACATTATAAGTTTTTTTATAATTTTTTTCATGTGTAATTGTTTATTTCATGATTGCGTTCGGTTTTCTTATGGGTGACTACCAGAGATGGCAAACAATATTATTTTTCCGTTTAAGAGCTTTATAGGAATTCTGGCATCGATTTCTTAGTGAATATTTATGCATATTTTACCCTTTGGAGCATTTTTTGCATATTTTAGATAAAAGATAATTTTTTGCAGCATTCTTTTAGTTAAAATCACATATTTCACCTTTTCGAAGCATATTTTGATACATGCCCAGTGAATCAAAAAAAAGTGCTTGAAATTCGGGATAACAGATCGTCGCCCCGCAATTATACTGTCGTATATCACAAAACAAAAAAAAAAGTTAAAAACGCAATATTGAAAATTTTTTCCAGCTCTATCGATATGTGCTCTCGTAATGTTCCTACCTTCTATGAATAGCGAGATATTCTCTGTTGCCTTTGACGTACGCACCACAAAAAACAATAGAATTATTCTTATTGTGCCGTACTCACCATTGTTTTGGATATACGGCAAAAACTAAAGCAAAAATATGGAATTTATAAACCCGACATTATTGTGACGTATGTGCTCTACATTTAATACGTGCAACAGAATAATTATAATTTAAATAAGTTATTTTATATAGAAGACTTTGATTCAGATGATTCGGCACGTGATCCTGATCTTAATATTATAAAGGAAAGAACGCAACTCAAGCGTTTTTACGAAAACTTTTAAGATGGTAAAAATTCACAATTACTTCCTATGTAATCTTATTAATCTTTTTAATCTTAAATCGACTGATGAATATAGCCCGGATATTCAAACCAACACTAAAGATAAAAATAAATCACCAAATACTAAAAATCAGAATAAAAATGATAACTTACTTAGTGTACCATCAAGTTGTATATCATCAACTTCGGAACTCACACCTAAAATAACTCGGAAAATACAAACTAATAAAGAAAATTGGAAACAAATTATTCGTAAAAAACGTCGTCAACAAGGATTGTCTTATATTTCATCTAAAGGAGTTGCAACTCAAGAAAAAAAAGTGAAACCTCCATGTGCACCATCTTGCTTTTATTTGTGTACCAAAAATTTTGGTGAGGATATTAGACAATCCATTTTTAAAAGCTTTTGGTCTCTTAATGATAATGAAAAAAATGGATTTTATGCGAAATTTGTCGTGAAAAAAGATGTTAAAAGACGAAGAATGGAAAATTCTGTAAAAAAATACTTTTTTGTATTATTTAGAAAAAGATAATACAATTCATCAAGTATGTAAGTTCTTCTTTTTAAATACATTTAACATTTTATATATTATCACTTTAACCATCTTCGTGATGAAGCAACTGGAGTTGCTAAAAGCTTAAAAAGAGGCCTACATATTAAACGTAGTGTTTCTGAAGAATCAAAAAATAAAATTTTAGATCACTTTAGAGTTTTCCTACGTTTGACTCGCATTATTGTCGAGCCAACTCTTCACGAAAATATTTGGAGGAGGGTTTAACATTATCCAAAATGTCTTTTTCAAGAGAAACATCCTGAAAATACCACTTCACTAACATCTTTTTCAAGAATATTTAACAACAATTTTAATTTGTCATTCTTCAAACCAAAAAAAGATCAGTGTGATCGTTGTACAATGTTTAAAAATCAAGAAAAAGAAAAATTATTAAATGATAATTATAAAATCCAATATGAATCACACAAAAATCAAAACAGATTATTAAAACTTGAACGTGACAAAGATAGAAATAACATTAATCGTAACATGCTCGTGATTTGTTTTGATTTACAAAGTGTTTACTTTGCCTAAAGGATTTTCTTCAACGTTTTATTATAAAAGAAAACTTACTGTTTTCAATATGACTGCCACTGTATGTATGAAATCAAAAGAAGTGCCGAATATAACATATTGTGCTATTTGCAGCGAGGTGCACAGTGGCCGTTCAGGAAATGATATTGCCAGGTCTGTAATTAAAATTTTAGAAAGAATTTTAAATGATTTTAAAGATATTGAACACCTTATATTATGGAGTGATTCATGTGTGCCACAAAATAGAAATCAAATCATGGCCACTTCGTTGCTGCAATTCATGTATAATAACAAACAAATTAAATCTATAACCCAAAAATTTTCTGAACCTGGTCATTCCCAGATTCAAGAAGTTGATGCTGTCCATAGTTTAATTGATAGATATTTAAAATTGAAAGAGATCCATAGCTTGTTAGATTTAATCCGAAAATTAAAAAATTATAAATCACCAAAAAAAAGTGCAATTGAAAGTTTTACAAATGGTTTCATCAGATTTTAAGATCTTTTCTGAAAAATCTAATAAAATGTATTTTCATTTAGTACCATTTAGCCGGATAAAACTTATTAAATATGAAAAAGAAGATTTATTTAAACTATCTTATAAGACTTCGGAAACTGAAATGGAATATAAAACTACTACATGGAAAAAAAGTCCAGAAAAGGTATAATACCAATACCAAATACTATATTTGATACAAATTTAAAAATATTAGCAGCAAAAAAATATCTGCTGATAAAAAAAGTGATATAAAAAGCCTTTACGGTTTCTTACCGAAAATTAAGGTGCAGTATTATGACTGTTTGTTAAAATAATTAATAAGACAGTTAAATAAAGTCAGTACAAATATTTTTAATAAAACTACTATATTTTTATAAATTGTTATTTGTTTTATAAATTTTTTTAAGAAAAATTAATTATTTTAACAAATAGAAACTGGGAATTATTTCCTTCTGAAGGTTACTTTATATTAAATTCAACATTTTTTATTTTTCGAATTTATTCTATGAGCTAAATTTCAATATAATAGTCTGATAGTGTATAAAGTCATTTCTGAAAAATTGAAGGAATATGACTATTACAAAAAAAAGCTTTATAAAATACATAACTGAAATTTAGCTCATAGAATAAATTCGAAAAATAAAAAATGTTGAATTAATTATTTTATTTTATTTTTATTATTGTAATAAAAAAATGAATTGAAATTATTGTTTTTTTATGTTTTATTATTTACATTTTGTTTATAAATTATAAACCTCGGTACGTATAAATGTTTTCTTATGTTATTATTTCTATTATTTTGCCGTATGTAAACATTATTTTGCCTTACGTAATACAACTGCAAATAATTTCGGCATAAATGGCGTGTACGGCAGCATGGTTTTGTGCAAAAGTCCTTTAAAATAAGGATTCTGGTTCTAAACTAGTTTTTTTTATGTCAAAATGAACTCAATAAATGACACTATGAGTGTGTAAAATATCGATAAAATTTTTATTTATCTCGCTTCAAACTGAAAAGTTAATTTGCCAAAACTCGATTTTCGGGATGTACGTCAAAATAATTGCGGGGCGACGAGATGGCTTTTCTGTTATAAACAGCGTTACCGTTGTGATACTAAAGTATTAATTTTACCCTTTTTCGACGGTATTGTTACGCTATAAGACCCTTTTGTGATATACCCTTTTGTATCACTTTAATTATTTTTTCCACTTTCTGACCCTTTTTAAAAAATAGCACTTACATTTTGTTTTTTCAACACTGCTGAGCAGTAGTGCTACGAATTCTAAATTAGATTTGCGATTGTAATGTATAAATTTAAGTACAATTTTCCTAATAGCAAACATAACACATACTTATATGTACATTAGACCGACTCAAAAGTTTAAGTTGTACCCCTCTAAAAATTAACTTTGACATGTTTTATGAAGATTCCCAAAATCGTTTGACTCTACCGATAATCTCCGTGAGCTAAACGTCAAAAAAGGGTTCAAATTGTATGTAGGAATAAAAAGTTCGGTAATTTTTTTTTTGTCCAATGAATGACCAAATATAATAGAAATTTAGGAATTCTTTGATTCTGCATTAAAAAATTTAAAAAATCTCATCACAGACTCGAAAAAGCGAGATGTTCAATTCGATTTTTATAAAAATTTAAATAACTTAACCATTTTTTGTCCGATTTTCATTTCCAATACGTCGTTAGAAAGGTGTTGACCACCGCTTGAGATTTAAGTCAAACATTAACCCTTAACTGCCTATCTTACTTTTTTATAACATTCAATTAGACATCACTTAAAACCCATTTTATAACCACAAAAAGCAAACACGTTTTGTAAATTTGTTTAGCTACTATTAAATTAACCCGTGAGGTTATCGCTAAAGCTTAAATATACAAACAAAAAATTCTGATAGTGCATACAAAAAGTTTTTGAGCACTTTCGACCTGAATCAAATATTTATACCCGGTGTGGGTAGTCAAGAGTAGTTATACCGATTAAGAAAATTTCGATTGATCGATCAAACAAAACCAAACTCTTGTTCGAAAAATAAACAACGACGATTTTCGAATAACAAATAAATCGATTAATTAAAAAAATAAATTAAATAAAAGCTAAGAACATGATTTATTCTCATACGTTTTTACTGATTTTATACAAAATGTTCGCTACAAAATTTAAAATAGAGATGACAATTGTTTCTAACAGTTCTTTTATTTAGCACTTTTACTTGTTATACCCTTCACCGAAGGTAGAAAGGGTATATATAACTTTGTCATTCCGTTTGTAATTTCTACAATATGGATCCTACACCCTATTAAGTATATATATTCTGGGTCCTTATAAAAAGCGAAGTTCAAATCCGGTTGTCCGTCTGTCCGTCTGTCCGTCCGTCCGTCTGTCCGTCCGTCCGTCTGTCCGTCTGTCTGTTGAAATGGGTTTTCCGAAGCCCCCAGATATGATGGGGACTTGGTTGGGGTATCTTTATGTCAGGTATTCTTATTTTAATTTTGCTATTGAAATTCAGCCAGATCGGTCCACAAATGGCTGAGATATGACCAAAAAACCACGACTACCTCTAATTTTTTCCAAAAATCCCTTGTGTTTGTTGTATTTTATTTACTTTTTGCTGTATATCTGGGGAACGGCAAAAGCCAAAGTTTCCAAATTAGGTACACACATTAAGGTTGCCAATACACACCATTCTACAAAATGTGGGCGGGATTGGAGAAATGGGCGTGGTACCTCCCATACAAAAAAAATTAAAAATTGTATAAAAACCTAAATTTTAGGGCTGCCATATGTCCTATGGGTATGACTTATATATCAAAATATCGGAAATTTTAAGTAGAACATATTTTATAAAAAACTCGGGAAAATCGGTTCAGATACAAAAAAGTTATGACCAAAATTTTTTTTTAAATACCCACTTTCGGGAACCATAGATCTCCCCGAGTCCAAGCTTTATAGCTAAAGTAAATGGTAAATTTCTTCTTCAACACGTCGGTATATAAATCTGTCAAATCGGTTAAAAAATGGCTGAGTTATGAGCAAAAAACCACGACTACCTCAAATTTTTTCCAAAAATCCCTTGTGGTTGTTGTATTTTTATTACTTTTTGCTGTATATCTAGGGAACGGCAAAAGCCAAAGCTTCCAAATTAGGTACACACATTAAGGTTGCCAATACACACCATTCTACAAAATGTGGGCGGGATTGGAGAAATGGGCGTGGTACCTCCCATACAAAAAAAATTAAAAATTGTATAAAAACCTAAATTTTAGGGCTGCCATATGTCCTATGGGTATGACTTATATATCAAAATATCGGAAATTTTAAGTAGAACATATTTTATAAAAAACTCGGGAAAATCGGTTCAGATACAAAAAAGTTATGACCAAAATTTTTTTTTAAATACCCACTTTCGGGAACCATAGATCTCCCCGAGTCCAAGCTTTATAGCTAAAGTAAATGGTAAATTTCTTCTTCAACACGTCGGTATATAAATCTGCCAAATCGGTTATAAAATGGCTGAGTTACAACCGAAATACTGAATCCCCAAAAATTACTCTTTTTTTATAATTAACTTTGTTAAAATATATGTATACAAGTATATATAAATGTTTATATACGAATTTAACTTAAGTAAATGGTAAAATTCTTCCTATTTAAAAATATCAAATCGGTTAGACAATGGGTAATTTATGAGCAAAATACTCCAAAAATGGGCTAAAAAACATCAACATTTTTATAAAAACCTAAATTTTAGGGCTGCCATATGTCCTATGGATATGACTTTTATACCAAAATGTCGGAAATTTGTATGAGTTATAACCGAAATACTGGGGTCTAATCACCGCATACGATATCGAGCAAAATTCATCGAAATTATTTATTTTGGTATCTTGAAACTCGATATCGAATGAAATGTATTGAATTTGAAATAATACCATTCGACATCGAGTAACTCGACATTACATTTATCGAGTTTTCATTCGATACGCCAGTGTCTATCGTATGCAGGGGTGATTAGACCCCTACCTTCCCGAAAATTACTCTTTTTATACCCTAGTATATATATTCTGGGCCCTTACGAAAAGCGAAGTTCAAAACCGGTTGTCTCTTATTTTTATTTAGTTTCTGTCTAATTGCTATGTATTCTGCTCGCACAGTGGTGAAGGGTATATAAGATTCGGCACAGCCGAATATAGCACTCTTACTTGTTTTTAAATCAAACGTTAAAATATTTTCAAGAAAGGAGAAAAATTTAAAAATTAACAAACCGCTTAAAAATAAAGATTGGATTTAAATCGAGCCCTAACAATTTTACAGGAGAGTTTTTTTTTAATTTATTTCATATAAATTTTGTATGCACTTTGTCGCTTACGATAAAATTGTTCTTGCTATAAAATCGTAACGGTACCTAATTTGACTATGACATTTTAGGAGATGATGCAAGTGTTGCCAATAATCCAACGACATCAAGAAATGCCGAACTTGGGCCAATGGAAAATACATTAAGAGAGACAGCGGCCGTTCTATAGAAGAATTTGTATAAAGAAGTTTAGTTGAAGATGGTAGGGCTGCAAACGCCTTTCGAAAATCCAGAGTAATATCGGGTATTAAGGAATTAAGGGTTTTACGATGTCTTTAAGTAATACAAAGATATGGCGTTAAGATGAAAAGTGTTATGCATCAAAAAAGAAGAAGTCATAGTAAAAATAATTTTTTTATTCGTTATTCATCGATTAATCGAATTATTTTTTAGATTTAATCGTTTGATCGAACGAACAAAAAAAATTTTTTGAATTATTCGAACAAAGTTGAAAGGCGAATAATTGACATCTCTAGTGAAGAGGGTATTATGCATTTGTGCTGATGTTTGTAACACCTTAAAATATGGGTCATGCACCCACCTTAAAGTATAAAGATCTAACGATGTCCGTCCGGCTGGTTGGCTCAAAGTACAGGCCGCAATTTTAGAGATAATTTGATAAAATTTGGCGTATAAGTTCTCATTGGCACAGGAAACAAGCCTATTGAAAATGGGCGGAATCGTAGGACCACAAGGGAAGGTATAGGGCAATTTCTGCCTCTCAGAAACTATAAAACCGATTTTAATGAAATTTAAAACATGGATAGATCCATATTTATATGGACACATAAGCATGATTCTCCATGGGTCCCGAATAGGGTGACCTCTTGTAAATGTGTTTTAAGACACTGTGGTGTAGGGTATCATATAGTCAGGCTTGACCGACTGTACTGTCTTACTTGTTTTTGTTTGTTTAAAAGAAACTCCGTCTTATAATTTTCTTTAAAATGGGCAATACTGCTTATAAAAAACTTACCCCTTTAATTTTGTACCCCTTTTTCTGAAAACTACCCTTTATGTGACCCTTTTCGAAAATTTTCAACGGTAACCCTGGTTATAAATATCTATTTATATACCCAACATTTTGCTTTAATTGTAAGCCAAAAAAAGTTGTCAGTAAAGATAAAAGTTATTTCAAACTGTTAAGTTTTATACATAAGCAAAAATGAAGGAAAAGCAATTAAATGCTTTTGTTTTGATATGTGTAATACAGAGAAATCAAGACCCATCTTTTAATATACCGATCGACTTAGAAACACGTGAACTTTTCATGTTCGTGAGAAATGGTGAGAATCCGTCTATAATTTTACGTAGTCCCCAAATAATCTATTAATGTTCATATTTATAGGTAGCAAACCGTTAAAAATTCAAGGATACAATCAACCACAAAAATGTACCTAAGGTCTCAACATACAATTCACGCGATCACGCACCGACCGCAACATCACAGGCAATGCAGTAAGCTAATTAGTTAGGAAGATAATGGGAGCTTTTACCCTTATTGCCCTATTTCAAATCCTATTCCTTATTTCCTTTAAGATGTTACTGTGTCTGCATGCCAAATTTTAAGAAAACCCGGTCGATTAGTTAAGCAGATATAGGGAGGGAGCGCTTTTACCCCTGTTGCCCTATTTCATACCCTACTCCCTATTTTCTTTCAGATGTTACAGTGCGTGCATGCCAAATTTTAAGAAACCCGGTTGATTAGCTAAGAAGATATAGGGAGGGGGAGCGATATAAAATAAACTTTACGACCTAATCTCATACCTAATTTCATACAAATCAGTCAAGTCGTTTCGGAGGAGTTCAAAATGGATTGAATTTTGTTGATATTTGTATGGGAATATATATGAAAATCGTAATGACATATCTGCGGAACCCCTAAACCGATTTCGTTCAAACTTAACTTAAACCATCTACAGACTATCGCCAATGTGCCCTGAAATTTTGGTTGAAATCGGTCGACCCGTTTCCGCAGTTAGTGGTGACATCAAAGTGTACACTTCTTTTTATATATACATATAGATTTTAATTTGATTAATTGATTTTATAGAAAATATAACTAAAAACACAATTTAAACCTACAATCTAATTTTGTATAAATACGGCAATTACGTATTTCAATTTAGATAGTTTCCATAATAAGAAGTATTTTCTTTTAAAAAATTAATAATTTTTACTTTTTTGGCCTTCTTATAAAAATTCTAAGATTTTTATCTTCAAAATAAGATTTTTTTTTCACTAAATGAAGATTTTTCTTCCAATTCTTCTGGCAACGCTGGTTTCAAGTACTATTGCTTATAACTCTTATGCGCTTTACGGTTTTATTTGGTTTAATATCTTTAGTTTTTCTAAAATCTTTATGGATGAAGTTTCCTGATGATCTGGCCTAAGCAACCAGTGAAATGCGCATAGGAATAGCTTATCCCATCAACAATATATTTCAGTGTTTTTATCAAAAATAAATATTGGGAATTAAGCACGAATAACAAAATCATTTAAATTAAATTTTGTATTCCCACGAAAATTATTTTGATATTTTTTGTTTGTTTATCAAAAACTTGGTCTTATTATATTCTTTAAAATGGGAAATACTGCTTATAAAAACCTTGACCCTTTTTTAGTTTAAATACCCTTTTTGACCCCTTTTTCTGAAAGATCGCCTTTTTGTGACCCTTTTCGAAAATTTTCAACGGTAGCCCTGTTGGTGGCACTTTTTACCAGTGTTGCCATTAGGATACGAAAGAAAAATTTTTCGCGTCTTTTGATGACTTTAGGTACCATGTATAATCCTGATATGTTTCGTATCTTTTAAATCTGTACTCAAAATGTACAGAAATAAAATATTAGAGAATTTTTAGCCAACTAAAACATATTAAAACTGATCATCGTTGCCGACTCAATACTATTACAACAGCAGCTATAATAATGAAGAAAGAAAGCATAAAGGGTGTTTTAACATACGATCCACCTAAATCGATGATTACTAGTAGGGATCAACGATGTCAGAAGTGCAGATTTATCTGCATTTTGAAGATTTTATCCCCAAAATTGTCAAAATGCAGATTTGCAGATTTTTGGTTTAACATTGCAGATATTTTAGCTCGGTGGAAACTTATTAACATTGTCATGATTGTACTATTTCCACTTGTTGCGTTGATAAATAAATATATTATATCAACCATTCATGGAAGAACCGTGTGGAAATACATTCATTAGTAGACATTTTATGCACAAAAGATTACTTAAAAATTAAAAATTCGCATTGTCTTGACACATTAATATCGCCGGACATATGTCATCTGTTTTTACACAAAATATTATGCATACAGATGTACGTATATAGTTATATGCACTTATGCACAAATATCTTTAAAAGTTGCAATATTTGATATCTTCTAAATTTTCAATAAGACCCTTGACAATTTAAATAACATGTCAAACAATTAACGTTAAATTTGTTTTTAAAATAAGAAAGATTAATCCTTACTCAGCCTGAGTAATTAAATATATAGATATTTTTAATGTAAAAATATCCGAAAGTTATTAGTCATGTTCTTAAAATCGAACAAATTTTTAAAACTTTTCTGTGTTGAAAGGTTAAAAAAAATATTACCTTTTTTATACCTAATACTTCGAGGACCACTCAAATTGACCAGAACGATTTTTAAATCTACCATCGATTTTAACTTCGGGAACATAATTTGAAACTAATTGTAATATCTTTTTCTAAACAAACTACATAAAAAATGTAATAAATTTGTTTTGAAGGTTTATTGAAGATTTTTAAAACTATGGCGCAGATTTTGCAGATTTTTTGAGGAACAATTATGGGTTTTTGCTGATTTTTCCTCTAAAAGTTCTGGCAACACTGGTAGGGATGGGCAAGTTGAAAAAATACTATTACCAAATTAAAAAATTTAGTGTACCTTTGTACAAACATATGTATGAACAAATTAATTATATGTAATTACATTGTTACTTTTTATAACAATATATTGTTTCATTTTATTTAAAAAAATTAATAAAAACAAAAAAATTTAATCAAAACAAATATTCAATTATAACAAAAACTTTATCTGATTCTTGTATCCGGCACTGCTTCTTATAAATGCCAATTATTTTAGATCTTCATATTTGTTTAAAAAAAACATATGATGCATGCAATGATTCCAATTCTTAAAAAACATATTGTTTGAAAAACGGCTAAAATTTTGAGTTCTTAATGAGGCTGACTTTAAAAAATATCGAATTCGATAGTCGTATTTCAATACATCGATATATCGGTATTTAAAATATCGGCGATATATATCGATTATATTTTTTTTAAATATCGATATTTTGATATATCGATATTTACTAGTACATATTGCGAAGTTGTTATGAAGAAATATAAACATTAGGGTGGGTCAAAAAAATGTTTTTTCTCTTATCGACTTCTAATAGCGCAAAAAGTTGTATTTTTGTCTGAATTAGATCCCTGTAAAATATTATTAATTTATTTTTAGTGTAAGAGCTCGCGCTTTGACCTTCAGTTTTGTTAAATTTTTATTATAGCAACAATAGCATTGTATTGCAGAAAAGCATATTACTGTAATTTTAACGACTTTTAGGTTCGTGAAAATAGTGTCTGAAGCATTCATGACTCTTTTCGCTAAAAACTCAAGAGATGGTTTAATATAGACGAAACTTGAATCGAGACGAGAGAGACCCGTATTTGACAGTAAACAAGATTTTGTGACCAAAACTGATTTTATTGTTTTATGTTGTATAAGAACCAAATTTTTATTTTTTTTTTAAGTTCGATTCGAAATGTTTTTAGTTTTAATTAATAATAATTGATAGTAAATAAAATATTCAAATTTAAAAAATTGACTTTTTTCCAATTATGTAACTTTATTCTTAGGAGCTCCTGCGCGGGCTCAAGATGAGACTTTTTTTAACTTTTTTTTGCAATTTTTATTTGTTTTAACGTAAGACAAAAAAATTTTGCTATTGTAATATGATTCGAGAACTTTTAATTTTTCTCATACATCAGTGACGCACCCTAATAAACATCTTTTTTATTTTCAGGAAACTTATTTGAATTTGTTTTATATAGTTGCCTTAGTATAAACGCCTTCTTAACTCATATTAGTTTTTACAAAGATGAATTTGTTTTGATAACATCCAAAGATTGTTCTGTACACACATATAATTAATTTTAAAGTTTGCTTCAATTTACTTTATTTATGACTTAAATAATTATAAATATGAAGTTATATGACATATGTTCTAGAATACGAATCCACTCTAAAGTTGATTACTTCAGCATTTTTGGTGTTCTGGGTTTCACACACACATGTTTTTATTCGTTTTTAATTAGAGAAGTAGGGTTTGGTGAAATTAAAGCGAATCGACTTTTTTCTAATATTTTTAACAAGAAAAAAAATTTAGTTTTTAGTTTAAAATTTTCTATTTCTAATTTTTTACGCTTTTTATGTTATTTTCCGACAATTTGTTTTAGAGGTTGTTTAAAATTTTACAATTTTTTGCGAGTTTTAGCCATGTTCGCGATAAAAGCGATTTGTTCCTGTAAGTTTTCTCATTCTTTACAGCTTTAATGATTTTTAATAAAAAGTACACTTTGTTTTCTTGCCGCTGTTACCAAATTTTTGCGAATTTCCGCTATTTTAGCAATTTTTGCAATTCCTTATTGTTTTAGGGACTTTTAATAAATTTTATGGCTTGTTTAAAATATGTATTGAAAATTTTCGAGAAATTTCGCTATTTTTGGAATTTTTTTTTATCCCATTTAGCGTTTTCAAATAAATTTTAGTGTTTGTTTTAAAATTTGCAGTTTTTCGCGAATTTTAGCCATGTTCGCGAAAGAAGCGATTTTTTTCTTTTATTATTTACAGCTTTCACGATTTTTAATAAATATTAGAATTTGCTATCATGCTGCGGTTTGCAAATTAGCGATCTTCAGTTAAACTAAAGTTTTTTTGAACAAAAACTTTGAATACACAAAAACATGTGGATTTGAGAACACCAATTTATGAATTATGCTGATTCAAAAACTTTTTCGTTATCAATTCGAGTAGAAACATAGAATATACCTCATTTTTATTTACAATATTTTCTTTACAATATTCATTAAATATGAATTTAAAATGCTATATTAAACGTTAAAAATGCATTTTCAATTTTTTATTTCAAAATGTATCTTTTTGGAAACTAAAATGTATCTCTCTCGCAATTTCACAGGCAACACTGCTGTTTACACTTTTTTCCGCCGTTGACAAAAATTATTTTTCATAACTAAACTAAAAATATTCCTTATTTATATACTGTATTAAAAAACATAAATTAATAATTATTTCTTAAATAAAAAGTTATAACGAATTCAAACCCCATCGTTAATTTTGGGCCACCCTGTATAAGAATCACTTCAAATTTTTTTTGTTTGATTAGTTTTTAGTTCGAAAAAATAATTAAAAAAAAGTTTTTTTGAAAACGGCAACACTTTACCACCCCGTAAACTCGACAAATAAACGTCATAGAAAAAAAACATATTTTGCACCCTTTTTCATATCTACTAGAACTATAGTTATGCCCAATATAAAGGAATTCCAACAAAATTTTGTTTTGATTTTTTATTTAAAATTTTAATTCATGCGGTTTTTCAGAATTTTGGAACGAATTACATATAGGTTTTTATATGAAGCTAGAGTATCGGCTTATGCGAATTTTTTTGGAACGCATCTATCGCATAAAACGTGACCCGACAAGGTCTCTGAACAGACAAAATTTTACTTTCGACGATAAAACAATACTTTTTTAAATACTTATTTAAACAAACAAAAATTTAAATTATTTTGTATTTATTGTTTAACGGCCAATTTCACCAAGTTCAGTTAAAACTATCTTTTTTAACTATCTTTCAGTTAATAATATGTTTTTGGCAGTTATAACTGGTTTACAGTATTGCCAGCATGCGATGAACAAGACGTGAAAGCCAGATTCGAATTCAAAGCACCCAGATTACTTTAAAAACATTCTTCGTTTCTGCAGTTAATTTTTTTTCCTAATTTGTAGACCATTGCTATCAGTTATAGCTGTCAAAACATATTGTTATCTGGAAGTTAAAGTAATAGTTAGTTTTAACTGGGATTAAAAGTTAAGCTGTAGCAACTAATTTTATACAAAGTTGTCATCTGTTATCATTTCTGTGGTCTCAACCACTAACCGCCTTAGTCGAAATAGTTTTTCAGAAAAGGCACTTTATATTTATGCTTGCGGTTCTAAAAAAATTAATTGCAATAGAAAAAAAGTAATTCATAATCAAAAATTATTGCCCCCACAAATCTAACTGCGTGATTTTAGAACGCGAGTGCAAGAGTGACTCGTTTAACTAACATTTAAAGAAAAACAAGTTCTGAAAGTAAAAAAAAATATTTAATAAAAACAAATATTAACTCAATTGTTTTTTACGTCGACTTAGGCGGTTAGCGCTTGTGATCCAAGATTTATTTAGTGAACGGTTTGCCATTTCCGAATATGGATCGTTTCACAACCGAAGAACGCTAAAAATAATTAAAACTTAATACAAATCGCGACCACTTTTCCAGCATAACGGGGTGATTATGATCGTCATAATCGATCTACTGTGCAAAGAATTGGCAAGACTATAAAGAAATTTGTAGAAAATGGAAGCGTTACAGATGTGGTCAGGCCTGTGGATCATTTCAATATGCGCACTGCCGAATATATCGCAAGAACCGATAGAGCGCTATGGCCCTTTGATAACCGACTTTTTTAGGCTGCAGTTAAAGACTTCACGTTTTGGCGACGGCAATTGAGCATTAAGATCAAGCGATTTGCTGTGCGAACAGGTGTTCGAAAACTGAAAACTGAAATTACATTGTTTTTCTTACGTAATGGCAAGGCCCAAGCGTTATAATGAGTTAAAATGTTATCGAAATCAAGCATAGCTTTATGAGTGTTTTATTTAACTTTAGCCGAAAATGGATAACCAACTACTGCTCTATTGATAATTTTATTTTATTATTATTGCACCATTTTCATTTTTTGCGGCAGTAGCTTTACACCTACACAAAGTTCCATACTTATTTTCTTTTTTTTTTAAAGACTTATTAGCGAAAAAAAGAAAGAAATAATTTACAGTTGGCATCAACAATTGTCGCAACTTTTTTTTTATTTTTTTGTCACTCACCACTTCATAATTTATTCCAATTTCAATTTAAAAATAATTGTTAAATGCTGTTTTCATTTCCATTTTATAATTTCACACACTTTAATTCAACAAGCAACAAGCTTATTTGCATATTAATCCCATTTTAGGTTTTCACTTCGTTTCCAACAATGTCCTTATCAAAATTATCTTTTAAACACTTTTTGTTGGTAAATTTCATTTCGGTGGGAAAATTTTATTTAAAAAAAAAAAAATAATCGTAAAAAACAAAGTGAATGAAATAAATAGAAAATTAAAGATCATTTGCTTATTTTTTTTTTTATTTAATTTGGTTTGAAGTTTCACTCGTTTCGTTTTTTTTTTAATTCATTCATAGACACCCAAAAACAGGTGCAAGTGAATTTTTCACCAAACTCTAAGGATACTTGTTTATTTAAAGGACATTTACTCTCAGGAAAAAATTCCTCAACTCAACTCAATTTGTTTTTTTTTTTTCTTATAAGGGGGTCATTATGTTTCGATTATTTTTATTGTCGTTGAGTGTGTGCATTTCAGGGGTTGTTACGCATGAGTAGCATTTGCGCGTAAATGTAGACTTTAGACCGGTAAACAAATTTGTTGTGAGAATAAAATTGTGTAATAAAATTTAGTTGTCTTTTAAATTTTCTCTATTCATTTAAAATTTATATTATATTTAAAAAAAAAATTCCAACTCGAATTAAGAAAATATACTACATACGTCCGTTCTCGAAGACTTTTGAAAGTAAACTAAAATTTAAGCGCCTCTAACGAAAAATGGCAGGAACAATTGCTGGGTTTTAGGAAGGTCTTTTCATTGTACTTTTGCTGTTGTAGGTAGTTAAAGTTGTTTTAGTTTCGTTTTGTTTTATTTCCAAGCCACCTTTTTCCTACAATAAGCATGTCGTCTTGATTACTTTATGTACATACGTATGTACATATTTACGACAATACAGAGTACCATGTAACTTGTACTTAAATTAATATACGAACTTAATTTTCATTGTTTAGTTTCAAGCCGGGTTTTGGTTTAGTTTGCGTTGGGTTGGGTTCTTATGACTCGTGTGATTGTTGTAAAAAGCATAAAAAAGAATAAAATATATTCTCTCAGGTTTGAAAACAATAGGAATTCACAAGAACAGCAAAGTACAAATTCTCACTATTTATGATGGGCTTTAAGATGGTGTTGTCAACATTCATGTATACAAATCAGCGTAAACGAAATCCAAACTCGATTTTACGCAGAAAAACTACTTAAATATATCCAAAATTGTTTACACTGCACAAAACAAATTTTGTGTTTCATTAAAACTAACGGGTTCTCTTTATCAGAAACTGACGGTTTCTCTTTAGAAGACGCAGAATGAGCTACATAATGATCCAAAAATTTCCAAAGTTTCTGTGCGCTATACAGATACGAAATATTTTTAAAAATATGGTACACAATTCTTAAAGCTTGGACAGAAATATAGAAACGTTTTTAAATTTGAATCTATTAAAATTTGTATGTGTGCAAAAAAGTCTGGGAAACTTTTCACTACTGGCTGAATACATGTTAACTACCTATAACTTTTTGCTAAGTTTAACGAAACTTGCATTTCCTTAAGCAAGGTGCGAATCTAATCGCACATTCCGTACGGAATCACATGTTTTGTATTTTGTTTTTTAAACACATTTGAGAGACTTTTTGTTAATTTTTGACAGTAGGTCGCAGAAATTTCCATGCCATTTCCAAGCGACTCAAAAAAATTTCATTACTGGAATAACAATAAACAAACCTCATGGATAATAAATGATAAAACAATTATCGTACCAACGAACTTTTCAAGTAGTACTTTTTCGACCCCAATAGTACTAAATACTTTTTAAAAATTTTTTTTTTTTATAAAAGAAAAAGTCTTTTGTTTCGATTAGACTTGAAACTGTTGGCACAAGTGCTGGGAAACTATCGATATTTTCTACTATCGATAATATCGATATTACTATCGACTGAATATTGGTATTCTACAGTTCGTTGTTTTTAAATAAGATGACCGTTTTGGAAAAATTGTGATGTATTCAGTAAAAAAATATCTTTTGGTTTTTTATAAGGGGGTTTTTTATTATGTATTACATTTTTATAACAACTAAAATTAATTTCAATACCTGAATAAAACAACGAAATAAGGCCCTATTAAGAACTTGATTCTATTTGGAATACACATATGTACATGGCATATAGGAACAAATAAAATACGTAAAGATTTTTTTGAAAAGAAAACCATAAACATAACGTTTTATTAAAAAAAAAAATAAGTAAATAAATAGAACTAAACTAAACGGTTAAACAAAAATATCATTCATATTAGAAAGCACCTTTCTGAATGATCCGAACCAGCAGGGACTATACGGTATTTTATTGGCAACTTCAGGTAATTTTTTTAATTGGTTTTGATTCTCCACAAAAAAGGTAAGCAGTCTAGAGGACTTTTTCCAAAAATGGTCATTCATTGAATTGCCTTATGATCACAAGTACATTTAATTTTTTTTTTAACATTATAAAAACATTTGACATTTCAGTCCCCATGTACTCATAAACAAATTTTGACAAAGGCGCCTTTAATTGGCGATACAAAGAAGCACGGCTGAGCGAGCTATCGTTACCACCTGTTATTCTTCTTGTTTTAAAACATTACATACTGTAATTCAGCGAAAATTATTAGCAAGTTAACTTTTTTTCATAGCTATATTTTAAATAATAATATCGATATCGAAATTTTTCCTATCGATATTTTCGATATTTTAAGACTATTGATAGTACTATCGATAGTTTCCCAACACTAGTTATCACATATAGTCTATTTCGTTGCTTTGTTTTTAAAATATTTTGGTATGAATATTTTCTTTCAACATTCGCCGAAGAGTCTACAAAGCTCTGAAAACGTTAACTGATCTAATTCAATTTTCATTGTGGTCACTTTGCACCAAAAAACAGAAATATTTTCGTGTTTTAAGTTTTAAGAAACACATTATTAATAGTATCATAAGTGGCACTTTCATTTGGAAATGCATATTTTTAACAAAAGCTGTGTGTGTACTGAAATCACATTTTCTGGAATAAATTTTGCCAGCCAGTTTAAAACTTCGTAGTCGAAGTAAACTTTATTTCTTTAAGCTTCGCAATATGTTATATAGTATTATACTTTCAATTGGGGTATTCACAAGGTGTGTTATCATGTTAAATTGTCATAATGTTCTAACATTTTACAATGGTTTAAAAATATTGTTGTTGCTCTGTAAACAAAAAGTGTCTTATGCCCAATTTTCAGGATAGTATTTAAATCTATATTAAGTTAATTTTCATAACAAACTTAAATCGTATTTAAAACAGATTGTGTTTTTGAGTTTTATTTGAAAAGTCTTATTTAATTAAGATAAAAGTATGGTAGCACTACTAAATACAAGAAAAAAATATAAAAAAGTGTAATTATCTACAAGGTGGTCTGAAAAAACAGCTGACTGTTAATGCTTTGCCTGTTGTTGTTGTATTTTTGTGATATTCAGGCCACCTTGCTAAAATATTACAATGGAAACTTAAGTTGAAATTAAGTGTACCACATCGGTGACTTAAGTTTGATTTAAGTTTTTAGTGAAGAAAAGAATTTTGTATTTAAATCGATTTTAAAAATAAATGTGTTTTAATATCAATCCTGAAAACTGGGCATTAAATGAATAGAACTTTGCTTGCTATATTTATTGTGCTGTCGTAATTATTCAGAAGAGCCGTTCCGAATTTAACCTGCGGCTAGCAATTTTTGCAACAAAACTCTTGCGGCGTCAAATTATTTCGGCTTAGGACTCTGATGTTTGGTAAACAAACGAAATAAAATTTATTAATTATTAAAAAATGGAAAATCGTCAGGTTAGATCTTATTTAATTTAATTATTCATGGATTAGATTTAAATCAACTGATTTAAATTCAAAATAGCACACTAAGTTATGTGGGGTTGTTCACAACAGTCGTATTTTTTCATGTTCTTATTTTAAGGATTATGACTTTATGACACCTTGTGAATCGCCCAAATGTATTTTTGGATTAAATATCTACGATACATAAATATCTTCGATATATAAATATCTACTACATATAAATATCTACGAAATACAAATATCCTAAAGTGCCAGATGATTTTCTTTTAATCTTAGCTTTAATAATTCGATTTTTTCTAAAAACTCCTTTTTCAAAAAATTATGTTTATTTAATTTAGGTCTTGTTAAGTCTCCTTCAAAATCATTTAGAGTTAAATAATAATGGAGTGGATCCTACTGTTCCAAGATTCTGTTGATGACTTCTTGACTTGACAAAAATCTTGTGGACGATTAATTCAAAATATTATGAGTTTCCGTTTCAAAATAATCTTGAAATGTGAAGAAGTATTGCAGAAGTAGTTTCCTATATCTTTGAAAAAACTTGTCAATATCATCAGAAAATGCAAGATTATATGCTGCCGCTGATACTTGATTTAGAATGTGGCACAGCAAGCGTCTAATGAACAAGTGCAAAAACCTGTTTACAATAGCGGAGTTCAGTGTTTGGTGCAAATAGTCTTGCAAAAGAGCAAATATGTACAAAATATAATAGTGGTTTTATATAAACACAGTCACACTCTAAATTCCTTATGTTTATATTATTTATTTGGCAGTAAGTATATGTAAGTTGCTATTTAAACTTAATTAACAATAGGTTTGAAAATTTTGGAAATATTACCAAATGACTCACGGTGGTACCAGCGTACTTTAAAGTTTTGAATTGTACCAAAAAGAGTACAATTGTATCAACTTTATCAACCGTGATATATGTACCATGGAAAAATAAACAGGTGGCAGACCTACGCCAGATGACGATTTTTTGCTCTTGCATTGTTTGTCTAGGTTTATGTCATAGTTTTGTTTATGTTTACAAAAAGTCCACGTTTTGTGCTGTGATTATTGTATTTTATTAAAGTTTTTGATAATTTTAATTTAAAATCAATAAGATATTGACCATAATTAAATAATAACACTATGGAACATTTTTGGGATAATTGTCTGGGGGGTGAGAAATTCCAAGTCAGGGTGATGGTACTAGGTCAGTATAGTAAAACCCTCAAAGGGTTTGGCGTTCGTATGTGTCAGTTTTTTTTTTATGACATTTAAAATTTTTCCCTTATCTTGATGTTTGTTTGTTTAACATAACTCGAGAACCACTTGTCCGATTTTGCTAAAAGAAACTGAAAAAAATTTAGAATTATTTATTTTTTTTTTTAAATTTTAATTTTTAGGCAAAAAAATATTTTTTTTTTCTCCACAAATTTATTTTTACCGGCAAAACTGTTGATTATAAAGAAAAACGTTATATAAACGGATTAAAGAAATTGTAATTCTAAATTTTTTTCAGTTTCTTTTAGCAAAATCGGACAAGTGGTTCTCGAGTTATGTTAAACAAACAAACATCAAGATAAGGAAAAAATTTAAAATGTCATAAAAAAAAACTGACACATGCGAACGCCAAACCCTTTGAGGGTTTTACTATACTGACCTAGAACCATCACCCTGACTTGGAATTTCTCACCCCCCAGATTGGCTGTTGTACTGTGTAATTGGCTAAAAATTTATTTATTTCATCACGTTCAGCGGCACGCTTTGATTTTTGCTTAAAGTATTTTTTGACGTAAACGGTGATATAATTTCCATTTTTGTTGTAATGTTGTATTTGTTGTCACTTGCTTATTCCACCATGATATGTACCACCTATTATTGCCAGGGTATATTAAAAAAGATAATTACAGTGTTTTCTCGGTTTAACGAACGTTGTAATATCAGGCCGATTCGTTAAATCGAAAAGTTTGTAAAAAACGGTACTGTTAAGAAAAATATATTTGTTTTGATAGAAATTTTATTTGTTTCTTAAGAAAATAAAAAATTAATTTGTTTGTATGTACGCATCAGGGCGGCTATTGCTAATGTCTAATCGGTTTTTTTATAAATTTGTTTGAATACCGCGATGTTAAGGAACTTAAATAAAAGAAAAGTTATGGGTTTACTTCCCTCCAATGTCGCTAAATAAAGTGAAAATATAATAAATATTAAATATAAAAATATGGATACCTCAACGAAGCCGAAGAGGGGACGCCCATCAAAAACCAGGCGCAGATTATTGGAGGTGAAAGCTGCGGGGGATGGTGTATCCTGAAATTAAATAAAATGTATTACTACAGACAAACCTAGATGGAAGATACTCGTTAAGGCCCTATGCTTCCAAAAGGAACAACGGGACAATATATATGTACATATACTTATATATAAAAATATAAAAAAGAAGTAATATATCGCCGGGATATTGTGAGGTTACAAGAGTAATTTAAAGAAATTCACTCCAGACATTACTTGTGTCTTTCAAACCATTTCAATACTGTAAAAAAAAAATTTGCCTATAATTCTAGTATTTAAAACATAAAATGAATTTGTGATGTCGTGGCGTATGCACAAGAATTGTTTCAATATTAGCAAAAAAAAAAATACCCAAACAAAATATTTTGTTCACACATATTCCAAACTCACATTGAGGTAACTAATTATATGTGTATTTTTCCACTCTAATTGCTGGGTGTATTTTTAATATCCTTGATAATTTTTAAGAGTATTTTTTGTACCCACACTTTCACTAAAGTTAAGCATTTGTTTTTTGCTTCTACACGTTCACACACAAAAGGCCCAGTTAGGCGGACGTTGCTGTACCAGTAATGTACCGCACCGTACTGTAAGCACGTTGGTGCACTTCCCTGCAAATATTATTGGACCACCTGATCCAATTTCATGAAATGGACTACTCCATGGACTGGTCCGATGTAATGCAAGCAAGGACCATGTCATTGTTAAAAAGTGTTTTAAGTGAGGCGACATGTCCTCGTTTTTTAACGACATGTTTCGTTTTTAAACGAAGTTAAAACTAATCCCCTTGTGTACACAATGGAGTAGTTTTAAAACTACTCCGTTGTAGTCCAAAGATGGGTTATATGGTCCTGCCCTAGAACATCGTAATGTTAAATAGACCATGTTTTCCATACGTTTGGGTTACTTTTGGACCCTCGTCCCTTGTAGGCTACTCTTTACACCCGTGTTTGTACTGGTCCTATTATTTGCGGGGTTATAGAACATTTAAAAAGGTGTCATATGTTTTTCCCATACATAAACAAAAAGCAAGAGTACCCAGCAAATAAAATTGGACCACCTGACCCATTTTGATAAAATGGACTACTCCATGGACTGGTCCGATGTAATGCAAGCATGGACCATGTCATTGTTAAAAAGTGTTTGTAGTGAGACGACATGTCTTCGTTTTTTAACGACGTGCTTTCGTTTTTAAACGACTTCAAAACTAATCCTCTTGAGTATACCATGGAGTAGTTTTAAAACTACTCCTTAGTGGTCCAAAGGTGGGTTATATACCATGGAGTAGTTTTAAAACTACTCCCTAGTGGTCCAAAGATGGGTTATATGGTCCTGCCCTAGAACATCGTAATGTTAAATAGACCATGTTTTTCCATACGTTTGGGTTACTTTTGGACCCTCGTCCCTTGTAGGCTACTCTTTACACCCGTGTTTGTACTGGTCCTATTATTTGCGGGGTTATAGAACATTTAAAAAGGTGTCATATGTTTTTCCCATACATAAACAAAAAGCAAGAGTATACATAAAACAATACACACAGTGATGGAAATCAAAAATGTTTAAATTGTGACCGCTGTGCAGAAAAAGTACCAAGTGATTTAAATAGTATTTAAACAGTATTTTGTGTATGTAAAAAACGTTAATAATTTAAAATTTATATAATAACTTTACAATAAACAAATTTGTATTTTAGCATATATATTTTTTTAGCATACATATATTGTATTGTGGTGTATGCACCAAACAAGGTTTTGATACCATTTAAAGCCTTTTATTTGTTTCACATTTCCATTGTATGTGTATATGCATTTTTTTTTGTGTACATTTAAACATATATATATTTTTTATATGGAAATATGTTGTATTTTAAGTTGTTTTGTCGTAACTCTTTAACTATACTAAAAAACGTACCAAAAAAAAAGCAAAAATACCTGGGGTCTAATCACCGCATACGATATCGAGCAAAATTTATCGAAATTATTTATTTTGGTATCATGAAGCTCGATATAGAATGAAATTTATTGAATTTAAAATAATAGCATTCGATATCGGGCAACTCGACATTACATTTCTCGAGTTTTCATTCGATACTTCAGTGTCTATCGTATGCAAAAACATTCGATAGTTTATTCGATACGATAGTATCGAATGCGGTGATTAGACCCCTGCATTCAATTAAACATACAAGCAGCCCATCACTGCTTTACAACTGTCACGTAACAGCCATGGTGGAATAGGCACACAGAAAAAATTATTGCCGAATTATTTTTAAACAAACGCTTGTTTGAAAATTTTTTTAATTTCTACAAATTTTTTTTACTGATTCAATTAATATTTTTGTTTGATTTTTATTTAACCAACAAAAATGTGGACAACAATTCAAAAATATAATATCCGCGTAATTGGTTTCAAGTTGCCATAATTTTGTATGAAATATTTAATGCTCTTTAATGTTGTCGTTTTTTGCATTTTGTAATTTGATCGTAAACAAAACTTCTTTATGTAAAATATAAGAACAACAACAATAACACATACAGTCTATTTTGGTACGCTTTAAAAATGTACAACAATAAGAAAGATGATAAAATAGCGTGTCGAGGTTTATAGTAGAAAAAAACAAAAACAATAGCAGGTAGAAAAAAACGTTTCGTTCTTTCCAAACAACAACAGCATTATAAAAAAAAATCAATTTTTGGTTGGTAAAAAAGAGTGAAAAACCAAATCCCGTATTCAATTTTTTAAAATTGTTTAGTTAAATACATTAAATACAAAAAAAGAATGATGACGAAAAACTTATCGAGTCGAGCTACGGAAAAGTTACAGCAACACAGAAAAAATTATTTTTCGAATTCAAACAAAAAATTTGTAGTATCAAAACATTTTTTGCCTGAAATCGGTCCTACAAACAAATTCGCATATTCAAACAATTTATTTGCATTTTGTTTACTAAAAAAAAACACTGATTTTTTCAAACAAATAATTTACAGAATCAAACAAAAAGTTTACTGAAATTCATATAAATTTCAAACAAATAATTTTGCTGAATCAAACAAAAATTTTTTGCACAAGCAATGACGCGCACCCAAGCTATCACTGAAGGAGATGATGAAGGCAGAAGCAGAGCGGCGGCTGGCTTTAAGACACATGTTTTGTTGGAATTATTTTTGAACGAAGTCTTGTTTATACACACAATGTTTTTCTTCATCACTCACTGTTGCTGTATCCTTTCCTTGGCTAAAGAAGAAGAAATGTAACAAACAACGGCAGCAGACCGACTCGATATGTTTTTCGTCATCATTTTATTTTTGTATTTGATGTAGGTATTTAAGTAAACAGTTTTCAAAAATTGAATACGGGATTTTGTTTTTCATTCTTTTTTTCCAACTTTGAAACCAACCAAAAATTTATTTTGTTTCTTATAATGTTTTTGTTGTTTAAAAAAGAATGAAACCTTTTTTTTACCTGCTATTTTTTTTTGTTTTTTTACTAATAACCTCGTCGCGCTATTTTATCATCTTTCTTCTTGTTGTACTTTTTTAAAGCGTCCAAAAATAAACTGTATGTGTTTTGTGTTGGTGTTCTTTTATTTCACATAAAGAAGTGTTGCTTACGATCAAATAAAAATGCAAAAAACGACAACATTAAAGAGCGTTAAATATTTCATACAAAATTATGAAAAGTTGTCAACATTTTTGTTGGTTAAATAAAAATCAAACAAAAATATTAATTGAATCAGTAAAAAAATTTGTAGAAATTAAAAAAAATTTCAAACAATCGCTTGTTTGAAAATAATTCGGCAATAATTTTTTCTGTGTAGTGATGAAGAAAAACATTGTGTGTATAAACAAGACAAGACTTCGTTCAAAATTTATTCCAACAAAAAAATGTGTCTTAAAGCCAGCCGCCGCTCTGCTCTGCCTTCATCTTCTCTTTCAATGGTTGCTTTGGTGCGCGTCTTTGTTTGTGCAGAAACTTTTTGTTTGATTCAGCAAAATTATTTGTTTGACATTTATATGAATTTTAGTAAACTTTTTGTTTGATTCAGTTAAATTATTTGTTTGAAAAAATCAGTGTATTTTCAGTAAACAAAATGCAAATAATTTGTTTGAATATGCGAATTTGTTTATAGGACCGATTTCAGACAAAAAATGTTTTGACTACAAATTTTTTGTTTGAATTGGAAAAATAATTGTTTCTGTGCAGGTGGCATCGTTACGGCAACAAATACAACATTACAAATAAATTGGAAATTACATTACCGTTTACGTCAAAAAATACTTTAAACAAAAATCAAAGCGTGCCGCTGAACGTGATGGAATCAATAAATTTTTAGCCAATTTTTATTTAATTATGGTCAATATCTTATTGATTTTAAATTAAAATTATCAAAAACTTTAATAAAATACAATAATCACAGCACAAAACGTGGACTTTTTGTTAACATAAACAAAACTATGACTAAACCTAGACAAACAATGCAAGAGCAAAAAATCGTCATCTGGCGTAGGTCTGCCACCTGTTTATTTCACCATGGTAACAACGGCATAAAAATCATTTTTATACAGATCGACACGTTCCGTCAACGTGATATTTAAATTCAGTAAGCATTTGCATTGTTTTCAAATAAAAAAAACGAACCAGACGTTCCGTAAGGGGACTTAAACTTAACGGACTTGCATTTATTTGCTTGCAAACATCGTTACAACACTTAAAAAAAATATCTGTTGGCAACATTGATTATACTTAGTTGACATAACGGAAGAAGAGGAAGTTCAAGTTTCAGCAGTTACAGTGGCAGCGTTACAATTTCCTTGGAAATTGATAAAAACTAAAATTAGTTCTAAAACCGAAAGTACACTTACATTTCAAGTAATCAAGTTGGTCATTGCCACTGTTGTTGTTTTTTTTTTGTCAATTGTTTTCTTTTTTCAAAGTAATTTGATCCAAATGCTTCTTTGTATGACCGATTGTCTAGCGTTTTATGTCTGTTTATCTTTAACATCAATCTTTTATTATTGCAGATTGTATGTCTATTGTGTCTGTCTGTACTAGAAACTTACGAGTATTTGGGTGCCTGTATCGTCGCCGTAATATTAAACATATCAATTAAGCATGCGTCACATGTGTCTGCCTGTCAACCTGCCACGACTATCTGTTAGTTTAACCTGAGTTATCATCGTACAAACGTTCAGGTTTTGAGAAACAATTAACATAAATAAATAACTTAAAACTTATACATCGCTTCTGTCGTACAAATAACATTTGCTGTTTTCAGCATATTCAAGAAACAAAACTATTTTAGCTGTTTTACTTTATGAATCTTTAAGCAGTTGCATGTTGTATTTATAAAAACTTTGCATATGTATAAGGATGGAGCAAATCATTTATTACGGCCAGGGACCACAAATAATGGTTATTATTATTTTTAAAGTTGATGAAAAATTCGTTTTGTTTTTATTTGGAAAAAATTCTCCAACCACTATTTCGAGTGGAGTTTGAGCCCGGCGATGTTAAGTTAAAAAAAAACGAAACCCATCCTATATACAGTTTGAAATGTATCCTGTACAGGCAAATCACGATAGAGGAGCCGCACAAAAGAAATGGACCCGTACAGTGTTTAAACTGCCAAAAATTTGGTCATTAGTGCAAACAGTAAATAATTTTACGAACACTGTAGACGACTAAAACGCAAGCTTTGATAAAAAGTTAATTTATTTAATTTGTTTAAGTAAAAGATAATTTATTGAGATTTAAAAATAAAGAATAAAAGTACAAAAGCTTGGTTCTTGCAATAATATGTTGCGTGAAAAATATATGCGTGTTTCCTTTGGTTTTCTCTTCGCGTGTTCAATGACTAGTGTCGTTATTTTGAAAATTGTTGTGTTAGGCAGAGATCAAAAGCACAGCGTTGTATTTTGTGCCAGTGATGCCAACATTCCCCACACCGTAATCCTTTCTAAGAGGAGGATTCCTTAAATTTCAGGGCAGCTAATTTTACCACAGGACGACGTAATGACCCGTTGGCTGTAGAAACTTCTGCTGTACGTATTTGGCCATCTTTTCCGGAAAAAACTTGAGTTACTTTTCCCAATTTCCACTGGCTTCTGGGCAGGTTGGGATCCAATATAAGGACCATGTCTTCGACTTGAAGGGGTGTTACCTTTTCCTTCCATTTTGGGCGTTGTAGTAATTGTGGCAAGTATTCGACCACCCATCGCTTCCACAGCCTATCTTTTAAGTTTTGTGCGATTCGCCACTGCTTTCGTAGACATAAATTCTCATCATCAGGGCCGGGTGTTTGTGTGGAGTTTAGCCCACCTATCAGGAAGTGATTTGGTGTCAAAGGCTCTTCAGATCCGGGATCTATAGGCAGCTGGGTTAGCGGACGGTTGTTTATAATGCATTCGGCCTCTATAATTGCGCTGCGAAACGTTTCTAGCCGTGGGGCTTCTTCCTTCAGAATTTTATATAACAACTGCTTCACACATTTGACAAGCCTTTCCCAGCAACCGCCTGCATGTGGATTGGCCGGACAATTGAAAATCCATTCAATATTATCTTTTGAAATGTTCTTTTGTATTTCATCGTAGTCGAAAAATCTATTTTCTTTCAGTATTTCCTTTTGAGCGCCAATAAAATTTGTGCCGTTGTCGCTTCGGATTCTGATGGGCACACCTCTCCTGTTTACGAAATTTCTTACACAAAGTAAAAATGCATCTGTGGACAGGTCGGCAGCAATTTCCAAATGCAATGCCCTTGTACCCAAACAGGTAAATAGGGCGATCCACCTCTTCTCTCTCCTTCGCCCGATTGTGACATAAAATGGACCACAATAGTCTAGTCCAACATAACTAAATGGACGCACGTAAGGGGTTAATCGATCAACTGGGAGCTGACCCATTAGCGGAGTCACAGGTTTGGCGCTGTCAAGAATACAGGACGAACATGACCTTTTCACTGATCTTAACACCGAGCGAATGTATGGCACCCAAAATTTTTGCCTTACCTCATTAATTACTGCATGATCGTTTTGGTGATGATTTTTTCGATGGCAATAAGCGACTAACATAAAGGTGACTGGGTGTTTATTCGGCATAATAATGGGATTTCTGGCGGTTTCTGGCAAACAGTATGCGTTGTCTATTCTGCCATTAACTCTAAGCAGCATATCATTATCCATATAAGGTGTCAACTGATAAATACTGTACGATTTTGGCAGAGCGTTGCCCTTCATAATACACAATTTTTCGGCTCCAAACGCCTCCGTTTGCACCTGACGACAAATTAACTTCTCCCCTGCCTCAATTTCTCCAGCAGTCAATTCAGTGGATGTTTGCCCAATTCTTCTGGCTTTGATGTTAATAAAACGTAGAACCCAGGCAGCACATCGTTTTAATTTTAAAAAGTTCGAAAAATTTTCATATTTAAAAATCCTTTCATTTACAACATTTAACATTAAAACTACATCAACCTTTTCTTCATCTTGGCTTTGATTGGTTTTAGAAATAGGCGGATCGACCGGCCAAGAGTGTTCCTCCAACGCCAGGAAATCAGGACCTTTCAGCCACCTAGTGTTGCTGTCAAACTGTATAGGCAATTTGGCTCTTGTGGCCTCATCTGCTACATTTAAATTGGTAGGTAGCCATTTCCATTGTTCAGGTTCAGTTGTCGCCAAAATTTCAGAAATGCGACAGGCAACGAACTGCTTGTACTCTCTTTCTGTTGATCTGATCCAAAATAAAACCGTTTGGGAGTCGGACCAGAATATTGTTCGGTGAATTTGGCAATTATGGGACTCCCCTATGACAGCTTTAAGACGGCAGCCCAAAACGGCTGCTTGTAATTCAAGGCGAGGAATCGTCATTCCCCTTGTTGGTGCGCAACGAGCCTTGGCTATAACAAAGGAGGTGTGAATATTGCTGTGTTGTTTTATACGAAAATAGGCGGCAGCAGCAAAAGCGCTTGAACTCGCATCCACAAAAATATGAAGTTGAATCTCATCAGCTACTGGCAGTAACTCAGAGTAACAGCGGGGAATAGATAGTTGTTTAACCTTATCAAATTCTCGCCACCAGGCGTTCCATTGCGTCAAAATTTGTTGAGGAATTTGATCATCCCATTGTATACACAATTTCCATGTTCGCTGTATAAGCAGCTTTGAAAAAATCGTGAAATTCGCCAAAAAACCAAATGGATCAAAAATCGCCATAACTATACTCAAAACTTCTCTTTTGGTGGGTGGACGTTTGCCTTCTAATACATCAGCACAAATTTTATGGAACTTTATATGAAATTCGAAACTGTCAGAGTCTTTGTTCCAGTATAAGCCAAGAATTTTATCCGTGTTACTCTGTTTTTCCATTTTCAGTGTTGTTGGACCACCGTTCTCACCACCGTTTAGTAGACACTGTAGCTCCCCTGAGTTCGATGAGAAATTTCTTAACTTAAACCCGGCGGCTGCATTTATTTGAATGGCATGCTGTGTGACTTCAAGAGCCTCTTCAAGAGAATCAAAACTAACGACAAGGTCATCCACATACATACGATTAATAACAGTGCTGGTGCCCTTAGGCCATGTCGACTCAAATTCCCTTGCGTTGAGGTTTTTAACGTATTCTGCACAACAAGGTGAACAGACTGATCCGAAGATCATTGACCTCATTATATAAACACAGACATCGCTACCCAATCCATTTTCGCGCCACAAAAAGCGTTGCGAGTTTTGATCATCATCCTTTATAAATACCTGAGAAAACATTTCCCGTATATCCCCAGCCACCGCTATTTTGCCTTGACGAAATTGAAACATGATCACTTGAAGAGATTTGGCTTGTTCAGGACCCTTTAATAATTCCGAATTGAGGGACATGTTTGACGACATTGCGGCAGCATCAAATACAACCCGTAGTTTCTCCGGTTTGTGTGGATTAACTACGCCAAAATGTGGTAAATACCATACTTTACCACGCTCAAACGTTTTGACCTCTATGGTTGACAATTTGCGGGCATAACCCTTTGAAATATATTTTTCAATTTCATTTTTATATCTGTCGGCGTATATCGAATCACGTTTCATTTTATTTTCTGTTTTCAGTAGACGATTCTTGGCCATTTCAAAACTTTCCGGTAGGAACACATCATCCCTTTTCCATAGTAAACCTGTTTCGTAATGACCCTCTATTTTCCGGCATGTATTTTCCAAAATATTTCTGGCACGTTTATTGTCTTCTGATTCCAGCACGAAATTTGTTGCCTTCACACCAAAATTCTCAATTGAGAAATAGTCTTGTACCAACTGGTGAACTTCCTTCCATGAGCTACTCTCATTAATATGGCAGATTCTAGCAGTGCTATTTTGTTTTTCCAACAATGGGCCATATGCCACCCATGCAAGCTTAGTGTCGGATGCCACCGGTAAGTGAGGACCTGCCTCAACAACTTGTTCAGCCAAACCAAGTGTACAGTTGTCCAAGCCAATTAACATTGATGGTTTTTTATTTTGATAGCTTTGTATTGGAAGATGTGATAGGTATTCAAATTTCATTTTGTCAAAACTCTGCACAGGAAGATTTAATTCTTTGACAGTCTGCAAGTTTTTTATTGCATATTTTTTATACCGATCATTTACAGGCGAAATGTCCACATTTACTCTCATTGAAGTTTCTGTTTTGCGCATCTTGTCATACCACTGAAGTGTGATTGAAGATTTTTGCCCCTTTAGGCCCATACTCCTGGCCACATTTTCCTCAATCAAAGAGACGGACGATCCTTCGTCAAGCAAAGCATAAACAGTTACTGTTCCATTTGGGCCATGTAGAGTAACAGGTAAAATTTTAAATAAATGTGAGACACCATCGTTTGGGCGGCACTGTAGAACATGTTCAGACTGGTCATTACTATTAACAGCAGATACACCTGAGACATCTTGATGAAGTACTGGGTGGTGATAACGACCGCACCCATTTATACCACACATTTTTCTCTTTCTGCACTGGGTCAAACTATGCCCTTTACGAAGGCAAGAGAAACAGACATGCAAGCGTTTGACTTGCTCCCACTTGGCGCTTATTGATAACTCCTAAAATTTACCACACTCAGCAATTTCATGGCTACCCCCACATTGCTGGCACTGTTTTTGGCTAGGCTGTTCTTCCTTACTATGAAGTACTCTTCGGGTGGCTGATACGTTTTGTTGACGATCGTTTGCCAACGCTGGACCACGTTGCGGCATAAGGCTGCAATATCGGGCCAAATCACCAATCCATATGGCAAAATGTTCCACTGTTGGAAATGGTAACACTGAAACAGAAAATTTCGCCCACTCATATTGCTTGGACAAGGGCAATTTTAAAACTAATTGCTCCAATAGCGTTGGATTCATTAAGTAGTTTTCACATTTTGCCGATTTGAAAAAGGCGACAATATTTTTAGCACAACTAGATAAGCCTAAAATGCCCTCAGGACGGCCTTCGGTTATCATCGGATACATTTTTATTTTGTCCAGTTGCGATCTTACCAAGAGTTCTGGACGACCAAAATTAAACCTTAACTCCTCAATAATTTGCGGCACGTTTTCTGGGTAAATCAGCATTGACATTACACTATTTCTGGCTGCGCCCTGTAACGCCTTTTGAAGTCTGATTAGATTTTGCCTATTAGTATAACAAAATTCCATGGTTGTATCTTCATAAGTCGCTAAAAATAATGGCCAATCCTCTGGCTTTCCATCAAATTGTGGAAGATGATATAGCTTCGTTATGAAATCGTTTGACTGAATTGTTGTTGGAGGTCTTGCCGTATAAAAATTCGTTTCATTTGACGGCGATCTATAATCTACATTTGACGGCGGCGCCTGATGGTGCAAGTTTTCTGCTACTGACGGTAGCTGCTGAAAATTTAACAACGACTGTGATTGAGTACCATTATTCGACGGTGGTAACCCTTGCGCAAAACAACCCGCTGGTGTCTGTATTTGCTGTATGCCTATTCTTTGTTGTGACAATTCTTGAGAATTTCTCAAATGCGGCGGCAATTCATTGTTGTTTGATTGAACATTATTCGAAACAATTGTTGACGAATTTATTTCTCGTGCTCGCATATACCCACTCGTTAGCGGTGGCATTTGCCGAACAACATTTGGCAAACCTTGTTGTCCATGCAATACAGGTGGCATGGGATGTAAATTAGACGGTGCAGATAGCATCTGCCGATGACACGACATATTTGACACACCTTGGAAATGTGAATTTGGCACCCGCATTTCTTGGTGCATATGTGTCGTATGTGCTGAATCTTCAACGCTATTTTGAGACGGGGAAAAATGTTGAGGCATGTTCTTTTGACGACCTGAGTCTTCCCTCAAGTCATCAATTGCAGATTTCAAAGAAGTGATTGTTGACATTAAAGATGACAAAAATTCGGACGTAATAATTGATTCGGCAGACGTTATCACAGGCTGCGATGACATATTTATTGTTGTAGCTTCTGCCGAATCTTTATCATTATGGTTATTAACTATTGTGTTGTCTAAGCATTCGTTATCAGACGAATTTTCATGATGCTGATCCGAACCCTCCTGACTGGATTGTGACCTGGTTCTTGGCATCTTGACGGACTGGCCCACAACTGATAACACCACAATTTGACCGCTTCCAAATGAACCAAAACTCGCGATGAGCAAAGGAAAACAATGTAGACGACTAAAACGCAAGCTTTGATAAAAAGTTAATTTATTTAATTTGTTTAAGTAAAAGATAATTTATTGAGATTTAAAAATAAAGAATAAAAGTACAAAAGCTTGGTTCTTGCAATAATATGTTGCGTGAAAAATATATGCGTGTTTCCTTTGGTTTTCTCTTCGCGTGTTCAATGACTAGTGTCGTTATTTTGAAAATTGTTGTGTTAGGCAGAGATCAAAAGCACAGCGTTGTATTTTGTGCCAGTGATGCCAACAAACACAATGGGTAATATGATGAAGGAAAATCTTAGAATGCAATCGATGTTATTGCAAGCTCTTCTCAACAAGCCATGAACTGTTTAAAGATTTGTTTTTGGAACGCAAACGGCATCCGCCAACATAAAAATGAATTAGAATATTTTCTTAAAAATAAACAAATTGATGTCATGATGGTTTCTGAAACTCATTTGACCTCACGAAACACGTTTAAAATCAATGGTCATAGACTATATGATACCAAGGACCCTAGAGATAGAGCTTGTGGAGGTTCTGCCATAAATAAAAAACCCGAATCAAACACTACCTAATGTGTGATCATCGTGAAGATTATCTGCAAGCAACGAACATTTGCGTTGAGGAATTAAATAGAAACATAGCAATTTCATCTTTATACTCTCCACCTAGATTCTCAATATCAGAAAGCCCTTATTGTGAATATTATAAATCACTAGGACCCTGTTTCCTGGCCGCTGGCGATTATAACGCTAAGCATACCTTCTGTGGGTCACGACACCAAACGGTCGTGTTTTATTTAAAACAATTTCTAAAATGGATTTTAATGTGGTAGCGAGCTTACAACCAACATATTGGCCTACTGATCAGCGAAAATTCCCGATATCATCGATTTCGGCGTGGTTAACAACATCCCCATAGAAACGATCCATGTTGAAGCTGTTCAACATTCTAGTACTGCCTCCAAAAAAACAAAAAATATTAAAATATTCTCCACAGATGTCGAGCGCCTTTTGTCTGAAAAAAGGAGAGCTCGAAGAGAGTGGCAATTGCACAGATCCCCTCAACTTAAGAAATTACTAAAAGAGTGTACAAAAAGGCTAAGAAAGCTATTGCAGACTCAAAAAACAGCTTCTCTTGAAAAATATCTTAAGGAACTTGATGCAACTCCACAATCAGACTACTCATTATGGCGTGCAGCTAGAAATCTCAAAAGGCCAGTTGTCTCTAAGCCACCATTAAGAAACTTGAATGGAAGTTGGGCAAGAAATGATAATGAAAAGGGAAATCTGTTTGTTAATCATTTGAAAAACGTTTTTACCCCAAATATATCTCACGATATAGCAGTTGAGTTACCACCTGTTGCTGCTAGGGCAGATGTTCCCCTAAGATTTGAGTTAAGAGAGATCGAAAAGGCTATTTGTGATTTAAACCTCAAGAAAGCCCCTGGTTTTGATAAGATCAGCAACAAAATGCTTTTTGAGCTACCCCGCATAGTAAAGAAAATTATTCTTTATATTTTAAATGCTATTTTACGCCTTGAATACTACCCTCAAAAGTGGAAGGTTTCCTTAGTCACCATGATACCTAAACCAGGAAAGGATCACACAAATGTTGAGTCATATAGGCCTATAAGCTTACTTTCTAATACATACATATATCAAAGCTGTTTGAGAAGCTATTAGCGTCAAAATTGACCCCAATTTTAAATGAAAATTGATGTATTCCTAACCACCAATTCGGCTTTAGAAGAGAACACAGCACAATTGAACAAACTCATCGTATAGTAAACGGAATAAGAAAAACCTTTGAAGAAAGAAAATATTGTTCCGCTCTCTTCATCGATGTTTCTAAAGCTTTTGATAAAGTGTGGCATGAAGGCTTATTACATAAATTGAAGCAAAATATTCCAGCAAACACACTCAAGCTGCTAGAAAACTACTTAGTCGGTCGTCAATTTATTATAAAAGAAGGAAATTTCTTTAGTTCACCACAGCCAATTGGCGCTGGAGTCCCACAGGGCAGCATTCTGGGGCCTATATTATACTTAATTTATACTTCGGACATGCCAACGAGCAACTACACATAAACTTCAACATTTGCAGATGAAACAGCTTTTCTAAGCGTCAACGAAAACAGTTATGAAGCATCTCGTTACTTACAGGATCATATATTTCAACTAGAAATATGGTTAAAACAATGGAGGATAAAAGTCAATGAGCAAAAATGCGTACATATAACATTCACCTTGCGTCGCGAATCATGCCCCCCTATTAAAATTAATAATCAAATAATTCCTCAACATTCGCATGTAAAATATCTCGGTATACATCTGGATCGGCGATTAACGTGGAAATGCCATGTAGGGGCAAAATTAACTCAAATTAAACTTAAAGCCATTCAAATTCATTGGCTTATTGAAAGAAACTCTGTCCTTAGTCTCGATTGCAAGCTTCTACTTTACAACTCTATCTTCAAGCCTATCTGGTGCTACGGTTTTCAACTATGGGGCACCGCCTCGGCCTCTAATATCGAAAAAATTCAAAGGCGCCAAAATAAGATTCTTCGAATAATCACAGCCGCTCCCTGGTATATTAAAAACTCAAACATTCATAAGGATCTTAATGTGCATTAGTAAAAACTATGATTACAGAATATGCAGTAAAATATTTGAAAAGGCTTGAACAACACCCAAATCCACTAGCTCGAAATATTTTAAATCATGGCGGCCACACTCGCTTAAGAAGAAGAGCGATTAACATCCACATATGTCAACATAAACCGTTATGACGAAATTTGGTCTGGCACTGTCTGGACATACTATGTATATAATGTATTGGGATAAGATTTGATTAATTATTGTTAGTTCATACTTAATATACGAAGAATCAATAAATAAATATGTAATGAACAAAAAAAAAAAAAAAATGTTAACTATTATCGTTACATGTATTTTATTTTGGTTATCGTAACCATTTAAAGTAAAAAATGTTTTTTTTTTTTTGTTATAAATAGGCCAACCAAAAAATGCAAATGCTTATTCTTTGGTTTACAAGATAGAATGTTTTTGATTGAAAACAAATTCCGATCATAAAAATACAAAAAAATTAGCTATGTATACTTGTAAGGGCTTTTTTTTGGTTATTTTGGTAACATCGGCTTTTTTACTTATTTTGCCATTTTATGATAATTTTTAATTTTTTTTATACATAAAAACTTATTAACTAATTTTTGAAAAAATCATTATTTTTTTTGATGTGGCAACTTTTTTTTGTAAATATTAAAAAAATCAACCCTTTTCCCTGCTAGCATTTGGAAGATAGTTTTTTAAAAAATCGTTTGTATGAGGCTTTTTTGAGTACTTTTGGTAATTAAAAACTGATTAATCACTTGCACGCTAAAAAAAATTGACACAAAAATGACTCGCGCTTATGATTTGAAAGTGTTTGATTTAAAATTCAATAACGAAAACTATTAAAAAAGGTTCGAAAATGTCTCTCAACTAATAAAAAAAAACTAATCATATATGAATCTTCAAGAAGAGTCGCGGGTTGGGTACCATTTTCTCCCGAAAAGAGTATTATTTATGATCAGAAATAAGCGCATATTCTGGTATTTTAATCGCGCTGAAGAGTCAAAAAAGACTCGAATATGATTAAAAATGTCAAAAAATGATTATGATTATGATTTGTGCTGTAACAACACTGGTTTAAAAAATCATTTGACGTTATAGTAATACTTTGTGTTTCCCTTGTACAATATCATCCGAACAACCTATATTCAGCCATGGCACAGAGTACAATTCCGTTCGGAATCGAAGAAAACATATTTCTTTATTGATAGCATGTGTATTTTGATAGTTTTCTGGCCTTTCAGATACAGAAAATTCCCATTCCGTTCATAAAAACAAAAATGGCTTCATTCCGAAAAATTTGTTCGTCATTTTCTGAAGCAGGGCTTTCAGGTCCTTTTTTTGTTCTTCCCCAAATTTAAAAATAAATTTCCCCAAATATCCCCCGATTAAAGAAAGAATCCCCAAAATAAGCCCCTGTAAAATAATACATCATTTTTAATGGATAATTTAAATATTTATTTGAGTTTTACTTTCAGGTCCTTTTTTTGTTCTTCCCCAAATTTAAAAATAAATTTCCCCAAATTAAAGAAAGAATCCCCAAAATAAGCCCCTGTAAAATAATACATCATTTTTAATGGATAATTTAAATATTTATTTGAGTTTTACAAGAGATCATTTTTATCGAAAGGAAATATGTAGTTGTCAAACTTTCCTATAATGAATTTGCATGGGACCACAAAATCACTTAGCTAATTTTTTTTAAATAAGTTTATTATACAAAATTAATTTTATTTCCACTTTTATTAAAAAAAATAATGAGGCTGTTCTAGTTTGGATAACATTCCCACGTGCAGCAGTTATCGATTTGAGAATTGCTTTAGTTGTTTCTCTATAAATACAGGTTTCATATTAAATGTTTTTATATACAAAGGAACCAATAAGCCCATTCATTGGCTTTAGAGTTCACTTTAATTTTTTTGAACACCTCTTATACACATGAAGTTGTCCAAGAAAATGCAAATTTCGGACTTTTTGTACATAATCGAATTATTGACAGGTTAACTTCAAACGTATCAGATATTTGTTTTATTAAAAACTAAACTTTTTTTGCCCGGTGCTCATTGATATCAAGTGACATTGCAAAAATAGCCACTTTAATGTGTATGTGACACATACTATGTGTGCATTAAATTTAGTTGTCTTTTATAGAAAAATTAAGCTCATATTTTTTATTTCCCCAAAAAATCCTAAGTTTTATTTTTAATATCCCCAATGCAAACCCCAAATACAATTTTCTGTCCCTTTTAGCAACAAGAAAACCTCTAATTTGGGGTCAAGCCGCCTAAACTGGGAGCCCTGTTCAGAAGCACCAAAATACGGAATGAATTCCGTTTCCTACGAAATTGTACTCTGTGGCATCGTTGATAACCTCTGTATGTTATTATCAGGGCTGCCAACTTGGGTATTTCATGCGAGCAAAAAGGACAAAGAAAGTCATTTGGGGATTGGGGATATTTTCGGTGTTTTAAAAGAAAAATTCGGGGATTTCTTTGGGATTTTATACAATTTAAATATAATTTTCACTTCTTTTTCTTTGTTTCGTACATAAAATATGAAAAAAGTAGCAAAACTTTTTAAAATGTAAGATAGGGCCTTTGGCGTATTAGCTGACGAAATATAAAAGACAATATAATAAAGTTTGGGAAAAATAATGCTGGGCTATTGGTAAGAACTTATTATCCTTCGAAGTATTAAATAAATGACGGATTTATGTATTTTTATTGTTGATTTTAAGAATGGCTAAAACCGACTGGAAAAGTTCCAAATTCTTATAAATTGGCTCATTTGTCTTCAAAAACAGCATATTGCTCCGCTTGTAAGTCCTCACTGGAATCCCATGAAAAGGATTTAAAAAAACCTGCCGAAACCAGTCGCTACAAACAAAATAAAATAATTTTTTTACTAAAAATTTTTATTTGGGGATTTTTGGGGATTTCCTATAAAATTTTTCTTACTATTTTTAAAAAAATTTTAAATTTTTAATTAACAGGATTCAAAATTTGGTCGAAAAAAAAACAAAAAAAAAATATTAACTTTTTAAGGTTTTGATTTTTAGTTTGGGGATTTTTGGAAATTGTTTTTTAATTTTTTGGGGACAAGGTAAAAAAGTACCTGGCAGTCCTGGTTATTATACCAACACCACAAAAGTGCAGAGGGTATTATGCATTTTTGCTGATGTGTATATCACCTTAAAATATTGGTCCTAAAGTATACCGATCGACTCGGAATCATTTTCTGTCGATCTAACGATGTCCCTCCGGCTGGCTGGCTGTCCATGTATTTTTGAAGATAATTTAATTAACGTTCCATAATTTCATATAGCCCCCATTCAAGCTGCTTTCCAGAATAGGTTCTTTGGGCCCACTATCAAACCAATTTTAATGAAATTTAATACAAAATTAACCTTGGACTTTTTTAAGATACCATTTTAAATATTTCGGCTCCAGCTTTGACCTCTCGACGCGCCTTAAAAAAACCTTTCTTATGATACCCAATTTGTATATGTTGGTAAGGAAACAGATTCTCAAATTAACAAAACATGCAAAAATATACCCTTTTTCAAAATGGTCCAGCTCACGAGAGGTCAAAGCTGGGGCCGAAATATTTAAAATGGTATCTTAAAAAAGTCCAAGGTTCATTTTTAGGAGAGAACATCGAGCACTGTTTTTGGTGAGTCGCTCTAATGTAGATAGATCCATATTTATATGGACAAATAAGGTATTCATTATTTAAAAAATAGTACCACGAGGTAAGATAGGGGGCAATTTCTGCCTTTCAGGAACTACCAAGCCGATTTTAATGAAATTTAAAACATACATAGATAGATAGAAAATTTGTTTATTGCTTGTTTAAGTTATTTACTCTCGAAAGCTCCATAGCTGTATTCTAACGATCAAATTCCATGTCACAGAGTACAATTCCGTTCGGAAACGGAATTCATTCCGTATTTTGGTGCTTCAGAAAATGATGGAAACATTTTCGATATGAAAACATTTTTGTTTTTATGAACGGAATGGGAGCTTTTTGTATCTGAAAGGTCAAAAACTATCAAAATACACTTTCTATCAATAAAAAAATATGTTTTCTTTAATTCCGAACGGAATCATTCCGAATAGAATTGTACTCTGTGACAGTTTTAATCAGTTTTATTAAAAAATTAAGGATTTTCGGTACTAAGAGATGGGGATATTTTGGGAGGCAAGCGGAAATCTATAAAATATTCTTTAGAGCAAATACTCAGGAACATGAACGTGCTGACTCCAAATAGACAAAGTTTTCTTTTTGAAAATTTATCTAATCGATTTATAATTTACTGTGACCTTTTAAATTAATATTGTTTTTTTTTTAATTTTAACAGCTTATTTTCATGTTTTTGAACGATTTTTTCGTTAAACTGGTTGCATGTGAAATATCTCGGTTTACATCTGGATCGGCGATTAACGTGGAAATGCCATCCAAATTATTTGGCCTATCTGGTGCAATGGTATCCAACTATGGGGCACTGCCTCGGCCTCTAATATCGAAAAAATTCAAAGGGGCAAAAATAAACTTCTTCAAATAATCACAGCCGCTCCCTGGTACGTTAAGAACTCAAACATTCATAAGGATCTCAATGTGTATTAGTAAAAACTATGATTACAAAATATGCAGTAAAATATTTAAAAAGGCTTGAACAACACCCAAATCCACTAGTTCGAAATATTTTCAATCATGGCGGCCACACTCGCTTAAGAAGAAGAGACACTGCAGCACTTACACATTCAGATGAGCGATAAACTCCTATATACATATGTGAACAGAACACGTGATGAAGAAAATTTTTCCTGGCACTGGCAGGACATAAATAAAGAATTAGGATAAGATTTGTTGTGTTTGTGTAAAAATTGTTATCAAAAAAAAAAAAATTTTGGCAAATCGGAAGTGATATTGAGATTTAAAAAGAATTTATGGAATTCATACATAAGTACATATGGGCATTTCCGTCAAAAGGTCCACCGTGACCGAAAATTTAAAAGATATAAAAATCTGATTATTTTACGATATTGTTTTAGAGAAATATTTAGAGCCACAATAGCAAGTTCGTGTTCCAACCAAGATCGTCATTATTTCAACCACTGTCTCCTCATCTTTATACCCTTCACCGAAGGTAAAAGGGTATATATAAGTTTGTCATTCCGTTTGCAATTTCTACAATTTTGATCCTACACCCTATAAAGTAAATATTTTTATTCAGGGTCCTTATGAAAAGCGATATTGATTTAAAGATGTCTGTTTGTCCGTTGAAATGGGTTTTCCGAAGACCCCATATATGATGGGGGTATATGGTCCGGAATTGTTTGCTATTGAAATTCAAAAAGATCGGTCCACAAATGGCTGAGATGTGAGCAAAAAACCACAACTACCTCTAATGTTTCCCAAAAATCCCTTGTGGTTGTTGTATTTTTATTACTTTTTGCTGTATATCTAGGGAACGGCAAGAGCCAAAGTTTCCAAATTAGGTACATACATTAAGGTTCTCAATACACACCATCCTACAAAATGTGGGCGGGATTGGAGAAGTGGGCGTGGTACCTCCCGTACAAAAAAAATAAAAATTGTATAAAAACCTACATTTTTCTTTACATATACATATTAGCATAATACCCAATATGATTTTCGTTATCACCCTTCTTTATTATTTCATCTATTTAACGAAATAATTTTTACAAATAGAAACGGGGAATTTTTGATTATTTTTGCTACTTAAAAACTCGCCAAAAAAAGGTAAATCTACGATAAGACAACACTGCCTATACTAAAAGAAACAAACAAACACACATACGTGGTACAAACCCTTTTTGTGAATATAGGCCACTATTACGGTTCACAACTCAAATAAGTTAAATTGTAATTTTTGTATTATGGTTTACAACTTCGCTGAGTTGAGTTGTGAAAACTAAAACGGGCCATATTTCGTTTTAATGATATTCAAACAACGTTCGTTTATGGTTCAGTCGTCTAGGGGTTTGAGTTTAGAAACTGTGAGTCCTCTGGTTCAAATCTTGGTTTTTCAAAGCGAATTTTTTTTAATTTTTATGTTCTAAAAACGAGTTTAAAAAAATATTTACCAGTTTTAGATTTTTAAATTTAATTTATAATGATGTTTTTAGAATTGTGAATATGTATGTATGTATGTATGTATATGTAAAAATTATTTAGTTTTTGTCTAGTTGCTCTGTATTCTGTTCGCACAATGGTGAAGGGTATATAAGATTCGGCTCAGCCGAATATAGCACTCTTACTTGTTTTCTTTATCGTTGTTTTTTTCTGTTATATTAAATTCAAATTATGGGAATTTTTTATGATATCGTGGGAAAATAATTAAATATAATGCTATCGTTGTTGTTGTTGGTGTTTTTTTTTGCATACTTCTTTGACTATTTAGCACACAATGGAACCATTAAAAGTCCCACAACATCCAGCATGTACCCCTACAACAAAACAATTACGTACATATGTATGTATTTGGTCGTTGTTGCTGGGTAAAATCATTGCAAGCCGTCAAATAAGAACACCTTGAGGATGGAACACCCTCATACTCATTTTCTTAACATATTTTGGTTTCTTTCAAGCGGTTGCTGCTATTGTATCAGCGTTGGCTCAATACACGCGACCCAGAGGAAATTGAACCCTTCATGTCGCTATTAAATTGAATATTTTGTTGCGTGTTAAATAAAACATTTTCCCTAGATTTTAATAAAGATGAAGGAAAAAGCAACAAATGAAATGAAAGATGAGAAGCCAAGAAAAAAAGTAGACTTCATAAAAAAGAAATCATTTCAATACATTAAATTTCATTTTTTGTTATTTCTAAGCATCAAATTGCAATTATTTCGTGTTTTAATGTTGTTTAACATTTTAAATAACCGATTTAAACTTTTTATTATTTAACAAGATACGTTGCTTTTAGTTTGGGAAGTGAAAATTTTAACCTTTTCAATACACACACGAACATGAATCAATTGTAAAATAATTTTTGTTATTAATTTTAGTAATTTAATAACATTTATTTTACAATCATAAACCACCCAGCAAAAACTTTACTTACTTGCAAAGTTAGCAAGTAATGTTGGAGACAAGTAAGCACTACTTATTTTTCGGCTGAAAAACTACTTATTTTTGTTCAAGGTGTCCACAGAATTCAGTACTTACAAAACACTTACTAGAAGTCAAAAATATCCAGTTATTATTTAACTACGAATTAGAACTAGAAACTAAAAAATCACTAATTAATTGACCTAATAATGAGTTATTCACCCCTATTGCGAATGTCAATGTCGACTTAAATGACGTCGAAACCGCAGTCATGGCATTACCGCCGTCAATATTTACGATTACCGATTACTATTGGCAAAGAATTTGTATTAATAAAGACGATTTAACGCTGACGTTGACACGAATTGGCTTTGGTTTTGTCAACAAAGTTTTACCGTCGTCTAGTGAAATTGTGGCAAAGTTTTTACAATATATTTAAAAAAAAATAAATATAATATTTAAATGGAAACAAAATTAAAGTAACAACTTTAAAACAATTTGAAACACTTATTGCTGAACTTGAAAATAAGCCCAGTTTGGCAAAAGGATTTCAACGAAGCTCAACTATTTACAATTTCAAAAAAGAATGGGAGGAAAAAATAACAAAATTAAATTCAATGGGACCACCAAATTTCGACCATTTCGAGGTGTGGAGGGATTTTAAATGTAAGTTAAAAAAGAACTAACTCACAATCAGGCGGAATCTAGAAGAAGCTGCAGCAAATTTAGCATTTAGCTGTAGCATTTCTTTATTTTCTTCATCACTACTTTCAGAGTCAAACAAAAATAACATTTTACACGAAAATTTAAAAAATAAATTAATTTACTGTCAAAATACATAGGAATGAGCAATATTTTTTTTTAAATATCGATAACATGTCGACATCAATATATACATGCAAATTAATACCGGTTTAATGTCGAGTTGACGTCGGCGTCAACTAAATGTGACTTCAGCTAAAAATTAACGACGCCGTCGACAACGAGTTTAGTTATAGAGGGGATTGAGTACGTTACCAGTAAGTAAATATTCAGTACTGAAAACAACACAACTAATAAGTAACTTCCCTACAAGAAACGAATGAGCGAGTAGTCACATTTTTCATTTTGGTTTTAAGAAAATGATAGGAAAAAATGACCGAAATCAAGTAATCGGTCACATTCGGTCATTTGTTCCTATCATTTTCTTAACACCAAAATGAAAAATGTGACTACTCGCTCATTCGTTTCTTGTAGGGTAGTTATCGAGCTGGTTATTAGTGGGCAAGTGTTCAATAGTAAAAATAATAGAAGTAAAAAGTAGTTGCTGAGGTCTTTACTAGCAAGTACTTTTCAGAATAATGAAAATTGTAATGACAACTACTTACCAGTTAACGTATGAAATAACTACCACCTATAAATAAAAATCAAAAAGTTGTTCCTGGGCAGCTTCTGTATTTTCCATTTTTCAGGAAAACCCCAATTCTCAATGCGATCATTAAACAAAATGGTAATCAGATCGGGTCATATCATCTTCTACAGGGTGGCCCAAAATATACGAAGGGGTTTGAATTTGTTATAACTTTTTATTTAAGAAATAATTATTAATTTTTTTTTTATAAACAGTATATAAATGAGGAATATTTTTAGTTTAGTTATGAAAAATAATATCTCGCAAGTGGTGGCCAATTTTTGCTTCGCAAATTCGTGCTCTTTCTAACTCATTTTCCATAACGTTTCGCAAAACTTCAGGTTTTATGTTGTTTATTTCATCGCGTATATTGATTTTTAATTGCTGGATGGTTCTAGGCTTATTAATGTAGACTTTCCTTTCAAATAACCCCAAAGAAAACAGTCTGGGGCGGTTAAATCCGGTGAACGCGGAGGCCAATTAAAATCACTTGTACGCGAAATAATTCGTCAAGCAATGGACTGTTGATTTGAAAAATAAAGCTCAACAATTTGGGCACGTTGTTCAATTGAGTACTGCTCCATTTTAAATTCCCCAAGTCTTCTTTACAAAATACTTAAAAGAAAAGAAGAAAAAAAATTATAATAAAAAAGTTATAAGCAATTCAAACCCCTTCAGTAATTTTCGGCCGCCCTGTACTACCTGAATAATCTCGCTTTACCTCGTCTGTACTCAGAGAAGTGAAAGCATCCATTTGTAGCCTAGCTTTGCGCTTAAGTGCATCTGCGTCAAAGGGGAACAGCATCTCCACTATGGTTGTCGCCCATGTTGGCTCTTTAATGCCAGGGATTGATTTTGCTCATCCCAGTTTCTTCATAGTTATTTTATATATGCTTTACCCCACGGGTCATCATCTGTTTTCTTGCAAAGATCTCTTCAGCACTTTATCTTGCTTTCTTTTATGGCACATGTTAGCAATTTTCGTGATCTTTTGTATTCATACAAAAGGGTAAGATCTCCATGGTTGCTGGTTGATGGACGTTGTGCAGCAAAACATTTGCCCCTTAGCTCCCTGATTTCATCGTTTCACCAGTAGACTGGTAGCTTGTTGTTGTACGGTTTATTTTGGGCATTACTACGTTACAAGCCTTTGTTATTGACTTTGTAAGAGCTTCAGCTGTATTATACACACTTGAATTGTTGACTGGAGAGTGCATATTTCGCTCACTGGTTTGGTGTATGTACTCCGTAAGTTTTTGTTAATTCGTTTTCTGATGTTACACTTTGGTAATTCAGTTTCGATCGGTATCAAAGTCGTGCTATTAACAGTCTTGAATGAAATAAGCTGATTGTCACACAGGGTGATATCGTTCAGAACCATCCAGCTCATATCAACATTGCATAGATCACTCGTTCCAAGGTTATGTCAATTGTGGTGCCACCTGTTCCATTTGGTGACATACTGTTTAAATCAAACCCGAAAGGCTTCGAGGCTTGTGATGACTGCTATGAACTCCATACTTGGTAGAAAAGAACAACTGTAGATCCTTATCCTACCAATTGTTGCGTACACAAAAATGGATTGCTTTCGTCCACTTCATATATTGTAGGCTTTTTGTTTTTTATCATCATTGCTGTCCGATTTCTAGTGTCCTCATACCAGACTTGTAATGGTGGTTTTCTTACTGTTCACTTATCAGTAGTACAGTGGAATCTCTGTTGAGCGGACACCGAAGGGACCATTGAAATGTGTCCGTACAAGCGGGTTGTCCGGTCAAAAGAATACTATAATTTTAAATCAGCAAAATTTTTAAAAAAATACTTTTATGAATAGATAAAAACATTAACAATTGATTTAGGTTTAATAGCAAAAAATCTTTAAAATATTTATATTAAATCTGTTAATTTTATGAGTTATTTCAATAAATATTTCTCAATGTTGCGAGTTTTGGTCTTAGCAATAACATCTTGAAGTAAATTCATAGCTTCTGTATCAAATTGGTACTTAATACACGCTGTAAGATCATGCGCTTTCTCTAATGCCTCTTTATATGCTTAGATGTTGTTTTTTGCATCTTGAGATCTAAAGGCTTCATTTCATCTGTTGAGTCATCTGAAACTTCTTGAACTCAGTGTTACCGTTCAAAATTTTCAAAAAGGGGCACAAAAAGGGGATTTTCAAAAAAAAAGTGTCACAAAAAGGGGAATTCTGAGAAAAAAAGGGGCAACTTTAAAATCAGGAAAATTTAAAAAAAAACGTATGTATTTATTAAATTATTTTCATCGAAAACTAAGATCTGGTTTCTAAAAGTTTGAACTCTTTTACAAAATCATCTGGGTTAGTAATTATATCAATAAAAACGGTAACAATTTCAAAGTAATTTATGTCTTCAGCTGACTTAATAAATACTGGATATAAAACCTTTAATGAACTCAGCCTCTTATCGCTAATATTAATTCTTGATAAAATTTCTTTGCACAGCTTTTGGTAAAAAAGTAAAATGTTGTTTTTAATTTCTACAATATCACTACTTAAGATGTTGTTAGTACATATTTCTAGCTCGGCTTCGTGGCCGATATATATATATTAAGATTTTCTTTTTTATGCAGAACATCAACAAAATCAATTTGTTCTATATTTGTTTGCATAACATACTCTTTTTTTTAAAAATTTTTAAAAATTTCTAATACAATATCTTTCGTGGATGAAACTAAATATTAATTTGTGATGCTTCGTTTTGAAAATTAAGGTTTAATTTATTCATAATATTTAATACATATACTAGAAATTTGAGGTAAATTTTATTGTTAATAGATAGCCCTTCCTGAATTATTTTAATTTTTTCCAAATTTGATGCTATTTTCTCTTCAAATTGAGCTCGGATTCATTGATTGACAGTATAAAAAAAAATTTGGTTCAAAAAGGGGCAAAAGGGGCACAAAAAACTACAAAATGATACAAAAGGGGATTTAAAGCAGAGGGGTCAAAAAAGTGGCACGGCAGTCAAAAAGGGGCAAAAATGCGACTTTAGTCGCATAACGGTAACACTGCTTGAACTTTAGAAATTTGTTCTTGTAATGGTTCGCCTAAGTTCAAATTTGATCTCTGAACTGGTAAATAATCACCGACATGAGAGTCTAAATACAATGTTTGGGTGCGGTGCGATTTCTAGTTGCGGGAGAAAAAAATAAACATAATACAACGGAAGACGGCAATAGTTCTCATTGGTTGTTTACATTTTTATTAATTTATTTGTGAATACATTTTTATCATGTTTTTGTTAACAATTATGTTGTGAACATCGCCAATTTTTCAAAAACTATGGCAACTACAGAAAGAGAACGAGTATCAAAAATTTAGAGAGAAAGAAAGTCCGCAATGAAAATAAAATAGATTTTAATTTTATGCCGTTCCGCACTGCAGTGTTCCCTACAAGAAATGAATGAGCGAGTAGTCACATTTTTCATTTTCTTAACACCAAAATGAAAAATGTGACTACTCGCTCATTCATTTCTTGTAGGGTTTTGCTTCATAATCGTATAAAAAATCGCACCGCAATAAATGATCGTTACATTGCGTTCAGATAAAGATCGTTTAAGCTTTGCTTGCTTATTCCTGAAAAACATCTTTTCTGAATTTCGTTTAGTAGGATTAACTGCAATTCGTCTTCAGGCTCAAAATTAACTTCAAACGATGTCGGACATTCCTAGTTGACAAAAGTAAGCCCTGCCTTACGAAAACAGTTTTAAGCTGTTTCAGAAGATTTTTAGCAAAATAAACTGCATCCAGCGATGCCAGAAGTGCAGATTTATCTTCATTTTGAAGATTTTTTCCCCAAAATTGTCAAAATGCAGATTTGCAGATTTTTGCTTTAACATTGCAGATTTTTTAGTGGAAACTTATTTACATTGTTATGATTGTACTATTCCCACTTCTTGCATTGATAATTTGTTGTTTAAATTAACAAATATGTGACTAATCCTTACTCAGCCTGAGTAATTAAATTTGGATAGATATTTTAAATGTAATAATATCCATAAATTATTAGCCAAGTTCATAAAATCGAACAAATTTTTATAACTTTTCTGCGTTGAAAGTTCAAAAAAAATATTTCCTTTTTTATATGTACCTCCTACTTTCGACCGATTTTAAAATCCATTTCTGGAGTAAAGTCTTAACTTTTTGATCCAAATACAGTTCTATTAACATAAGTAATAAAAAATTTAAACGAATATATACAGGAAAACAGAGAAAAATGTATTATAATTAAATTTTTAACGATACCAAAAACAATATTATCGTTATCAAATCGTATTGTTTTCAAAATCGTTTTTCATCACATACCTAAATATCTTTTTCTAAATAAACTACATAAAAAATGCAATAAATGTGTTTTGAAGGTTTATTGAAGATTTATTTAGATCTGACGCAGATTTTGCAGATTTTTTGATAAAAAATTATTGTTTTTTGCTGATTTTTCCTCTAAAAGTTCTGGCAACACTGACTGCATCCAATACGTTTAAACGTTTTGATAAATTTCTCACACTACATCTTTCACTATTGTAGACTTAAATCACTTCAATTTTTAATACAGACCTCGTTTTTCCGTTTTGTAAAGTCACGCATGCACTTATGTACACAAACGAATAACCACTGATTTCCAAACAACAATAAACAAATGCACATCTATGTTATTTAAGGAAATCCCTAAATCGCGACCACTCATGAGGAGAGTCCGTTCGAGGGCGAATGGTTAAAATGCATTGCTTATGGGACGTTACCGCGACCGGCTAACAGTGCCCGTCTAAAAGGGGTGTCCGTAATGTTTAATTCCACTGTACTTCCGCATTATCCTACAATGCCTTTTGAATCATTAGTTCTTGTGCTTATTTTCCCCTTCCTACGTTTTTTTTTTTTTTAAATCTGTATACAAAGGTGCATACATTTTGAAAACTATAATTGCATTTTGCCAAGATTGATTGATTTTTTTTAGATATGTCTATGTTGCAATCAAGGAGCGATATGTTACCTCTGTCTACGCTTTTACACTGGCTGTCAAGATGGCCCTGGTCCATGCAATATTGTTGTTGCTTTGTAAACAAAAAGTGTCTTAAATAAATAGAACTTTGCTTGCTATGTTTATTGTGCTGTCGTAATTAATCCGAAGAGACCTGCGTTGAACGGCTGAGCCGAGCCACATTAGTTTTTGTAACTGAGCGACCTAAACAAGAGCGGCAAGCGTTTTTTTAAACATGAAAATTCAAGTGCCAATACATTTTCAATAAAATAAAACGACCAAGCGATCTATCAAATAAGATTTTCCAGCCGGGTGATGTTATATTCGCGTTCTAAAGGTTTGTTTCGAATAATCTCTGTAAAAACGAAAAGATTTGACATAAAAGAGACGCTTGCCGCTCTTATTTAGGTAGCTCAGTAAGCCGCTGCCGTTAATGATAAACTCCATCCAGCTAACATCCGAATTTAACCTGCGGCTAGCAATTTTTGTAACAAATCACTTGCTGCGTAAAATTAGAACGGCTTAGGACTCTGCTGTTCGGTAAAAAAAAAATAGCACACTAAACTATGTACCTATGAGGGGTTGTTTACAACAGTCGTATTTTTGGATGCTATTATTTTAAGAATGTAAACTTCAGAATTTTAAATTGACGCTAACTACATACATACTTACATATGTACGTGTGTACATTCAACTATATACCCGTAAAAGAAGAACGAAAAGAACAAAACACGCTTTGTAAATGACGCATTAAAAGGTTTGTCTCCTACTTACAATTGCCTTCTCAAAAAACAGTTTCTTTTAAATATTCACTTGGTTTTTTTCTTCTACCAACTGTTGTTGCTGTTTTAAAGCTTTCACTAATAATATAAATTTTAATTTTATCCCTTAAAAAGCTCAAAAATAACTGTGCATATTATCTAAATATTATGAAAAAAAAACTTTTCAAAAACGTTTCAACGCCGGCTCCTTAGTTGACGACGCTTCCAAAGCACGTTGCAGTTGACGACGTTTCCAGAGCACGTTGCAGTTACATAGCTAATTTATATACATACTTACATATGACATTCTTAAACATACTCTCTTTTTTCTCTGAGAATATACTATGAGCTTTTTCTTATAATTAATAATACACTTAAAGAAAAATGTTAGCAAATTATTTACTAGAAAATTATTATCGGCCAGAACTTTATGTACCCAACAAACACGAAGTTAAAAAAGAATTGATCATTTGACATCAAACACAATTTTCAAACCTTTTCCAATTGTTTGATTTTAACATTTGAATTCAAATTTATAATGATTTGAATATAATCATTTGGCGTACAATGTTTTATTAATTTGATGGCAAATTGTTATCAAATGTTATTCTCAAATCAAAAAATAGCTTGGCAGCACTTAAGCGAAAATTAATGTAAACACTAAAAAATGGCGATTAAAATTAAATCTGTTGTACAATTAAAGAAAAGTTGCATAGGTATTACATGAAGTGAATTCGTCTTTAAAAAACCTTGAGTTCTTGTAAAAAAAATATAAATTATTTGTGAGTAAAAAATTAATTACAAAGTTTGTATGTACATATGTACATAAAAGAATGTGAATAAAAATAAAACAAGAAAGTGAAGAAAATATATGTATGTATGTGAGTTTTTTGTACGATCGCGGTGCTACGACATAACAATCTGCCAAACAAAAAGGAGCAAAGTATTTTGTCTTTCCAAGAATAAGAGGACGGAACGAACGCCATTTCATCTTTTAGCTATGGTGCCGAATGTTTATCTCACAGTTTTTTTAAATAAATAATAAATTTAAATTAAAAAAAAAAAAAATTTATTTATGTTCCACATTGTATTAAAATCCACATTTGAGAATAACGTTTGAAAATAATGAATCTCTCAATTTGAAAATAATTTCATCTTTTTGTTTAGAATGCTATGATTTTAAAATGATTTTCAAATCATTCAGCCATGGCACAGAGTACAATTCCGTTCGGAATCGAAGAAAACATACATATTTGTTTATTGAAAGAAAGTGTATTTTGATAGCTTTTTTGCCTTTCAGATTCAGAAAACTCTCATTCCGTTAATGAAAACAAAAATGGTTTCATACCAAAAAATGTTTCGTCATTTTCTGAAGCACCAAAATACGGAAATCTAATTATCAAACATTTGTCGTTTGAGAGAAGGTTCGATTTCATTGTTGGGTACGAATGATAGCTTATCCCATGTTTTAAAAAATCATAATAATTACATAATAGGTATTGTTGAGGGAAAATTGGCAAGTTTTCTTTATTGAAAATGTGTATGGTTGCGAAAAAAAGTTGTTGCTCTATTCTGAACACCAAGTGAAATTGTTGCTAGCAATGCGTACAAGGCTTAAAGAAAAAATATTTGGTAAAATGTAAGAAATTTAAAAAAACACCTCCCACAATTCGCAGATTTTCGCATATTTTTCCATTTTTGCAGTTGCTACTATTTTTGCAAAATCTCTTCCTCTCTGAAGTACTACAAATGACACGTAGGTACGATGACATGGAAATGTCCGTGTGGCTATTTCATTCCAGCGTAAACGTAATTATTAAAATTCCGGAAGTATATTTGACTAAGGCACTCAATTTAAATGAAATATCTTAATAATAATAAGCACATATGTACATACATATGTATGTAAGAATAGGTATAACACTGGAAAAAAATTAGTTAGGTTAATAAGAGGTTTTGAATTCAATGCAATTCCATTTAAATAATTAATTTTTATAAAACATTCATCACACACTTTCAGTTCTACCGCCAACATTTTAAATGGGACCAACGCCCAAAATTATGTTTTACAAATCGTCTATAATTTTGTGAAGTTGTATTTTTCTTGCAAATATCCGCAAGTGATGTAGGGTGTCGTCATATAACCAGAGTTATCCTATTTTAATTACTTACATATTTACCCATAAAAACCAAACCGGAAAAGAATCTGTTCCAAAGTTTATCTTCTATTGTCTCAAATTCGAGTTTGCTAATTTGATTTGTTTACAAACAAATTTCCAACGAAAAGTAACCATTAGATAATCATAGTATTGTTTATGGGATGAGGCAACGTGAGTGTGTTTGTTTTATTTCTCTGCATCAGGTACTTACAAAATTTCCAAAACAAAAAAATAACAACAGAAAATAACTGCTAAATACATACATACATAAATCGCCCATTTGCTGGAACAACGTCATAAATCAAAAATCGCAAATTTTGACTTAAATCACTTATGCAAAGTAAATCAGGTGTTTTATGAAGTAATTGTTACCTACATGCATATAAATATATTCTAAACTTAACTCATGAGAGATGAACAAAAATTTGTTTTTCATTATAGTTATTGTGTATGCATTCAAAACTTTAAGGTAGTTTTCTGTTAAACCAATATTTTTGAGTAATGACGATATTGCAGCAAATATGCGATATAGTTCAAGAATCGACAGAATGATAATGCAACACTACAAAACATACACAAAAAATAAATACATACCTACGTTGGCATATTTTAGAATTCACGTGTTGAAATTGCGTGACTGTTATTGATAGCAAGCAAATCATACACACTCACACTTATGAAGAGACAAAAAAATAAGAGAGAAATAATCTCAGAAAAATTCAACAGATGCAAAATTCATTCATCCATAGAAGAGACAAAATAAATTCAAACCACTTTCGCTTTTTCTGAGAAAAATAGAGGGTAACAAATATGTACAAAGAAATAAAGTATCTTATTTGGAGAATGTCTCTTTAATGAAATGCGTACTTGCAATTTGTAATGAAGAATAAGCCAAATGACCTAAGTGTAATTAAAAAAAACGGCAGAATCTGATATCTTGATTAGTGATGTTGTTAGCGATACCGATATTTTACCATCGATACGACAATACTATTTTTAAAGTTTTTTGAACAAACAATTTAATTTTCAATGCCATCTTTTGCATAACAACTAAAATAAACAACAGATAAAAAAAGCAGAGCATAAAATCAAAACAGAACAATAAATTGTTTCTTTTATGCCCGGAATTTCTACTAAAAGAAAGCTGGTCGTGTCCGTACCTAGCATTTATCTCTATCTATCCGGTACCACTATTTTGGTAATTTCACCGTTAATTTTAACTACGTTTTAAGTAACGAACATCGGTGGTGTAAAATACATTACACTTTAACCCATAGGTAAGAAATACGTTTTAAAATTATGGAAATAATAGATACATACCTATACACAGCTACAAAGATATCTACTTACATATTTGTTGAAATTACGGGTATTTAATAAATAAATAAATACTATTTATTATTAAGCTGGAGGTCCACACCATGTGTCTATGCGTTTGATACTTTCTTGACCTATTTTGAAGACACATGCAGAAGTATGCAGTAATCTTACTTCATGCGTTGGCTGTGTAACCTGTCCATACAATTTTAAACTGAGTTTTTTTGACGATGCATAAACGCTTTGATCGCGTGCTGTGGACCTCTAGCCTTAGCCGTTTTACTTTGCACCATAGTAGTGCAATGTTCTCTCATTGCTAAGTCTTGCATGTGTGTATTTGTACGTTTTAAGGTATTTCAGATTATTTTCATTTATCTTTGTGAGAATTTAAAACTTTTTGCTCAACATTTTAGGATTGAAAATTTTAAAAGGCAATGTGAATTTCTGTAGAAACCAACAACAAAATTACAAAATATTTATGACTTTGTTTTTGCTTTCATTGTAATTCGTTGGCGTTGCGTTGCGTTTTAAATAATTAGGTCTTGAATTCATTGCTTAAGGACATTATTGCAAATATAAACATGTAGGTACCTTATCTTTATAGTCTATTATACTTGTTATTTAACAAAAATATTAAATTATTTAATATTTTAACCTCCGATTTCACCAAGTACAGTTATAATTAACTATCAGTTATAGCTATCAAAATATATTAGTGGTATTCACACCAAGCTTGTTAGTTTATTAGTCGTTAATCGTTACTTTTAATGTTATTTTTGGCGTGGCGGTTGCGATTACAGAATTAGGGCCTAAAATAACCTTAAATCACGTTTAGTTAATATTATTCACTGTTAAGATAACATTGTTCAATACTGAATCCATAAAAACCAGGGGCAAATTAAGGCATTCGATATCTATCGAAATTTCCATTTATACTGTATTGTAATTTCGATCGATATCTAATGCCGTAATTTGCCCCTGTTTTATATTTAAATCAAATGTTTATCTTTAAAGAGACACTGCAGCACTTATCCAATTAAATGAGCGATAAACACCTACATAAGTGAACAGAACCCGTGATGAAGAAAAATTTTGTCTGGCACTGGCAGGACATAAAATAAAGTATAAGGTTAAGATTTGATTAATTATTGTTAGTTCAAATTTAATATATGAAGATTCAATAAATAAATAATGAATAAAAAAAATGTTTATCTTGTTAAATTAACATGCATACATACTTAAGTATGTATATTTTTATACCCTTCACCGAAGGTAAGAGGGTATATATAACTTTATCATTCCGTTTGTATGTTCCACAATATTGATCCTACACCCTATAAAGTATATATATTCTGGGTCCTTATGAAAAGCGAAGTTCAAATCCGGCTGTCCGTCTGTCCGTGTGTATGTTGAAATGGGTTTTCCGAAAACCCCAGAAATGATGTGGACTAGGTTGATGTATATTTATGTCACATATACTCCGTTTAAGTTTGCTATTGAAATTCAGCCAGATCGGTCCACAAATGGCTGAGATATGACCAAAAAACCACGACTCCCTCAAATTTTTTCCAAAAATCCCTTGTGTTTGTTGTATTTTTATTACTTTTTGCTGTATACGGAACGGCAAAAGCCAAAGTTTCCAAATTAGGTACACACATTAAGGTTGCCAATACACACCATTCTACAAAATGTGGGCGGGATTGGAGAAGTGGGCGTGGTACCTCCCATACAAAAAAAAATTAAAAAATGTATAAAAACCTAAATTTTTGGGCTGCCATATGTCCTATGGATATGACTTATATATCAAAATATCGGAAATTTTAAGTAGAACATACTTTATAAAAAACTCGGGAAAATCGGTTCAGATACAAAAAAGTTATTTTTTTTTATAAATACCCACTTTCGGGAAACATAGATCTCCCCGAGTCCAAGTTTTATAGCTAAAGTAAATGGTTAATTTCTTCTTCAACACGTCGGTATATAAATCTGTCAAATCGGTTAAAAAATGGCAGAGTTACAACCGAAATACTGAATCCCGAAAAATTACTCTTTTTTTATAATTAACTTTGTTAAAATATATATTTACAAGTTTATATAAATGTTTATATATGAATATAACTTAAGTAAATGGTAAAATTCTTCCTTAACACATCGGTATATAAAACTATCAAATCGGTTAGACAATGGGTAATTTATGAGCAAAATACTCAAAAAATGGGCTAAAAACATCAAAATTTGTATAAAAACCTAAATTTTAGGGCTGCCATATGTGCTATGTATATGACTTATATACCAAAATGTCGGAAATTTGTATGAGTTATAACCGAAATACTGGGGTCTAATCACCGCATACGATATCGAGCAAAATTCATCGAAATTATTTATTTTGGTATCTTGAAACTCGATATCGAATGAAATGTATTGAATTTGAAATAAAAGCATTCGACATCGAGTAACTCGACATTACATTTATCGAGTTTTCATTCGATACGCCAGTGTCTATCGTATGCAAAAAAATTCAGTAGTTTATTCGATACGATAGTATCGAATGCGGTGATTAGACCCCTGAATTCCCGAAAATTACTCTTTTTATACCCTTCACGGAAGGTAAAAAGGTATATATAACTGTAATTTCTACAATATTGATCCTACACCCTATAAAGTGTATATATTCTTGGCCCTTATGAAAAGCGAAGTTCTCTTATTTAAAAAAAAAATATTCACCAATTTTATTTAGTTTTTGTCCAATTGCTATGTATTCTGCTCGCACAATGGTGAAGGGTATATAAGATTCGGCACAGCCGAATATAGCACTCTTACTTGTTTATTTTCATTTTTAAAATATGTTATAAATAGAAAACAATTCCCGTTTTCTTTTAATTACAATTATTTAGTTAAATAGTACATCAAGTTTTCAAAGTAGAATGATGACGAAAACCATTTTGGGCGATTCTGCTGATGCTTCTGTTGACAAAGGAGAATACAAAATAAGTGAAACATGTGTCACAGGGGTAAGTATATTGAATTATTCTTACATAAATACATATGTTGTCTCTGAAGCTTCTTCACACTGTTATATTACACTTAAACCAATTTGATTCTACATGAAATTCACGTTGTTTCAACTTGAAATAACTTTCATTCAACGTGATTCGGATTGTTATTTCAATAGAAATGACATTTTGATCTTACTTTACTGCAATGTAAAATTAACATGAATTATAGTTATTTTAAAAGAAAAAATGGTTGTTCGCTAGTAATTGTAATATCAGGTTGAATTAACATGAAAAACGTATGAAGCAATCTCACCACCGAAAAATTTTAAATCAACTTTGTTTTTAACTTGATTTTTTTCTGTGTGTAAAGAAATTAGAACGATTATAGTTAGCAGTAAGAAGTTAAGTCTCAATCTATAAGGTCTGGAACAGAATAAAGTAGTTGTGGTAGTAGCTGAAGTTGAAAAATGCTCTGTAGCGCAACAAAGTTCAAAATTTTGAACTTTGCGCATCAACTTCTACTGCAACAACTTCTACAACTTAGTATTCTCTTGACACTACTTTGAAACTGCCGTTCTTTACAGCTCTCTCCGCTATTCGCAACGTTCTATTCTGTTCCCCACTTAAGAAATAGATTGGTAAGGTTACTATTACTGTTACTCCCGGCTAACTGAGCCTTAAGTCTGAACTACGTTATAACAAATTATAAAAATAAAATAATTTATATAATATGCACCTCTACTAAGAAAATGTTTGCATACTGTTTAGTGCAAACCTAATACACATTTTACGGAGCACATGTTGATACTCGTGTGGTTCAGCTGGAATTGTATGAGAGCGCCGCTAACAGAATTGTTGACTTTGAAGCAGGCTTGTCAACTTGATGTTTTTTGTACCGTTTTTAGTTCTTTTTAAAATTTGAGACGCGAAAAGTTTTCAATGTTTTTAACTTTTAATGCATTTTTTTATTTTTGTTAGCAAAAAAAAATAGTGTAGTACGATTTTTTTCAACTTTTTCCTCACATTGTAGGTATATTAGATATTATTTAATACATAAAATTGTAAATTAAAAAATCAATATTTTACTTTTATAAGTATGTACTATTGTTTATTTATAGTTTGATTATATGTATGTATGTATATAACATAAAATTTTGATCAAATAAACAAATTTAAAAAAAAAAAAATTTATTTTTGTTAGCACTTACTTGGGCGTTAAAAGATCAAATTGAATAAAATTTTCAATAACTAAACTTTACTTTTTTACTAATATCTTTTCTTGATGACATCTTGTATAAATATTGCGCGCAGCCTACGAAAAAACATTATATTTTGTATGCAAATTACATTTTGTATGGCGATACGAGTTATTTGAAATGGCTTTATAATTTTTCTTCACACAAAGTTTTCAAGATGAGAATGCAATGTTGGTGTTGACATGAAAATTGGTGACAATAACTTTTCAATGGGTAATATGTCATAAAATACTTTGTCTTTGAAGGTCCAAATTTAACCATAGGTCCCATATAAACCGCTTTCCTTAAATCAGTTAAAGTTTCGGGAACGTGTTTATTAAATGTAATTATAGATGCAATTCTTTTTTACGACAAGAAATAATAAGGCGTCCCAAATATTTTACTATTCACAAAGTCAGGTCGCATTTAAAATTGCCGCCGTATAAGCAAGGCGCGCATTTATTTGAAATCGTCATTTCGTGAACGGTCATTTCGGGAACGTTTTCGGATATGATAGCACGTTCCCGAAATACCTGTTGCGTTCAGTGATAATTATTGTTTCCTAGGGCGATTACTTAAAGTTTTTTATTAATTGATTTCACAAATTGCCTATTAATTACAGCGTAATGGAGACTCCTGATGAAAAAAAAAAAATAAGAGAAAAAATGTAAGTGCAGTTTATTTGCGCCAAAGAGAAAAAGCGAATGCTAGGCAAAGAAAGTTTTTGTTTTTATATAACTGAACAACAGATATAAATTAAACGGGCTCAAGGTCGAAGTTTGTAAATGAAACGGGAAATGTCTTATCATAAGCAACGTTATTGAGAGCGAAATCATTTTGAATCGCAGCGCCAAAATCAAGGCATAAAGAAACATGCTTGTGAGTCAAGCATGCACATTTTAAAGAAAAGTTCAATAAAACTAAATATGCAAAATAACTTATGTGCTGTTTCCAGGTAACAGGCAATTGATTGTGTAGAAAAATTAATATGAAAATCACTCAGTTTTTTGAATACTTTACATATACATTTAACTACACAATCAATTGCTTGTCACCTGGAAACAACACAAAAAGCACGCGTCTATTGAAAGATGTATTGAACAATTCACTTGAGATGTTAACTTTAATGACTGCATGAATAGTATATGCGAAAAATAATGAATGGATGATTTAAAAAATTATGCTGAAGGCAAGTCCAGAAGACGATGTGATTGAGGGAAAAAACCGCGTACCAAATTCTTTGGATACCATTCCAGGCATAATAGACATGAACAAAAGTGTGCTGGCAAAAAGGCTTAGATATTTTAATACAGTTATAATGATACGAACATTATCATAAAGAGCTAAAACTATCCAAGCTTTCTAGCTTTTGTAAAATACATAAGTTCAGTTGAGCCTGAGGTTGTCCCTGCAATTAAATCTCCTGTTGACAAAGTGCCCAGAATTCTAAATAACTGTGTATGCAAAATTAAAGAAAAGAGTAACTTTTGTAAATCTGAACACAGCTCAACTTTCCACCTGAAAGTTACTGCATTTCGCCATAGAAAATTATTAAATATGCGTTTTTTTCGATTTTGGTGCGTTTTTGAAAAATTTAAAAAGTTGACAACGCTGTCAGAAGCAACTGGACTATGAAAATAAATCGAATAGAAAAACGTTATTCTCGCACTTAAAAAAAAACAAATTTATCGTGTTTGTGTTCCAAAGAAAACGGACAAAAATCTGAGAGAAATAAGGTGAGTGTGAGCGAGGATTGTGTAAAAAGTTTTTGTATATGAAAAATTTGAAAATCATGTTTCCAAATTAAACCATAGTATTGCAAAGCCAGAACTTTGTGCACAACCTCATCAAACCAGAGAATATCAACATCTAACTACAATAAAATTTGCAAGCTTTTTGTATTGCATATTAAAGCTGGCAGCAAAAACTGCCAACTGAATAACAGCTACTAACCATTCGCTCGAATAGTCAAACATTCAGTATTCGCATAAGACTGCCGCAGATAAGTCGGTTTTTAAGATACTAAAAGAAATATTAAATAAAAAAAACATAGGAAGTTTTAAAAAAAAAATATTATAAAACAGTGTTAAATATCAAGTGCAACATAAATAATTTCAATTACAAAAAAAAAAAAAATTGACAAGCCAATTAAAATTAATGAAAATTGCAAAATGAGCAAACAATTTTAAAGAAATAAAAAATATATTTTAATATTTTTACAAACAAAAGCTCACAATTAATATACAAAAGTTCAAACAGTTTTTTAAAGGTAAAACAAAAACAAAGAGAATAAAATATATAAATATTTAATTGCAAAATTGTTTTTATTATTAATCAGAATCTCAAGTGCCATTTAAAGCACAAACTCATGCAACAACTTAAAGCATTTATATTTTCATTTCGAAATAATTGCAATTTTTCGTTAAAGTTGATATTCCCTGTTTGACCTCTTCCCAAAATTTCTAATATTTTTTTTAGTTTAAAAACGTTTTTATTGTAATTAATATGCACATTAATAATGGCCTAGCTAATAGGTTTTCAAGCTTTCTGTTCGATAAATCAGCTTTTGCTTATTTCGGAAAATTTTTGGAAAAAATTCATTATCTATCCTTAAAAGAAATATTTATATTTATTGCACTAACGACTACATTGGAACATTGACAACAATCTTTGCTGCAGCGCACATATAGGAATTTGTTTAATCTAGCTGGCCAAAATTAATTTATTTTTTCTTAAATTTTAGTAAAAATTAAAATCAATGTGCAATAGAACTTCTAATTGAATTAGAAAATATAAACATTTTGTGCAATTTGTCAACGCAAAAACTTTAAGAATACTTTGAACTTATGTTGGAATAGTCTTTTGTAATAGTTATACCCACACCACAATAGTGGAGAGTGTATTAAGCATTTGTGCTGATGTGTGTAACACCTTAAAATATGGGTCCTGGACCCAGAATCACGTTCTGAGTCGATCTAACGATGTCCGTCCGGAGGGGAGATAGGGGCAATTTCTGATTCTCAGAAACTATCAAATCGATTTTAATGAAATTTAAAACATATGTAGATAAATCCATATTTATATGGACAAATAAGCATGATTCTCCATGGGTCCGGAACATGGTGCACTCTCGTTAATGTGTTTTAAAATACTGTGGTGTAGGGTATCACATAGTCGGGCTTGATCGACTGTACTTTCTTACTTGTTTTTTTTCTAAAATATCAGATAATAATCTAAGCTAATATTCTATGCTGGAGACACTAAAGAAAGCTACTCCAGCAAAAGTTATGGTACTTACAAGATTTATATTAAAAATTTTTTTTTGGAATCTTGTAAAGGGTTACGTTGTTTTTTCAACTAGTGCTTATTTCGTGAATGGTAACACTTAGCTCATGTCTGATTTGACAGATAATTAGTTTTATCCTTCCGCTGAACGAATATGGTTGTGTATACGCTTGAACAAAAAATATTGCGACATTACTTTGAAAATCATGGTAATGTTGCAGAATGTTTGCAAAAATTGCGTACGGATCTTGGAAGAAGAGAAGCACCGTCAGCCTCGTATATTCGTTATCATGTGAAAAAAGTGAAAGAAACTGGCATCCTCATCGATAAACCAAAGCGTGAAAAGCCAAAAACCGTGCGTACACCCGAGAATATTGCTGCTGTGGCAGAAAGTGTGCGTGAAGCGCCATCAACATTAATTCACCGTCGTTCTCAACAATTGAACATTTCGGAGACATCATTGAGACGAATTTTGAATAAAGACCTTTGTATGACGCCATACAAAGTCCAATTGTTTCAGGAGTTGAAGCCAACTGACCATCTAATGCGTTTTCGCTTAGCTAAGTGGGCCTGCGATCGACTTACAGAAGATGCCGATTTTGCCAAAAATCATTTTGATATTGGCGGGTATGTAAACAAGCAAAATTGTCGCATTTGGGGCACAGAAAACCCGCACGCATACATTGAAAAGCCGTTGCACCCAAAAAGAGTCACTGTTTGGTGCGAATTTCGGTCCAGAGGCATAATTGGGCCATTTTTCTTCGAAAATGGACAAGGAGTGGCCGTTAAAGTCAATGGCGATCGATATCGGGCCATGTTTAGCGAATTTTTGTTCACAAAAATTCAAGAGGAGGACATTGGCAACATTTGGTTCCAACAGGACGGCGCTACGTGCCACACAGCCGAAGCTACACTCGATGTTTTGCGCCCTGTTTTTGAAGATCGCATTATCAGCCGCAGAGCTGATGTCGTTTGGCCACCTCGGAGCTGCGATTTGACACCGTTGGACTATTATTTGTGGGGTTGCCGTCAAAAATAAGTGTTACGCCGACAAGCCAGAGACAATTGACGCTTTAAAGGACAATATTGGTGTAGGCTACCGCATGGCCAGCCGAGGCAGCCATTTGAATGAAATTATTTTCCATTATTAACCGGAAGGATTGTACTTTCAAATAAAAAAAAGAAATTTGAGAAAATAGTCAGTAGTTTTTTATAGCATTTTCAAAAAAAAAAAGTTATTTGGCAGACCCTTTAGATATTTGTCTAGCATAATTGGAAGTTTGAAGCCATGAGTAGCGAAGGATGGAAAATTTTGCCGCGAGAAGCGCATATGTGCGTTTTCGAGATACTCGAACTTTTTTCATCTAATTTATAAAAAAAAATTACTATCGCAAACAAGGTGCTAAAAGAAAATATTTCAAAATATTTCTTGGGGTTCATAAAATTATTAACAAGATTTCGTTTAAATGTGCTAAATTCCCATTTCATACTTTTGATAAACTGAAATTTATTAAGGCAATCAAGATGGTCATTGTGCAAATTTACAATTTTGAAATTTGCAGTGCATGTGCAAATGTGCTAGTTTTCTAAAAATTTATTCCGGCAACACTAAAAACTTCTGGCAGCACTGTAAAAAATCTGCATTTGTTTACAATTATACACAAGCAAATTAAAATAAATGTTTTCTTTTTAATTAATTTAAATTTGATTCTCTATTTTATGGCGCTTAATATGTCAAATGTTATTGTTTACATTTGTTTGCAACTCAGCAAATGTGCACTACTAATTTTACATATGGTTTTTTAAGTGCAAAGTAAAAAAGAGCAAATTTCAAAAACGTACATTTTGTTGTGCAAATGTGTGTATTTTAGCACGCATTTGCACACTTTGTACTTCCCATTGTGATTTCCCTTATTGTTGATGGGATAAGCTATTACTATAAGCATTTCAACGAAACAAAAACTTGTTAATTAATTTTTTGAATCCCAAGAAAAACTTTGATAACTAAAGGCCAAGGCAGATAAAACTTCTTCGCTTTGCGTGACGTTTCTAACTTTGACAGAAAAGCGTAACGCAAATGGTGTATGTCACAATAACCACTTTGACAACACACACAAATTGTTTGTTTTATTGGAAAACTGTTCCTTTATTTTGAAAGATGTTCCGTTTATAGCGATTTTCAAAATTTTTAAAAGTTGTGACTTAAATTAAATGCGTTTTAATTGATTAAATGTTTATTTTACTTTTTCTTTATGAATTAATTTAGAAATTTGGACAAATAATATTTGTATTAAAATGTTAAAGAGTTACATGCAATACTTATACATCGTCACCTAAAACGCAAAAGGCCCTAAATATAATTTCGAAAATTTAATACGAGAAGCAAAATACTATTAAATATGATAAATTAATAAATTGCGTTAAACTGTTTATAATTGATTTATCTTCTTTTTTTCTTCTAAAACCTACCAGTTGTTTTGCCAATTAGCAATGTGGCATATTATACAAACTGTTAGTTAGGCCTTTTAGCGCTTACCATATATTTTTTGTAGATAGGGCCGTTTGTTTTTTTTTTTGTCAATAAAATCGGTAATGTTAGTCAAAAGTTTCCAAAACACATTTGTGTTGATGCAATACATGAGATTTAATGAAAAAGTGGATTTTTATTTTTTGTTAGTGAGGGCCTTTTGCGTTTTAGGTAACGACACACATATGTATTGACCCAAGCTTTAAAATATTTAAAAAAAATAATTATTTTCTAGTGCGACTCCAACTCCGTCTTCTACTTTTACATTAATGCTAAATGTAAAATTTTTTTATTCCCCCCATCACCACTTGTGGTGACTAACTTTGTCATTCTATGTGAAACTTTTTTATTATTCATCTCAGATCTAGAGCTTTGTGTAATTTTAAGTCGATATAGCCATGTTCGTCTGTCTGTCCGTCTATTGAAAACCCGATCACTTTCGAAAAACTTAAAAGAAAAGATCAAAGTTAGCCTCGAATTGCTTCTAGTTATCCTAAGCAGTTTGAAATCTGTTCAGTACCCTAAAAATGTATAGTTTTGTTACAAAAACTAACATAAATTGTGGTATAATGCACGGATTGTTATAAGATTTTGCACAAAATCGTTATATATGGCCAGAAATCATATTGTTAAAGATCGGTCCATAATTTAACATATATATAAAAGTATATTTGTACCCATCGACCCTATTAAGAGCAAAGGTCCTCAATAAATTGGTTGAACATATTCCTGTCTTGTGCCAACGCTCTCACTTCGCCCCAGGTTTTACCCATTCCGGTCATTTCTACATCAATTTGCTTTCTCCACGTATGAGCTGGACGTCCTCTGCATGTCTAAAGAGCCAACGTTTTATGTTTCGCAACCGTAAAGGAGAGTGGACTTGACATTTGTGTTTAAAATTGTTGGCTTTGTGTGCTGAGATAGTGAATACGAATTCCTGAGAAATGATTAAAATTCGCCAAAAAACCGTAGCAAATATAGATGTTATGGTATGTTATGCTTCAATTTGACTAGCTGCATATGGCCAGAAATAAAACCATGAAATTTTGTAATAATCGATTGATAATATATATTATATGTTGGACGGACAGTATCAAAGGTTCGTCAAAATTCAAATCGATATTTTAAATATTGCATCGCCAATTTCGAAGAATTTTTACTTTGTAAAATACTAGAAAATTTTTGAAGTCGGAGTCGCGAGTTTTTGTGAGTAGGTACTTCGACTCTGGTACAAAAACCTGGGTATAAATATTTAAAAAAAAATCTGACTTTTTAAGAACCCAAATCACCAAAAAAAATTAGATATTCATTATTTGTACAATATTTGCCACCATGTATTGTGGTATGCCAACTTTTTCGTAACTTAACTAATTTTACATAAGTATGTAAGTAAATATGTATGTATGTAGTTATGTACATACAATTTGAAACAGACATATGAAACTAAAATGTGCACAGTGACAATGTGTTCGAGTTTGCTTGGATAACTAAAATTCTGATAGATATTGTTTGTGGACCTCAATGTACATACATAAGTATATGTTTAGATGTTTGTTGTTAATACTTAGTTGTTGTCGTAACATTGACTGTAATATTGTTTTCGCTGCGACAGCGACAGATGTTTTTGCACGTGAGTTCTATTGTATGGCTGACACATTCGTAATAAAGCTTTTATTTTGTCTCCCTATGTAAGTCTCTCTTATTTGTGTACTTTATCGAAATGCACTGCGAGAAAAAAAAGGTTTTATTTATAATATGTATATCGATTAGGCCATTACACACACAAACTCTTAACACGCCGTCCAGACTTTCCATTGTTATGTTTGCTCAAGAACAAAATGATGGCAGAATTAGCGACGTACAATTGTTTATGTTCTTCTATGCGGAGAAAACGTATGGCAAGAAAAACCCTATAAAAAGCAACAATAACAATCAATATGGCGTTTTAACATAGCGATGTCTAATATAGACGGCCTGTAATGCTATGTTCACATGACGATCAGTGTTGCCAGAACTTTTAACGGAAAAATCAGCAAAAAACCATAACTTTTTATCGCAAAATCTGCGTCAAGGTTTTAAAAATCTTCAATAAACCTTCAAAACACATGTATTGCATTTTTTATGTAGTTTATTTAGAAAAAGATATTAATTACAATTAATTTCAAAATATGTTCCCGAATTTAAAATCGATGGTAGTTTAAAATGTGATTCTGGTTAATATGAGTGGTCCTCGAAGTATGAGGTATAAAAAAGGATATATTTTTTTGAACTTTCAACTTTTATGAACATGGCTAATAATTTATGGATATTATTACATTAAAAATATCTATCCAAATTTAATTACTCAGGCTGAATAAGGATTAGTCACACCTTTGTTAATTTAAACAACAAATTAAATTCGAATTTTTAAGTTATCTTTTGTGAATAATTTTTGTACTAATGAATCTATTTCCACACGGTTCTTCCATGAATGGTTGATATACTATATTTACTTATCATTGCAAGAAGTGGAAATAGTACAATCATGACAATGTTAATAAGTTTCCACCGAGCTAAAATATCTGCAATGTTAAACCAAAAATCTGCAAATCTGCATTTTGACAATTTTGGGGAAAAAATCTTCAAAATGCAGATAAATCTGCACTTCTGGCATCGTCATTGACGATATAAGCCTCGTTTCGCTCTCTGAAACTTGATTGCTTAACATGCTGTTCATACGATTCATTCGTTTCATTTTCGATTTTTTTTTTGTGTTGTTAGTGTAATTTTATTTAAAATAGACATAAAAGTAAGTAAAAATTAAAAATATAGGCTCATATTCAAAGTCAAAAATAAAGTCGACTTTTTTTAAAGTATATTTTAAAACAATGGTGTTCACATGCATTTAAAACCGGTTTTTATTACAAGTCGACTTTATTTTTGACTATGAATATGGGCCATATTATTTAATACTTTAATAAATATTATTATTTTATAATTACCTATCACTTCATTTTATTTAACATGAATTTTTATTTTGTTTAGATTTTATGAGGTAGTTTAGATAAACTAATGATAATTGCTATCAAAATTGGAGATGATAGTACATTGTTCCTGTTTTGCAGCATGTTTCAAAATGAAATAACCTGTTTCGCTGTCAAAATGTTGTATGACAAAACTTATTAGGTGTGTTCCACAAGATATCGGGCAAGTTCGGACTAATTGCTGGAGCGCAAAAACCCATTTTTGCACTTCTTCAAATACTAATGCTGCTTACTTTTCAAATTAAGATCTATTTAAATGATTTTAGCCGCTTGAAAGCCATGCAAACCCGTTTTAATCACTTAATTTTTTTCACAAAAACCATTTTGCTTTTTAAATAATACTAAACTTTTTCTTTTGCTTGTAAATTTCCTGAATTATTTATCAGTTTCATATGTAAACAAAAACAGCTGATTGTTTTTTCTTGCCCGAACTAACCCAAAGAAAAAGTTCGTGCAAATTTGTACAGGAAATGAAAAAATACTCTCTTTATTGCACAAAAAATTGTTATGTAGAACGCTTTTAGGAAACATTGTGCAAGTTCGGACTGATTTGTTATGCTTGTGGAACAGAGCTATTGTTTCAATCACATTTGGGGCCAAAGCTGCCAACTAAGCGCCTTTGGCGCTAGATTTAGTGTTTTTACTGTCGAAAAGGCGCATATTTTTTCCTTAGCGCTTTTTTTAAGAGCACATATCATCAAAAGTAGAAGAAAGATATTTCTGAAATCAAGCAGCATTTATTTAATATGTCTAATTTTCTTGATTTTTAAATAGAATTGAATTTCTTGCATCAAGAAACAAATAATAACGATTTCTTTAAATGTTTCAGAAAATGATTGGTTTGATTCAATTAAGTTTTAATTGGATCGACATGTTAACAAATCAATCAAAAGTTTCTTATTTTTATATTAAGTTTTTTTAAACTACATAAATAATGCTACACGATATTTCGCAACGCGAATTTATTTTGCAGGTGGCGTTGAAAGCACAACTGTGCTACTTTTTTTTTATAAAAGAGAGAGGAATGTCAAAAGTTAGTTGTGTTTTTGACATATCGGCCAACGAAAGCAACAAAAAAACAGCGTTTAAAAAGCTGCAGTTTAGATAGTAAAAGTCATAAGATTGTGCTGCAACTTCGACATCTTCATTTCTCATTGGACAAAAAAAAACTGTTGCCTTTACTTCTGATTCATTAAATGAAAACAGTCGTAGTGAAGGCAAAAGCAAAAAACAAAAAGTTGTACACAACAAAGAACATCGGCAGTCTACATGTTCGAAAGTGTTTGGTTTGACAGACTGAAACTTTTCAAAAATCCCGTAGTTACCGAAGATGGGACGTTGTTTTTTCCGAATTTTTTTTTTTTAAATAATACATGTGTACATAAATACATACATACATATGTATTTATTTTAATGCTTAACAATCTTTTTAATTTTTTGAAATTAAATAAAACGTATGTATGGATTTATACATATACATATGTATTAAAAATAAATGCGGAAAAAAACACAACGTCCCATCTTTATTAACTTCGGTATTTATTAAAAGTTTCAGTCTGTCAAACGATACACTTCCGAACATGTCGAGTGCCGATGTTTGTTGTTGTTTTCAACTTTTCGTTTTTTGCTTTTGCCTTTAATACGACTGTTTTCATTTAATGAATCAGAAGTAAAGGCAACGGTTTATTTTCGTCCTATGAAAAATGAGAAAGTGGAAGAAAAAGCAATTTTTTGATTTTGACTGCAGGTTTTTAAACCCTGCATAAAAGTTGAATTGAGCTGCCACATAAGTTGTAGTGTTACTACATTTTTCGTTTTGTGCTGAATAATTAAATAAAAAAAATTAAACATCTATTAATTGTTTGAAAATTTTGAAAAAACAATAACAACTACTCATGTCAGGGTTGTATTTTTCTTAAAATATGAACTTAAGAATCGTATTTAGTAATTACCGCTTATTTTCTGGATAACGTATTCGAATCAATTTGAAATCAAACAAATTTTATAAAATGTAGTTCTGATTTTTGACGTTGAAAAATGTTTTTGAATATTACTACTTTCAACAGAATTTGGCCTGAAACAGAATAAAGCAGTTGTACAGGGTCCGCCAAAGAACTTTTTTTTTTATTTGAAAATGCTATAAAAAAAACTACTGAATATTTTCTCAAATTTCTTTTTATACCCTTCACCGAAGGTAGAAAGGGTATATATAACTTTGTCATTCCGTTTGTAATTTCTACAATATGGATCCTACACCCTATAAAGTATATATATTCTGGGTCCTTATGAAAAGCGAAGTTCAAATCCGGTTGCCTGTCTGTCCGTCTGTCTGTTGAAATGGGTTTTCCAAAGCCCCCAGAAATGATGGGGACTTGGTTGGGGTATCTTTATGTCAGGTATTCTTATTACAATTTTGCTATTGAAATTCAGCCAGATCGGTCCACAAATGGCTGAGATATGACCAAAAAACCACGACTCCCTCAAATTTTTTCCAAAAATCCCTTGTGTTTGTTGTATTTTTATTACTTTTTGCTGTATACGGAACGGCAAAAGCCAAAGTTTCCAAATTAGGTACACACATTAAGGTTGCCAATACACACCATTCTACAAAATGTGGGCGGGATTGGAGAAGTGGGCGTGGTACCTCCCATACAAAAAAAAATTAAAAAATGTATAAAAACCTAAATTTTTGGGCTGCCATATGTCCTATGGATATGACTTATATATCAAAATATCGGAAATTTTAAGTAGAACATACTTTATAAAAAACTCGGGAAAATCGGTTCAGATACAAAAAAGTTATTTTTTTTTATAAATACCCACTTTCGGGAAACATAGATCTCCCCGAGTCCAAGTTTTATAACTAAAGTAAATGGTAAATTTCTTCTTCAACACGTCGGTATATAAATCTGCCAAATCGGTTATAAAATGGCTGAGTTACAACCGAAATACTGAATCCCCAAAAATTACTCTTTTTTATAATTAACTTTGTTTAAATATATGTATAAAAGTATATATAAATGTTTATATACGAATATAACTTAAGTAAATGGTAAAATTCTTCCTTAACACGTCGGTATATAAAAATATCAAATCGGTTAGACAATGGGTAATTTATGAGCAAAATACTCCAAAAATGGGCTAAAAAACATCAACATTTTTATAAAAACCTAAATTTTAGGGCTGCCATATGTCCTATGTATATGACTTATATACCAAAATGTCGGAAATTTGTATGAGTTATAACCGAAATACTGGGGTCTATTCACCGCATACGATATCGAGCAAAATCCATCGAAATTATTTATTTTGGTATCTTGAAACTCGATATCGAATGAAATGTATTGAATTTGAAATAATACCATTCGACATCGAGTAACTCGACATTACATTTATCGAGTTTTCATTCGGTACGCCAGTGTCTATCATATGCAGGGGTGATTAGACCCCTAACTTCCCGAAAATTACTCTTTTTATACCCTTCAACGAAGGTAAAAAAGGTATATATGTATAACTGTAATTTCTACAATATTGATCCTACACCCTATAAAGTATATATATTCTAGGCCCTTACGAAAAGCTAAGTTCAAAACCGGTTGTCTCTTATTTAAAAAAAAATATTTACCAGTTTTATTTAGTTTCTGTCTAATTGCTATGTATTCTGCTCGCACAATGGTGAAGGGTATATAAGATTCGGCACAGCCGAATATAGCACTCTTACTTGTTTTATTTGAAAGTACAATCCTTCCGGTTTATAATGGAAAATAATTTCATTCAAATGGCTGCCTCGGCTGGCCATGCAGTAGCCTACACGATCGGTCCAATTTTTAAGCACATTATCGATTGTGTACAGCTGTATTTCACCAATGGCTTCACAAATATTGTCCTTTAAAGCGTCAATTGTCTCTGGCTTGTCGGCGTAACACTTATCTTTGACGGCACCCCACAAATAATAGTCCAACGGTGTCAAATCGCAGCTCCGAGTTGGCCAAACGACATCAGCTCTGCGGCTGATAATGCGATCTTCAAAAACAGGGCGCAAAACTTCGAGTGTAGCTTCGGCTGTGTGGCACGTAGCGCCGTCCTGTTGAAACCAAATGTTGCCAATATCCTCCTCTTGTGAACAAAAATTCGTTCAACATGGTCTTATAACGATCGCCATTGACTGTAACGGCCACTCCTTGTCCATTTTCGAAGAAAAATGGCCCAATTATGCATCTGGACCAAAATCCGCAACAAACAGTGACTCGTTTTGGATGCAATGGATGGTTTTCTGTGCCACAAATGCGACAATTTTGCTTGTTTACATATCCGCCAAGATCAAAATGAGCTTCATCTGAAAAGATGATTTTTTTTTGCAAAATCGGCATCTTCTGTAAGTCGATCGCAGGCCCACTTAGCGAAGCGAAAACGCATATTTCCCAGCGTTGTTCAAGCGTATACACAACCATATTCGTTCAGCGGAAGGATATTTATTTATTTATTTGTCTTTGGAATATAATCCTTACAGACTTCTTAATTAAATACAAAATAATTTTACAAAATATATACAAATGTGAAATAAAAATTACAAAAATTATGTGTTTAAATGGATTAATAATTTAGTTTTAATATCATTGGGACTAGAAGAACAGTCAATAAATTTATAAAACTTGTTGAACTCAATACACATCCTTCTAAACGGTAAAAATTTAACAGATAACGGAACTAAATGACGTGATGGGCGTTGAGGAACATTAAATGTTATATTGTTGATTAGGTATCCAGAGCATACGTCGCCAACAATTATGTTAAAAATTAACGAGATGTTCATTACAGTTCTACGGCTCTTTAGAGTTGGAAGCTTGATGAGGGCTAGTCTTGCAGAATAAGACGGCATATTCCATTGGTTAAAGTTAAAAAGAAGACAAATTCAGAAACTGTTTTTGAACTGATTCAATTTGGTCGGAATATTTATTATATATGTATACAGCCCAATTATGAATAAAAATTTCCCGGGAGTTTGTATTCATAATTGGGCTGATTACAGATCCATACTCCAATACAGGTCGTACAAGGGAAGTATACAGACTTTTCGTAACATATGGATCCTTGAACTCTTTAGCCCAACGTTTTACAAAACCGATCATGCCTCTGCCTTTATTAGCTGTCATTGTTATATACATATGCGATGAAATTTAGTTTTGAGTCAAGCAGAATTCCAAGATCTAAGAAAAACCGAATAAATTAAGTTTAACTTTCAAAAGTCTATGGTTAACTTTATCAAAAGCCATGGAAAAATCGGTGTACATCACATCAGTTTGCAGTTGTTGTATAAATCGTCGATATATGACAGTTGTAAGATGAAGGAGATTAGTTGTGGTGATGCTGGTAAGGTGAAATCAAATTAGATACTTGGTAACAAAGGATTTCGGTGATAATTTTTTCGAATAGTTTCGGTATAATACTCAATTTTGCAATACCATGGTAATTTTCAACATCAGATTTATTTCCCGATTTAAACAAAGGTATAATAAACGAGATCTTCCATAGGTACGGAAAGTGACCATGCTTGATCGATACATTAAAAAAATTGTTAGAGGGATAGCAATACTGTCAGCATAGTTAATTAAAATGTTACTTGGAATGTTATCAGGACCAGAATTGAATCACAATTTAAGACTTTTTAATTCCTTAGCGATTGTTGCGATATCAATAAATGGAATGTGAGTTGCTTGGTTCGCATTTATCTTGAAGGGATATTTAACTGATCCGTCATAAAAGGCATTCGAATAAGTTGTAGAGAAAAAATCGGCAAACCAATTACTTATTGTGCCATTATTACTGGATTCCATATGTTGGAACTTCATGGATGAAGGGAAGCCAGTTATTTTCTTCTTAGAGATGACAAATTTATAAAACGATTTCGGATTACGCCTGAAGTTATATTTCATAGAATTTAAATAATTTTCGTAACACAATTTATTAAGCAAAGATTATTCAGAGCGACAAGTTGAGTATCTTAAATAATCCACGGATGATCCGGATTGTTTGAATTTTCTGTAGTATTTAGTCTTTTTGTTTTTAGCATGAGCCAATTGTTTATTATTCCAAGGTGGACCAGTTATTTCCTTATATACAGTTTTTGGAATAGCCAAATCCATAAAACGGTCAACTTTATTGTAAAATGATAAAACTAATTATTTGTCAAATCAGATATGAGGTGAGTGTTACCATTCACGAAATAAGCACTAGTTGAAAAAAACGTTAGATCGCGGACCCGTTAGTAGTAGCTGAAGCTGAGGAATGCTCTGTAACGCAACAAAGTTCAAAATTTAAAAATTCAACTGCAACGACTACTACAACTAACTACGTATTCTGTTGACACTACTTTGAAGCTGCCGTTCAAGGTATATTTATAGCAAGTAGTCTCGGAAAGCCAGTTGTTTATTTTTAATTTGCTTGTTTTGTGATACAAACTGTCAAATGTTGTTTAGCAAACAAGTAAACAAGTTGTTGTCTTTATCTTGTTTGACAGTTCGTATCACATTACAGCAATAAAAAGCCCTGTTGTTTGTTTTATTGTACAATTGTTGTAACCTCACGGCTACCTGCTATAAATATACCTTGCTGCCGTTTTTAACATTTGACAGCTTGCAGCGCTATTCGTAAAGTTGTACTACAGCGACTATTCTGTTCCCAACTTTTTATCTAAGTCAACGACAACTTGTATTAAAAAAAAAACTTGCATAAGACAATTAGCAATAATTAAATTTTTTCTTTTCAGATAAATTTATTGCACCAACAGTAAAGGATTTTTACAATTATACGTATTGTTCAAAATATTTTCAAACATTTGAATAAAGAAAATAATAAATATTGGAGCGATAAATTAAGAACATCGACGAATTTCTAGCAAAATGGAAGGGGAATCAACAGAATCAACACACAATACAAAAGTTTCGGATTCGGCATATTCCAACAGTTGCAGCAACAGTCAGTCGCAAAGAAGGTACTTAAAGAAAAATTTATTTCATTGTAGTGCTAATATCATGATACAAATACACAAGGTACTTCCACTTTTCTCTCACAATATTTTTTTGAAGTTTATCGGAATTATTTGAAATTAGTTTTTTTGTAAACAATAAAAAGGCGTTGCCACGTATAAACAAATACAATAAATTCCTTTTGGAAATTATTAGTTAAAATGTGTAATACAAACTATCCATATTTTATTAAGATTTTGGTTTAATTGTGTTAAATTATTACTTAATAAATTTTAGACAAGTAAGAATGTAAACTTGGCCATAAACTTGGTTTTTGACAACTTATGGGTAATTCTAAACCTACCACCATGGCATTGTAGCTTTTACAAAAATACTCAATTCCAAATTGTTTGTAACTACAATTATATATACTAATTCATTTATAAGGAAGCTTAAAAGCGTTGCATTTTTGGAAGTGGTTTTTGTGAAGCACCGTTTTAAAAAAATATATAATAAATTAAATAATATTATCTCCGAAATTGTGTACGTCACAATTCTGCGAACAATGTTTACATGGACAGATAGCCAGCCGGCATCGTAAGATCGATTCCGAAAATAATTATAGATCTAGAGCTGTGTCGTCCAAACACACATATTTTTATATTTGCGGTAAATGGTTTTGAAAGCTCTTAAAATTTGTTGTTGTTTTTTTGCAAAGTAAGCATCAAGAATTGTTGTCACCGCGAGCAGATTGGCTGTTGTGCTCTCTTCGGTCAAAACTGGTCTAGACTCTAGACCTTACAGCCAATATTTTTATGTGTTACAGACATTAGCACAAACTTGTTCGCATTAAAACTCTTGTTTGTACACACATATGTAAATAGGTATGTAGCTGCACTTGCGAAATTTCGAGCTTCGCAATACTTTTAAATAAATTTTATCGGTAGTTGTTATTTTTTATCTTATTAAAATATATGTTTTTTAGTTTGTTTTTATTAACAAAAATATAAAAAGTCTTTTATGTAATATAAATTGTCTTAAAATTTTGTACATTATATTAAATTTTTTTGAACTTCAAAAAATAAATAAAACTATAACAGAAAAATTGGATTAATAGCTCTGTTTCTTTACTCTACTTTGGGATCCCTCGGGATCCCAATTTGCACGAAAAGCGTTCCCGTACTTTTAATTTGTGTAAATGAGAGCGGATTTGAGAGAATAAAATTCTTCTTCTTCTTGCACGAAACAGCCCAGAATTTTTCTTCGTGCAAATTGTGTAAATTGTCAAACAGCTGTAAAACATAAACAAAACAAAAAAAAAAAGGAAAATAGTTCATGATCCAAATTCTGGAAAAAGTGTTCTGGAATAAAACAATGTACTTAAATAAAAAGTTTTGTACTGAAGTATTAGGGAAACATAATGTTAGTTATTGTAAAAGTGTTTGTTTTGTTTTATTTTGAGTAAAAGTTGTTTAATTCTAGAACCAATATAAAATTTTTCAAAAGTGGCGCAATTTTTATTTTCGTTGTAAAGACTGTCAAACCACAGAATTTTTATTTCGTGCTTAAAATTTTGTTTTTTCTGTTCCCGTACTTTCGTGTAATGTTGTCTTTTTATGAGAGAAATTTATGCTTGCTCTCATTTGCACGAACTTTACCCAAAAAGTAAAGAAACAGAGCTAATGAATGAAATATGGTAGCACGAATTTTGATAATTCCCATAAACGTCAGAACCAGGGCAGCCAGAAATTTTCAGCAAAAAATCTTAATTTCACCAAAAAAAATCTTATTTTTGAAGAAAAAATCTTATTTTTGAAGAAAAAAACTTATTTTTGGAAAAAAGTAGTTTTTTTATTATAAATAATAAAAACAATTCATATTTTTTTTTAATACATTAAACAAACAAAACAAAACATTTCATTTCAGAAATTGGTTTATCATTTAATATAAAATAAGCCCTTAAAAATTAGGTTGTTACATATTTCATTTCTGTTTGGGAAGTTTTTTTATTTCGTTGGGGGTCTATTTCATATTCAAAATTGGGTTGTTATAGTAAGTATATGAAATAAGGCCCCAAACTTTGGGGGGTTATTTAATTTATTTCATGCCGCCCAAGGTATATTTATAGCAGGTAGCCGCGAGATTACAATTGTACAATAAAACAAACAACAGGGCTTTTTATTGTTGTTATGCGATACAAACTGTCAAAAAGCAAAGGGGCTGATAAAAGACAAAAAAGACAAAAGATAAAGACAAAAAACTTGTTTAATTGTTTACTATACAACATTTGACTGTTCGTATCGCAAACAAGCAAATAAAAAATAAACAGCTGGCTTTCCGAGACTACCTGCTATAAATATACCTTGATGCCGCCGTAAAATTTACCTCATAAAGTTTGTTTATAACAAAGCACAGCTCTGTGGTTTTGTTATATTTATGTCAAGGCGAACTCATACAGATAATCGCATCATGAGATAGAATTATGCTAGCTATCCCTTTTTTGAAAAATACTTTGTATTTTGTTTTTGTAGAAAGTTGGAGTGAATGTCAAAGTTATTAATTGAAAATATAAAAACGGACTTTTTTTTTGTTTATAAAATATACACAATTGCTTTAGAACGTACCTGTATTGCAAATTTATTGTGGCTCCACTTATTCCTTACGCATTTTTAATTCCTTGTGTTTAAAATTAATTTAAAAAATATAAAATTTTAACTTTTTTTTACAAAATGTAAACAAAGCTTGATATTTTAGTACATATAAGCTCTGGTCCACATGTATAACGAAACAGTCCGAACTTGCACAAAGTTACCCAAAAGCGTTCCACATAACAATTTTTGTGCGATAAAGAGAGTAATTTTTTAATTTCCTGTACAAATTTGCACGAATTTATTCTTTGGGTAAGTTCGGACAACAAAAAACAATCAGCTGTTTTTGTTTACATATGAAACTGATTAGAATGAAGATTTTTGAGTCCTTTTCTTTGAACTAAACACCGATATTCCAAAACGTTTTCTACTCTGTCAGCACATTCATATCATTGTGTATAATTCATTTACGCTCTGTAACCCATATCAGTTCAAACGGTTTGTAGATGCCATACTTTAAACGCAAACGTTAATGGTGGATGCCAATAAAAGTAGGTCAATATTCAGGTTGTTAGCATTATCTGTAAGACATTCCTGGTGCCTGGAAAGACGAGAGGCAGAATCCGTCGGTAAAAATGGAAACATAATTTCCTTAGAGGACCGTCTGATATTGGTCGTAAACAACGCAGGACTGTTGTAATCCAAGATTGGTATGCCAAAACTTTTAAGAATGATACCAATATAAATAAGTGTAAACACTAAAGACTCCCTGAGTCGTATAACTATCTTAACAGAAATGCCTTTGACCGGCTTGTAAATTAAATTTATCATACCATTAATTGCGAGACTCTGTTGTTGTTTATGAAGAGTGAATATGTACATACATATGTATGTCTTCTTATCTTCACTTGGCAAGTTTTTCGTAAGAGAATACAAAACCTTTGTCTATCCATTATATTAATTATGCGTTGGCTAGAATTTTTAACCTACGAAACTAGCTATGCGCTTTTTTGATCTCTGAGTAGTATTAAACGAAACAGAAAGATGTCTGTTGAAAATTATTTTACAAATGTTGGCAAATAATTAATTAACAATATCGCCATTCCTGAAATGCTTAGAAAAATTATTATTTCGGATTTCGCATTTACTTTTCAGTGGAAGCTTCAAGTCTCGCCTTAGCGGAAGTCATTCATCAGGAAGTAGTGGCTATGGCGGCAAACCTTCAACACAAACTAGCAGGTATGTAATTAAATATATGAATGTATGTACATCTAAAAATATTTAACATTTTCAAAAATTACACATGTTAAATTTGTATAGCAGTGAGATACATCTCAATAAGCGTGGCAAGGATAAGTCCCGCAAAAAGAAGAAGTTTAAGTGCTCTGCCAGTACCGGCTCAAATGTTTTAGAAAACCAAGACGATGTTGCCAAATCAAGTGAAGTCCAAGATGAAGAAAAAGTCGATATTAATGACATTACAATGAGTATGAAATTTTAATTTATTATTTTTTTCTTTTTTTTCAATTAATTGATTTTTTTTATCCACAGCACAAAGTAGCAGACAAAAGGATAACAAAGAAAATTTGGAGAAAGAATCAAGCGAACAGAAATCCGAGAAATCATTGCTGCAATTTCCAACACCGTCCCCATTATCAGGTAGGTCAGCGATTGAATCTTTAATGAATGAATTAAATTTTGTTGAAAGGAATCTATGTTATCCGGTATGTGATGAAAATCGATCGATTTCAAAATGATCGTTTTTAAAAGGTGTGAATTTTAAAATCCATTTCTGATATATAGAACTATTGTTTGTCCAGAATACAGTTTAACTAACATATCGCACTGGTACCTCTAAACGGGGTTTACTCAGAATTTAGAAATTTTCAGTAGAGACAAAAAACTCTTTTATTTTTATATCTGTGTTATTTTGACAAAACATCTTAAGTCGAGATATGATAGCAAAAAAGTTTTTAAAAAATAAACTCGGTGAAAACATAATTTTTATCAAATAATGAAATAAGCCAAAATTAAAGATAAATTTTGTTAATAATACAAATTCGTATGATTAACAGCATATTTTTCTACTTTTTAAATTTGACTTAAGATGTTTTGTCAAAATGCCAAAGATATAAAAATAAAACAGTTTTTTGTCTCTACTGAAAATTTATAAATTCTGAGTAAACCCCCTTTAGAGGAACTAGTGCGATATGTTAGTTAAACTGTATTCTGAACAAACAATTGTATTTTTTTTTTTTGCAAAATACTAGAGAAATTGATCTAAGATTTTTACAGTGCTTAGATATGACCACTGTACATCATCGATCGATTTCTTGCAAAAAGTGAAAATTGAAAAATTTCGAAGAGGAACCAGTGCAATATATAATGTAAAATTTAACGGAATACAGACAGGAAACGAGAAAAAATCTATTAAAGCCCAAATACACTGATCAAAGTACGCATCAAGCATTGTGGTAGTATTATGGGCTAAATACACTTGTCAAATGCTTGTCCAGCCGGCGAATTTAACGTGTACGTGTGCTGGACGTAATATTCGCCGTCATATCTAAATTTTTTGATTTTTCATCAAGCGTTGTCGGTGTAACACACCCAAACACATTTTCAATAATACTACCATAATGCTTGATGAGTATTTTGATCAATGTATTTGGGCCTTTAGTGAAAATGTGTTTGAATGTGTGACACCGACAACGCTTGATGAAAAATCAAAAAATTTAGATATGACGGCGAATATTAGAATATTACGTCCATCACACGTACACGTTGAATTTGCCGGCTGGACAAGCATTTGACAAGTGTATTTGGCCCTTTATAAATCAATATTTTAAGACACTGAAAACGAAATTATTGATTTTAAATCGTTTCGTTTTCTAAGAAGATTTCCATCACATTCCCGAATATAACCGAGAATTTACAAATAAAATAAAATAGTAACAGTTTTCATAATTTTCTAAATCCAATATTTAATTTTAAGCCGCTACACAACAAGGCGTTAAGTCGGAAAAAACATGGGAATCAGCTCCTTGTAAATTAGAATCCTCGGGCAAAACGGAAAAACTTAAAGAGGTTAAAAATTTGTTAAATGTTTGCTGTAAGAGTTAACACTAATAGTTTTGTTTAATATAGGATAGTTTTTGTTGTGTGATATCAATGCATGATGGTATTGTGCTCTATACTACACCCAGTATTACTGATGTACTTGGCTTTCCACGGGATATGTGGCTGGGGCGATCATTTATTGACTTTGTGCATACTAAAGATCGGGCAACTTTTGCCAGTCAAATTACAACGGGAATACCTATAGCAGAATCGCGCAGCAACATGCCCAAAGATGCTCGTAGTACATTTTGTGTTATGCTAAGACGCTACCGGGGACTTAAGTCGGGTGGTTATGGTGTTATTGGACGTTCGGTGAATTATGAACCATTCCGTTTGGGCTTGACATTCCGCGAAGCACCCGAAGAAGCCAGATCCGATAGTTATCTACCCAGTGGTACCAATATGTTGTTGGTTATATGTGCCACTCTCATCAAGAGTGCTTACAAAGGTAACAATTTATAAATTTCAAAGATTCGTATTTACTATTTATGTAAAAATATATTTTTTTAACGTTAAAGTTTCGAATGAACTACTTTCTCATAAAAACGCCAAATTTGCAATTCGTCATACTGCAACAGGAATAATTTCACATGTGGATAGTGCCGCCGTATCTGCATTGGGTTATTTACCACAAGACCTTATAGGTCGTTCAATACTTGATTTTTATTATCATGAAGATCTTAATGTTCTTAAAGAAATCTATAAGACTGTAATGAAAAAAGGTCAAACGGCTGGGGTGTCATTTTGCAGCCAGCCCTATCGTTTTCTTATACAAAATGGTTTTTATGTACTGCTAGAGACTGAATGGACTAGTTTCGTTAATCCCTGGTCTAGAAAACTGGAATTCGTCATTGGACATCATCGTGTATTTCAAGGTATTTAAAATTAAAATTTGTCTAACAATAAATAAAACAATTCCAAAATTTAAAAACAGGTCCCAAAAATGTTAACGTTTTCGAACCTCCTCCAAATCCGAAACCCAAGTTGTCTGAAGATTTTCAAGCTCGAATTGGCCGTATCAAGGAAGACATATTAAAACTGTTAGCGGAAACAGTTTCTAGACCTTCGGATACAGTCAAGCAGGAGGTGTCCCGGCGATGTCAAGCTCTTGCCTCATTCATGGAAACTTTAATGGATGAAGTTACACGGACAGATTTAAAGCTGGAGTTGCCTAACGAAAATGAGCTAACTGTATCCGAACGAGATTCAGTAATGCTGGGCGAAATATCTCCTCATCATGATTATTACGACAGTAAAAGTTCAACGGAAACTCCACCCACTTATAACCAACTTAATTATAATGAAAATCTGCAACGTTTTTTCAACAGTAAACCTGTGACAGCACCTGTAGAGTTTGATCCTATACAAATGGAGCAAACTTACAATGAACCAGCAGATGCCCGCAGTACTTTAAGCCCGGTTCAGTGCTTTGAAGAAAGTGGCGGTAGTGGCTCATCGGGAAATTTTACTTCAGGCAGCAACTTAAATATGGGTAGTGTGACGAATACAAGTAACACCGGTACAGGAACATCTTCGGGAAGTGTACCTATGGTAACGCTAACAGAATCTTTACTAAACAAGCACAACGATGAAATGGAAAAGTTTATGCTTAAGAAACATAGAGAATCTCGTGGACGTAGTGGTGAAAAAAATAAAAAGAACTCTGAAAAAATAATGGATTATACAGGACCTGGACATGGAACAAAGCGCGTAGGCTCGCACTCGTGGGAGGGCGATCCCAACAAACCTAAACAACAACATACGAATCTTATGGATATACAACGCGACTTTAACGATCATCATAATCAGGCCACTACTAGCAATAAGATCTTCAATAATCTCCAAAGCACACTAGTTGGCACTGCTTTAACTATTCCATATGCTGGAGGATTGCCCTGTTCGCGCAAAGTAAATTTGTGGCCACCATTCTCTGTGGGTCTCACCACACCTACCTCGCATACCACGCAAGGAGCACAAAGTAGTTTTACGCCGCAGCATAGTCTTTTTCCTACAATTTACTACATACCCGCCACTGCCGCTGCAGCAACTGCTGCAGTTACCCAAGCCCAAAAGCGTCCCTCCGCCGCAATGCCAAGTTCTTCAAATCAAGCAATGCCTCTACAGTATATGGCTGGTGTTATGTATCCGCATCCTTCGTTATTTTACACACATCCTGCCGCAGCTACGGCCATGATGTATCAACCGGTATCCTTTTCCAATGTTGCCAGTACCATTAATTTGGTACCAGAACAGCCAAGTTCATCGGCTGAATTCAAAACGGTATTTTACCAAAAGATACATATATACCATCCCAAAACATAAAATAATTGTTAATTCTTCCATTTTAATTTAGGGTCAGACACTTATGGTGGCACCCACAAAGACTCAACAGCAGGGCGCTTTTCATTCAATAACACCTGCACAATTACAACGTCCATCATCACAAGCAACTTCAGTTAAAGCTGAACCTGGTTCAAATATGGTATGTTTGTTATAGATAGACTGTTTGCCTTACAAAAATATTTGTCCTAGACCCACCTTTAAGTATACATATCTATCGACTCAATGTCACTTTCTGTGTCTTTCCGTCCGGCTAGCTGGCTGGTTGGCTGCTCAAGTAACCTTGTGCGCAAAGTACAGGTCGCAATTTTGAGATAATTTGATGCAATTTGGTACATTCGTCTAAATCGTCGCAAGGACGAAGCTTATTGAATATTGCGAGAATCAGTCCATATTTCACATAGTCCCCATACAAACTTCTGAGCGGAATAGACTACTTGTGCCCATAAGCCATCTTATTATGGTGGGATTTAGATTAAATTTGGCTCAAAAATATTTTTTGCAACATAAATCGTCTTAACAAATTTTGTTTAAATCGGTTAATATTTAAGCATGGCTCCCATACAAATATGTAACTACAACTCCCAAAAATAGCTTAAAATGATATAACTTCTTTATAAATGTTGGCATTAATATTAACATAATTTGGCAACGATAAATTTTATTGTACAATTTTGTACTGGTAGGTCCAGAATTAACCATATGTCCCATATAAACGCCCTCTCTAAGATCGCTTTAAGGCGAACCAAACTCAAATGCATACATAGATGTTGATATTTATGTATATACAGGATTGTTCTAAAAATCACTTTAACTCAAAACAGATGACTTCAAATCACATGAGCCTACAAAAATCACACATGTGATATTTCAGTATCCGGTTTTTGTGTGTTTTGCTGTAATCTAAAATTGCCGAAAGCACACCGAGTAACACAAAAACGGTATGACTTTCACTACACCACAACATTACACGTCTGATTTTAAAAGCACGTAATTTGAAATCACGTGATTTTCAGATTAGGCCCGATAATATTCGGCACAAAGAACTCTTAAAATAATTTTTTTGCCGTCGTGGTATCGATTGGCCATGGGGTAAACTCCCGAAAATTGCCCGTTTGTACTGTGGAGTAGGGTATCAAATGGTCGTAAAACAAAAACAATCCAATTATGAATTAAAACTCCCGGGAGTTTTCTCCCGGAAATTGGAGAAAAATGGCTGAAAATCGTTTTTCATCGTCCAAAAATCTGTAACTTTTGAACCGATAGAGATAATTTTTTCTTTGCTAGGAGAAAACTTCTTGAACTGTACTACAATTTAATTTTTTTATTAAAATCCGCTTAGCTTAGTTGTTGAGAAATTTATTTATTAATTTAGTTTTAAAGTTTTTTAGCATTTAGTATGAAAATAATTTTGATTAAGATAGATAATTATGTTATTTTTTTATTCAAAAACGGGGAATGTTTTAAATGCACTATTTTAAGAACTTTTTAAGCTACATTACTGCCAAATTTCATCTTTATTTATTTATGTCAGATTATTCTTACATATAAATTCGGGAACTCCTTTTTGGGATTGATTTGTATGTATCTTATCGTCCACCGATTTTAATGAAACATACTTACATATCGTCACCTAAAAGACGAAATAACCTATCTGCAGCTTTCAAGTGTACAGGAGAGGGAAAAAAACGTTATAAAATTGGAACTATTAACGATATTGAAACGAAAATTACACATTTTGATTAAAATGAAACCAGTAATATACATATATCGGGTGAGAAAATTTTGTTTTTCTAATCACAGCTTATGTTATGACACTTGGGTTTTTTGGAATTGTAAAAATCTGAAACTAAATAACCTATCTGCAGTACTAATTAGTATGAATAAATAAAAATTTCTTTACACATGAATATTATATACATTAAATAATTAAAGTAGTATGTAGTTTCTTTTACTGGTTTAAGCAAAAACAAGTACTTAATGTATGTTTAAATTACATTATGCAACAAAATAAAACTTTTGTCGTGATTTTTGATGATTTATTTTTCTCTTTTTTAGTGCGTAACGGTCCTCTAGGTAGAAAAACTTTGTCATTTGTAATATTATATGTTCAAAATTTTGCACACATATGCGTTATGATATAAGGAATAAAAATCCATAAAAAAATCAATTTTTTTGCAGATAGGTTATTAGGTCTTTTAGATGACGATATATCGTTTTAAAAGTATTTTTGTGTAGATATGCACAGTATCTTACTTTGTGGAATAAAAGTGTTTGAAAAGCGTTTTAATTAAATACTCACTTTCAGGATTAAAGTGTACCATAAGTGTTACATGGGATCTGGCAACATTTTTAAATGTTAACCTGATTTTTAAGAAGTGTTCCCTACAAGAAATTAATGAGCGAGTCGTCACATTTTTCATTTTCTTATTAAGCTATTAAAAAAAACAATTATTGTTCTTAAAAAATACATACAAATTCTAAAAAAGTAATTTTTTAATTATAGTTTTGATATAAATCAATTAAAATGGGGGCCTGTAAAAATATATTTTTTAATCAAATTTGGTGTCTAAACACTACTTGCGTCCATTTTTACTGCGTCCTAAAACATCCATACAGAAAGTAAAATAAGTTAGAGATATTTTACTTTCTGTATGGATGTTTTAGGACGCAGTAAAAATGGACGCAAGTAGCAAATGTAATAAGACAAGTTTATTATTTGCGAAATTGTAAGAGTATTTATTGTTTTCTCTATTTTAAAGCGGCAAAAATTGGTCGCCAAAATTGTTTTGCTATCCAAATAAATTATAATATAATATCAATCAGCTGTTCTTTATATGTATAAGTTAGTTAGCATTTAGCTACAGCTTTACCCATAATTAAGTGTAAACTTTTATTGCTGAAAGTAGCCAACTGTGAATAACTTAAATAGGTACTTAAAAAAGTTAACACAGTGATAATTTATGAATATGAGCCAATCAGCCTTATTGTGGTTGTCGTTTTCGTAAACAAACGTGTCGTTTTTTGTAGTAGATTAAAGAACACATGTTGTGTATTACTTTAATCTATTACACAGTCGTATACGACAACGACAACCACAATAAGGCCGAATATTTGTAACTTGCCACAAACTATCTATCATATTAATAAAAATAAACCAGTTTTTAAAAATTTATATTTTAATAGAAAATATATAAAATTGTAACGTTACTGGCAGACTGACTCACTGATTCATCATCGCACAGCCTAAACGCCTGAAGCTAAAAACTTGAAATTTGGACCAGATATTGGAAAAAACATGGTCTATTTAACATTACGATGTCCTAGGGCAGGACCATATAACCAATCTTTGGACTACAAAGGAGTAGTTTTAAGACTACTCCATTTTGTACACAAGATAATTAGTTTTAACTTCGTTTAAAAGCGAAAACATGTCGTTAAAAAACGAAGATATGTCGTCTCACTACAAACACTTTTTAACAATGATATGGTCCATGCTTTGATTACATCGGACCAATCCATGGAGTAGTCAGTCCATTTCATGAAATGGGATCAGGTGGTCCAATAATATTTGCAGGGTAGTGATACATTAAAAAATATAAAGATAGGTCTGGTAACAAGTGTTGCAAAGCTTTCTGACCCCGCAAGTATTGCCGCGGCGGCAAAAACTATTTTAGTAGGAAATGAAATTTTTAATTGCGCCGTAAAATAGTTTAGCCAACTTAACATTTTTTTCATTTAATTCAAAGATACCAATTTAGGATTTTATAATAAAACGGTTTTTATATATGTATTAGAGATGAGCGATCCCGTGATTTTTAAGGAACATCGTGATTAGTGAACGTGATTTTAAAATCACTGTTATTTAAAACTGTGATTGTGATCACAACTTTTATTTTTGTTCTTGGATATTTGAAAATGTTTTGTTATGGAGTTTGACAAAGAAACAAGGCAACAAAAACGATCACCTGTTTAGTTGGACATACTTGAACAAATAAACATTGGCTGTAAAAAAATTCTAAAAAGGAAGAAGAGAGAACAAAAGAAAAAATAGCAACAATTACATTCATGAGTGCAAAAAACGCTATTACCCACACAAACAGTGAAATATCATAAATTTGTGTATGAAACAAAATAAGAAAATAACAACTTAGCAAGTACCTGTTACTTAACAGATTTGGTCACAACTGTGATTCGTGATTTTTTAGTAACAGTGATTAAATCACAGGTACGGAAATATCGCTCATCTCTAATATGTATATATTCACATAAATTCTATTCAATGGTAAGATGATCAAACATATATCGGTATTGTAAAAAATTAACTTCCGTGATGATTCCGCCAATAGTGGAAACCGCTGCCGGTTTCTTCCCGGCATAGATTTCTGATGTCAGATGGTTTGTCAGAAGAAAATAGAGCACGCTCTAATTGAAATTTTGTCAGATGACTTTGCGTCTGACTTTTACAGAAGCAAAGTTAAAAAGGTAACACACGACATGTATGTATTTTGCAGTGGGAAATTTGACATGTCAGATGACAAATACATGTTGTGAACGGCCGCCTTAAGAAAGTAGTAAAATGCACATAGGAATAGCTTATCCCATCAACAATAAATTTCAATGTTTAAATCAAGAATAAAAATTGGGAATTAAGCGGGGTATATTTGTACCCCGTTGTAATTCAAAAAAATGCGTTTTTAGTTTTTGATTAGGTTCACTCAAATTTTTAATGACGAACCGAACGCACTTTTGCAGACCGAACCCGAAGTCAAACTTCGGTAAATTTTGCAAAGTTCGAACCGAACTAGAACTTATTGTCATTAGATCTGAATTATAATACTTTTTTTATGTATTTCAAAAAAAATAAAATTTCAGGATATCATATGCAAAATGAAAAGATAAACTGCACTTTAAGCCCGTTTGCACAACTTACCGATAGCTTAAAGAAGACTTTAATCGGCATTATAAAAAGTGTTCCATTATTCAAACTTTACTTTAACCTTAAGTGAGCGATAAAGTAAATTAAAATCCATCCTACCATTTACCTAAAACTTAAGTTGTAATAATGGAACACTTTTTATACGTCTGATAAAATCCTACCTTTAGCTATGGGTAAGTTGTGAAAACGGGCCTTAAAGTAGTAAAACTATTTTATAGTTAAAATATCAGAAAATATAAAAAAAGTTCAAGTACAGGAGTTTAAAAAGAAATTTTATTCGGCACCTAAAACGTAACATTTTGAAAAATTTACAGGAGAAGGAAAAATTATTTAGATAATAAATTGATAAATTGCCTTAAGCTGATTTTAATTTATTTTTCTTGTAAAACCTACCAGCTGTTTTGAAAATTGACAATGTTGCATAAGCTCTGTTCCACATGCATAACGAAACAGTCCGAACTTGCACAAAGTTACCCAAAAGCGTTCCACATAACAATTTTTGTGCAATAAAGAGAGTAATTGAGAGAGTATTTTTTTCATTTCCTGTACAAATTTGCACGAACTTTTTCTTTGGGTAAGTTCGGACAAGAAAAAACAATCAGCTGTTTTTGTTTACATATGAAACTGATAAATAATTAAGGAAATTTACAAGCAAAGGAAAAGTTTAGTTTTAATTAAAAAACATATTAAAAAGCAAACTGTAAGGTTTTTGTAAAAAATGAAAGTGGTTAAAACGTTATTGCATACATATTTCCCTTAATCTTTAATATAAAAAAAAAAACAAAATATAAAAAATTACAATGATGCAAATGTTTTAGTTTTATAATGTTATGACTTTTAAGCGTCTTAAATCACTTTAATAGATCTTAATTTGAAAAGTAAGCAGCATTAGTATTTGAAGATGTTCAAAAATGGTTTTTTGCGTTCCAGCAATTTTGGGTAGTTTCGGCAAATTTAGAGAGTAATTTTCATTTTACTCTCATTAGTCCGAACTTTCCCGAGATCTTGTGGAACACACCTACTGTTAGGCCTTTTAGCGTTTAACATATAATCTTTTAAAGATAGGGCCTTTTGTTTTTTGCTAAAAAAAAATGCAAATTTTAGTCGAAAGATTCAAACCTTTTTTGTGGACATTTGTGTTGATGCAATACATCAGAATTAATCAGGGGTGTGCTAAAAATCGCAAACGCAAAACGCAAGAATTTGGCAGTTTACTTTAATAAACTTTAAACCAAATTCATATAAATTTTGTTTAACCAGCATAATAGGGAAATATTTGTTTAATATTTGTCATAAAATTCTATTATTGCAATTTTTTTAAATAAAGACGTTTTAATTTCTTGCGTTTTACGTTTGCGATTTCCAGAACACCCTTGAATAAAAATGACGATTTTTAATTTTTGGTTAGTTTGGGCCTTTTGCGTTTCAGGTAACGTGCAATGAAATAATTTTCATTAGAAAAACTACAGTAGGTGTGTTCCACAAGATCTCGGGCAAGTTCGGACTAATGAGAGTAAAATGAAAATTACTCTCTAAATTTGCCGAAACTACCCAAAATTGCTGGAACGCAAAAAACCATTTTTGAACATCTTCAAATATTAATGCTGCTTACTTTTCAAATTAAGATCTATTTAAGTGATTTAAGACGCTTAAAAGTCATAACATTATAAAACTAAAACATTTGCATCATTGTAATTTTTTTATATTAAAGATTAACGGAAATATGTATGTATGCAATAACGTTTTGACCACTTTCATTTTTCACAAAAACCTTACATTTTGCTTTTTAATATGTTTTTTAATTAAAACTAAACTTTTCCTTTTACTTGTAAATTTCCTGAATTATTTATCAGTTTCATATGTAAACAAAAACAGCTGATTGTTTTTTCTTGTCCGAACTTACCCAAAGAAAAAGTTCGTGCAAATTTGTACAGAAAATGAAAAAAATTACTCTCTCAAATACTCTCTTTATTGCACAAACATTGTTATGTGGAACGCTTTTGGGTAACTTTGTGCAAGTTCGGACTGTTTCGTTATGCATGTGGAACAGAGCTAGTGTTTGACTTAAGACCTTTTTGCCAAACTTCAATGAATTTGTACCTTCACAAAAAAAAAAAAAATATATTAAGTTTTGAATCCTTTAATTTAATTTAATTTTTTTTAATTTAATTTAGAAAAATTAGTTAAATAATTTCATATATTTAATTCACAAATCGTTGATGAAATAGAGGCTCTATTTGCCCATTTTTTTAACTATTGGGTATCATTTTTGGAAGCTTATACCTATGGAACCATTGAACCGAATTGCTTAAAATTTAAAGTAGACACATTGGTTATGTATTCGTTGGTTAAGGGTTTAAAAATCTAAAATTAATATTTTAAAACAAAAATAAAATTGCGTTTTGTTTTTACTTTTCTGTTTTACACAGGCTCCATCTGATTCCTCGAAAAAAGGTATTGCAGATTCGTCCCTTGCATCCGTTATGGGTGACTATGTATTAGATCAACGCAATGAAAATAGTTTAAAAGTAAAACAAAAACTCATATACATACATATATTAAAAATTTTCTTTAAAAATCTTATATATAAAACAAAGTTACATAATTCTTATCTAATTTCAAAGCAGCCCAATACGGACAGCAATAATAACAGTGACGACATGGATGGTTCTAGTTTTTCATCATTTTATTCGTCTTTTATAAAAACAACCGATGGATCCGATAGTCCGCAAGAAAACGATACAAGTAAAGATTCAAAACGAAGGACGTTCAAGGTAAATTACATTAAGCATATTAATAGAAGTCTTAAACACATATTAAGTAAATTGTATATTTTGTCAAAAATAAAGGTGCAAACAAGGAGCAAACAAATGGAAAATGCTGAAGAGGATCAAACACAGCATGGTGATGGTTAAACACAAGCCTATGCTGCGAAGTATTTAATACGCTAACAATGAAGGGCATTAAAACGCTTTGGAGTGATTTTTTCAAAACACTATTTTATAAGGCAGACTACACATTTTTAAGTACAAAAATATCATAGTTGAGAAGCAAGGTTTTTTATACAAGCAAATGTTTTTTACCTGATAATTTTTTAATTTTGTTTGCTATTTATAGTAAATGTAAAAATATTGCAGAAGAAAATTAAGTTTACAATTTTTTTTAATTTATTTGTATATGTAAATTATTAATTGTTAACACTTTTTGTATTTATTAAAAGCTAAAATCTAACATTAACTAAATAAACAAATAAAACTACTAATGTAGTATGTACCTGCATTTTATTTTTCCCTTTTCTTTTTGGATTGTGGTAAGAACATCTTATCATCTTTGCTGTTTCCTTGAAATTGTTGCAGTTCAGAACAAAATAAGACCTTGAAATAAGTGCATAATATATTTGTCTTTAATGACATCTTGTTTTATTTAAATTTTGGCCAAAAATGAAAAGAAAATCAAACAAAAACTGTTTACATTTACTAACCGTTTGTGCCCAGCCAGCAAAAGGTCCATAGGTTTTGCGAAAATGCTCTGCTATTTCTTCATAAATTTTAGGCGTTACCGCTTTGACTCCAGATAATTTTGGCATATAAACAGACTGTGCAATTTTAAAAATGTGTGTGTCAATTGGTACTGATTCCAAATGGCCAAGAGACATTAGGCATATACAATCTGCCACTTTAAACCCAATTCCTGGAAGTTTTACTAATTCCTGACGAGCTTCTTCATAGGGCAAAGTGCGCAATTTATCAAACCAAGCCATGCCTCCAAGTTCATTGATTTTAGCTATAGATTGAGCAATAAATTTTGCACGATATCCAAATTTTGCTGTACGTAATCGAGCGTCTAACTGGAATAAAATTTATTATTGCTTTGTTCAAAATATATTCAACAAATGTTATGTTTGTAGTAATTCAGCACACAGCGTTTAAAAGCAAGTTTGTCGAAAAAAATCTTTCTGCAAATGTAACCCAAGTTTTAGCAAATAAAAATTCTAAGTGAAATGAGTCGTATAGATGTTTTAAACGACTAATATATAACGAATATTTCAACGTCTTTATAATCGTCAAAATATTTGTTATCGATCTCCGGTGAAGAGGTTGTTTACAACCCTTAATTGTGAAACTTTCAAATGAATCATTATGAATCGCTTATAAATCTTGTAACTAAGAAAGTCTTAAATGTGTGTGTAATATTCTTGGAATTCTTAGAATTGAGGATAGAATAGTAAAGTAGCAAATTGATATGTTCATCATAGTTGGGGGTAGTGCACTAAATATTGATTTAAGTCAGCAGTGCACTATCACTAAATTAAACTGCAAAAAAATTAGTTTTCACTCTTTACCAGCTTTAGTGGTCATTGATTTAGTGATATTGCAAAATGTTTCACTATCACTGAACACAGATTGAATGCAAAAAATCTGTACTCATTTAAATTAGTTCAAAATTTTAACTGTCAATCATAAAACCTGCATATAAACACAATCTCACTAACCTTTCAAAAGTTATTGGTCATGACTAGGGCCCCGACTATTATGCAGTTAAAATCGCGTTTTATGCGATTAAAGTAGAAAAATATGCGGTAAAAAATTTAAAAAATATGCACTTAAATTTTTTTTTAACACATTTATTAGTGATTAAAAAAACGTAAAAACAACAATAAAAAGCTTAATTTACATAAAAAACTTAAAAAATGCAGTGACATAAACGTAAGAAAGGCCAATAACTACAAAAGTAGAAGTTAAAATAAAGTAAAATACAAAATATAATGAAAACCCAAAAGTAAATCAAGCATGTAAATTAAGTCACTCTTTCGATAGATATTTCCAAATATAAAATGAAGTAAGAAAACAAATTTCATTTATATTAAAATATAAATTAATTTTCGCTGTCTTCGTAAAAATTTAAATTAAACATGCCAACAGTTTGTTTTATTGTCCTCCTTTTTTACTTTATCAAACTTAATACGAATTTGTCAACAAAAGTTACCCTCATAAACCTCATTTATACCAATATTAATTGACTTAATTTGCTTTCTCAATGAATGAGATTTTCTAAATTTCACAAAAGTACCTAAATACAGGGTTTAAAAAGCTGCAGTCAAAATCAAAAAATTACTTTTTCTTCCACTTTCTGATTTTTCATTGGACGAAAATAAACCGTTGCCTTTACTTCTGATTCATTTAATGAAAACAGTCGTAGTGAAGGCAAAAGCAAAAAACGAAAAGTTGAAAACAACAAAGAACATCGGCACTCGACATGTTCGGAAGTGTTTCGTTTGACAGACTGAAACTTTTCCGTTCTCCGAACTTCGGAACGTTTCGCGACGGGCTACGAAGCGATCAATATTTGTTTACGGAAAAGCGCGTTGGGTTGAGCTCAATGACTTTTTTCGGCATTTCAATTGGAAACTCTGTTTCCTGGACAATGACGTCAATGCCATGGAGAAAATGGTTAAAAATGTAATAATGCTAGGAATGAAAGTCTTCATTCCAGTTAAAAAAGCTTCGAATAAGCCTCGATGCAAGTCTTGGTTTAATCAGTCGTGCAAATCAGCAGTCAGATCCAGAGAGGAAGCATTCCGAAATTGGAGTAAAAATAAAAACGCTGATACTGAATTGCTACGCAAAATGGCAAGGTCTTCGTGTGCCAAAGTACTTAGACGGGAAAAAACTCTTCACGAGCAACGTCTTCGCACTGAAGTTCTTGCTGCTCCCCGGGGTAGTAAAATCTTCTGGTCATTCGTTAAAAGAGTACGGGTTAATGCTAGTTCTTCAATACCAACTCTTTTAAAGGAAGGTCGATCATTCACGGACCCGGTTGATATGGCTAATTGTTTTGCCGAATTATTTGCTAATAATTATCACCTACCAGCTAGCAGTCAACCACTACCCGAGCTCGAAAAAGTATCCGTAACTATGCCTAGAATATTCAACATTTTTATTTTTTCGAATTTATTCTATGAGCTAAATTTCAGTTATGTATTTTATAAAGCTTTTTTGTAATAGTCCTATTCCTTCAATTTTTCAGAAATGACTTTATACACTACCAGACTATTATATTGTATTTTCTTGTTACATTTTACCTTAGGTTTCCTTTGGAAACCAATGAGGTATACATAGAATAAATTCGAAAAAATAAAAATGTTGAATATAATATAAAGTAACCTTCGGAAGGAAATAATTCCCAGTTTCTTTATGCCTAGAATATTTTTTCGGGCCCGAGCTGTTAAAAGGGTTCTTGCGGATCTCGACATAAACAAGTCTCCTGGGCCGGATGGTATACTTGCACTGGTCTTGAAGCAGTGCTCTTCGACGCTAGCTCGTCCCTTAGCAAATCTTTTCAGCACTTTTTACCGTGCCGCGGAATTTCCAGTCTGCTGGAAAGTTGCTAACATTACGCCAATTCCTAAAAAAGGAATGGCTAATAACCCCGAAAATTACCGCCCAATTGCAATTTGTTCGGCACTTTCCAAAGTTATGGAGAGTATGGTAAATTACCATCTTGTCAAATATTTAGGGTCAAACTACCTACTAAGCGACCGCCAGTAAGGCTTCCGTAGAGGTCGCTCTACTGGAGACTTGCTAGCTCTGTTATCGGAAAAATGGTGCCGTTCCATTCACCATTTTGGCGAAAGTAAGGTAATTGCTTTAGATATTTCCAAGGCGTTTGACAGAGTCTGGCATGGTGCACTCATGTCAAAACTTGCTGCATTTGGTGTCGGTGATAATTTCTCTCGATTTATATCGAGTTTTCTCAGAGATCGCACTATACGAGTTGTTATAGATGGGGTTTCGTCAAACGAGTACAAGATTGATTCAGGGGTGCCGCAAGGCTCCGTTCTTTCTCCTACTCTATTTCTTATCTTTCTAAATGACCTCCTTTGTCAAACTTCCAACCCTATCTACTCTTTTGCAGATGACAGCAACCTTTGCCATTCGTACTCATTCGAACGCAGACCAAGCGTATCTGAAGTCGTTGCTATGAGGCAGCATAGGAATGATACGCTTGGCCGAGACCTTGATATAATCTCGGAATCTGCGTGCTGACGCATAAACGCGCGACAAATCAAGGTGCCTCATCTGTATATATGGGTGGTATAATTATTGAGGAATCAGAATCTCTTGATGTTCTGGGCATGAGGATACAATGTGATGTCCGATAGACAGAACATATATTCAAGGTGTCGAAAGAAGCATTCAAGTGCCTCGGTTTTCTAAGACGATGTGGGATATACTTCACTCCATCTGATCTCCTTACTATTTATCACAGAATACACAGAACTGTAAAAAGTGACGTGTGAAAAAGGCCCAAATCAGTTGCGAGGGCAGCTTTCGAAGAAAGAGAAAGAAAATGTTTTTTGGTAGTAAAGTGGCAATGTGTAAAAACAGGCCGCTACTATCAACACAAATTGCGTAATCAAAACAAAAAATGCAAAAGGGCAGCTTTCTTAGAAAGAGACAAAAAAAAAGGCAAAATCTTCCGTCTCGTGTCAGTTCTGTATATTCTGTGCTATTTATACCACCTATATCCGACCGCGTATGGAATACAACTCTCATGTGTGGGCCGGTGCTTCAAAGTCTATTTTGGAGCTTCTCGACCGCGTGCAGGAGAGGGCGAAGGTTCTCATTGGTGACAGTAGGGTGTCCAATTCTATTGACTCCCTTGAGCACCGTCGTAATGTGGGTTGTATTTGCCTGTTTTATCGTTACTACAATGGGATGTGTTCTGACGAAATTAGGGATCTGGTTCCCGAAACCCGTACGTTTGTTCGCAATACACGTTTTTCCTCAAGAGCCCATCCTTATGTGGTCGATTGGCAGGTTAATCGTACAACGCATTACAGAGAGAATTCTTTTTTTTTCCCGAACTGTTCGTATGTGAAATAACCTTCCTGCCGAAGACTTCCCTCTCACTTTCAACATGATCAAGTTCAAATCGAATGTTCACAAACACTACTCCCTCTATCCTCCTTCCCATAACCTATTTTCCTAGTTCCAACACAATGCAACGCATTAGTAGGGGCATCCCTTGAGTGCTGGTCCTATCAACAAAAAAAAAAAAAAAAAATACCGAAGTTAACGAAGATGGGACGTTGTGTTTTTTTCCGCATTTTTTTTTTAATACATGTGTACATAAATACATACGTTTTATTTAATTTCAAAAAAATTAAAAAGATTGTTAAGCATTAAAATTAATACATATGTATGTATGTATGTATTTATGTACACATGTTTTTAAAAAAAAAATTCAGAAAAAAACACAACGTCCCATCTTCGGTAACTACGGGATTTTTTTAAAAGTTTCAGTCTGTCACACCAAACACTTTCGAACATGTCGACTGCCAATGTTCTTTGTTGTGTAAAACTTTTCGTTTTTTGCTTTTACCTTTACTGCAACTGTTTTCATTTAATGAATCAGAAGTAAAGGCAACAGTTTATTTTTGTCCAATGACAAATCAAGATGTCGAAGTTACAGCACAATCTTATGACTTTTACTATCTCAACTGCATCTTTTTAAACGCTGCCCAAATATTAACGGAGTTTTTTTTATATATGGTTAATTTTAAATTTTCGTATAGACACTGCATCAACATTGTTGAATCCTTGTTGTTAAGTTTGGTTTAGGTAACGTTGGGTTCAGATATCCTAAATATGACAGGACCAAAGAAGCTGTTAGTGGTGCAAATAACCTGCACCATTGTGAAGCAGCTTCAGCCGAACTGATAACCTTCCTCGCCAGCACTCGGACGGACGTAGCCCTTATCCAAGAACCTTGGATTAATAAAAATAAGGTTTGCGGTTTAAGGGATGCGGGATACACTCTGTTTGTCCCGTCCACAGAGGACAAGGTAAGAACGTGTATACTAGCGAGGAATGAATTGAATTTTCTAATCTCTCATTCTTTCAGGTGCGGTGACTTGACCGTAGTAAATAGAGAAGCCAAAGGTAAGCGCACTCTTACACTGGCTTCGGTGTATATGCGAGGCGATAGATCCACCTGGCACAGAGGTGCGGGAACTGTCGGCATATGCAAGGAGGAAGGGCGCGATCCTTGTATTGGGCTGCGATGCTAATGCTCATCATAGTCAATGGGGGAGCGCGTATATACACAAAACGGGTGAGTTAATGTTTGATTTTATAACTACTAACAATCTTATTATCTGTAATATGGGTAACACGCCGACGTTCAGAAATAAGGATAGGCAGGCAGTGATAGATCTGACATTACCCAGTAAAAACTTCGCTTACTTTTTCAAAATGAATAGCTTCTTTAACTCATTATTTAGTAACTTTCTTCTATAACGACATCTATAACAACTTCTGTAACTACTTTTTCTGGATGTATTTAAGTAAAAAAATAATGACTTACTTTAGAATGCGTTCATTTTGGGACATCCCTTGTAAAATTCTTTGGTTCTTTCAGTAGTCGTATTACCTTCACAATGAATTTTGACCTACCTATGGTTGCTCCGTTTATGAACCCGAGGGGGACAAAATGGGACTCTTTTAGGGAAAGAGTCCGAATTGGGTTGGCGCAAAGGGCATTGGGCGACTTGCTGCCGACTGATCAGGAGGGTGTTGTGAACAAGTTCACTCATCAGTTAAGGGAAAGTTATGATTAGTCCTGCCCGGTTACATTTCCGGGCAGGCGTAAACAGCCTAAATGGTGGACCAGGGAACTCCACGTTCAAAGGTCTACGGTTAGGAAACTGTTTAATAGGGCCAAGCTTACGAGAGCACCAGAGGATTGGAACAATCACAGGGTACAGTTCAACAGGACAATTTTGTGTATCCATCGATAATGTCAACGAGTAGTCAAGATTCCGACGGATTTTATCCAAGGACCCTAATACTACATTTACACCTACGCAAAATCTAGTACTTACGAAACAAAATCTACTTCGTGACTAGATTTCAATGAAATCTACTCAAAATCTAGTAGTACTTAATGATGCAACTATGGTTTTTTCAATATAGCACTAAAAATACTTCCCCGCACAAGAAAAAATGACATTTAAAAAAAAACAAAACAAAAATTGTTAAAAAAAATTAAAAAGTTTTATAAAATAAATAATTAAAAAAGTGTAGAAAAATAAAAATGACGAATTGTATTGATGAAATAAATATCGTTGATTATTAATAAAAGGCAATGCAAATTTTTTAATGTATATTTCTCTTTGTGTTTGTACATATGTGTTACGAAAAGACTTTTAGCCAGTTGTTTTGTTATAAAAACAAAATCTCGCTAATGTCAAAAAAGTATAATGTAAACGCACTAGATTTCGAAGAAGATTTTAAATCAAATCTACAAGATTTTGGCCTAATGTAAATGTAGTATAAGGCGCTGGGATACATCCAAAGGAATGACGCACTGAGTCTAGCTTTGAGACCCTAACTTTACTCATGGAGACGCACTTTCCCGGGTGCATGGAAACCAGAGGAATGGAAGATGGTCAGTAGGACGTAATGTCCATGACATCGGATCATAACTCCGCTTGCGTCGAGGAAATGGTCACAAGCTGGCGTTGGCGGTGAATACTTTCGACCTATATAAATTACAGGGTCCGGATGGCATTTTTCCGGCCATGCTTTGCAACATCCCGGATTATGCATCATTTTTGTTGGTGAATGTATTCAGGAAGTGCCTCAGTAGGAGGTATCTACCTAGGGGGGGAGAGAGGTTAGGGTGATTTGTATACCTAAGGCTGGTAAAGCGGGCCGCTCGAAACCGGGGGATTTTAGACCTATTAGTCTGTCTTCATTCTTGTTGAAGACCCTTGAGAGACTAATAGATTTCTATCTTAGGGGTAATATAGAGACGCGCCTTATTAGCAACGCTTAGCATGCCTACCTGTAGTGCAATTCACTAACTTTTAACACTTTAAAAAGTGTTAACTTTAACCACACATTTTGATGTTTGCACTAACCACTATGTGATTCACTAACTTATTCATAACCACGGCAAACAGTTTTATATTTCTCTCTATTCAAATTGATATATCGTGGCAACTCTGCGAAGAGAAACATCAAAATAGGATAAAATAACAAAGAAGAATAAAAAAAAACAAAAACCTTTTAATTTATAGATTTTAAAAGATATTGCGCAAAGTGCGTAAAACATTACATACTAATTGTTATTATTTTATAAATGATTTTATTTTATTATTTTTTATTTTTTTAAGTTAAATTAATTTTATTTGAGTCAAATGGTTTGCTATAGCATAAATAAATAAGAAGCTCCACGGAAAATTGGTGTTTGATAAGAAGTGGATAAATTGTAGGCTAAATACCTAAAAGCCATATCATTTATCGACTATATAAGTACAACGATAAATAAACACTTTTTAAAGTGGATTTAACCAAACCAAAAATTTTGGTGTTAATAAACCACAATTTGTTTTGTTAAAAATAACAGCTGACTGAAACAGCTGGCTTTTAACAACAGCAGATGTCGTTAAAAGTGTTAGTGAATAGCAAAATGGTTAATTTTGTGGTTAACATTTTTAAACAAAACAATTGTGGTTTAAAAAGCATAGTGCATCGCACTACTGAAGGGTAAATCTGTTTACCCTGTGAAGACTGTAATGTGTTTACCCTGTGAAGACTGAGCTGGTGCTATTTACCACAAGGTACAGCATAGAGGGATTTAGTGGGCCAGTGCTAGATGGCATCGAGCTACATACCTCTATCGACCGGTGCAAAGTATTTTGGTAATTTTCTGGACTGCAAACTGTCTTGGAAGAGAAATACTTAGGAGAGGATGAGAAGGGGACTCAATGCCTACTACACGTGCAGGAACACCATCGGTAAGAACTGGGATCTGATGCCGGATATGGTAAACTGGATTTACACATCTGTGGTTAGGCCTATACTTACCTATGGATGCACCGTTTGGTGGAGTGCGTTGAGAGTGGATAGCTATAGGAAGATGCTCAGCAAGGTTCAAAAGAGTGCATCTCTTGGCATCACAGGCGCAAGGAGATGCACTCCACAGGCAGCGCTGGACATCCTACTATATCTGTCCCCAATTGAGCATTATGTAAGGAGTGTTGCTGCTAGGAACTTACTTAGACTTTAGGAGTCTTCCTTAGTTAAACCTAGGCGGGATGACCACACGAGAATTTTGTACGAGGTGGGCCTGATTGATCCGGGTATTATTCTCGAGGGAATTTCGGATCATAGGACTATGACCCTGGACTTCGGTGCAACACCACCAGTGGAGTTCCCTGATAGGGAAATTTGGAGTGGATCCAATAGACTGTTTGAGGGGTGGGCAGTATTTACGGATGGATCCAAGATGAAAACCGGCACTGGCGCCGGTGCATATATCACGGACACCGAAGTGAAAAGGTCATTCCGATCCCCTGATGAGTGCAGTGTCTTCCAGGCTGAGATTCTAGCGATCTGGAGGGCGACGGAGGTGATACTGGATCACATCGTGGGTGGATCTGTGGTGACAATTTACTTCGATAGTCAGGCGGCGCTTAGGGCATCGACAAATTTTAAGGTGCGATCGTGCCTCGTCGCTCGGTGTAGGAATGCTCTTAGGGAACTCATTGAGTCATGGTTTATGGAAATGAGGTGGCGGACGAACTCGCGAGAGGGGGCTCGAATCTGGACTTAGTGGTAAGGGACAGGGGGTAAAACCCCCCTATGTTACTACTATGGGGTGATACGGACGTTAACCGATCCTGGGGGAACATAACGGATTGCAGGGTGTCTAGGGCACTATGGCCAAGATTAGACGCGGGGGCAACCAGGGTTCTACTAGGAATGGACAGGGGTGGCCTTCGAACGCTTATAGGGTTCTTGACGGGTCATTGTCCTGTTAGGGCTTTTACGGGCAAATGGGACAACACCATACCGGAATTATGCAGGTTGTGCGATGATTCTGAATAGCTGGAGACAATCGAGCATGTATTGTGCCACTGTCCTAGGATGCAGGGTCTCAGACAGAAGTGGCTAGGAGATAGATTTCACGACGAACTGGGGTGCATCGCTAGATGTAGTCCGGCTGCTCTACTGGGGTTTGTCAGGAAAATATTGCGGTTGTTTATGTTGAGGGGACTGTAGAGAGGGTATAGTTCTACGTGGTACCTGCTAACATTCCAACTTTCTTATAACTTTCCTTATTCTATACACCTCATACTTCTTTTCTTAACTTTTTTCTTGCTATCATTGAAGGGATTCACAATGGACCGCATTGGTCTCCGAGTGGATATATGCCCTTGGGCACATAACCCTTCTTAACCTAACCTAACCTAACCTAACCTATAATTAAACATTTTCTGCAGAAACTTTCTTTAATTCTCTTTTAAACATCATATCTGTCCATACAATGAAACTATGTTTTACAGCTTTTACATTTAATATGTCTGCACTACTGCACATATTTGGTCTTCTGAACCAGAAACGATCTTGCATTAGCGTGGCGTCAACCCGCTAGAAATCACACTTCGAAAAAATCGCGGAAATTGTGAAAATAATAAAATTGTGCTGTCGACAACAGACAATAATAGATCTTACTTTTGCATGGCTTATAAACAATTTGGCATAACAACTTAAACATATGCATACATATGTACCTATTTTTTGTTGTATTTTGTTTGTTTGTTATTTCTAATGAAGTTTAGTCTTGAGATTCAAATTAGTGCACACAAATAAACACAAATCAATTTAAACTTAAAATTGAATGCAAAATTTAAAGTTGCACTTAAATGAGTGAAAAACAAGAAAGTTGCAATAAACTGATGATTGCCTTTTTTTAAAATCAAACAAATTTTTTTTGAGTGCAAAATTGTATAACATCACTATTCCTCATGTTCAGTGAGGCTGCAAATTTCCAATTCATCACTCAACATCAACAAAATGATTGCAATTTTGTTTGAACTATCACTAAGTGTGAGTTGAAACTGAAAAATGAGTGCACTACCCCCATCTTTGATCTTTGATGTCCATAGTGGCTTTGCCGCATATTCTTCCAATAACACCGTTTTTAAATTTGTTTTAAAAAATATTTGCAAATAACCACCAGTATGAACTTAATATTAAAAGCATCAAGGCGATATGTGTAGTATGATGAAATTTTGTTGTGTTCAAATAGTGTACTTGAACTTGCAATCCTTAGAACAAATTTGGCAGAAATTAACTAAGCTTTTAACACTTTTTAAACGCATTTATTTTAGAAATCTTTAAGAGAAAATTGAAATAGTTTCCCTTGATGAGAAAAGCCAAGTAAATTGGGAATGTATTTATTTCGCTATTTTATAAAATACAGAACATTTAATTGAATATAGAACAAACTCTAAAATACAGTACTGTTTAATATAATACAGAACGGATGGTCACAGTAAGTAAAGGATGTACCTAGATACTTAAAAGGGTTATTATTTGTTTTGAGCCAAATACATATTTTTTTAAGAGATTTTTAGGATTTGAACTTGAGATGTAGGTACATTTTCGGCTGAAGTGCACTTTACGGGGCGTAAAAAAATAAAATAAAAAAAATATGCTACCCGATTCAGAATATAAAAAAGAAAAAAACCCAAAAAACTGCCCCGCCCACTTAGTGATATGTGTGGGTACTCAAATTAAAGGTAATTTACTCACGATTGCAAATATGTATTTTGTTTTTGTGTTCGCATATAATTTTCCTCTCTAAGTTAATTTATGTATCTTTTAGGTGAAGAAAAGCTTTAGTTAGCGGAGCCGGTGTTTGTTATTCCATAGAGGAGAAGATCCTTGCAACCGGCCGAAGGCCGGCTATGCAGAGAATCTGTAGTTAGCGAAGCCGGTATTTGTTATACCATAGGAGAAAATCTTTGCGCCCGGCCGAAGGCCGCCTATGCAGAGAAGCTTTAGTTAGCGAAACCGGTATTTGTTATACCATAGAGGAGAAAATCCTTGCGCCCGGTCGAAGGCCGGCTATGCAGAGAAGCTATAGTTTGCGAAGCCGGTTTTTGTTATTTCATAGAGGAGAAAATCCTTGCGTCCGGTCGAAGGCCGGCTCGCAGAAAAGAATTTTTTAGCACATTGGAAATGGCTATTAGTTACAAAATTTTTTTTTTTTAAAATCGAACATAAAACATTAAAAAATACAAAATATTTACAATCGTGAGCAAACTACCTTTAATTTGAGTACCTACACATATGTACATGCGAGTGGATGGGGGCACTTTTTTTGACCCAGAGGGCTCTAAAAGTCCCGCCCGCCCTAAATTTTATTATTTTCGTTTTTCTTGTACAATTACCTTTAATTTGATTACCCACACATTCCAGTAAGTGGGCGGGGCGGTTTTTTGGATCCAGGGGCCCACGGGCCTCAGCCCCCTTAAATTTTAATTTAGGTTTTTTCTGTTTTTAATTTCAGAGGGGATTCAAATTTTTTTTTCGTACGCCCCGTTAACTGCACTTTTGCCATATTTTCTTACCTCATTTTGAATATTACCAAAAGAATCTAAATTAGGAAAACTAAATATATCGGTTGAGTCAAAGTTTCCAATCTTCTGTCCATAATTCCTGCACAACCATTGAATCAGCCCCCTTAAATTTTAATTTAGGTTTTTTCTGTTTTTAATTTCAGAGGGGATTCAATTTTTTTTTTCGTACGCCCCGTTAACTGCACTTTTGCCATATTTTCTTACCTCATTTTGAATATTACCAAAAGAATCTAAATTAGGAAAACTAAATATATCGGTTGAGTCAAAGTTTCCAATCTTCTGTCCATAATTCCTGCACAACCATTGAATCATTGTTGATATCCTAATAGTACGTAAGTATGTATGAAAATGAGTTTTACATTTTTAATTTTATATATTTGTTACCTTTTGATGTTATTGTTTTGGCTACATATAAAAGAGATTATATTCTCTAACGGTTCCTGATCCAAAACGCGTACTGACTTCATATGGGGTGTCAATTTATCGAAATGAGGATGTGATTTACGCCATAGTTTAAGTTGCGTAGAAAGATCAAAATCTAAACGTAAATAACGCCCAAGAATTTCCTTAAAGAATTTTTCGTTGCTTTTCTCTTGGGCACAATTGTCACGTGATGAATGAACTTTATAATGCAAACTGTTTGTATCTTGTCTCAAAATCCAGTACGCATCATATGCTACACCATGCCATTCGTGTTCATGATCATTTATTCGTTTTTCCCATCTAATGTTTTTTATAAATAATATGTATAAATTATTTAAATAACAGCAAGTTTGGTTTATGAATACTATGTACATGTGTAAAATAAAAGTTTATATTTACCGAAAACTTTGTCCTCCTAGCAACGTTAGGTCCAGATTTAGATCTTTAGCTTTGACGTTAATGCTTCCTTCTATTAATGAAGCCATTATAAAAGTTCTAATTGCAGCAAAATTAAATTTAATAGTATTGAATTTTAATTTAAAAACAATTAACATTTATGGTTTTTTGCGCCAATGCTAATTTTTAATTTTCTATATATGTTTTGGTTCAAGGCGAATTCAATATTCATTTGTTTTTGGAGCCAGTGCCAGTGTTGCCATTAGGATACGAAAGAAAAATTTTTCGTATCTGTTGATGACTTCAGGTACCATGTATAATCCTGACATGTTTCGTATCTCTTGAATCTGTACGCAAAATATCCAGAAATAAAATATTATAGCATTTTTAGCCAACTAAAACTAATTAAAACTGACCATCGTTGCCGACTCAATAATAATACAATAGCAGCTTTAATAATGAAGAAAAGAAACATAATGGGTGTTTTAACATAAGATCCACCTAAATCAATGATTACTAGACCCCTTTCTCTCACGGCAAGTTACTTGCGCAACTCTTGGCTTGTAGACGTCGGGGTAAGGAAAAAATATTTAGTACAGACTTTGTTGTACCCGGCAAGTTAGTTGCGCAAGAGTCTGAAAATGGTCCAAGTAGTGCGAAGTTGTTCTAAAGAAATATAAACATTTTTTTATTTTCTGGAAATTGATATGAATTTTTTGATATAATCGCCTTAGTATAAACGCCTTAACTCATATATTAGTTTTTACAAAGATGAATTTGTTTTGATAACATCCGAATATAGTTACATACATATAATTAATTTTAAAGTTTGCTTACTTTATTTTTAAAAAACTACATACCTTATATTTATGATTTAAATAATTAGAAATATGAAGGTTTATGACACTCGAAAGTTCAGCATTTTTGGTGTTCTGCGTTTCACACCCACATGTTTTTATTCATTTTTAATTAGAGAAGTAGGGGTTGGTGAAAGTAAAACGAATCGACTTTTTTTCTAATATTTTTAACAAAAAACACATTTTGTATTTATATATATATTTATATATATATATAATAAAAAAGTAGAATTTGTTATCATGCCGCTCTTAGCAAATTTTTGCAATTTTCCGCTATTTTAGCAATTTTTACCGAATTTTTGCCTTTCCTTATTGTTTTAGGGACGTTTTTATCAATTTTATGGCTTGTTAAAAATATTAAACATTTTCGCAAAATTTTGCTATTTTTGGAATTGTTTTAACCCATATAGCGATTTCAAATAAATTTTAGTGTTTGTTTAAAAGTTTAAAATTTTTCGCGAATTTTAGCCATGTTCGCGAAAGAAGCGATTTTTTCCTTTTATTCTTTACAGCTTTCACGATTTTTAATAAATATTAGACTTTGCTATCATGCTGCGGTTCGCAAATTAGCGATCTTTAGTTCAAATACAGTTTTTTTCGAACAAAAACTTCGAATACACAAAAACATGTGGATTTGAGAACACCAATTTATGAATTATGCGGATTAAAAAAAATTTTCGTTATCAATTCGAGTCGAACCCAAGAATAAACCTAATTTTAATTTACAATATTTTCTTTACAATATTCATTAAATATGAAATTACGCGTTTTGGATCAGGAACCGTTACCTAGCATATACACGTGAAAGTAAGGCCCTAATTTTGTAAAACACAACGCACGCCAAAGTATTATATTGAAAGCAAAAACAAATTCATAAATATTTTGTATTTTTGTTGTTGCTTTGTACAGAAATTTATTTACCGTTTTAAAATTTTCAACGCCACAAGCAATGAGGCGTATGAAATCTTAAAAACCAATGTGAATTTCTGTTAGAGGCAACAACAAAATTACAAAATTTGTATGAATTTGTTTTTGCTTTTAATGTTATTCTTTGTCGTTGCGTTGTGTTTTACAAAATTAGGGCCTAAATTTCTTGAAAGTCGCAATACTCTCACACTTTTTCACTAACATACACAAAATTTTGGTACTTTCAGCCAATCGGATGTTTCTTCGATTTTCGTTGATAATACGCTCTACAAGAAGACTACCGGTCATTTTACTAGTTATATGACCGGTAGTGTTGACCAATATAGTGTTAAGCGGCTCATACACTTGCAATAAAATTATTCAGTCTTACGTATTGTACAATTATATCGCCAATGTGTATGTGATATACGATGATGGCACAATGTATTGGCAACAATCAAAATACTTTGATACTTGATTTTTATTGCACAACGAAAAGAAAGTGAAATGTGTTGGCAACATTGTACAATGCTGTTTATGTTATTTCTATAGGTTATGTTCATCGTTTTATTGAATGAATGAAAACATAGTGCGACTTATTGCATAATATAGTACAAAATGGAAATAATATGGCGAATATCATATTTATAGTAATAGTAATTTTTTTAGTTTTGGTTATGCATTTCTTGTAGGGCGTATACTCTACTTGCAAGAAAGTACTTTCACGTGTAAGGGCCAGGTTAGAGAATATAATCTCTTTTATATGTAGCAAAAACAATAACATCTTTTTGGGAAAAAGCAAGGTATATTTACACAAGGTAAACTCGTTGGCCCATATATTTGTCAGCTGTTTACCTAAGTTGGAACACCAATGTCAAATTCCGTGTATATGAGCCAAAATTTGTACATGTGTGCGTTAAATTTATATGAAGACAATTTTGACAATTCCGTTCCACTCGGTTATTTTTATAGAGCAGCATGTCTACACTCCCAAATGAGTCTACCTTGTGTAAATATACCTTGGGAAAAAGTGTATCTTTTTGGAAACTAAAATGTATCTTTCTCGAAATTTCACTGGCAGCACTGGCCAGTGCTGTCATATCCAGGGTTGTCAGGAGTGCGATTTCTCGACAAACGTGGCGATTTTCAAACTTGTTTGACGAAATTATTTTCGATTTGGCGACATGGCGATTTATAAAATAGTTGGCGATTTTGAAATTGAAAGGCAGACATTTTTCTTATTCTCTTTTGAGCTTGCCTAAACCTTTCACAGAATTCTTAAAAGATCAATATTTTTTAATTCGAATATTTTTCCATTATAAAATGCGGAAATTTTAGTTGTTGTCAAAGATATTTTAAAGATTTGTATAAATCCTAACGTACCTTTGAATACATACACACAAAAAAATCATAGGTAAAATTACCTAAATATATGGTATAAAATTAACTAAGCGCAAGGGTAGCATGGCAGTATCTAAGTTTCTTAGCTAATAAAACTATTAACTTAGGTAATTTCTATGTTCGAAAAAGAATCTAATTATTTTGTTAAAATTACTTAAAAACTTTGAAAATTTACCAATGATAGCAAAGTTATTTTATATTTTTATTTTTAGAAAATTATCTAAGTTTAATTTTGTTCCATAGATTTTAGGTAAATTTACTATATACTTTTTTTGGTTGCATACTTTAAATAAAATTAATTTAATTTCATTGTAATAGTTTATTTATTTTCATCAAAGGGGAAAGTATAAAACATATAAAGATAATATTTACACACAAAATAAACTCATAGCGAACAATTCTCCAATTCTCCAAAATATCATATTTTGGATGAGCGATATATATTTTTTAAACCTATTGGAATTTAACAATAAATTTGATTTATTAAATTATCAAAATAGTGCATATTTGGTTTGCTTTCACTTAAACTTGAATTTTGTTTGTTTTTGTTGTAACAAGCGCATCCAGTGGTTTTCTGTGGAAGTCATAATTGTAATTAGGCCTTCCTTCTTGTAATACTTCTAAATCTTTTTTTACCAGGTTCTTTTCAATGGAATTCGTGTGATAAATAACGAAATGCTTCTTGGTAGTTTAAGATGCCACAATTGTTATATCAATATAATCCAATTTGGAAATGTTCGCTTCGTCCATATTAATCGTCATCAATAAAAGTAATAAATAATTATTGTTTTTATTTTTAAATACATACATCTTTTTTGTAAAAAGTTCAGTGGAGATCTTATGTTTATAATATACTCACATAAATACGTTGTATCTTTATACTCTATCGAATAGTTTTTAATGTATTTTAAATTCAAAAATTTTAAATTGAAATTTAAATTTGAACTTTTTTCACAAAAAAATTTTAAATTGCAAGAAAAAATCAAATAAACCTACATACATACATATATTAAAAAATTCGAAGAATATACCTAACCCAAATAGTAATAATAACAAACATTTTAATATTAATACGATTTCCGTATGTATATTATCAAAGTTATTTTCGGGAATACAAATTTTAATATTAATACGATTTCCGTATGACGTGCTAAATTCCCAGTTTTTCATATTTGATAAATACACTGAAATTTATTGTTGAGGGAAAGCTAGCTTCTATGCGCATTTCACTGGTTGCTTAGGCCAGCTCATCAGGAAACCTTTTCCAGAGATTTTAGAAAAGCCATAAATATTATACAAATAAAACCCTAAAGCGAATAAGAATTATTAACACTCAAAGTCTTACTTGTAACAATATCAAAGCCAAAACAAAACACCAACAATAAACAGTGAGTTTATCTTTTCTTACATTCCCCTACAATTGGTTGGGTTCTTTCCGACTCGAATTGTAGTTGTAAGTGGGTAAAAAGAAAAAACAAAATTTAAAAACAAACTGCTTCATTCTACTGTCTTCGTAAGAAAACAACAAAAAAAAACCAATTTGCCAATTCAGTTTTTTGCACGGGCACATGCAAGTATGTATGTATATTATCAAAGTTATTTTCGGGAATACAAATTTTAATATTAATACGATTTCCGTATGACGTGCTAAATTCCCAGTTTTTCATATTTGATAAATACACTGAAATTTATTGTTGAGGGAAAGCTAGCTTCTATGCGCATTTCACTGGTTACTTAGGCCAGCTCATCAGGAAACCTTTTCCAAAGATTTTAGAAAAGCCAAAAATATTATACAAATAAAACCCTAAAGCGAATAAGAATTATTAACACTCAAAGTCTTACTTGTAACAATATCAAAGCCAAAACAAAACACCAACAATAAACAGTGAGTTTATCTTTTCTTACATTCAAAAAAAACTTTTTTTATAAATTACAAATTATCTTAGGCAACTAAACTTAGTTTTTTGTATTTATATAAAAATAAATAACCTATGTACGCTTTTGTAAAATACCCTAGATTATTTTTTTGTGTGTATGAAACACATGAAAAAAATAAACGTTTGTTTGTTACCCTAGGTCTACACTAACTGCCCGTCTATACCAAAGATAATTATTGCGACATATATTGCAGTAAATGTCAAAATTATGTTATCTTTAATGTAGACAGTAATTTTTTGTACATATTTATTGCCGCCAATTTACGTTGCAGTAATTGTTAGTTCATTTTTGTTGACAATTATTGCTTACATAAAACGTCAAATTTGGTTGTAAGTTGAAAAAAGAATCAAAAAAGAAAAAAAAATTGAAGCATATTGCGTGGGAAAGAAATTATGTTTGTCAAATGGTAGCTAATTATAATTGTAGTAAAAGAATTAAATTAAAGAATTTAATAAACACTAAAATATATAATTATTTTCTTATTCGATCTTTATTATTTAGATTTATATTAATTTGCTTAAGTTCTTTATATATAAAATTTCAATTTTACTTTAACAAAAAAAAAATTAATAAAATTAATATTTTTATATAAAAAAAGGCATCAAGATTAAACAAATTAATATTCATTTAAATAATGAAGTCCAATAAGAAAGAATTTATGTAATTAAAAATAATTTTTGCAAGATAGCGCTAGTTTTTACACCACACCTTCTTCCATGACTTTTTTAAAATTCTGAATTAACATAAATACGTTTTCCCATGCCTTTAACATAAGCTGAGCAATAAGAAATATTGCTCTGTTCTTCTGCCGACGTTATTGCCAACTTGCTGAGATATTTATCTTTAGTGTAGATCTAGGGTAAAGATAATTATCTCAGCAAGTTGGCAATAACGTCGGCAGAATAACAGAGCAATATTTCTTATTGCTCAGCTTATGTTAAAGGCATGGGAAAACGTATTTATGTTAACTCATAGTTTGAAAAAAATCAAGAAAGAAGGTGCAGTGTAAAAAATGGCGGTATCTTGCAAGAATTATTATTATTAATATAAATTCTTTCTTATTCGACTTTATTATTTAAATTTATATTAATTTGTTTAAGCTTGAGTTCATTTTTAATACAAAAATATTAATTTTATTAATTTTTTTATTTTTGTTAATGTTTTGTAATTATTATTTTTATATAAAAAAGAACTCGAACTTAAACAAATTAATATTAATTTTAACAATAAAGATCGAATAAGGAAAAAATTATAATTTTTACAATTTTATTTTAGTGTTTATTTAATTTTTTAATTTAATTATTTTCCTACAATTATAATTTGCTGCAATTTCAAAAACTTAATTTCTTTCTCACACAATTTGCTTCTTTTTTTTTCTTTTTTGCTTCTTTTTTTTAACTGACAACCAAATTGACGATTTTTGTAAGCAATAATTGTCAACGAAAATGGACTAACAATTATTGCAACATAAATTGTCAGCAATAAATATGTACAAAAAATTGCTGTCTACATTAAAGATAAGTGCCGGTTCACACACGTCAAGTTTGTCTCGTCAAGTCTTGAGTTTTTAGGAGAGAGGGGAAAATAAATGGCCTTCTCTTTTCCCTTCTCTCCTAAATGCTCAAGACTTGACGAGTCAAACTTGACGTGTGTGAACCAGCACTAACATAATTTTGACAATTACTGCAATATATGTCGCAATAATTATCTCTGGTATAGACGGGCAGTTAATTAATTGAAAATAGTATTTTAATGATGATTTGTCATTTTATTTAAATCAGTTTTGCCAAAATGTTGAAGCTATAAGCTACGGCAGGTATGTACCATTTTTAATATCATTTGTAATTTTTTGTAACTAAAGTTACCCTGCATAGCTGGCGTTCGGCTGCGCGCAAGGATTTTTTCCTCTATGGTATAACCAATACAGGCTTCGCTAATTTAAGCTGTTCCGCATCTAAAAACAGATAAACATATCTGGTTGGGATAGTGCATCGTCAAATGGCGCCATACTTTTTTATGTTTTTGAGTCTATGAATGGCGTACTAAATGAAAATATTAAGCTTTTGTAATTGAATTGCAATATTTGCATAAAGCTTTTGACGGATCTTTTGTTGATTTAATCCATTTTTTAAACATAGGATTTGATTCCCAAGCCTTTCTATACTTTTGACCAAAGTCGAAACAAGAGGGCAAAAACGGAAGTATTTACTGATAGATGTTAAAAGTGTCAAACATTCCAATATCACGTTTGAAAAGATCCCGTGTTAAAAAAAAGAGCTAACGGAAAAAATTACGATCCAAGAGCATCTAAAAAGAGCTACATCTAGCTCCATATTAGCTAAGTTGGCACCACTGCTAGAGGGGAAAAAATGAGCGAATACGAAAACAAAATACATACCTATTTGCAATCGTTAGCAAATTACTTTTAATTTAAATCAGGGATTTCCAAAATTTTTTTGGTTGTGTATTAGTGAGTACCAGAGAGTAAGCAAATTGAGAGAAAGCATTTATTTACAGCCGCAATAAAATGTTAGTAATACATATTTTAAGTTGTATAACACAAAGGTACAAAATTAAAAATTTTTTGTGTTGATAAAAAATTTGTAGCAATTCTTTACCAATTCAATGTCGCTGATTTTAAAACTACACTTTTTTTTATTCGGAAGCTTTTTGACTCTAAATCAGTTTCAAATATCTTATCAAACAATTGTAAAAAATTAAAGATTTTTATGTTTAAAAAATTCATAAAAAATAAATATTGCACGCAAATCACAGCTGATAGAAAAATTGTCCCTTATTGCAGATTCAAGTTCCAAATTGAACAGTACGACGGCCTACCGTTTGACTGGACAGGGGAAGAGACTCTATAAATTTAGTATTATAATTAAGCCTGTTGCGGTTGGTTTTTTTAGCGGCAAGATATTTATATTTGATGTTTTCACTTTTGGTTTTTCACTTTTGTTTGCCGGGGATTTGGTAGTTGATGTTCAGTTGTGGATTTTGTTTTGTTTGCAGGCTCTGCTGTGAGTGGATGGTGCAGCTGGTGTGTGGAATTTTTCGTTGCCTTAAATTTATTAGTTATTTATGTATTTAGTGTTTAATTTATTTGGATATTTTTTTTTGCACGTCATGGTTTTATTAATTCTAGTTTTTAATTGTCTGTTTTGTTTTGATTCTTTCATTTACACATTTTACAGCGTAGTCAATCATAGTAGTAGACGTGAGGGGAGTATGGCAATGCTCATATAGTTAAAACAGGGTTGGCATTTTCATTCAAGTTGAAGTGGAACGCTGTGAGAAAAAGTGTTAATTTTAAATTTAAAAATTTTATGAATGGGCAAGTTAGACTTTCTGATTACGCATGAGAGCCTGGTAGAGGAAAAACTGTAGCGTAGAGATTTAACCAGGGAATTATGGATGGAGGTCAGCAAGATAGACATATTGAAAAGAAAATGTTAGGAAAAAGTAATCAGGATGAAAGTCTAGATAAGAGATTATATAGAAAATTAAAATGTATATTTAAATGAAAAAGATGGACATTTGGCGGCAACTATAAGGGTCTAGAAAATTCGGTAAAGATATAAAGAAAATTAAAGAAAAATATGGCGAGGCGAGGGAAAACTGTGGAAGGCTAAGGAAAAATGGAAAGGTTGGAAAAATTGTAGGAAAAAGATTTGAAGGAAATTGCATTACAGATCAGATGGAAAAAGTCAGTCAAAGTGATCACACCTACAAAGTTTTTCTAAAATATTTTAAATAAAGTTTTTTCTTAAACAAGTTTTTTTTAAATCAAGTGTTTGTTAACAAAGTTTTTGCAAACTGTGTGTAAAGACAAAGTTCGAGTTTTACTCAAGAGTCCTGGGAGACATATTGAAGTTAAAGTGGAAATTTAATCTTTGAAGATACAAGATAAAACGTAAGGATTAGTTGGTGAAATGTTTATAAAAGTAAAATAAAGAAAATGGTTTTTTTATTTAGCTGGCTGGGGAGAAAAAAAAATAAATTACCTGTACAAATAGAGGCAGGAAAGTTAATAGTTTCCCTGGAGTTAAGGATAATGTTCTAGTGTGTGATCCTAAAGGGTAATTACTGCTACCACAGCCAGGTAACAAATATTTTAAAGTATGCATAAAAAGTCTTCGGAAGGGTAGTGTTATAGCTCACAAATAAAAAAAAAAGAGAAATTTAATTTTAATCCTTTCTAAGAAGCAGTAATGAGGATTTATTAAAATTTGTCATAATTTTAAAAGTCGAAAAAAAAGCTAGCAAATTAAAAATATAAAAAATTAGTGTTATTAAAAGTGTAGAAAAAAAAGAATTAATATTCATAAAAAAAAAGGATAGAGAAAAGCGGGAAAAAATAATATAAAAAGATATAAATTAAATGAAAAATTATTGAATTTAATAGTAATAGTGTAGTTTTTATTAATTTTAATTTAATTCTTTTATTATCAATTTTTAACATTTAGTGCTATAATTTTAGACAGTACAGTGAACGGTTTTGTTTGATATTAATGAAAATTTAGTACCGCCTAAAAATATGTGATATTTTTTTTTGTTTGCTTAAAATATTCTTTTATTTATAATTACGCCGGAAGTAAAATAAAATTGTTCAATTAAAAAGTTAAATCTTTTTGTTTAGTTTTTTTTTGTTATTAGTCCTGAGAGTTTTAAGGACAAAGTGTTAGCCTTAGGGAGCTCCTTCAGGTTAGGTTTAGATAATTGATTAGAAAGTTGTTGAAAAAAAGGAAAAAGGTTTAACTAGAAAGGAAGAATTTTATTTATAGGTGTAGATAAAAGTTTATTTGTTGGTAGAATACTTACATACATAATTGGTGAATTTAGTTTATGAATCTTTTGCTGTACTTGCGGAATTTAAATATATATAAGTATTAATAATTTTGTAATAGTTTTTATTTTATTTAAATTTTGTTTTTTTTTGAAACTGAATATATTAGTATAGGGTATATAAAAATTATATTAAGGAAATTAAATTTGTTTTTTTTTAATAAAATATGTAATTTGTTAATATTAAATAGAAATTCAGAATGAATTGTTTGGATTAAATTTAAAGGGTAATGGCATGAAGGTAAGGTAAGTTGGAGAAGTCGGGTGGTTTAATGGGTCACAAATAAATGTGTGATGGATCTTCTTGTGACATGGCAGGGTGGGCAAACTGGGGGCATAATAACCGCTTCCTGAAAATATAAAGGAATAAGGTATCATTTGTAGGGTGCATGTGTGTTTGTGTAATGAATAGGTTAGATAGTACCTGATTATTTTTTTATGTGCAGCGTACCCAGTGAGAAGGGTTGGAACCTTCTGGGATTTGTTCGCCGTGGCTAGTCGGAAACCTCACCGGTCCCTACGGCTGTAACAAGCCTTTTCCAAATTTTCTTCAGCAATTGCTTGATAAAAACACCATCCCACAATGGTCTTCCTTTCTTAACAATTTCCAATATTACTAAACTTGAAATCTCCATTTTCAGTTTGGGAACTGATTTTGGTTCATTAATTTCCTCTTCTAATAACCATTTTTTAAATTCAATATGAGAATTATAACGTGAAAAAGTTATTTTAGTAAACAGTTAGGGTATTCATAGTGGTAAGAAATATAGAAATGGTATTCACGGTATTGGGTTGCTCATACTTTAAACATCTGTGCATACATTTTTATTCCAGCTAATGGTATATCATAACTTTTTAGAAAATACCAAATACACACATGAGTTTGCCTGCAAAAATGTATAAAGTCATTATAACAGGTCAAAGTTACGTTAAATAGTTACCATAAATTAGTAAGGTTAAAGGCAGAATTAGTCTTTACTTTCTGTTTCTGTTCTGTTCCGTGCCGTTCTGTTTAAAAATTGTAAAAGTTACTTTTTCTGTAGCAACTTATTAGCCATTTATGACAAATTTATTAGTTTTGTACCATCTATTGTTTTATTTCAATAACAGAAGAACTAATCAATTTCACAGGTTTTTTAATAACAAAAACAAATCAGCTGGTTCGTAACAGAACAGAAAGTAAAGACTTACTGAGCCTTAACTCTTTGGGCTCGATCAAATAATTGAAGCATAAACAAGTAAGCAATAAAAATAGTGCGAAACAATAAAGTTTCATTAATACATCAATAAAACACATCTTCTTACCCAAACATTTTACCTACTGTCACATTTGCTTTTATGTGTAGAGGTTATTTACACATAAATTGTAGCAAAACAAGACTTTTTTACTTTTTTTTAAATATTTCTACTTACTTAAGAAAAGTGTTTTCAAAGAAAGAAAAAACCCACCGACGCGATTGGTACAGAAACCAAAATATTTTTACAAGCAAAATACCAACAAATTCTTTTGGCTATTTTTTTTCTTAATAATTTCTGCATTTAGGTACGTCTTTTTAAAGAAAGCAAAAGGGACCCTTTTATAGGTATCAAAGAATTTTTTTCATAAACAAAACACATATCGTTAGCTTAAACGTTGCAGTAAATGTTATTGTTAAAAAAAGTTACTTAATAAAATTTACGTTAGCTTTGCTGTTAAATATTTTCAACAATTTAAATTATGTTAAAATTAAATAGAAATGTTATATTACTCTGCATTTAAGTCTTAAAATTTAGACTCTAAATATTGCACGCAAGGCATGTTACTAAAAGCATTTTTGACCGCACAATATTTTTGAGTGTAAGCTGAAACAAAATAATATAGCATCCGCTAAACATGTACACTTGTCGAAGTCACACCGACGACTGAATTGAAGAGCATAAAAATATGTGTTTGTAGTGGTCAAGGCCCATTGAAAAGGTCTGTGCAAGAAGCCCGATGATCATTGTTTATGTTCTTTTTAATTGTCAAAGTTGTTTACATTTTGCTTACATGTGCATGTATACGTTTATGGTATGCCACACATACACGTTTTTTCCTTTTGCTTTGTATATGTGTCAGTAAATTTTTGACAACTAAAAAGAATCGTATTTTGTTTTTGTACAAGTAAGCAGACCTGTTAGATGGGCCTTGGTAGTGGTTTGCACAATTGTGCAAAGAAATGGAAACCCCTGATTTAAATACCCACACATACCACTTAGAGGGCAGGGCGGTTTTTTAATCCAATGGGCCCCACGGGCCTTAGCCACATTTTTTTCTGAACCGGGAGTATTTTTTCGTGTGCCTCTTAAGCCACATTTTGCCATTTTTTTTTTGAATTCGTAATCAATGTTCGAACCTAACACTAAATATCGCTCATTGTGATTGGTTCGGTATATTCGTTTCCCTGTTAGTCATCTTTGGAACACAAAAATAATACCGTTTTTATCAAACTCAACAAAAGATGAGAACATTTAATTCCGTTTGGTTTATTTAAATTCACAAACATCATTGTGTTCGGTTCGGCTCATTAATGTTCTTCCCTTTTGGCTGGTAAAAAAACCAAAAACTTTTTGCAAAAACAAATTTTTATTATAAAAATAATATTTTTAACACTTTTCATTCAACTTCTTCTCAAAACAAAATCATATGACGTTTGACCATATTTTTTAATTCGCCGTGGAAACAGCTGATGAACGGCTGACGAAATGAGTTTACCTGTTTGAATTCGCCTTGGAACCGTTGGTATACTTCCAAATTTTATGAAGGTCCTCTTGCTCTTCAGAAATTAAAGTCATCAACGAGCAGTGAACAAAACAGTCTTTAAAAAAAGCAAACACTGAAAGTGAGCTACATATGTATGTGAAATTATAGAAACACAACAGGTGAATAAAATCATGGCATTCTATTGAATCACGCTAATAATAAAAGAGATAAACGGACCATGTAGAGGTAGCTAGAGTGAATAACTCTGCTGCTAAGTATCATAGCTCTAAGTATCATTCGACCAAGAACAACGGAACCCCAAGGTCAACCAGTGCCTGCCTCTATCCTCAAATTGTTAAAGCACCCTCTATGTCCAGGAATGCCGCCAAGGTGTATTCCTTGTTTCGCAATCCCCGCTCCACATTACCCGCCTTGGGTATAAAAACTACCCTGACCTCCCTCCACCCTCTAGGAATGTACCCGTTCAGTAAGCATACCCTAAACAGTTCCACCAACAATAGGAGTGATGATTTCCCGATGTTCAGCAGCATCGCCCGAAAGATACCATCTGGTCCTGCCGATTTGTTAGACCCAAAGGTATTAACCGCCTATGTTACCTTATCACTTTTCCACTTCGTCACCGCCTGAGCCCGATCCTGAGAAGGGGTCGCAGACCAGTGTGTGAGCGATATTTAAATCTGGTTATTAGCAGAGTGCCAAACAGAAAGTTATTTCTCTGCACAAACACGAAATAAACAATTCAATTTTTCCCCCTATGTTTACTTTTTGCAAATTTATTGAATTGAAGTGCGATTAATCGATTTCGAAAATCGAAATAAAAAAAAGTCGATAACAAAAATCGAAAATCTTATTGTGATTTGCGAACAATTATCAATGATATCAGTCAGTATTGAATGATTTGTTTACTATGTATTGATAAAAATAAATTTAAAGAAAGATATTTTTCTTTAAATATATTAAAACAAAATATACACAATGCCTCGACAATTGTGGGGAGAATTTGTTGAGGAAGATAAATCTCAGCAAAATGAGGAAAGCAAAATGATACCTTTAGGAGCTAAACGTATTAAATTGTCAGAGTTGCAAAATCAACAACCAATGGAAGTTAATAAGAAGTAATTCTATATTTATATTGAAATTAAATTACATTTTACTATGTATATAATTTTAGTGTATTAGTTAAAGTTAGGAACCCTCTTGTGACACAAACGATAGAAGTAATGAAGCAAACAGAAATGTTACAATCTCTTATTGATACATATTCTAACAAATCGGTAATTTAATTTTTTTCATTAATTGCAAGCTGTAATTGAAAACCTTTCATTTCCAGGGTACTTCAACTTATTTATTAAATCCTTGTCAAATGATACCTGAGGTCGATTTTCCTCCAGAAAATGCCGCAGAATTTGTTTCTGATGAAAAGTTTACAAAGCCTATTTGGTTTGTTCCACCACGCGATAGTAATTTTGCCAAGGGAATTCCTTCACATTACCCGCAAGTTAATTCCGAGATATGCAGAGCTTCACTACGTAAGGCAGTATGTGGTCAAATGAGAGTGGCTGGTTTTACAGATACTGCTGAATCCGCTCTAATTCTTTTTGCCGATGCTTGCGAAGAGTTTATACTCAATTTAATGCATCATGTTAAGGAAGTACATTCTAATGATGTCAAATTGGAAACACAGAGAGATATAGAAGTTAAAAATTTAGAAAAGGCCTATTATTCAATGACAAATAATTCGTTGATCCAAGTTCACAATTACTTTAAACATCATTTAATCGCTCGCAATCGCATGGAAATTGCGGAATTTAATGGAGCTTTTCAGGAATATGATAAATTGATGAAAGAGAGCCAAAATATGCAGAAGGAAGAATTTCAGGAAGGAGATTTTATGAATATCTTTGAAACTACTGATGGCAATGCCATGGGAATGCAAGATTTCAATGGTGTTGTTCCCGCTACAAGTGCGGGAGGCAATACCAATCCCAATGGTAGCAGTAATATTGTTCATCAAAATACGATAATGAGTATATTAGAAGGCCAAAATCAAATAACAGTACAACAAGATTCTCATCCCACTGTTGATATTCACGCATATAACGCAGATATTAACCCAACTTTTCAAAATCATGAATAAATTAAAACTGTTGAAAGTACTTATTTTTTGATTAATTTTTAGTTTCCTTTGTAACAGGTTAACCTAATATTAAATTCAAATTGGTGGGGTGCTTTAAAACCATGGGAGATAAGGCCATGATGGCTTTATTGCTCAATTGAATGAGAGATAAAGCCATAATGGCCTTATTGCCCAATCATTGAGAGGTATTTTTTTCGCAAATGAGAGATAAAACCATATTTTTCCAGAATATTGTTACTTTACTTTAGCGTTTCCGGGAAAAGTCATTTTTTATTCTTGTAACGCACGCAGGAAAACTTTATTCAGCGAAGCCACCTGCCGTGTCCTACTGGAGGAGAAAACCCTTAAGAGCGGCCGCAGGCCGCCACGCAGAAAAACTTTAGTATGCGAAGCCAGATTCCAATACTTTACTTTAGTGTTTCCGAGAAAAGACATTTTTTTATTCTTGTGACGCACGCAGGAAAACTTTATTCAGCGAAGCCACCTGCCGCGTCCTACTGGAGGAGAAAACCCGTAAGCACGGCCGCAGGCCGCCACGCAGAAGAACTTTAGTATGCGAAGCCAGATTTCAATACTTAACTTTAGTAAAAGGGAAAATCATTACCTTTTAATTATAAAAATAAGAAAACTATTAATTAATGTAAAATGCAAAAGTTCTTCAAAACTGAAATGAGAGATAAAGCCATTTTCTAAAATTACTTATGTGAGCTAAGGCCATGATGGCTTTATCTCCCATTCAAATGGACAAAAAACTTAAAAGGCTTTATCTCCCTTTTGAATGAGAGATAAAGCCATCATGGTCTTATCTCCCATGGTATTAAAGCACCCCATCTTCAAATTACCCAAAGTATGTAAACATTATAACTAACAGGCATATGTCACAGAAATTGTACAAAAATCAAAGTTTACACATTTTTCAATTCGCACCATTTTTGTTTACTTCTTTGAATTATAAACAAAATTTTAACTACGCTCTATCGCAAGGGAATGAATCGCTAGATTTTCCGCTTACCGCTAAAACGTATTTTTTCCCGCGATTGACATTTCAAAAACTCTAGATTTAGCTTGAAAATCTCTAAATTGGCAACAGTGCTGCCGTGCCACTTTTTTGACCCCTTTGTTTTAAATCCCCTTTTCTATCATTTTGTAGTTTTTTGTGCCCCTTTTTGAACCAAATTTTTTTTATACTGTCAATCAATGAATCCGAGCTCAATTTGAAGAGAAAATAGCATCTAATTTGGAAAAAATTAAAATAATTCAGGAAGGGCTATCTATTAACAATAAAATTTACCTCAAATTTCTAGTATATGTATTAAATATTATGAAAAATTAAACCTCAATTTTCAAAACGAATCATCACAAATTATATATTTAGTTTCATCCACGAAAGATATTGTATTAGAAATTTTTAAAAATTTTTTAAAAAAAGAGTATGTTATGTAAACAAATATAGAACAAATTGATTTTGTTGATGTTCTGAATATAAAAGAAACTCTTAATATATATCGGCCACGAAGCCGAGCTACAAATATGTACTAACAACATCTTAAGTAGTGATATTGTATAAATTAAAAACAACATTTTACTTTTTTACCAAAAGCTGTGCAAAGAAATTTTATCACGAATTAATATTAGCGATAAGAGGCTGAGTTCATTAAAGGTTTTAGATCCAGTATTTATTAAGTCAGCTGAAGACATATGTAAATTAATTTGAAAGTGTTACCGTTTTTATTGATATAATTACTAACCCAGATGATTTTGTAAAAGAGTTCAAACTTTTAGAAACCAGATCAAACGATAAAAGCTATGAAGCAATTTTTAAAATATCTAAGCCTAAAAAATTTTGGTACGAAATTGGCAATTTAAAAAATTGTTTGGGTGAAAATTTATATCCAAACTTGTATAAATTTGCTTCGTATGTTTTTACTTTACCACATAGTAGTGAATCCGCTGAGCGGATTTTTTCTAAGTTAGCATATTTAAAAAATAAAGTGACAAATAAACTGAAAGTAGATACCTGTCAGCCTATGTTATCCGCTTTAAATTTGTATCAAAATGACTTGGAAGATTGGATTCCAAGTGATGAATTGATTAATAAATATAGATTTACGTTTTCAAAAAAATAGTTAATAGTTGAAGAAACAACATAACACTGCAATTTATAAAAAAATGGATCTGTACCTGATATTAACTATCTTCCTATATATGCTTTTTACTCGAGGTTTTTTCGTAACTTAATTTTTTTGGTAAAAAAGTAAAATAATCCAAGTGCCAAATATTTATGTACATATACTTACATATATTATATATACATATATATATTATGTATGTATATTATATTATACATATCTCTATCTATTTAAATGTAAAGTTTTTTTGTATCAAATCATATTATGAACTATTTTTTGTTTTTGTAAGTATTGTTATTACACTATTTTAAGCTCGTTTTATTTACAAGTAATTAGTAACTGTTTTTGTATAAATAATTGAAATGAAAATTTTATGCAACAGTTCATTATCGTTTACTTGCAAACAAGACATGTATTTTCACGATATATGTATATACATATATGTATATATATATATATATGTGTGTGTTTTCCCAAACAATTTGCATTATATACCTATAATGTATTTTTTTTATAAATATGAAGTTTATTTTTTGTTATGTTTAGTTTTCGATGAAAATAATTGAATAAATACATACGTTTTTTTTTAAATTTTCCCGTTTTTAAAGTTGCCCCTTTTTTTCTCAGAATTCCCCTTTTTGTAACACTTTTTTTTTTAAAATCCCCTTTTTGTGCCCCTTTTTGAAAATTTTGAACGGTAACACTGCTAGCTAGATATGTATGTGCACACGAAATCGTATACCCTAGATCTAGATCGTTACGCTAGGTCTCCACGTAGCAATATTTTTTGCTAAGCACAAGCAATAACGTCGGCAGAACCATGGCGCAATAATTGCTGACTATATTGCTGGAGAACACGTGAAATTGCTTTGCCATATAAAAACGTATAGAGAAATTAAAGCAGATTGCTAAGCAATAATTGCTCAAGCAATAAGAAGAGCAATCATTGGGTAAAGATAAATATCTCAGCAAGTTGGCAATAACGTCGGCAGAACAACAGAGCAATATTTCTTATTGCTCAGCTTATGTCATGGCCCAACTAGTAGGTCTGCGCGCAACTACAACAATCCAACAATAGAAAAAACAACACGCATTTTGTTTGTGTGAAAAATGATAAAGATGTCAACAAGGCGAATTCATGTAAACGGTGGTGTCGATACTACAACAAGTAACAACACCAAAAACACAACAATGTATTTTTTTGTTGCTTTCGTTGGCCGATATGTCAAAAACACAAGTAACTTTTGACGTTCCTCTCTGTAATTAAGAAAAAAAAGTAGCACAGCTGTGTTTTCAACGCCACCTGAAAGTCAATTCGCCTTGGATGTCAAGAACAAAAGCAATTGTTAGTGTAAAAAATGGTATAAATGTCAAAAGCGATTGCTACAAAAACAATTGCACGTAAAAAACACAACTCTGCAAAAAATCAGCAGGCATTTCAAGCAGATCTACTAATTGGACCATGGCTTATGTTTAAGGCATGGGAAAACGTATTTATGTTAATTCAGAATTTTTAAAGAATCAAGGAAGAAGGTGCAGTGTAAAAACTAGCGCTATCTTGCAAAAATTATTTTTATTAACATAAATTCTTTCTTATTTGACTTCATTATTTAAATGAATTAATTTGTTTAAGCTTGAGGCCTTTTTTATATAAAAATATTAATTTTATAAATTTTTTTTTGTTAAAGTAAAATTCAAATTTTATATACATATAAAGAACTTAAGCAAATTAATATAAATCTAAATAATAAAGATCGAATAAGAAAATAATTATACACACAAAAAAATAATCTAGGTAAGTTTACCAAGGGTCGCATAGGTATTTTATTTTCATATAAAAACAAAAAACTAAGTTAAATTGCCTAAGATAATTGGTAAATTATAAAAAAAGTTTTGCCTAAAATGTTTGATAATATTCCTAAAGTAAAGTAAAGTAAATCTTTATTGAGTCTTTTTAGAACATATGTTAAGATACGAAAACGACAGTATCAAAATAAAATTATATAAAATGATCTTAGAACTATGATTGTTTTGCTCTAATATACAATGTAAGTGGAAAGCTACACGCTTAACTGAGAAGGAAGATGTATAATTGAACACTTCGTTAAAATGTATAAAATAACGTTTGCTCGTGACGTTAACAATGTCAGGCAGAGATATTCTGCTAAAATAAATAAACTTAAAACTAAAAAACACTTAACACTAATAAAACTACACCATAAAACGGTGTCTTACGAAAAGAAATACATTCAAGTAATCACAAATTAGTAGGGTAAGTCGAATTGTATAGTTATACAGGTAAGTATGTACATATGAAAATAAAATAATAATAAAAGGTATCACAGATTTGTAAATCATTTAGCCTCTATGTGAGCCCGGATTGGACCCCGTGTAAAAATCAGGCATGGCCAAGGAGACGCTGTTGGAATCCAGGTATAGCCCTATGATGCCAATGGGGGATAAGTAGTTGGAGCCAGACCAATCAATATATTTCTCGGATTCAAAAATGTCCTTTAGAAGGCTGTTGTCATGGAAGTCAAGTTTCTCTACAAACTTCTTTGTCAGGGATAGCGCATATGTGCTGAATGGGGTCACAGATGATGTTTTGTATATTACAGCATTTGAGTAACGTTTCGTGTGAGTTGAGAAATTCATATTGATGCATTTTCTGATTACCTTCCTTTCAAATAACTCAATTTCTCTAGCTACTGTAGGTGAAATGGTAAACCAGATTGGGAAACCATAAACCAATATTGATCTGATGGCAACTTTATATATGAGAAGCTTAGTGTTTTTATGTAGATGTCTGCTGTTTAACAATCTGGAAAACATGCCTGAGATTCTCTTAACTTTGGCTAGAATCGTCCTTCCATGGTTATTAAATTTAAGCAGTTTGTCGAATGTTATTCCCAAGTACTTTAGGCTGTTTTTAAAGGGTATTTCAGTGCCTTCAAGGTATAGTTGTAGGTTTTTGCTTTCCGGGACTACTGATCTTGGACACTTTCCGGAGGCATTTCTTATACAGATGGCTTCGGACTTTGCAGCATTAATTTGAATTCCCCATTTCTTGTAATATTCATTGATGCTTCCAAGATGTGACGAAACTTTTTCCAGCGCTTGGTTAGGAGAATGATCGTGGGAAAAGACTAAGCAGTCATCTGCATATAAGATAGCTGCCGAATCAGTTGTTTCGTGTGGGAAATCGTAAAGAAAAAGATTAAACAGAATTGGGGCTAGTACGCTGCCCTGTGGAACACCGCTATTAACATTTCCAAGGCCAGAACAGGAGTTATTGATTTGGATGGTAAATTTTCGATGATGGAAAAAACTTTGCAATAATTTAAGCAAAAATGGATCAACACCTAGATCCACTAACTTATATAGAATACCTTTATGGCAGGCTGTGTCAAATGCTTTTTGAATATCCAGCGAAACTGCGACTGTGCATTTTTGGATCCTAAGATTTGTTGTTACGTCACTATGGAACTTCAATAATGCGTGTACTGTTGAATTAGATTGCCTGAACCCAAATTGGAAGCAGGATAATGGATTAAATACAAAGTCATCATCCAGTTTTTTCTTTAGAATATGTTCTAAAATTTTCCCAAGATTGGAGAGCAGTGAAATCGGGCGAAATTCATCCATTCTCAGACTTTCTCTTTTTTTCTTAATTGGTAAAATTTTGGCCTGTTTCCAATCAGCTGGAAAGTAGCCGTTATTTATGCAATTATTGTACACAATAGTCAGAAACTTAAATGCTGTGATGGGGAATTTTTTGATAATATAATTAGAAATTCCATCAATTCCAGATGATTTTTTATTATTAATCCTACTAACAATATCTTTAATAGTACCAACGCTTACAAAATGGTAAGTATCAACATTTTCCAATGAGTTAAAAGCGTTATCAAAGGCGTAAATGGAGTTCGAAATATTAGCAGTGCTGTTTAAAACACGTTCGGAAAGGTCATCAACAGGATTTGTTGGAAGTCTCTCTTCATAAACTGAGCTAAAATGTCCTTGAAACAACTCACATATCTCATCATCATCTGTTGTTATTACATCATTATGTATGATTTTATTACAAAAGGAATTACTTTTACCAATGACTTCGTATATTTTCTTGAACGCAGTGGGACCTGGTTTTATTTTTTCCAGACGTTGGCTTAAATGCTGTGCTTGTTCCATATTAATCATCTCTTTTATTATGGTTTTTAAAAGTTGAACTTGCTTTGAGATTATGTTATATTCAGGGCTGTGCCTGTTCCCATTTCGATGAAAAATTTTTTTTAAATCTTTTTGCCATCTGTGCTTTATTTTGAGAAATTTTTTTATTTTATCAGATATAAATATCTTATTTTTTATCTGAATTTTTTCCGAATGTAAGTTAGAAACTGAGTTTATTATTGTTGTAAACTCTTTTATGAGTTGATTGATTTCAAGGTTTTCCAAGTTTCTATTTTCAGGTGGCATAATGCTTATGGTTGAAATTTCCAAATCACGACTAAAGTGTTGCCAATTTGTATTTTTGAATGATTTAAATAGGCGCGGGCTACGTATAATAAACTCAAAGCTATCGAGGTGGATTTCAACTTTAATTGGGAAGTGGTCTGAGAATGAAGAAAGACTGGTGACTTTAAAATTCGAAACGTCATTATTTAGCAAGTCTCCACCAACTAGAAAATGATCCAAAAACGATGCACCATTGGGAAAGGATGGCGAGTTATCCGATAGTCGAATCACATCTAGGATATTGTCTTGGAGCCAACATTGCAAGGCTCTCCCATTAGAGTTGTCAGTTTGATCACCCCAGATAGGGTTTTTGGAGTTAAGATCGCCTCCTAATATAAAACCGTCGTAATTTCTGGAAATATCCAATATTTTGTTAAGTCCATCAATTACTCCCGACGTTGGGTGGTTACATGGTATGTATAAGGAGCCAAACAATATATTTTTCCATGTATTATTTACCTTAAGCTTTATATGAATAAATGATCCAAAAAAGGTTATATTACCAATGTTAACTCGTTTATAATCAATTGAGTCTTTTATTATCACAGCTACCCCAATACGTGAATTATCGTAAATAAAATTATAACCAGTAAGGTTAATTTTAACGCATTTATTAAGGTGGCATTCCTGAATGAAACCTATGTCAATTTTGTTATGGAACAATGTATTTATGAGTTCTACGCGTCTACTTGTATCAACAAGAGAACGCACGTTGTAAGTAATAATTTTTAGAAATTTAGGGGCAATTAAATTGGTTAACCTTGCTTAGAATGCGCATGAATTCTTCCTTTGCTGCATTTTTTGACATTTTTTTATTTTTAAAATTAGTTAGAAAATACTCAATTTCCTCTTCTAGTGACATTTCTTCAGGTTCCATAAAAAGAGTTTTCAGCTTCATAAATTCCTCAATTAAGGACGATTTGACATTGGTGTTAGTACTTAAGATTTGCTGCGGTCGCAGCCAGCTTGCATATGACATTCCCTGGGTAACCCTGGATGAGGATTGTACAACCCTGGACACGTTAGCGGTAGCAACTGACTTTTTCTCACGTTCTTCGTTTATTCGTTTTTTTTTATCTGCAATATATTTTCTAAAGGCTTTACAACCTCGCCAATTTGCTGGGTGACCACATTCACCACAGTTCACACAAGTTACTTGTGAAGTTTGCTCTTCCTCTTTTCTGGCACATTCATTAGGATTGTGTGCTTTATCGCATTTGACACATTTAAATTCTCTGTTACAATTACGGGCAAAGTGCCCCCAACGTTGACATCTCCTGCATTGTATTTCACCATCTTTTTTCTTTGGTTTTTCCCACACAATTGACTGACTCAGGAGGTACCTAATATGAGCCACATCGCCTAAGCCTTTTCCTGTAAAGAGAGTAATAATGAATAAACCAGTGTCAAATTCATTTTTTTTTGAGAAAGCGGTGGTAAATTTCGATACTTTAGATACAACATTAGGAACCAAATCATTCAAAGCCTTTTCAATATCAGTAATCTCCGTGCCAGAATACAAACCACGAATAATTAAGGATGTTTTACGTAGTTCCTTAGGAGTAAAAGAGTAGGAGTTGATTTGTTTACTCTTTAACATGGCCATCATTTCTTCATGAATCTTTACATCAGCAAAATAGACTTTACTTTTGCTTCTGTTGACATTCTTAATTTTAAATGTGATTTTTGGTGTTACGGCTTCCAGTTGATTAACTAAGTCGTTTATGTTGACATTGTAAATAAATATTGGTGGGCAGAATGTTGGCCTTGAAGGCATATCCACTGGTATTGATGGCTTTCTTAACCTCAATCTTTCAGCAGCTTTAGCTGAAGATTCGTCGTTTTTAATGTCTAAGTCTGCCAGAACAGCAAACCTGTTATGGTTGTTTACTGCTGGTTCGGAGTGCTTCACCATAAGACTTGAGACATCAATGTTAATTGGTGGCTCTGATATGTTATATTTTCTTTTCTTTATGACTTCATTTGCACCATGAGGCGGATTGTCAATGATAGCATCAAAATCATCGTCGTCCATTTCATCATCCCCCATACTTGGTTAACAAGTTTTATAGTTTTCTATTTATGTTTTTTTTTTTAATATTTGTAAATATGAATATTTAAGTTTTAATTTTTTCCTTTTTTTTCCTTTCTTTGCAACAAATTATTTCTCTTTATTTAGCTTTTTCCTTTTTGAATACAAATCTTTGAAAGTTAAATGCTCTGCTTTCAAAAAAAAAACTTCTTTTTGTCCGATAATATTCCTAATTGAGTTAGGTATCTTCTTCGAATTTTTTTAATATACATAGTTTTATTTAATTGTCAGTTGGATTTTTTTTTTTTGTGAAAAAACGTTAAAATTTAAATAAAACTAAAGGAAATGAAATTAAAAGTATATTATGTACATTTGTATGTTAAATAAAAAATATGTTTATAGGAAATGGGCAAAGAATTTAAAAAGCCTAGACCGATGAACATCTTAACACACAGTCTACAACAGACATGAAATGCTTAAGATTAAAAGTTATATGATGTTAGTGTTAAGTATAGACTCATAATGTTAGAGGTTGTCAAATGTCAGAACATGGTTGTTAATGCAAATGTTTTAACACCGCTTTTATAACATCATGTTATAACAGCAAATTACGCCTGTTGTAGACGTGGAGTTAGGGTTTAAAAGTCGACCAAGATATTAATTAATTTCTGAGGGTAAGACAGTAATTTTAATACTTAAAGACACCGACATTTGGATGAAAAGCAACGCGAAACTTTGATCAATAGCAAAATGTTAAAGGGTGCACGTGAGAAAAAAAACGGAAATGGCTAAGTAGATAGATATTGCATATTCTTTTCCAGTATTTGTATCTAAGAAATTATTTTATTTTCAGATTTTAAAAACCCACCAAGAAAGCTAAAAATTAAGACGGAAACTTATAGGCGATAATTTGTTACTTAAAGATACTTAACATTTGGGTAGTTAGTGGGTGTGCCATCACAGCCCTAGTAATCAATATGAACCCATAGACTGAAGTACATTTACAGACAGAAGATCTAGATCTTAGATTTAGAAAGACAATGACAATTATTTAGAAAGTTTCATTAGATTATTTAGTTAATTCTTGAAAATTAAAATGTTACGTAACGTGTAAAAGTTTATCATTAAATTTATGTATATCTTTGTAAAAATTATATATTTATAAATAAAATGTTGTAAAGAAATGAAGAAGGTAGTTAATTTTATTTAAATTAAAAAAAAAGTAGTAAATTTACCTAAATGCTATGTTCTTGTACAAAATTGAACTTTGATAATTTTCCAAAAATAAAACTATAAAATAACTTTGCTATTATTGGTGAATTTTCAAAGTTTTTAAGTTATTTTAACAAAACTTATAGATAATTTTTCGAACATGGAAATTACCTAAGTTAATAGTCATATTACCTAAGAAACTTTGATACTGCCATGCTACCCTTGCACTTAGATAATTTTATACCATATTTTTAGGTAATTTTACCTATGATTTTTTTTGTGTGTATGTATTAATAAAAATAATTTTTGTAATTTTATTTTAGTGTTTATTAAATTCTTTAATTTAATTGTTTTACTACAATTATAATTAGCTACCATTTGACAAACATAATTTCTTTCCCACGCAATATGCTTCTATTTTTTTTTCTTTTTTGATTTTTTTTCAACTTACAGCCAAATTTGACGTTTTATATAAGCAATAATTGTCAACAAAAATGTACTAACAATTATTGCAACGTAAATTGGCGGCAATAAATATGTACAAAAAATTACTGTCTACATTAAAGATAACATAATTTTGACATTTACTGCAATATATGTCGCAATAATTATCTCTGGTATAGACGGGCAGTTAGATTTTTAAGCGAAACCCTAAATTTATATACATACATATCTATCTATAATATAGGACCAAATGGAAATAATATGGCGAATATCATATGCAATAATATTGTAAGTGTATGGGCCGCTTAAGTGTGGCAATATACACCGAGGTAAAACATCTGCAATTTTAAACCAAAAACCTTCAAAACTGCACTTTGGCAATTTTGGGGTATAAAATCTTCAAAATGCAGATAAATCTATACTTCTGCCATCACTGCGTGTGTCGAGACATCTCTTAATATGGCAGCCCTAATTATACTATGAAAATAGTTTGCTTTTACTGCCCGTCTATACCAGAGATAACGCTTTAAAATATTGGTCCTAGACCCACCTTAAAGTATACCGATCGACTCAGAATCACTTTCTTTGATAAAATTTGGGACATATGTAGGTTCATATTGGCACAAGGACCAAGCCTATTGAAAATGGGCCGAATCGTAGGACCACGAGGGAAGATAGGGGGAAATTTCTTCCTCTCAGAAACTATCAAACCGATTTTAATGAAATTAAAAACATAGATAGAACCATATCTATATACACACAAAAGGTATGCATTTTTTAAAAAATAGGACCACGAGGGGAGATAGGGGCAATTTCTGCCTCTCAACCCGATTTTAATGAAATTTAAAACATATGTAGATAGATCCGTACCTATATGGGCACATAAGCTATACAGTTTTTCAAAAATTGGACCACAAGGGGAGGTAGTGGGCAATTTCTGCCTCTCACAAACTTTCAAACCGATTTTAATGAAGTTTATAAACATAGATAAATCCATATTTATATGAACATATAAGCATGTTGTGTTTTTTAATACTGTGATGTAGGGTATCATATAGTCGGGCTGGACCGACAATACTTTCTTACTTGTTTTTGTTTATTTTATGTACATATTAAATAAAATATGAATTGTTTTTATTATTTATAATAAAAAAACTACTTTTTTCCAAAAATAAGATTTTTTCTTCAAAAATAAGATTATTTTTTGGTGAAATTAAAATTGTTTGCTGAAAATTTCTGGAAGCCCTGTGACTGACGCAAAATACCCAAGTAACTAAAAGTGAACTACTAAACGAGATGAACTTTTGTTAAATGAACTCTAATGACAAGTCACCTAAATGAACTATTAAGACCAAGACTAACTAAGACAGAGAGGGATCAACTGACTGTTCTTCTTTATTTTTTCTCTTTTGCTAGATCTTAAAATTTTTTTTCATTCTTCTTATTTTTGGCGTTGACATTTTTATTTTTGAAACAACTAACGGGATTCTCTTGTAAGTTCTATGTACAAATACGTATGTATGTAGTATGTAAATACTTAAGGCTAGTTTACACTATTATACTTTGTATTAATACATGTCAAAAACTCAAGTATTATGTAAAAGTCTAATAGTATGAATGCAAGTGTGATGAAAATGACAAGTATTAAAGAACAAATTTTGACATCCCATACGACTTCATCGTTTTTTGAAAAATTTCAAAACAATAAATATGAAACTGATAAATATTTCAGGAAATTTACAAGCAAAAGGAAAAGTTTAGTTTTAATTAAAAAGCAAAATGTAAGGTTTTTGTGAAAAATGAAAGTGGTTAAAACGTTATTGCATACATATTTCCCTTAATCTTTAATATAAAAAAAAACAAAATATAAAAAATTACAATGATGCAAATGTTTTAGTTTTATAATGTTATGACTTTTAAGCGTCTTAAATCACTGAAATAGATCTTAATTTGAAAAGTAAGCAGCATTAGTATTTGAAGATGTTTATTATTAATACGAATGGCCATAAGACTTTTCATTGGATCAGGGTTGTATTTTATTTCATGTGTGAGTGTTTATACTTTGTGTGATGGTGTGATTAAAAACTGTCATGTTAAATTAGATTTTTTGACAGTCGCAACAAAACTCATTAGATTTCTATCTCGCAAAGTATTATGGAATACGTAAGGTTTGTGAGATAGTGTAATCTAGCCTTTAGTAGGGAAAATTTACAAAACCTTTTACGTAGATTCTAGAAACTTTAAGATTTTAGGTTAGTTTCGTATACAATTTTAGCTCTGTTCCACATGCATAACGAAACAGTCCAAACATGCACAAAATTACCCAAAAGCGTTCCACATAACAATTATTGTGCAATAAAGAGAGTAATTAAGAGAGTAATTTTTTTCATTTCCTGTACAAATTTGCACGAACTTTTTCTTTGGGTAAGTTCGGACAGGAAAAACCAATCAGCTGTTTTTGTTTACATATGAAACTGATAAATATTTCAGGAAATTTACAAGCAAAAGGAAAAGTTTAGTTTTAATTAAAAAGCAAAATGTAAGGTTTTTGTGAAAAATGAAAGTGGTTAAAACGTTATTGCATACATATTTCCCTTAATCTTTAATATAAAAAAAAAAACAAAATATAAAAAATTACAATGATGCAAATGTTTTAGTTTTATAATGTTATGACTTTTAAGCGTCTTAAATCACTGAAATAGATCTTAATTTGAAAAGTAAGCAGCATTAGTATTTGAAGATGTTTATTACCCTAGGTCTACACTAAAGATAATTATCTCAGCAAGTTGGCAATAACGTCGGCAGAATAACAGAGCAATATTTCTTATTGCTCAGCTTATGTTAAGGCATGGGAATACTACAATAATTTGCTACAATATCACAAAATTATTTTCTTTCCCACACAATTTGCTTCTATTTTTTTTCTTTTTTGCTTCTTTTTTTCAATTGACAACCAAATTTGACGTTTTATTTTAGCAATAATTGTCAACAAAAATGGACTAACAATTATTGCAACATAAATTGCTGGCAATAAATATGTACAAAAAATTGCTGTCTACATTAAAGATAATATAATTTTGACATTTATGCAATATACGTCGCAATAATTATCTCTTGTATAGACGGGCAGTTATTAATACGAATGGCCATAAGACTTTTCATTGGATCAGGGTTGTATTTTATTTCATGTGTGAGTGTTTATACTTTGTGTGATGGTGTGATTAAAAACTGTCATGTTAAATTAGATTTTTTGACAGTCGCAACAAAACTCATTAGATTTCTATCTCGCAAAGTATTATGGAATACGTAAGGTTTGTGAGATAGTGTAATCTAGCCTTTAGTAGGGAAAATTTACAAAACCTTTTACGTAGATTCTAGAAACTTTAAGATTTTAGGTTAGTTTCGTATACAATTTTAGCTCTGTTCCACATGCATAACGAAACAGTCCAAACATGCACAAAATTACCCAAAAGCGTTCCACATAACAATTATTGTGCAATAAAGAGAGTAATTAAGAGAGTAATTTTTTTCATTTCCTGTACAAATTTGCACGAACTTTTTCTTTGGGTAAGTTCGGACAGGAAAAACCAATCAGCTGTTTTTGTTTACATATGAAACTGATAAATATTTCAGGAAATTTACAAGCAAAAGGAAAAGTTTAGTTTTAATTAAAAAGCAAAATGTAAGGTTTTTGTGAAAAATGAAAGTGGTTAAAACGTTATTGCATACATATTTCCCTTAATCTTTAATATAAAAAAAAAACAAAATATAAAAAATTACAATGATGCAAATGTTTTAGTTTTATAATGTTATGACTTTTAAGCGTCTTAAATCACTGAAATAGATCTTAATTTGAAAAGTAAGCAGCATTAGTATTTGAAGATGTTTATTACCCTAGGTCTACACTAAAGATAATTATCTCAGCAAGTTGGCAATAACGTCGGCAGAATAACAGAGCAATATTTCTTATTGCTCAGCTTATGTTAAGGCATGGGAAAACGTATTTATGTCAACTCATAATATGAAAAATCAAGGTAGAAGGTGCAGTGTAAAAACTCCCGCCATCTTGCAAAAATTATTTTTATTAATATAAATTCTGTCTTATTCGACTTATTTTTTAAATGTTTATTAATTTGTTTAAGATTGAGAACTTTTTTATTTTTGGTAAAATAAAATTTATATTTTTATATAAAAAAAAACTCAATCTTGAACAAATTAATATAAATTTAAATAATAAAGATCGAATAAGCAAAAAATTATATTAAAAATAATTTTTACAATTTTATATTAGTGTTTATTTAATTCTTTAATTTAATTATTTTACTACAATAATTTGCTACAATATCACAAAATTATTTTCTTTCCCACACAATTTGCTTCTATTTTTTTTCTTTTTTGCTTCTTTTTTTCAATTGACAACCAAATTTGACGTTTTATTTTAGCAATAATTGTCAACAAAAATGGACTAACAATTATTGCAACATAAATTGCTGGCAATAAATATGTACAAAAAATTGCTGTCTACATTAAAGATAATATAATTTTGACATTTATGCAATATACGTCGCAATAATTATCTCTTGTATAGACGGGCAGTTATTAATACGAATGGCCATAAGACTTTTCATTGGATCAGGGTTGTATTTTATTTCATGTGTGATTGTTTATACTTTGTGTGATGGTGTGATTAAAAACTGTCATGTTAAATTAGATTTTTTGACAGTCGCAACAAAACTCATTAGATTTCTATCTCGCAAAGTATTATGGAATACGTAAGGTTTGTGAGATAGTGTAATCTAGCCTTTAGTAGGGAAAATTTACAAAACCTTTTACGTAGATTCTAGAAACTTTAAGATTTTAGGTTAGTTTCGTATACAATTTTAGCTCTGTTCCACATGCATAACGAAACAGTCCAAACATGCACAAAATTACCCAAAAGCGTTCCACATAACAATTATTGTGCAATAAAGAGAGTAATTAAGAGAGTATTTTTTTTCATTTCCTGTACAAATTTGCACGAACTTTTTCTTTGGGTAAGTTCGGACAGGAAAAACCAATCAGCTGTTTTTGTTTACATATGAAACTGATAAATATTTCAGGAAATTTACAAGCAAAAGGAAAAGTTTAGTTTTAATTAAAAAGCAAAATGTAAGGTTTTTGTGAAAAATGAAAGTGGTTAAAACGTTATTGCATACATATTTCCCTTAATCTTTAATATAAAAAAAAAAACAAAATATAAAAAATTACAATGATGCAAATGTTTTAGTTTTATAATGTTATGACTTTTAAGCGTCTTAAATCACTGAAATAGATCTTAATTTGAAAAGTAAGCAGCATTAGTATTTGAAGATGTTTATTATTAATACGATTTCCGTATGACGTGCTAAATTCCCAGTTTTTCATATTTGATAAATACACTGAAATTTATTGTTGAGGGAAAGCTAGCTTCTATGCGCATTTCACTGGTTGCTTAGGCCAGCTCATCAGGACACCTTTTCCAAAGATTTTAGAAAGGCCACAAATATTATACAAATAAAACCCTAAAGCGAATAAGAATTATAAACACTCAAGTCTTACTTGTAACAATATCAAAGCCAAAACAAAACACCAACAATAAACAGTGAGTTTATCTTTTCTTACATTCCCCTACAATTGGTTGGGTTCTTTCCGACTCGAATTGTAGTTGTAAGTGGGTAAAAAGAAAAAACAAACTGCTTCATTCTACTGTCTTCGTAAGAAAACAACAAAAAAAAACCAATTTGCCAATTCAGTTTTTTTGCACGGGCACATGCAAGTATGTATATTATCAAAGTTATTTTCGGGAATACAAAATTTATTATTAATACGATTTCCGTATGACGTGATAAATTCCCAGTTTTTCATATTTGATAAATATGTACACTTTTTAATTTACATACAAGATTTTGTTTGCTGTGCTTATTTCCCAATTTTTATTTTGTAAAATAAAAAGTAACCAACCTGTGTTTTTTGGATTTTTATGAAATGCCATAAAATGGAAATCATTTCTTTGACGTTCCACAATTTAAGTGTATTTCTTTATATAATTGTTGTTGCATATTCAATTAAAAGTTTTAACTATTTACCCCCAATTTCACCAAGTTCAGTTAAAACTAACAGCTATAAATGATAGCTATTGATATAATTACTAACCCAGATGATTTTGTAAAAGAGTTCAAACTTTTAGAAACCAGATCAAACGATAAAAGCTATGAAGCAATTTTTAAAATATCTAAGCCTAAAACATTTTGGTACGAAATTGGCAATTTAAAAAATTGTTTGGGTGAAAATTTATATCCAAACTTGTATAAATTTGCTTCGTATGTTTTTACTTTACCACATAGTAGTGCATCCGCTGAGCGGATTTTTTCTAAGTTAGCATATTTAAAAAATAAAGTGACAAATAAACTGAAAGTAGATACCTGTCAGCCTATGTTATCCGCTTTAAATTTGTATCAAAATGACTTGGAAGATTGGATTCCAAGTGATGAATTGATTAATAAATATAGATTTACGTTTTCAAAAAAATAGTTAATAGTTGAAGAAACAACATAACACTGCAATTTATAAAAAAATGGATCTGTACCTGATATTAACTATCTTCCTTTATATGCTTTTTACTCGAGGTTTTTTCGTAACTTAATTTTTTTGGTAAAAAAGTAAAATAATCCAAGTGCCAAATATTTATGTACATATACTTACATATATTATATATACATATATATATTATGTATGTATATTATATTATACATATCTCTATCTATTTAAATGTAAAGTATTTTTGTATCAAATCATATTATGAACTATTTTTTGTTTTTGTAAGTATTGTTATTACACTATTTTAAGCTCGTTTTATTTACAAGTAATTAGTAACTGTTTTTGTATAAATAATTGAAATGAAAATTTTATGCAAGAGTTCATTATCGTTTACTTGCAAACAAGACATGTATTTTCACGATATTTGTATATACATATATGTATATATATATATATATGTGTGTGTTTTCCCAAACAATTTGCATTATATACCTATAATGTATTTTTTTTATAAATATGAAGTTTATTTTTTGTTATGTTTAGTTTTCGATGAAAATAATTGAATAAATACATACGTTTTTTTTTAAAATTTTCCTGTTTTTAAAGTTGCCCCTTTTTTTCTCAGAATTCCCCTTTTTGTGACACTTTTTTTTTAAAATCCCCTTTTTGTGCCCCTTTTTGAAAATTTTGAACGGTAACACTGCTAGCTAGATATGTATGTGCACACGAAATCGTATACCCTAGATCTAGATCGTTACGCTAGGTCTCCACGTAGCAATATTTTTTGCTAAGCACAAGCAATAACGTCGGCAGAACCATGGCGCAATAATTGCTGACTATATTGCTGGAGAACACGTGAAATTGCTTTGCCATATAAAAACGTATAGAGAAATTAAAGCAGATTCCTAAGCAATAATTGCTCAAGCAATAAGAAGAGCAATCATTGGGTAAAGATAAATATCTCAGCAAGTTGGCAATAACGTCGGCAGAACAACAGAGCAATATTTCTTATTGCTCAGCTTATGTCATGGCCCAACTAGTAGGTCTGCGCGCAACTACAACAATCCAACAATAGAAAAAACAACACGCATTTTGTTTGTGTGAAAAATGATAAAGATGTCAAGAACAAAAGCAATTGTTAGTGTAAAAAATGGTATAAATGTCAAAAGCGATTGCTACAAAAACAATTGCACGTAAAAAACACAACTCTGCTAAAAATCAGCAGGCATTTCAAGCAGACCTACTAATTGGACCATGGCTTATGTTTAAGGCATGGGAAAACGTATTTATGTTAATTCAGAATTTTTAAAGAATCAAGGAAGAAGGTGCAGTGTAAAAACTAGCGCTATCTTGCAAAAATTATTTTTATTAACATAAATTCTTTCTTATTTGACTTCATTATTTAAATGAATATTAATTTGTTTAAGCTTGAGGCCTTTTTTATATAAAAATATTAATTTTATTAATTTTTTTTTGTTAAAGTAAAATTAAAATTTTATATACATATAAAGAACTTAAGCAAATTAATATAAATCTAAATAATAAAGATCGAATAAGAAAATAATTATATGTATTAATAAAAATAATTTTTGTAATTTTATTTTAGTGTTTATTAAATTCTTTAATTTAATTGTTTTACTACAATTATAATTAGCTACCATTTGACAAACATAATTTCTTTCCCACGCAATATGCTTCTATTTTTTTTTCTTTTTTGATTTTTTTTCAACTTACAGCCAAATTTGACGTCTTATATAAGCAATAATTGTCAACAAAAATGTACTAACAATTATTGCAACGTAAATTGGCGGCAATAAATATGTACAAAAAATTACTGTCTACATTAAAGATAACATAATTTTGACATTTACTGCAATATATGTCGCAATAATTATCTCTGGTATAGACGGGCAGTTAGATTTTTAAGCGAAACCCTAAATTTATATACATACATATCTATCTATAATATAGGACCAAATGGAAATAATATGGCGAATATCATATGCAATAATATTGCAAGTGTATGGGCCGCTTAAGTGTGGCAATATACACCGAGGTAAAACATCTGCAATTTTAAACCAAAAACCTTCAAAACTGCACTTTGGCAATTTTGGGGTATAAAATCTTCAAAATGCAGATAAATCTATACTTCTGCCATCACTGCGTGTGTCGAGACATCTCTTAATATGGCAGCCCTAATTATACTATGAAAATAGTTTGCTTTTACTGCCCGTCTATACCAGAGATAACGCTTTAAAATATTGGTCCTAGACCCACCTTAAAGTATACCGATCGACTCAGAATCACTTTCTTTGATAAAATTTGGGACATATGTAGGTTCATATTGGCACAAGGACCAAGCCTATTGAAAATGGGCCGAATCGTAGGACCACGAGGGAAGATAGGGGGAAATTTCTTCCTCTCAGAAACTATCAAACCGATTTTAATGAAATTAAAAACATAGATAGAACCATATCTATATACACACAAAAGGTATGCATTTTTTAAAAAATAGGACCACGAGGGGAGATAGGGGCAATTTCTGCCTCTCAACCCGATTTTAATGAAATTTAAAACATATGTAGATAGATCCGTACCTATATGGGCACATAAGCTATACAGTTTTTCAAAAATTGGACCACAAGGGGAGGTAGTGGGCAATTTCTGCCTCTCACAAACTTTCAAACCGATTTTAATGAAGTTTATAAACATAGATAAATCCATATTTATATGAACATATAAGCATGTTGTGTTTTTTAATACTGTGATGTAGGGTATCATATAGTCGGGCTGGACCGACAATACTTTCTTACTTGTTTTTGTTTATTTTATGTACATATTAAATAAAATATGAATTGTTTTTATTATTTATAATAAAAAAACTACTTTTTTCCAAAAATAAGATTTTTTCTTCAAAAATAAGATTATTTTTTGGTGAAATTAAAATTGTTTGCTGAAAATTTCTGGAAGCCCTGTGACTGACGCAAAATACCCAAGTAACTAAAAGTGAACTACTAAACGAGATGAACTTTTGTTAAATGAACTCTAATGACAAGTCACCTAAATGAACTATTAAGACCAAGACTAACTAAGACAGAGAGGGATCAACTGACTGTTCTTCTTTATTTTTTCTCTTTTGCTAGATCTTAAAATTTTTTTTCATTCTTCTTATTTTTGGCGTTGACATTTTTATTTTTGAAACAACTAACGGGATTCTCTTGTAAGTTCTATGTACAAATACGTATGTATGTAGTATGTAAATACTTAAGGCTAGTTTACACTATTATACTTTGTATTAATACATGTCAAAAACTCAAGTATTATGTAAAAGTCTAATAGTATGAATGCAAGTGTGATGAAAATGACAAGTATTAAAGAACAAATTTTGACATCCCATACGACTTCATCGTTTTTTGAAAAATTTCAAAACAATAAATATGAAACTGATAAATATTTCAGGAAATTTACAAGCAAAAGGAAAAGTTTAGTTTTAATTAAAAAGCAAAATGTAAGGTTTTTGTGAAAAATGAAAGTGGTTAAAACGTTATTGCATACATATTTCCCTTAATCTTTAATATAAAAAAAAAACAAAATATAAAAAATTACAATGATGCAAATGTTTTAGTTTTATAATGTTATGACTTTTAAGCGTCTTAAATCACTGAAATAGATCTTAATTTGAAAAGTAAGCAGCATTAGTATTTGAAGATGTTTATTATTAATACGATTTCCGTATGACGTGCTAAATTCCCAGTTTTTCATATTTGATAAATACACTGAAATTTATTGTTGAGGGAAAGCTAGCTTCTATGCGCATTTCACTGGTTGCTTAGGCCAGCTCATCAGGACACCTTTTCCAAAGATTTTAGAAAGGCCACAAATATTATACAAATAAAACCCTAAAGCGAATAAGAATTATAAACACTCAAGTCTTACTTGTAACAATATCAAAGCCAAAACAAAACACCAACAATAAACAGTGAGTTTATCTTTTCTTACATTCCCTACAATTGGTTGGGTTCTTTCCGACTCGAATTGTAGTAGTAAGTGGGTAAAAAGAAAAAACAAAATAAAAAAAACAAACTGCTTCATTCTACTGTCTTCGTAAGAAAACAACAAAAAAAAAACCAATTTGCCAATTCAGTTTTTTTGCACGGGCACATGCAAGTATGTATATTATCAAAGTTATTTTCGGGAATACAAAATTTATTATTAATACGATTTCCGTATGACGTGATAAATTCCCAGTTTTTCATATTTGATAAATATGTACACTTTTTAATTTACATACAAGATTTTGTTTGCTGTGCTTATTTCCCAATTTTTATTTTGTAAAATAAAAAGTAACCAACCTGTGTTTTTTGGATTTTTATGAAATGCCATAAAATGGAAATCATTTCTTTGACGTTCCACAATTTAAGTGTATTTCTTTATATAATTGTTGTTGCATATTCAATTAAAAGTTTTAACTATTTACCCCCAATTTCACCAAGTTCAGTTAAAACTAACAGCTATAACTGATAGTTAATTATAACCGAACTTGGTGAAATTGGGGGTTAGTAATTTAAATAAATAGTTATATTTTCTCCAAAAAAATGTACTGTTTTTTTCTTGATTGTACTTTTTTTTGTATTCAATGTACTGTTTTTCCAAATTTAAAATCTGGCTATCTTATGCATATGTACATGCGTGTTTAAAATTACCTGGTCGAATGGATACGTAGCGATTGGGAATAGTTTCATATACAAGGAAATACTTGAAATCAAGATGATGCACTTTCAGAGGAAAGGGGTTCTTTCGTGACTCTTTAATCAAATCAGACAGTTCATATGGCAAATTTATTTGTCTCTTGTTGATCTTTCTTTGAATGAAGAAGTGGGTCGAATCACACTCCATTTGTGTACGTCCCACTATTAAATATTTATGTTCTACCGTTTTGTTTTTTTTTGAACACATAAAGATAATACAACGTTAGAAAGAATTACATTTGGGTTCTGGTGGAAACAACCAACGGAATATATGATTATGTGATTTTTTTCCCCACGATAGAGCGGGGAGGTTTCCCCACAGTGACAGGTACCGCGACCAGGTTAGGTCTATTGTACCCACTCCCCTTATTTGGCCAAAATACCCTCCAAAAACCCAACCAGGGCCTTTGCCGATATATTACCGATTCGGGACGCACACATTATACCATGCCCCAAGTGCCTCCTCCTGGCCCATGCCAGCGCCGGGCAGTCACACAGTACATGCTCCGTCGTCTCGTCCCCGTCTAGACATAGTCTGCATTCCTGATCCTCAGCCAGGCCCATCCGATAAAGGTGGTATTTGATCGTGTGTGGCCCGTCAAATAGGCCACCAGCAGTCGCAGATCCCGTCTGCCGAGACCATTCGTCCTCATTAATTAATTAATCTCCTTGCCTGACGCATTCCCGGAAGCGATACCCAGTATCCCCTAAGTTCGCCCAGATCCCAGTCCTCCATGACGGATTGGACCCCTGCCCAACTTAGTCCACAGAAGGGCTCGGGACCCATCATCCGCGCGTTAGAACCAGCCCTGGCCAGCTCATCAGCCATTTTTTTTTATTTTATTTATTTGTGGTACAATAAGCCTAAAAGGCCCGGGATCCCTGAGTGCCCCGCCACCCAACAGAGCGTCAATCTGCCCCTTGTCCCCAGCTCCTGTAGCTTTCCACGGCACTCCGCCACCAGCTTCGAGGACATTCCCCAAGAAGAGAGTGCTTTAATGGACGCTTGGCTATCAGTGAAAATCACATTACTGCCGCCAACCATTCCCCTATCAAGAATGTTGCTGCAACACACATCATATCCCTCGAGCTTGACCAGCAGATCATCAATCACCAGGCACCAGTATAAAGGTGATAGCACCCTCCCCTGTGGACAACCCTTAACAGCACTGATGCTGACACTAGTGTCATTCCAGGAGGCAGTGATTTTCCTCCCCCTCAACATAGCCCCGATCCAGTTGACCGTGAGCTCGTCTATCCGCTTCCGCGCCAGAGCATCCGTGATAGAACCGTAGCTCGTGTTGTCAAAGGTACCCTCCACGTCAAGCAATGCACACAATGCGATCCCCCCATTACGTTGTGCCTTTTCTATTTGCGCAACCAAATGGTGCAATGCCACCTCTGTCGACTTACCCTTTGGTAAGCAAACTGCGTTCGGTGCAGTGGTGTGGAAGCCTGCAGTTTTTTCCTGATGTGCAGGTCCAGTAGCCGCTCAACAGCCTTGAGCAAAAATGACGTAAGGCTGATAGGTCTATAGGATTTCGGCTTCTCCAGCGGCCTGTTGCAAGCTTTGGGAATAAATACAACCCTGACCGTACGCCAAGTGGTCGGAATGTATCCCCAGGTGAAGCTTGCCCTAAAAAGACCAATCAGAGGCCCAATTATCATATCAAGACTCTCCTGTAACAATACAGGGAAGATTCCGTCACCTCCTGGTGACTTCAATGGGCCGAACGAGCCAACTGCCCACCGTAAACTATCCTCATCGAAAATCCTACCGGCTAACCCATTATCCCGGCGAGTCCCCGGGATTGCCGCCTCGACGCTTGTGTGCCCAGTATCATCGACAACAGTCGAGCCCGGAAAGTGTACCCTTAGCAAGGTTTCCAAAGTCTCCCTGCGGTTTGTCGTGAAGGAACCATCTGTTCCCTCCACCAGACCCACTCCATTTGAGTGTCCCTTGGTCATTACCCTGTGATATAATTATGTATGTAATTAATATTTGGAGACTTTTTAATGAAATCTTTTATGAATTTTATAATACATGTAGTAAAGGTAGAAGCGACAATGGTACCATCTGTTTCATCCCACACAAAATTGTCAGATTCATGTGAAATAACGTTATAAATTGTGAAATTGTGCACTTGTAATTTAATTTTATAATACGTGGCATTTGCATTTGTCTGTGGAATCAATTCCACTGCATTCATGTCAATACATAACAACCAGCATAATCCTGATTTGTTTTGTATTTCCGTTCTATGAATATCGTGCTGATCTTGGGACAAGTTCTTCGATTCGTATGATGTACAGGTGTCACGCATATCATTTTTTGGCTTAAATATACAACAGTTTTGTTTTTTGACATACATTTTTTTTGATCCCATAACATTGTCCAGGAGCCATTAAATATTTCCTTACGATTTTCTTCGGAAAATATAGAACAATTCCGTGCAGCACCTTTCTCGCAGAATTTTGAAGTACATCCAGCTTTAAGTTCCCTTGGAGCTTTTTCACTAATAATGCCTAACGTTAGGCCCTTGTATTGTGTTCCTTTCATTCGGTTTATTGTACTTCCAGATATTTTATTACTTTTTTGAACTTATTACCCTGCAAATATTATTAGACCACCTGATCCAACTTCATGAAATGGACTACTTCATGGACTGGTCCGATGTAATGCAAGCATGGACCATGTCATTGTTAAAAAGTGTTTGTAGTGAGACGACATGTCTTCGTTTTTTAACGACATGTTTTCGTTTTTAAACGAAGTTAAAACTAATCCACTTGTGTACACAATGGAGTAGTTTTAAAACTAATCCTTTGTAGTCCAAAGATGGGTTATATGGTCGTGCCCTAGGACATCGTAATGTTAAATAGACTATGTTTTTTCCATACGTTTGGGTTACTTTTGGACTAGTACTAGTCCCTTGTGGACTACTCTTAACACGCGTGTTTGGACTGGTCCTATAATTTGCAGGGTAGCTACAACCATTTTCACTTTTAGTGCGCATTTTATTAATTTTCTTTTATTCAGGCATATAAGTATATCCACAATCTTTAAGTTACTGTTTTACAAAACTGTAAACTAAAAAACAATAACGCAATAACACACATTGAAAGAGAATCAAAGGCAATTTTGTTTTGATTTTTTGTTTATTTTTTTTTTAGAAAGTGTAGTTACGGCTTTTTGTTTTATAAAATTGTTGACATTGCAGTTATAGCCTTATGCTTTTCGCCAGTAAAGTCGTTATTTTAAGACGTATACATGTAAAATTTTCTGTGTGGATGTGTTTCGGTAAGGTACGACATAATCAATCAAACCGTCACATTTGAATTGTTGTTTTTCCCCGTTTGTTTTGCAAATTTATGTACATTTGTAACTATATAATATTTATACGTAGATTTGGTTCTAATTTTTATCTGGTTTTTTTTTGTTTTAAACTTTATATGGGTACAAGGGTGTGTGTGAAACGGTAGCAAAGTACTCATGAAAGTAAAATTCTGACACTGTTGAGGTGAATACAATTTCACTAGCCCTGGGGGCTAGTATAAATTTTGACATTAGCGTAGAAATTCTTGACTGTTTTAATTCACCATAAAACTTTGCTACCATTTCACACACACGCTAAATAAGCAATTATGTCCCTATAACTTTTACTCAAAAATTTTTTTACGTTTTTAAAGTAACCACGTTATCTTTTATGGTTTTGTTTTTAAACAATTTTTGTTTATTGTGTGTACTCACTGTCTTGTTGAAATCAGTTATCAGATTTTATAAACAGGCAAATTTACAGATTTTATTTATATTTTTTTATTAATATCTTGACTTTTTATGATTGAAATATAATGTCATTATGTTTTCTGAAATATTTTTGTTTGTCACGCAAGTGTTGTTGTTTTCAAAACTATTATAGTAGCACTTGTTCAACACAAAACAAATATTTATTTGCGGCTGATTTTCAAGTATTAATTTGTACACACTTGTTGGATTCACCTTTTTTGCAACTCTGAGAAAAGTCTGAAATTAAAAAGAGTTTGTTTTCTTTCTACACGTGTTGTTATAAAAAAGGCCAAAACGGCAAGTGAAGATTGTTTATAAACAAATATTTCTTTTAAAAAAGGAAAATGTCAAGTGATTCGGATAATGATGATGATGTTCAAATAAAACACTATTTGGAGGCGTCGGATACCGCATTATTTAATAACTCTATGTTTCAACAAAAAAAAGGAACTAATGATGGTGAAGATAAAAAAGCTGCTAAAAATAAAAACGAAACAGTCGAGGCGGTTAAAGGTTAATATAACTTAAAGATGGAACCAGAGACCTGCGTGAGATTTTATCGTCGGCTTGAAGCCGGCTGTTAGTCGATAGGATATATAAAAATTAAGTGAACATTTGTGAGTACGTACATATTTTTGTGCGAGTTTTTGGATTTCAGAAGCGATGATGTGATAGAAACGAGTAAGATAGTAATGCACACCATCTGAATGACAATCTAGTACCCTTTTTCGAATGCAATGCCGCATTTATGGAGTGAACGCCTACCACTTGCACACAAAGTATGCGCGGTAGTGAAGTGTTAATTCAATAAAAATAAACTCAGTGCTGCTTTACGTTTATTGTAAGCAGACAGTCAATACACAATCTCGCTTACTTCGTAGGCAAGTGGAAGTGCAAGACACACTACTTCGCCCAAATTGTAAGCAGACCGTGGGCAGCCTTTACACTTTGTCGCTTGCTTCGTAGGCAAGTAGCAGGCGTCTTGCACACTACTTGCCACACATTGTTAGCAGGTAGGCTTTTAAAATGTTTGCGTTATTTCAGAATATTTGATTTTGTAACAATGTATTTTCAAGACATTAAAACCAGACTTTCGTTATTAAATGAAAAAATATATTTACTCGCCATAGGTATATTTTTAGATTTTTCCTTATTATACAACAGCCGGCAAACATTTGAATCGCAATTAAAAAATAACGGAACAAACCAGAAACCCGTATATTTACATACATACAGAATATAACAGCACATTTTAGAAGACGAACGAAATCCTTTTTTGTTAATTCCATACACTCCCTTCATACAATTTGTAAGCTAGACTCCATTGAACCACAAAGTGAGGAAAGTTCATTGAAAAGATGTGATGTGGTATGCAAAGTTCGCCGCTGGGTTAAAACGCAAACAATTTAAGCCATTTTTGGTAATCTTATTCACTACTTTTAACTCATTTTCGTATAGGTATGTACATATTTATGTCATTATTTTAAAAATGTTGGTGCTTTATAAACAAGAACTGACAGGAGGCAGCCATGATTAGAGTTGCACTTAGTGATAGTTAAACCAAAAAGAAAAGTTCATTGAAAAGATGTGATGTGGTATGCAAAGTTCGCCGCTGGTTTATAACACAAACAATTTAAGCCATTTTTCGTACTCTTATTCACTACTCTTAACTCATTTTCGTATATGTACATATGTATGTCATTATTTTATTTAGTTAAACCAAAAAGAATTTGGTAATATCTTTTAAAAAACAAAATTAAAATTCTTACTAAGCTGGAGCCGTTTTTAGTTAAAAAATTGGCGGCGGCTGGCTAAGACGGCTGTTAGCCGTTCGGTGCAGGTCTATGGATGGGCATCTAATTCACATATGACGGGACCATAGTCCAATAAGTAGGTCGCTCGAAACGCCTGCTGATTTTTTTGCAGAGTCGTGTTTTCTACCATTTTTTACACAAACAAATGCTTTTATTTTTGACATCTTTATCCTTTTTTACACAAATAAAATGCGTGTTGTTTTTCTATTGTTGGATTGTTGTAGTTGCGCGCATACCTACTAAAAGGGTCATGGCCGGGGCAATTGTATATAATATAGTCATTGTAACTTTTTTGGTACTTAAAAAATTTTAGAATTTTTTAATACTACATACATACATAATGACTGACGTTTGGTATATGTAACAAAAAATTGTCAGGTGTAGACCCCATAAACTGTCACGATGACTTCTTGAATGAAATTCTTGGTTTATCTCTTTTTCAAATGAATAACGTATACAATGACTTTGGTAAGCTGCTTGATTTGGTGTTCGTAAATAATGTGGATGATTGTATTATTACTCGCTCAGAACCTATAACGTTGCCTGAAGATCGTTATCACCCCACTATTGAAGTGAGTGTTTCAATTTCCATCAGAAGTCAAATTAAAGCCATTTAAGGTCGATAAAGTTTTTTGTTTCAAACGGACTAATTACAACTTATTAAACCAATTAATAAGAAATACGTCAAAAAAGAAAGCAAATAAATTTAGAACAAAAACGACATTTTTTTTTAGCCACTTCTACAATAAAAATGAAACCGCTACATCGTTAAACTAGTTTTTTTTTCCGAAGTTTTTCGATTCCCGGGAAAACGAAAAATTTTTTTAAGTTTCCCGGGTTCCTGGGATCCCGCTCCATATAAATAATATGTACAAAGTTTGTTTTAAATTAATGAAAAAAAATTTTTAAAAAAGCGTAAGGGAACTTGTTTACAAAGTAAGTAAAAGAAATGCCTAAATACTCCAAAAATTACTTAAAGGTTGAAAGAGGAACTTGAATTATTATTACCTTACGCTTTTTATGTAAATTTTTCGTATCATTACGCTCTAGATACAAGATAACATAAACATAACAATTTAATTCATAAAACAATAATAAAAACAAACAAAAATTGTGGTACTCAAGTTATGAGATCAAAAAGTAAATTCATAAAATATTTTAAATAAATATATTAACATTTTGTAACAGCTTAGTATAAATAAATAACATTAAGACACACTCAATGCGTTTAAAAAGTCGGCAAAGAGTATTTACTTATTACCATGTTTCCGAAAAATTTCGTTCACTTTTTACCGAGATTGGACAAATAGTTTAAAGGGCAAAAGTTTAAAGTTGTTGCATATTTCTAGTTCACAATCCGAAGAAATTTTTTTTTTTATAAACAACATCTATGTCAGTCAAATGTATGTCGAGGTTGATGCAAAAATAGCATCAAACGGACTTCTCTTACAAGATCCACCTGTAATCTTTACGACAATGTGTTTTGTAAATTGTATGTTGTAGTATCTTACACGAGTTTCCATAGTTTTTGTTTATTCCGGTTTCCCAGCACTTCCCGGTTATATAAGCCGTCACAAAATGAAATAAATTTATGTTTATCACCTTATAAAGATATCGTCATATCTCAATAAATTTTAATTAATTTTAAGTTAATTAAGCAAAGTGTTCCTTCATACTTTCTCGTACCAAAAACTCGGTATTTAATCTCAAACTGAAGCGAAGTCATAGAAATATATCTTTTAATCGGTACATTTTGAAAACTTTACTCGCATTTTGCCAAGCTCGATTTTTATTTGTAGATTTGACTTTGGTGTAATTAAGGAGCGATATTTTTGGATGTCTCCTATTTTTAAGACTTGTCCATGGACAATTAAAATTTACTGCCTGCATCTTATTTTGAATTAATGTTCTTTATTAACTCTTCACTTCACTAAATTTATTAATTATCACACATTCTGCTTTTGGTAGATTTATTGCGTCAGTAGACATTGATTTACGAACGTACTCACTTCTTGTTATTGATCTAATCGACAATCCATCAACAGATGCTAATTTTTAGAGAATATAAAACTAAATTTCAAAGTATAAATAGCTTTTTTCTGAAACTATGAGCAACTTTTATTTCCCGGGATCCCGCAACAAAAATCCCGGGAAAACGGAAAATAAAATAATTGAAATTCCCGGGAATTCCCGGGACAGGAAATCCCGGGAAAAAACCCTAGTTACAACCAACATAAACAGGTCACAAAAATAAGGAGTCCTTTAATAAAAAAATAAAGCCACTTCCTATCATTTAGATTGAAGAACAATTAAGCGAAGAATGTCCTTGAGTCAAATAGTAATTGGAAAGAAAGCTGTACCTTTATTTGAAGTTAAAAAAATGATCCGTTACCAAGTCTATCAAGCCAACATTTATTTGTTCAGCTAATATTATGAATCTCGGAACCAATTAAGAAAAAATCAATAGAAATGTATGGAAAATCGTGCTTCGGTTTGCGTCGTTTCGATTTGCGTCCCATTTGACCGGTCCCAACTAGCGACGCAAATTGGGGTATTGGTGTATCAGTTTTTATAACGTCTTATATATGGCAAAAAAACAAAGTTTTTTAAACGTTAAGTGAAGATATCGCGATGGGAAAATTCGGAGTAAAGATTTGGATTCAGCTTAGGTAGGCAACTTACAACTCTTTATATACAAGTATGTATTTGATTAATTGAAATTTAAATACTTTTTATAAAATTTAAAAATTAAAAAAAGCACAATCAAAACCTAATCTTTTTCTGAATTTTAGTGTTAAAATCATTTTAACCTTTAAAGCATCTATTAATTTCTATGTAAGTCCACTAAAAATGCAAAATTTAAAAAAATCTATGTTTAATTTCTAAAATAAATTAATTTGCACCTTTAAAGTCTATTTAGCCCGTCTTTGTTCCATTTTGGCACAAAATGAAAAATTTCAAATCCCATCACCGGTGGGTACTCAAATTAAAGCTCACGATTGCAAATAATAGGGTGATCGATCGAATAGTATTCGACCGGTTTTAACCGGTTATTTAAGTTTTGCCCAAGTCGAATATTTTAAAATGTCCATTTTTCGAATATCGAATAAACCGGTTATTTTAGTAAAATGAACCGGTTACTTAATTAATGTGTAATATATATACATTTTCCTTACTTTTGTTATAAATGTACCCGTAATTTAGTTATTTTTCTAATTGAATATTTGGCAAACTTAAACTTTTTATAAAAAATGTCAAAACAAAATGAAACAAAAGTCAAAAAAACATTATGAGTTTATATAAGCGTGTGTTCTTGTAACAAAAACCAAAAACAATTTAAAGTACTACATAAAAAGTTCAGCTTTTATAGTAATTAGCAATTTGACAGTATTAAAAATACTTTATATATCTTTATAAAGATGCCATCTCTGGTGATATTTCGAACTGACTTAAATGAAAATTGTCCTTAAATGGCCCTAAAATGATAAGTTGCAAAGGTTCTTTAACGTCACGACTTATTAATAACGTTAAATTAGACTACAAGCTTGACATAAATATACGCCAAGTAAAACTTGACCCTGTTCCAAGTAGTTTTTAAGAGACTGCAAATAATACTTTACGAAAATATGCTGCAAATAATGAATGAAAAACTCTTAAATAGTTCTAGCATATCTTCATGCTTAAAACAAGAACATATTTGCGGAATCAACGATATGGGAAAATTCATCAGTTTTATTTATTAAAACACCAAGAACTTAAAATAAAATTGAAGGAATCAAAAATGTCCTGGAAGGGTTTAAATTGTGTGATCGACGAATTGACAGATATTTCACATACAAAGCATGTTCGTATCACTATTGTTTCTATAATGCTGAAACAAACAAAAAATTTAAATATATAATCCTGGATAAGAGGTTTCAAAAATATGGCAGAAGTTTACTGCTTCATATAGCCATGCTTAACCAGCAACAAATTAAAACTCACTTACAATAAATTTGGGAGAATTTCTCAAATAATAAATTTATTAAATTCCTATATTTTTAAAACCAAAGTTTTTCAAAAATTCTAAAGCTATGTTCACACCTATTAAATATTTGACTCCTAACGTAACCACCAGTTTTCTTAAAGAATTGTTTGCTTTTGCAAAACGTTTGGCTAGAGCAAACATTATTTAACGGTTTCTTAACTACATTATACATAAATGAGATAAACCCACTGTTTATTGTAGATGTTGTTTTGTTTAAACTTTGATATTATTACAAGTAGAACTGTTGCTATAGTTCTTATACGTTTAACAGTTTTATTTGGTTTAATATCTTTAGTTTTTCTAAAATCTTTATGGATGAAGTTTCCTGAAGATCTGGCCTAAGCAACCAGTGAAATGCGCATAGGAATAGCTTATCCCATCAACAATAAAATTCCAAGTGTTTTTATCAATAATAAAAACTGGGAATTAAGCACGAATAACAAAATCTTTTGAAATTTAAATTTTGTATTCCCAAAAATTTAAATTACTTTTTGATAATAAACAGGCAGGTGCACGGCCTAAAAACACTTAATTGACAACATCTTTTGTAAGTTGTTGTTGTTGTTGTTTTTATTTTGTTTTTCTTAACCTACTTACAACTACAATTAATGTTGGGAGAATTTCAACTAATTGTAGTGGGGAATGTAAGATGAGATAAACCCACTGTTTATTGTTTATGTTGCTTTGTTTAAACTTTGATATTATTACAAGTAGAACTGTTGCTTTAATTTTTATACGTTTAACAGTTTAATTTGGTTTAATATCTTTAGTTTTTCTAAAATCTTTATGGATGAAGTTTCCTGATGATCTGGCCTTAGCAACCAGTGAAATGCGCATAGGAATAGCTTATCCCATCAACAATAAAATTCCAAGTGTTTTTATCAATAATAAAAACTGGGAATTAAGCACGAATAACAAAATCTTTTGAAATTTAAATTTTGTATTCCCAAAAATTTCAATTACTTTTTGATAATTATTCAAATAAATTCAATAAAAATTTAATTAAATAACAAGCGCTGGCTTCGCTTACTTAAGCTTTACTGCAAAGCTGGCCTTTGACCATGCTCAAATATTTTCTCTTATAGGGCACAACAGACTCCGGCTTCGCTAATACCTTCGGCCTGACTCAAGGATAATCTCCTCTATGGAATACCAAACACTGGCTTCGCTTACTTAAGCTTCTCCGCATGGCCTTCGCCAGGGCGCAAGTTTGAAATAAATTTCAAATGATACCATCATTGGCGATATACGTTCAGGAATATATACATTCACCCCTACTGTATTTTAAATACGCCAAACACAATAAGGGTGATTAAGTTGCTATTTATTATAATTTTTGCGAAATTGTTCCTTAACTCCTCCTAGAAATGTTCTTCCCATCAAAAAAACTATGTTTCGGAAAAAATTGGGCTGATCGCATATCGGGAAGGCGTGGTGCATCGCCTCTCAAGTTTGACGGTGCATTTACAAGGAGAAATAAATAAAAAAATTAATTTTTTGTAAAAATTTTGCCATTAAATAATTAACCCTAAAGTTATGAAGGTCAAAGGGCAAATTTTTTACATATTTGGAATTTCTAAAGGATTTGGTGGAAAATATACCCTAAAGTCAAACGAAGATAAAACAGTGCAAACATTTTGATAAACCATTAAATGCACTTGCTGTCAAAATGACCCCTAAATTTTTATTTGACCTTGGACCTTCATGATTTTAAGGTTAATGCTTCCCGATTACTGAAAAACTATGGGATGTATCGATTTAATTTTTTTCGCATTTTTATTCCCTATTACATATATTCTTAATAAATCCCAATGAGATGATCAAAAAATTCAAAAATTTGTTTAAAAAAATTTTTAAAAATGGTATTTTGAAACTGCCGTTAAAAAATGTATTATTTTTGGTTATACATACCTGCTTATATGTTAACGGCATCCTACGAAGACAAAAACTTATAATCAAGTAAATACGGGTATATTTTGAGTAAAAATTAGCTCTGTTTTAAATACTTCTGAAAATATGTTCATTTTATTCGAATGTGTATTCTAAGTCAAATTACAATAAGACTATTAAAGTATAAAAGCTTTTGAGGATTGTAATTTGACTTAGAATACACATTCGAATAATATAAAATTTTGTATTTTAAAAATAAATAGTTTATAAAAAAATATATCTATACAGATTTACCAAAATCCCAACGTTATACCATTGAAGATAATAAAAATCCTGGAACTGATTTTAATTTACCGGAATCCATGCAAAAACATTTGGCAAAGAAACTAAGTCAAATTTTGAAGCAACATTACGAATTTTACGAAGTCAATACCAAAAATAACTCGACAAAAATAAAAACTAAACATAGAAATCGTATAAAGTTGTTAAAAGGTGATGACTGTTTTGTAAATTCATATGAAGATTTTGAATTTCAATCCGAAGGCCCAAAGAAGAAACCTATAATAAAAAGGAGAATCCTTGATTATCATGAACAGCATTATACCGATGGTGTTAAAGACGCTTTGAAATTTGTTGCTGTGGATGGAGATTTTATTTTATCAGGTGAAGAAGTAGTAACATGGGCTAAAAAAAAAGAACGCAGAGATAAAGTTTTCCACTACAAATTGGCTAGCAATGGTACTTTACATGCTCGAGAAGAGACAAATGAATTTTCTGAATTAAGGCGAAAAAATAAATGGAATGAAAATAAAATTAAACATTTAAAAAAATGTTTTTTATAGTCTATAAACACAATCATTAAGAAAATAAAAAGTCTTTAAATATAATCATTAGGATAATGAAATTGGAAACATAATAAAGTGAACCGAGTGCAAAATATAAAGAAACTTATAAAACAAAGAAAAACATTTACAATTATTAAATATTTAAGTTATTTAAATTATTTTACACAATTCCATATACAAATAAAAAGTTTTCTGAATTTGTTTTTCGAACATTCTTTCGGATATTTGACATTGTACTGAAATACATATTAGGGATACATAATTGGTGTGTTCCACAAGATCTCGGGCAAGTTCGGACTAATGAGAGTAAAATAAAAATTACTCTCTAAATTTGCCGAAACTACCCAAAATTGCTGGAACGCAAAAAACCATTTTTGAACATCTTCAAATACTAATGCTGCTTACTTTTCAAATTAAGATCTATTTAAGTGATTTAAGACGCTTAAAAGTCATAACATTATAAAACTAAGACATTTGCATCATTGTAATTTTTTATATTTTGTTTTTTTTATATTAAAGATTAAGGGAAATATGTATGCAACAACGTTTTAACCACTTTCATTTTTCACAAAAACCTTACATTTTGCTTTTTAATATGTTTTTTAATTAAAACTAAACTTTTCCCTTTTCTTGTAAATTTCCTTAATTATTTATCAGTTTCATATGTAAACAAAAACAGCTGATTGTTTTTTCTTGTCCGAACTTCCCCAAAGAAAAAGTTCGTGCAAATTTGTACAGGAAATGAAAAAAATTACTCTATCAATTTCTCTCTTTATTGCACAAAAATTGTTATGTGGAACGCTTTTGGGTAACTTTGTGCAAGTTCGGACTGTTTCGTTATGCATGTGGAACAGAGCTAATGTTAATTAAAGCCGTTTAACACTATCCCACAAAGTCTTTAGTAATTTACGAAAATGCAACCCTGTCATGAAAATTTGTTATTGTTTTTTGAAAATGTTCAAAGAATAATTAGATCAGGGAAGCATTTTTGAAAAATACGTAAGTGCCGGTTCACACAAGTCAAGTTTGACTCGTCAAGTCTTGAGTTTTTAGGAGAGAGGGGAAAAGAAATGGCATTCTCTTTTCCCTTCTCTCCTAAAAACTCAAGACTTGACTTGTGTGAACCGGCACTAAGACTGTGTGGGATAGTGTGTAACGGCCTTTATTGTTATTGTTATTGTTAGTGTTTGTTTTGTTTTATTTTTGGTAAAATAGTTTATTTCTACAGCCAACATAAAATTTTTCAAAAGTGGCGCAAATTTTTTTTGAATTTTTATTTTGTGCTTTTAATTGAGTTTTTTCTGTTCCCGTACTTTTGCGTTATGTTGTTTCTTTATGAGAAAAATTTATGCTTGCTCCCATATGCACAAACTTTACCCAAAAAGTTAAGAAACAGAGCTAATATGTCTGCTCGAAACGCCTGTTAATTATGTGCAGAGTTGTGTTTTTTTCGTGCAATTGTTTTTGACATTTCTACCATTTTTTATACAAACAATGTCGTTTGTTCTTGATATCTTAGTGCTGGTTCACACTATTCAAGTTTTTGTCGTCAAGTCTTAAGCTTTTAGGAGAGAAGGGAAAAGGGGATGCCATTGCTTATCCTCTCTCTGCTAAAAACTCAAGACTTGACGGCTAAAGGTCGATTCACCCATGCGTTCCGAACAATATTTTTGTCCGGAGAATAATTTTTTTACAGAGAGTGTTCTGCAGAACGATTCACCCATTTCGGAAAATTTGTCCGGACAAACAAAGCTACCATATGGTTTACAGATGTTTACGATTATTCAAAGTGGCAGCACAGTTACCAAATTATTAATTTTTTTTTAAAAATTTGGTTCAAGAAAATGGACAATTAAAAATTGCATTGCATAAAACCATTTACTAGCAAAACAAATTTATCAAAAAAGGTTGAAAGTAAAAATTAAAAAAAAGTAAAGTAAAAAGTAAAAGTATTTTTTAAATACTAAGTTTCGAATCCGAAATAGCCTTTATTTCTATATTAAAAAACAGTTCCAACATTGTTCTGCTCCTGCATAATTTTGTGTTTCTAAGCCCAGTACTAACGGAATTTTAAAATGTACCAGTCAAAGAAAAAAAAGTAAAAAAAAAACTTTCTTCTTCACTCAGGACCTTGAATGTTAAATTTCATGTTTCTAGGTCCAATACTAACGGAAATTCAAAAAATACCAGTTAAAGATCAAAAAAGTACCAAATGGTTCCCTCATAGAGCATTTATACTCAGGACTTTGCATGTTGAATTTTATGTTTCTGGTTCCAATATTAGCAAAAGTTAAAATAAGAACAAGTTGTGGAACTAAGCTAAGGAAAGAAATTTAATTTCCCGTATTTTCCCTATTTGGTACTTTTTTATCACCACTGAAGTATCAAAAATTTCAATATTGTAGTGGGAGCCCATAAATTTATACGTATAATGAATGGAGAAAAATGTTTTGTAAAAAAAGTACAAACAATAGTTACGATTTTTACCCCTTAAACGTTCGAATTTCAAAAAAGTACCAAACCAATATTTGTATTTTTTAGATAAGTTTCGAATGTAATATAGCCGTTATTTTTATATTAATTGGTTTAAAAGATAGATAGGGTGACAAAAAAGTGCCAAATTACAGGGTTTTTCTTAACTCCCTTAAAGGGCCCAATTTCAAAAAAGTACCAGACACCTATCGGCTTGTTTTTCTAAGCAAAATGGATAAGTTTTAATTTCTTATTGTATCTCTTTTAGTTTTGGAGATATAAGGTTACCGAATTTAAACGTTTTTAACCTTTTTACCCCCTAAATATTCGAATTTCCAAAAATTCCGTCGTAGTGGATTGATTTGGGGAGAAGCCAACCTTCGGTCCAAATTTCAAGTTTTTAGCTTCAGGCATTAAGGCTGCACGATGATGAATCAGTCAGTCAGTATGTCAGTAACGTTACAATATTATATATATATATATATATATATGTATGTATATAGACTGTTAATAAAGAAAAAACATTTCATATGTATATTACTATTTGTACGATATTATCACATAAAAAACATTTTTATTATATTTTTTTTATTTATATTGCAATATTTTCTTTTACACCCATTTTTGTTTAATTTTTTTTTATTTAAACATTCAGCACAAAACGAAAAATGTAATAACACTACATACTTATGTGGCAGCTCAATTCAACTTTTATGTACAAATTGAAAAAAAGTGTCATCTCTGTTCATTTTGTTCGGAATTAAAATTAAACCAATTCAAGGCGAATTAACTACAGGTGGTGTCGAACCGCCTTCTGATTTTGACAGTTCGGGCCTATTTGTTTTGATTTGTTAGTGTTTTGCTAAGAATGGTTGACATTTCGAGCCGTAAACACTAACAATGCAATGCAAAACCCCCTATGTCGTTTCTGTTGTTTTTGGATTGTTGTAGTTGCGACCCCACCTGTAGTTGAATTCGCCTTGAACCAATTCAAGAAAAAACGTGCCGAACAAAATAATTTCTCTCTCTCAAAAGTAAAATGTCAAACTCAATATAAAAAAAATGTTGTCCGGACAAAAATTTTGTTCGGAACGCATGGGTGAATCGAGCTTTAAACTTGAAGAGTGTGAACCAGCACTTAATAATTTTTTACACAAACAAAATGCCTGTTGATTTTCTATTGTTGGATTATTGTAGTTGCGCGCAGACCTATTATTTGGGCCATGCTACTAGTGTTCATTAACCCTACGTGCCGGTTCACACACGTCAAGTGTGACAAGTAGTGCGTACACAGAACAAATTTTAAATAAAAAAAAACAATATTAATTAAAAAAAACAGCTATGAAATCAGCCAAGCTGGTTTTTTTGTTTTAAAAATTTTCGTTTTTATTTTAAAAACTGCAATGTTTATAAAAAAAATGTTAAAACAAAAATAAAATTTAAAGTCATAATCAATTTTAATAGAAACTTGATCATTTTTGTATAAAATATTATAGTTTTTAAAACCAGAATATAGCACTTTTAAATCAATAATGTAATATTTAAAAATAAAAAATGTGTCATTTTAAATTAAAAGTACCTAATTTTGAAAGTAAGTTGCTTCATACGCACACACAGAAAAAAATACCAATGTAAAATTAACATGGAAAAATTTTGATTGAGAATCATAGTAAATTTCTGCAAAAGTATGCCGTTTATTAAAATTTATCATTATTTCATATTAATTTTAAATCAAAAATATTAAAATAATCTTAAATCACGTTTATTTAACATTATTCACTGTTAAAAAAAATAATAAAAAAAATTTAAATATAAATAAATATGGATTCAATATTGAATCCATAAAAACCTGTTTTATATTAAAATCAAAAGTTTATCTTGTTAAATTAACATGCATACATAGTAAAGTATGTTAATTTTTTTATTTTCATTTTTAAAATATTTTATAAAAAGAAGACAATTCCCGTATTCTTTTAATTAATATTATTTAGTTAAATAGTATATCAAGTTTTCAAAGTAGAATAATAACGAAACCCATATCGGGCGATTCTGCTGATGCTTCTGTTAACAAAGGAGAATACGAAATAAGTGAAACATGTGTTACAGGGGTAAGTGTTTTGAATTATTCTTAAATAAATGCATATGTTGTCTCTGAAGCTTCTTCACACTGTTATAACACGCCCAAACCAATTTGATTCTACATGAAATTCACGTTGTTTCAACTTGAAATAACTTTCATTCGACGTGTTTCAGATTGTTATTTCAATATAAATGACATTGAAAAAATCAGGTTGTATTAACATGATTTTTTCTGTGTGAACCAAGGCGAATTCAAATTCGAATTCAAATGTGAACCTTTATACCAGGCAATAAGTAAATATGTATATAAAAAAAACAAAATATTACATTTTTAGGGTTTATTAC